>OX371186.1:6108024-7308024 GCA_947310635.1 Leptodirus hochenwartii
TTAATTTTCAAGTGTTAGTAAAGTAGTAAACATTTTCATCAGTAACTACCAATAAGTATTTTAGAACTTCATGTAAATAATCGTGAGTACCTAGAGAAGATTATATTTCCTTATATATATGTTTTGTATAAATTATAAACATTGTTGTCTTTTCTTCCTCATTCCTAATTCAAAATAAGTATTGTAATATTTCAATTTATTTATTTGTTACCATTTAATATTTTTATATTGAGAAAAAAAGAGATTATTTTCAGTATGTGCATGTATTTCATATAGGTCGTGAACTAGTTCATTTAAAAAAGATGTAGTAGTTCACGATCTATAGTTCGTGAACGGTACATTGAAATGAACTACGAACTAGGTCCTCAAAGTGACCTACAGTTTGCCATCGCTAATTGCTACGAGAACCTCTTGCACCTCCCAAATGACGAAAACAGTCTTCATCAGAGTGTACTCATGCTTAAATTTACATGTAGATTATCAATATCAGAATCATTCATATGAGATTCACGCTTTGATTTGACAATACAAAATGTTTCTAAAATTGTAGTTATATTGAACCACTAAAGCCCATTTATTGTTATTATTAATATAAATAAAACTAGCAACGGTTTTACTTTTAGAAAAGCAGAAAAACGATCCTTGACGGACGATATCAAATTATTTCAACTTATACTATCTTGAATTTGGCATTGTATTTTTCAGAAACTTTCTTGTGTGACTTGTTAAAGTTGAAATAACACATGCTGAGGCGGCCGGCGTGGGCCGCATGTGGCCCACGGGCTGCGGTTTGTGCATCGCTGCTTTAAAGCGATATATAAGTACATTTTTTCCAACTGGCGAACGTCCGCGGCTGTAAGGGTATGCGCACTCATCTTACAGCACTGGAGTAAGCACAACCTCTAAGTCTAAAGCGTTCACATGTAAACATCCTCTATGGCAGGCATGGGCAACCCACGGCCCGCGGGCCACATCCGGCCCTCGAGTATGATTTATCCGGCCCGCCATTGAATTTTTCCGTTGCATAGTTTGAACAGAGAAGATTCGGAATAGAAAATATAAATTATAATAACGCCAAACAAAACGATTCTATCTCGTTCATTTTATTATAATTTTGTATATTTAATTTTCAAGTGTTAGTAAAGTAGTAAATATTTTCATCAGTAACTACCAATAACTATTTTAGAACTTCATATAAATAATCGTGAGTACCTAGAGAAGATTATATTTCCTTATATATATGTTTTGTATAAATTATAAACATTGTTGTCTTTTTTTTCCTCATTCCTAATTCAAAATAAGTATTGTCATTTTTCAATTTATTTATTTTTTACAATTTAATATTTTTATCTTGAGAAAAAAGAGATTATTTTCAGTATGTGCATGTATTTCATATAGGTCGTGAACTAGTTCATTTTTAAAAGATGTAGTAGTTCACGACCTATAGTTCATGAACGGTACATTGAAATGAACTACGAACTACGAACTAGGTCCTCAAAGTGACCTACAGTTTGCCATCGCTAATTTCGTGGTCGCTTGCAAACTACACTAAACATGTGTGGCCACTGTATAGAATACGAAACGATGTGTTCGTCTAGTTTTTATCTGGTGTAGATTTACTTTTGGCACGAACTACGGAAGTAGTCTGACATCCTGACAAATACACTAATGCGTATGAAATTTATACATGACAGTTGCCCCTGGAGAGCGCAAAGACGACCCTCTGACACTTATTAGTCAAATAGAACTGAACTGTGAATGAAATGTCATGCCAGAAATAGTGGAAAATCTTAATTTATTATCTTTATTATCGTATTCACATCTACTGGCTGCTAAAAGCTGCTAATGGTTCGCGTAGAAAAACATTTATTGCAAAAGAAAAGAATATATAATACTTATAAATAGTGATATTGAAGTGAACTAATATTGAAGAATAGTAAAAAATATTTCCCATCACTTTTTTAATAATTTATCTTCGTGAATTTTTATTTCTGTACTCGTTTTCTTTTAAATTTACTTTTTGCATTTCGATCAATTTCTGATTTTTATTTATTTATTTTTAGCATTTGTTGCAATTGACCGTATACTGAATTTAGAAAATATATTTTCGATCAGTTAGTCAAGTTTTAAAAATAATATAAAATATATTTCAGATACGCAGAACTTCTTTTGTTTTTATGAATGCAATAAATATTGGAAACAAAATATGGGAAAATAAATACTGTTAGGAAAGTCGATTGAATCACAAAAATAAATTTTGTTGATTTTATTATATATTTTTCAATATTGCACACCATTTATTTGCAACTTTTCGTTTACACGAAATTATTTTCATGAATTGAAAGCAAACTTGTCATTTGATTAACGACAAACATAGTTGAACTTAAGCGCCATCTGTATTTCTATAAGTAAATTATGATAGTAATTATGATATTAATTATAATTGTAATATTATGGTAATTGCCACTCAGCCGTTCCAAATATTCCAAATTAGATATTAAGTTTCGGTCAATTTTTCCAATTTTTTTATTTTTGTAGAATGACAAAGTAAAAAAATATTGGCCTAAATCTTGTAGATTTTTAAAGGTAACTATAAAAGATAACACAATCAGAATCCATCATTTCCTAATTAGAATCTTTCTATTGTATATTAAATAAATTACATTCGTACATCTTTTCTATAAAAAAATATTATTTACCAAAAATATAATATGATTCTTACGCAATATTGCCATATCGCAGTGCACCCCAAATGACCAATAATGTTAATTAAATAAGTTTCATATAGCACTTTTGTATTTCGGTGTTTTAATTTATATATTTAGATTTTCTTAAAAATAAATTGAATGAGAAGTACAATTTATCGGATTTGTTTACGACGTTGGTAGCACTGATATTTGAAACTGACATTTCATATTTACTAACAACATGTATAATAAATGAATGCAAAAACACACAAACAAAATCCTAAACATTTTTGTTACATGTTTTCGGACAGTTCTTTGCTTTTTGGCAACAATGCTTAAGTAAAACATGAACATAAAAATTTACGACTAGAAAAATATTAGTCGTGCCAACATAAATATCCAAATAAAACAAAAATAAATCCGTTCATATATTTTCTTAATACTGCAGCTTTTTAAAATCACCTTTTATAAAATCAAATTCTTGAAGCTATTGTCACTCTTTCGTATCAAACATTTTAAACAAAGAATTATGTCAATATCAGAGCATATTTTGATTCCACCTGCACATTCAAAATATACATTAATAACTGTCATTGTACTGTCAAACAAAGGTCAAATCAGTTAATTGTTATTGCCTTGTATCTGACATTAAGATCCCCACTAACCAATCAATCGATACGTCAAATTACGCGTTCAATTTATTTGTTTTGTAAACAAACAAAGCCGGTAGAGGGCAATGGGCATCGTGCTCAACAATAACTATTATCAACCTAGTAGTACGATAATATGCATTGTGTATACACTAATGTGTGCTTTAGGAGAACTATAGAATTAGAAAGGCAATACTGCCATACACCCACGCAGTGACATTTATATAGGATGAAGCATTAAAATGCCACTCATCGTTAAATGATAAAATAAATCGAAAATCAGCGTTTAAAAATTATTATAAAATTTTATGTGAAATTGAGTGTGAAGAAAAATTGATTTTCTTATATGCGATTTTGCTAAATTATAGAGCTTTTTTTAATATACATATTTTTTTTTAATTTTAAGAGCTTTATTATAAAATAACAAACAGCGTAGCGAAAAAACTTGTTATTTAAATTTTAATATATACTTTTTCCATTGTTTTAATGAAACGGTCATTTTGTATTGCATTTCAATTCAATTTTAAAAGAAATTTTTAAACATCTCTTTCAAAACTATTTGTAATTAAAGTTGACGGCATGAAATGTTCATATATATTTCATTAAATACATAACAGATGTCGCTAGGCTCCTTAAATATAGTAGAAGACATTTTACATGGGATGCATCCAACCAAACTCATTCGTTTGTTTAGTAGAGAGAATTTGTAGAAAGCAGGATTTGAATAATTATATTACATGTTATAATAATTATAATACATCTTACTGAAGACATTTTAATGATATGTAAAATGTCCATTGACATTTTAATATTGTTCCGTTGGTACTTGCAAGAATGCATATAAATATAATATGTCAGGTGTCAGTGTTAGCAATAGCGCAAATAGAATTCCTCTAAATTGTACTCTTGACATATTATATCAAAAATAAGTAAACGAAGGCGCTGAATTACAACAGAAAATATTTTAATTTAAAAAAATACCTCATAATCACTGCACGCATCGTCCAGAAAATGCGGCGCATTATCATCTTCGAAATATGATCTTATGCAATTTGCATTACATTGTATTGCCTTGCATTTGGCATTCTCCAATGCAAGGGTGGCCAACCTTTTTGAAAGCATGTGCGCAATGAAAAATATTTATAGGAGTTGCGGGCGCATGGAAGAAGAACCATGAACTATGAAGAACATTATTTAAGAAATATATATTTCTAGATTCGACATACAAAGAATATATACTTACCTTTGGAAAGATGGTGCGAATCCGGTATTGGGCCCCTGGTTCGAATCCCTTGGATTAATTTTATTTTTATTTTAAAAATTAATTTAAAAAATATTTTTTAAATAATTATTTACTCAATTAAGGTTGTAATAAAAAAAAATTGAAAAAATAGTTTTACCTTATATGACAAGAAAACGATTTTTTAATTACCTTGACGCATTTAAAAAAAAAGTTGAGAAATGACGTTTAAATGTACTTTTTAGAAGATGATCATGTCACGGGCGCATAGAAGCAGTGGCGTACCTAGAGCTTTTGCCACCTGGGGCGGTCCCCAATTTGCCGCCCTTTCTAAGTCAATCAAAATCAAGAATGGTTATTAACAATTACTGAACAGAAATTGAATACTTATTATAATCAATGATTCTGTTGCTTACAACATTATTAAATTTTTTATTTTTATATAATGTAGACAAAAATATTTAAAAATGCCGCCTAAAAATATGTGCCGCCCGAGGCGGCTGCCCCCACCGTCCCTCCCTAGGTACGCTACTGCTTAGAAGACAAATCGCGTCCCCGGGCGCATGTGCAACATTCTTTTTCCATATGACGGTTCTCGACAAAGTCGGTATATTGCACAGGTCAAACATTGTTGTTAATATAGCATAAGAACTACGACTTAGGTACTGTAAATATTACGTACCAGCGCGTTCCTTAATAAAATAATTAAATTAGAAACTAATTCGCTAACAAACATACTTCGTTTAAAAAATAAGCTTATTTACGGTATTCAGTGAAAAACATGACACGTATAACGTAAGGTCTTGTATATGTAAGATATGTATACATATATGTATATGGTCTGATCCACCCTGTATGTTAAGTGTGCTTATATCAGGGGTGGATTGACAGACACAATACCTACCAATATGAAGCGTGTGTTATATTGTGGATAGCTGACTATATGTCCAGGCTGTGTCCAACAATTACCGGTAATTTCACGGCTGTATGTCCCGATAAATTAGCTACCATTTACCGTTATACGAAGGCAATAATTATATAGTTATGTCTTTTGCTCGTGTTTAACAATGCAAGAGCATGTATTATAGTAATAGGCTAGAATTATGGCAGTTACTTCGACGAGTTCGCATGTTTAAAACTCGGGCAGGAGATACTATAATTACTAAATAGTGGAAGCGCCTTTGAATTGTTTCAACTCAACATAAGAACTATGTTGTAAAGTATGTAGTGCACTTCTTAGCTGGCCTAGTGTTGTAAATATTATATCCTATTAGGGATGTGTAGTTCACTCGCGAACCGTTCACTCTGAACGGTTCAATCAAATGACGGGCGTACTGTGACGATGTTTTGCAACGACCTATAGGTCACTATGACCTAGTTCGTGAACTATGAACTACATCAACTACATTGATGTAGTTATACTAGGTCCTGAACCCGTCGTGTACTAAACCGTTCATGAATCACAACGGCTCGTAAACGATGCAGTATAGTATACATTACATATACAGTACTAACATTTATTTAGTGATAAAGTGTGTTGGTGAACGGAACGAAATAGGAAACTCGATGCAATATTGCAACAGCAGCATTGCCGAGCTGAGTCACAATTTATATGTTGGTATCAGATTTCATTTGGAATAATATAATTAATATATTCGCAAGATTAAATGTGTTCTTAAATATGTTATGCCATAGCAAATTTTTGCAATAATGCAAAAATAAACATCTAAATCTTATAGTTCTTCTATTTCATACTGAGTGCAATACAATCACTTAATATTAAATCAAAGCTTTGACGTTTGAAAAGAGAACATTCGGAATAGAAAATATAAATTATAACGCCAAACAAAACGATTCTATCTAGTTCATTTTATTATAGTTTGTACATTTAATTTCATGTGTTAGTAAAGTAGTAAACATTTTCATCAGTAACTACCAATAAGTATTTTAGAACTTCATGTAAATAATCGTGAGTACTTAGAAAAGATTATATTTCTTTATATATATGTTTTGTATAAATTATAAACATTGTTATCTTTTCTTCCTCATTCCTAATTTAAAATAAATATTGTAATATTTCAATTTATTTATTTTTTACCATTTAATATTTTTATATTGAGAAAAAAACAGATTATTTTCAGTATGTGCATGTATTTCATATAGGTTGTGAACTAGTTCATTTTTAAAAGATGTTAGTAGTTCACGACCTATACTTCGTGAACGGTACATTGAAATGAACTACGAACTACGAACTAGGTTCTCAAAGTGAACTACAGTTTGCCATCGCTATATCCTATCATCTCGAACTAAATATACTTTGAATTAAAATGATTCCTTGAACGTTAAGGAACATAAATTTGAAATTATATCTGTCAGTATAGCGATAAGAATTCGTCCGGATGATTTCGTATCTTACATAAATACAGACAAGTTACAGACGTATGTGAAGAATTTGTACAATGTATATATACTTATACAGTACTTCTAGACACAGAATGCGCTCCGAATTTCGCATAGAAACTGCTTATATTGCATAAAATGAATAATCGTGCGCGGCAAACCACGAACAGTTTAAAAATAATCTTATCGTCTACACATGCTGTCATCTAGTGAGTATACTTGAATTTTTTTTGGAGTGATAAACTGGCCTATCTAGTCAGGCTACTTTATATATAAACACAATGACTATATGTACTTAGATAGTATGCTATGGTACATTGAACGAAAGTTGACTGCTATTCTACGCCATTACTGAGACCCTGTTTAAAAATATTTCACTTTAGCAGAGCGGTTTCTAATCACATCGCATCAACGAAATATAAGAAGGAAAATGACAACGGAATAAAAAGTTTCAGGCGAGGGGGGAAACAACAGATTTTATACCTAAAAGATAACGGAAAGGTGGAGGAAGTACGTAAGCGCAAAACAATCTTAGATATTACTGCAAGGTTTTATAGGAAACTGTATAGCTCACAAAATAGATATTATATAACATTAGATGTTATATTTCTCATTAGATAGAGGAAAATTTAAATATAACATTGAATGAAATAGTATACGAAATATAGCAGTACAAATTGGCTATTTTTCTAAAATTATAAATAACATATTAAGAAAATTTAAAAGAACAAGAGATATCAGAAATATTTGTAGTTTGGAACAAAGTAATAATTCAACTCCAAAATTTGTTAAATTACCATTTGATCCTGTGATCGCACGTGGTTTAGTAGATAGTATTTTAAATAAATATAATTTTAAAGTAACATATAATAGTTCTTATAGTCTTGCTAATTTTCTAGGAAATCCCAAAGATTTTATTGAGTACAATAAAAAATCTGGTATTTATAAAATATCTTGTTCTAGTTGTCCTAACTGAAATATATATAGAAGACAAACACGTAGACCAATTGAAACTAGATTTAAGGAGCATTTAACTCATTTCAGATTAAATAGAAAAGATAAAGTGCTGTCGCCGAGCATATTTTTGACTAACTTAGGTCATCCTATTCAAATTAGTTCACTTAAATTACTTAAAAGTGTTTTGAATTATTCCGAGTTAAATGCTTATGAAAGTATATAAATGCTAAATCTAAATCAAATTTAATGAGTTTAGATACAGTCCCAATTTCATCTTGTCTATTTAATTTACTTAATAAGAACTATTTTTATTTTATTTATTTTTTGTTATTTTGGATTTGACAAACCAATGTTTATTGTTGTTACTTGTCAGTTTCGTTCATTATTAATTTATATTTTTTTAAAGGATTTATTCTCCGAAGCTACACCACCAGCGAGCCAATGCCGCTACCATTCGCTCCCATTTGAAATATTCTAACTAATTTGGGCCCATGCATTACTCAACTCTGTTCACAGGGCGCACACGAACCCCTTACCGTCCATGATCGGATTGTTAGACACGACCGAACCATTCACGTTTTATTATATGTAATTGTTTTAAAAGATTTATAGGTCATATTATATGCCATTTTTTAAATACTTCTGTCATGTTGACTTATTTATTTAATAGTATGTCGATTCGTGACAGAGATATTTTGTTTAGTTTTTATCTTGTGCTACGAAGATGGGGGCATAGCCTTCGAAATGTACATCTACCTACTTGATGCTTTAAGTTACGGTATTTGGGTGATATTATATATTAATATTTAACACCGTAGTGATAATTTTTAAAATTACATTGTTGTTTATTTTACTTTATTTTCTTATCTTTGGATGATAGTCCATAGATGCTATGGCCAGTCATCTAAATACTATGTTTTATTTAATAATATTATATTTAACTTAGACGACATTTGTAGTCAGTTTCTTATACCAGGATTCCCTGATTGGAATTCACAATTATATACTTAATTTTTATATTTTTTATATTATAATATTTTCTTTATTAATAAAGAAAACAATTCAAGACAAAAAAAAAATGTGAACTAGGTTCGAGGAATCGCGATGCAAGATTTTTAGTGTGTTTTTTTATTTATACATATATGTTCTTATTAATATATTTATTATTATAGATCAATAGTATTATTATACAAATAAGACGAGTACGCATACCCTTGCAGCCACGGACGTTCGCCAGTTGGAAAAAATTTACCAATAGATTATTATATTAATCCTGCGGTAGCTAATAATCCTATAACAGCCCAACAGTTTGGTTTCGAAATATTTAATCATATAATACATATATAAATTTATTATATTTTGATTTTTTTAAATATTCCATAGCAAAATATGTAGGATTTATAAATTACAAAATAAATATGCAATAGCGTCATCTAGCATATCTTAATCAAAGGCTTAGCGGCCATTTATCATAAACAACCACGCCAAACAAAAAGTCAATAATTGTGTTTTCTTTAAAAGTTCTTAAACTATACTTTTGTATGAGAATTGACATATTTTGGTAAAGGGTTCACTCGTTTATTATTAAAAATTGGTCACTTAACTTCGAGTCCGTACAATGCAAAATTAATTGAAAATCTAGAAAGAGACTAAATTGAAAAACAAAATAATGAAGACATTGAGTTATAATTAATTGCGAGTTGCACATCTGATTACAGCTTATCGCGCAATGCACCTGCAGGTGCACTAGGGTGTGATCCACCCCAACTTACACAATGCATATAATGCCTACCCTCGCAACACTTATATGCATATGTTTAGCATATTAAAAGTATAGTTTTAATTCATTCGCGATAAAGTGTTAAACGTATGTAAATCTGTACATGATACGTGACAGTGTACGTGTACTTAACACATTAGAGTGAACACAACATACAGCAGGACATTAATATTCCGTACATATAGTCAACTAACTATACACGGTTCATGTTTAGTTGCCTATGTGCAATTGGAGTTTTTGTTGCTACATTTGTTATTCCGACCTGTTATAATTTGCGATTTATTTTTGTCACGTAACAATGTAACTGCTGTACAATTTTCATTCTTATTATTAAGCGGCGTTGCCATATAGATTATTTCTAATGTAATCGAAATCAAATCAAAAAATTCTTTATTGTTTCCAAACTAAAATAAAATATAATGATCATTTACACCATAACAAGTATACTATAAAATCGCAGGTATTTATAAAATGGTCATTCATATTAGTTTGGAGACATGTGCGTCAGAACTTAAAAAATAAATAATATTAAGACCATTTTATATTTCATAATTCAATTTAAAATTCGATATTTATACTCCTATTTACTATTCGAAACATTCATTGAAATAAATATATTACAGTTTTTGTGTCTATAAAATACTTTTCTAATAATACACAAGTATTGGATAAGAAATACATAAAGCAGTAATTAAAGATTTGCTACTAAATACTCCTCTATAGAATATGGACTTAGATTAGTAAGAATTGATTTACACTTGTTTTTAAAAACTGTCAGACTATTCGCATTTTTTATATCTTGTGGAAGTTTATTATATATTTTACAACCATTAAAGAAAAGACCCTTCTGGTAAAGGGTTAAGTTATGTCTTGGTATTTGCAGTAGGCTTTTACACCTGGTTAGATAATCGTGCTTGTTTTCATATATTCTAAAAGAATCATAAAACTTATGAACATAATTTGCTATTTCAAAAATGATCACTACGGTGTTAAATAATAGTATAGAATATCACCCAAATACCGTAACTTAATTAAGTTACGGTATTTGGGTGACATTCCTCTGGTGACAACTTAAGTTACGGTATTTGGGTGATATTCTATACCATAATTTGCTAGTTGAAATCGCGAGTTGTATTCAAAATTCTCAAAAATAACTCAAAATTCAATATATTGGCAATTTGATACTACGATATTATTATGTAAAAAAATTGTAAAGGTATGGGAGATAATTTGATGTATTCCCTGTGATTTATGCGCAATATTAACATGTTAATTTCCGCGTAAGATGTTAATTTCCTCGTACATTGGCACTAAAACTAAATATTTATAGAATTGTAAATGAAATCAAATTAAGCCCGAAGAATTTGATGCAATAAAACGTCGTTTGTTCTGAAATTGTTATTTAATTTGTCCGATGATACCCGATAACTTTGAACAACAATTTGTATGGGAGACTGCTTACGTCTTATATTATTTATTTTTATAATTCATTATTTTAGTATATTAATCTTCCTTAAACTACATGCATTTTTTTTGTGTGTATTTTCACACTAACTTAAATTTTTTTTAAAGACTAAGCAATCAAACTGCAACAGCAGCTTTTTCTTTCTCTTAATCTTCAATATTTTCTCATGTCAAAACAGTTTCATGTTAAAAATTTTTATCCGAAAAAAATACCCCACAAGAATTTACCTATAGTATTAAATTCACCCTAGTTAAAAACAAACGAATTTTTGATATATAACGCCCTCTAGCGACAGATTTTAGATACAGTGTGGCGATGAATGTGAAGACCGCTGTCAAAACAAAACAAAACCATGCATGGATGCCAGTGGTTTTCTACCACATTAACTATTTCAGTTATGCATTGTTTATTTAAAATAATAAGCGAAACTATCATTTATCAGAAGAGGCACCGTGGTGCCGCGGTATAGTCGTTAGACTGGCACCACGGAGCGCAGGTTGTGGGTTCGAATCCCAGACGGGTCAAGCATATTTTCTTGAGGAAAAATCCCTTCCGGACCTGGATGTTATGTAATTTAGACTATAACAACACAACCAACTATAATCGTATAAGACTAAGACTATAAGAAGACTATAATAAAACTATAATCCAACAATAGCATCCAATATTATCTATAGATAAATGGAAAATAAGTTAATTTACAATGAGAAATTATTGCTAAACAGCTAAACCCATTAAATATGTCAAAAAAATCAATCAAAGTGACACAGCGAAAACTCTTAATAAAATATCATTAAGAACATGTTTTGCGATAACAGAATACAACGCCTAATGTAAAAAAAAAACCGTCTATCTTTCGTCGAGTCCGGAGATTTCGGCAATTGATTTCGTTGATCCTATAATCTATGTAATTTAAATTCATAGTTTACAGCAATATGCATAGTGCGTGCGGCTCGTTATGGCAGATCAATTTACATGCGTTGACACACCCCTTATCCATAGTTTTACTTCACTTTTTATGCGATCTATCATGTTCTATCGATGCCTATAAAGACTGTGTTCATTGAGAATGGAGGCTATGAGAGTGCTTGGCCATCGAACAGTTTAATGTGGGAGCAGAAAGATATGAGTGTCATTTATAGCAGAATATACAAATTTTCCATGTGTGTATATCAGCAACCGCTCATGGTAAGTAAGTACAAGTACCGATAACCACTGCACAGACAGCAATAACCCCTATTTCATAGAGCAGGCATGGGCAACTATTTTTTGTAGAGGGCCGAATATAAAAATTTAATGTGAACCACGGGCCAAAACATTTGCCAGCAGATCATATTTCCTTTTCTTCTCCACTTCTACTGTATGCAAATTATCTTGGGATGTAATTCCCACTTCCACAATGGTTATCTCATTATCTCGAGTCTTCTCCTCTTGTAGTGTCTTTCATGGCTCGAAGCGCGAGCAAATCTACTGTTATTTTCAAATTTTGGTCGACTGCGCGAATAAAAATTGCTAGTTGCGCTGTATTACTAATATCGGTGCTTTCGTCTAATGCTATGGAAAATGCAACACACTTTTCCATCACTTCTCCAAGAGCGACTTTTATGTTTTCGGCCATTGCATCTATTCGTCTTGTGACTGTTCTTCTGGATAAACTAACTTCTGCGAACGTTTTCCTTTTTTCTGGACAAAAGGTATTTGCCAATTCTTTTAAGCACTCTTTCATAAATTCTCCTTCTGAGAACGGCTTCGAAAAATCCACCACTTTCTTACTAACAACATAACTTGCTCGACGATATCTTCAGCTTCTTCATTGCGTTTTACAAAGATATTTTGTTGACTGGCTAAATTCTTTCTTAACTTCTCGATTCTGTCACTTCTTAGTTGCCCTGTTAAACTTTCGTATTTTTGCAAATGTTTGGTGGTATAATGTCTTTTTAAATTGTACTCTTTTAAAACCGCGACGGCTTCATTACATACCAGACAAATTAGCTTGTCCTTATAAATAATAAACAAATATTCTTGGGTCCACTTCTCCTGGAAGGTACGACGTTCTTGATCAACCTTTCTCTATTTACTACTTGAAGGTCCCGACACATTTTAGGAATAATTTTTTTCAGTGCTCCAAAACAATCATAACACTATTAACCCAACTTTTGCACTTCCAAACTGGTCTTAAGGCAGACTGGCGGCAATCACGACTGCTTCTCCTTATATAGTGGGTTGCCTAAGCATCTCGAATATTCCTGAATTTACTAGCGCCTTCTCGTCGATCGCTATCGTACGGGAAATATTCCACATGTTAGGCTTCTACCTTCACAAATTTTGCGGGCCGTGTTAATATGCAACGGAAAAATTCAATGGCGGGCCGGATAAATCGTACTCGAGGGCCGGATGTGGCCCGCGGGCCGTGGGTTGCCCATGCCTGCCATAGAGGATGTTTACATGTGAACGCTTTAAAGGCTGTGCTTACTCCAGTGCTGTAAGATGAGTGCGCATACCCTTACAGCCGCGGACGTTCGCCAGTTGGAAAAAATGTACTTATATATCGCTTTAAAGCAGCGATGCACAAACCGCAGCCCGTGGGCCACATGCGGCCCACGGGCTGATTCTCTGGCCGCCTCACCATGTGTTATTTCAACTTTAACAAGTCACACAAGAAAGTTTCTGAAAAATACAATGCCAAATTCAAGATAGTATAAGTTGAAATAATTTGATATCGTCCGTCAAGGATCGTTTTTCTGCTTTTCTAAAAGTAAAACCGTTGCTAGTTTTATTTATATTAATAATAACAATAAATGGGCTTTAGTGGTTCAATATAACTACAATTTTAGAAACCTTTTGTATTGTCAAATCAAAGCGTGAATCTCATATGAATGCTTCTGATATTGATAATCTACATGTAAATTTAAGCATGAGTACACTCTGATGAAGACTGTTTTCGTCATTTGGGAGGTGCAAAAGGTTCTCGTAGCAATTAGCGATGGCAAACTGTAGGTCACTTTGAGAACCTAGTTCGTAGATCATTTCAATGTACCGTTCACAAACTATAGGTCGTGAACTACCACATCTTTTAAAAATGAACTAGTTCACGACCCATATGAAATACATGCACATACTGAAAATAATCTCATTTTTTTCTCAATATAAAAATATTAAATGGTAAGAAATAAATAAATTGAAATATTACAATACTTATTTTGAATTAGGAATGAGGAAGAAACGACAACAATGTTTATAATTTATACAAAACATATATATAAAGAAATATCTTCTCTAGGTACTCACGATTATTTATATGAAGTTCTAAAATAGTTATTGATAGTTACTGATGAAAATATTTTACTACTTTACTAACACTTGAAAATTAAATGTACAAACTATAATAAAATGAACTAGATAGAATTATTTTGTTTGGCGTTATTATAATTTATATTTTCTATTCCGAATCTTCTCTGTTCAAACTTCAAAGCTTTGATTTGATATTAAGTGATTGCATTGCACTCAGTATGAAATAGAAGAACTATAAGATTTAGATGTTTATTTTTGCATTATTGTAAAAAATGTCTATGGCATGACATATTTAAGAACATATTTAATCTTGCGAATATATTAATTATATTATTTTAAATAAAATCTGATACCAACATATAAATTGTGACTCAGCTCGGCAATGCTGCTGTTGCAATATTGCATCGAGTTTCCTATTTCGTTCCGTTCAC
The DNA here is from genome assembly GCA_947310635.1 of Leptodirus hochenwartii. NCBI lineage: Eukaryota > Metazoa > Arthropoda > Insecta > Coleoptera > Leiodidae > Leptodirus > Leptodirus hochenwartii. The sequence continues at coordinate 6,122,926 of OX371186.1, forward strand.
CAACACACTTTATCACTAGATAAATGTTAGTACTGTATATGTAATGTATACTATACTGCAAGTATATATATAGTACAAGTACATCAATACGTACACGGTGCACCATGTTGTTCATAGTTCACGACCTAGGTCATAGTGACCTATAGGTCGTTGCAAAACATCGTCACAGTACGCCCGTCATTTGATTGAACCGTTCAGAGTGAACGGTTCGCGAGTGAACTACACATCGCTAGTAGCAATATCAACAACGATAGATACAGTATTTTTTAGTGTAAAGATGATGGTCAGTAATAAATATCAAAACTAAAAATTGTATATTAAAAATTAAATACGTAATTTTAAATGATCTTTCACATAACCTAAAATAATTGTTAGATGTAGTGTAGATTCATATAACTAGAAATAAATGAATTACTTATTATTTTAAAAATTATAATTATAAACGATTGAATTTTCGTAATGATGAACTTTACGTTATAGTGATAAATGTTTTAATTATTTTCAAATAATGGAAATATAATGTGCGCATTTATGAAATGCTTGTTTATAACAATAAAATTTTGACAAAAACTGCCGTTATAAGTTTGTTCTTTCTTTCTCCTTTAACTCACCCTTTGTTCAATGACGATGATCGCAAAAGACTAGTAGAAAAAAGAAAATAAATAAATAAGCAAAAATGATGATAACGTACTTATAAACGAAAATATTAGGTATTAAAGGAAGTATTTTTAGGAAAAAGTTTTCAAATGTGGCGCCATACTGGAGGAGATGGCGAATATTTGGTGTATAGATAAAATGAAAAGGAGAAACGTAATAGAATTAGTTAAGAAATATAAACGAGAAAATGACCTACTAGATAGACTAGTAGGTCATATTCTTAGACATGGGAGTATTGTGTTATAGAAGGTACAGTAGAGGGAAAGGAATGCATAGGTAGGCCCAGATTTTGAGATGAAGAAGTTAGCTCAGAATATAATTGGCAACTATCCAAAAACACGTAGTATTTCAAGTAATATTCTTTGATATGTCATACTTTCATATGGGGTGGTCAGAAGCTAAGGGGTATAAGTAACATTTTAATTATATTTGAGTTAAATACGTCTAGATATAGCTAAAGCTTCAAACAATTTAGTGGCCATGGATTATACAGTTTGTTCGCTATAAGTTTGCCTCGGGTCGTGCAGATAGCGAAGAGATATTCGGCATTCTCCGTGAAGAGAAGGCTGTTCTTCTCTTCAACTCTGTCGACCAGTGGCGTTCCCAATACATTTGTCGTTCTTACCATGTTCGTAATAAAATTTGGTAACAATTTCTGTTAATCTGTTATCTATTTTCCGGAATTTTTACCATTCATTTCATGGTGATAGTCTCCACTTTTTATACCCGACTGAAATATTGTCAAACAATATGGTATAAAGCCACTTTCACCACCGGCGTGAATTATTATTAAACGTTGACCCTTTGAGATATTCGTATGCAATTCTTCATTGGAATTACCACTCCACGATTTCGACTGAGTATGACCGGCGTGAATATATATGTCTCGTCGATATAAATTATTGGTTTTCCTAATTGTCGATAATATTTAATTAATTGTAAATAATTAATTCGAAAAACTCGAATATCGTGCCTTTCAATTAAAACTTTACGATTATTTTTTGTGCTTCTAAACCAGTGGCAGATCCTTATGCAGGCCGCAGGGCCGCGCGCCCCCCCTGAACATTGAGCGCATCACCGTAGATATATAATTGTAATGCGATATTTTATCTCGGCATTATTTTTCCTAAAAGATAAAGCTTGCGCCGCGATAACAATCAACACAACACGGTGTCGCATTCGTTGTGGTATCCGTTCCAAGTGGTAGAGTCAGTGCGGCGACCGTATGCAGTATATCATCTGTATCTATCGTTCGCGTGGTGTAATACATATATCGCTAATATGGTGCCGACATTCCAGCGCCAAGCCAGAACACCCAATACGAGTTAAATGCATATGCACTCATCTCACTCTATGGCAAGCAATAGGTGAGAGCAATCGTATGCAGTATATCTTCTGTTTCTTCGGTTCGCTTGTCGCATACATCGTCTAATATGTTTCACATATTCCAGTGGCTATCCGAGGCCAATACAAGTTAAATACATATATACAGTACATATGCAATGAGATGAGTGTAACATAGAGTATATATATATATATATATATATATATATATATATATATATATATAAATTGATATAGAATAGGCTAGATAAGACAGTAGCATTTGTTCTGTAGTTACGTATGTACGATTTTTCCAAGTGTTTCTTCAAGAATATATTTAATAGAAATAATTTAATAAAAATGAACAGTGTTAGTTCTTTATTGAAAATAGAGTTTTGTAGACTTTCTCTTGGGGACAAAGTAAAAATTAAAGAATTAGGTAGGCCATTGTCTGATTTAAATTTATCACAAACTGGTGCAAGGAGTGTTTATATCAATGAAAGATAGAAGAGCGGAATACCACTTTCAAGAAATGATTGAATTTAATCATTTTGCATCAATTTTAGGTAAGATTTCTTACTATTATGTATTTTTTTAAGAAATGCGTCCCCCCAGATTGAAATTGCACGAGCCGCTACTGTTCTAAACTTAAATCCTACATCATGTACAATATGATTTAAGGAAGTTTTATGTCCTTCCCATCCTAAGTCACTGTATAGTTTTTCATGCAATGTTTTAAGCGGTAACTCTTGTATTTTCGGTTTTGTGAAAATTATATATTATATTTCGAAAATCACGCTTCAAAATCTTCTAAATGTCGTAAAATCGCCTTTCGAATACGCTTCTTTCCTAGTGTAGAAAATTTCGGTTCACTTTCTTTACCTGGAACTCCACTTTCCTTTATAATTGTAGCTACCGTTCTTATGGACACTTTGGTTGCTGCAAACACTCTTTCCTTTAATTCCTTCGATGACAAATTGCCATCAGATTTAAAGTATTTATACACCTTGAAAATCAATTCCCTTGATTGGCTATGGATTACTTTACCATTTAAAAGGGAACTCATTTTGGTAGTAAGTTGTTACGCCACTGATAGTACACAGACTGAAGGGTAGTGCCAAGGAAGGAATGATTGTAGGCGCGTCTTAAGCAATAGCAATTGCATTCCCACTATTTTTGGACAAGTGCGCATCTCAGGGCCAGGCAAATTAAACGCGAACAGATATGTAAATGTATGTATTAAATGCTGACATCTAGTAGGAATAAGCAACATTAGTCAAAAAGTGGTATTCAATAATTATATACTTTGTGAAATGTAAATAACTTTCAAACGAAAATACCCGAAATATGATTTTGGTCACTTATATCTAGCGATGTGTAGTTCACTCGCGAACCGTTCACTCTGAACGGTTCAATCAAATGACGGCCGTACTGTGACGATGTTTTGCAATGACCTATAGGTCACTATGACCTAGTTCGTGAACTATGAACTACATGGTGCACGTATTGATGTACTTGTACTAGGTCCTGAACCCGTCGTGTACTAAACCGTGCATGAATCACAACGGCTCGTAAACGATGCAGTATAGTATACAGTACATATACAGTACCAATAGCAGTACGAACATTTATGTGATAAAGTGTGTTGGTGAACGGAACGAAATTATATTTCCTTATATATATGTTTTATGTAAATTATAAACATTGTTGTTTTTTCTTCCTCATTCTTAATTGAAAAGGAGTATTGTAATATTTCCATTTATTTATTTTTTACTATTGAATATTTTTATATTGAGAAAAAAAGAGATTATTTTCAGTATGTGCATGTATTTCGTATAGGTTGTGAACTAGTTCATTTTAAAAAGATGTTAGTAGTTCACGACCTATAGTTCGGGAACGGTACATTGAAATTAACTATGAACTACAAACTAGGTCCTCAAAGTGACCTACAGTTTGCCATCGCTACTACATATCCCATGCCTCCTCATATGTTTACAATGTCGAGGCTAACAATTCGGATATCCCTACACTTTGAAATCCGTACATGTTCCGAACCTTCACCGTCACCGACCATTCCCTGTATAAGGTCGTTATGCACACTGGCTGCATTACCTCGCAATGTGATTAACGATCAAAACTAGAACACAATGCCATCAGAATTCTCATTTACGATCGGTTGTACTGTAGTATAGCTCCATATAGCTTTAGTCTTGCGCCGCCCTTAATGTTAAGGGTAAGTTTATAGTATATACTTGTATGGATCGGTAGATGTGTAAAAGGGTGAAGGCGTTCTCTAACACAGCTGTTGTTCAATGTCCCGCAGTTGGATTCAATTAATAAAACACAATATATTGTGTAATAATTACACAATAAAAGTGTAATATAGGATAGTCAATGTGTCGCAAATATTTTGGCAATATGAAGGGTTGATGTATTGAATTGCGAAAATATTCGTTGCAGCAGAAAGTAGAACAAATGATTACCTAAAGACATCCCCTTTATGTTTTTCTTTCTATTAAGATAAATCATATGTTATCCAATTGAGGACACTAACGAATTTACATTTTGTACATGCATTTCTTTTTTATTTCTAACCTATAAAACTATTCAACTTTCAAAGAAATAATAATAATAATAATAACAAAGAAAGAACAATTACTGCGCTATTTTCGTGAATAAATTGAAATAATTTAAAACAATATTTTATCTATAGTAAATCATGGTAAGAAACATAACATCATTCTGTCAAAGATAGGCTAATAATATATAGGACGTTCCATTTATGAAAAATCAAATATTCGTAAGTACATTTTGGGAAATTTACAAGGTATTGGCTAACAATTATTATGCAACGGTAGAAGTATGCGAGTATCTTCTTTTAACACGTTGACGGACAGTAGAAACAAGTGAAATTCGAAAATTGACACTATATGTTTTTGTAATTTTTAGAATATTAGAAGTATAGTTTTACTCTTTCTGCTTAAATACACTTAATTTTGATTAATTCAGCACCTTTAATTAGGTTGCGGCTACAACCGTCATGGCGCCAGCGGACTCTAGACACTATGTAATGGGACGATGGCGGCTATAACAGCAAAAATTTAAAAACGTAAATGACAGGTTTAATGACTGAAATAAGCAATTTTTTGTGAGCAACAAAGTATTTTTGGGAGTTTTACACGAAATGTTAGTTCATGATCAAACAAAAATAAATAAATGACAAATAAATTTATTATAATTTTATAATTATTATACATTATTTTCGGTATGCCATGTTTCAAAGCATGGTGCAGGACACAGTGCAGGTTTTGATATGCAATTCTTGCAGCAATATGATGTTTCCTTCCTTACTCCCTGTTTATAACATTGTTTACAACGCTGAAAATATGTTTTTCGCTGATAATTTTCAGGAGGAGAAATTTTCTCAGGAAAATGCTGTGTTCCATTGTTGTTGATTTCATTGGTTTGGATTCGTGCACGTTTAAATTGAACCAAAGACCTTCCATCCTGTTTATAATCTATGCCAGTTAGAGATCGTATAATTGCTTCCCTGAATTCTATAAACTTCATTTGAGAACCTGTCTTTTCTTTAAAGATGTAGTAAGAATTCCACACTGCTACATCCAGTAGATGAAAGATTATCTTTTTATACCATCTAATTGTTTTTCGTGGACAGGAATAATAGGACATCATCTGATCTGCTCTGTCGACACCTGACATATTCTGATTATAATTCACTATTTCAATTGGTTTTCTCTTTTCCTGTTGTCGACGGTTAGCTGTGTTTATCATACTTGGGTGGTAAGCTGTTGTTAGACATAGCACATCCCGTTTATCTTTCCATTTGGACACGTATGTCTGATTTTGGCGTCGCCATACATGTTCTCCTTTTCTAAGCTTACGACCTGTTATTTCTTGCGGCAGACCCTTCCTATTTACACGAAGAGTTCCTGTCACATGTGTCTTTTTGCTCAGTAATTTGTTAGCCAATGGTACACTGTTGTAATAGTTATCCATGAACAAATGATGCCCTTTGTTTAAATATGACTGCATCAATCGCATTACAAGACTTTCAATAGTTGTCATGTTTTCTTCGTTTTCTCGATGGCCTTTGTATATTTCTATGTTCAAAACATAACCTTGGGCAGAACAAAGTTCGTACAATTTAATTCCGTATTTTGCCTTTTTGCCTTTCATGTACGTGCGAAAAGAAAGCCTTCCTCGAAATAATAACAAAGATTCGTCTAATGATAATGCCTCATTTGGTGCATATGCATTCGCAAACTTTTTTATGAGCAAATCAAGAAATATTTTTATTTTCCTCAAACGGTCGTTTGAATTTTCTTCTTCTACACAAAAGCATCTCAATATTTGCTCAAACCTCCTTCCAGACATTTGTGAAGGAAAAGCTGGGTGGTAATGTAATGCATCAATGGAAAAGAGTTTTCTAATACTGGAGAATTTTAGCTGGGACTGAAGCAAACACAAACCCAAAAACTTTCTCATTTCAATCGTATCAGTATTTTTGAAATTTGCCTTCCTACTATGCCTTGTATGTGGCCGTGTTTGATTGCAAAGTTTTAGGCCGTAATCATTCGTAGATTTTATAATCATTTCCATTACTTGGTCATCCCAAATTTTTTCAAAAACCTGAATTGGAGCCACATTTTCGTCTATATCCAAAAGAATCCCAGCCGCATCTGCATCAAAAGAAAAGTTTCTTATAGGTGTTGTATTGATATGCCATGTCTCATCATTTTCTGGTTCTTCTGGTGCTTCATATTCCTCATCTGTAGTTGATTCATTTTCTTCATCTGCATCAAAAGAAAAGTTTCTTATAGGTGTTGTATTGATATGCCCTGTCTCATCATTTTCTGGTTCTTCTGGTGCTTCATATTCCTCATCTGTAGTTGATTCATTTTCTTCATTACCCGAACTGTTATTTTCAGCACAGTCAGCATCAGGTTCAGATTCACTGTTGCTTGACCCACTACCTGTTTCCTCAAAAAGCTTCAGCAGCCTAGCCTGTTCTTTTTCCCAACTGGCCATTTTCTATAAATATTGAATAAAACATTCAATTTTATTTTATATTATTATTTATTGTATATTATTTATACATTTATTATTTACATTATAATTTTTATATTTCAAATGTAATATCATAAAAAACAAAAAGTAAACAGTATAACTATAAATATCGCTAAATGAATCAAAAAATGCTAAATTTAAATTTTTTTATTTCTATTTAAAGTGTAAAATCAATCATAAACAAATACTTACCAGCAACTGTAAATTGAAGAGAAAACAAGATCGCACTACTCCGTTCACAACCACGTGCATACTCAATGTGTTAACCTTGCATACTAAATTTTTTTTCAAAAACATGACACTAGGCTTCTACATGTACGCTGGTAAATGCACATTTGTGCTGCTACAGCCGCAGTGTCTAAAAACGACCATTTCGTATTGGACGGCTATTGCCGTCATGTCACATAGTGAACTTGAACTTGACGGCTATAGACGCAACTGTCCATCAACGTGTTAAGATGATTGGCTGACTGACCAGTTTTAGATAAATCACTTACTGTACCATGTTCTTCAAATTTATGAAAAATTCTGCTTCCTGTCGATTGCGAGATTTGATCATCGGGATATTTCATATTGAATAATGTACAAACTTCAGATTGGCTTCACATTTCCTCACCGTATCCCAGCAACATTAAAATTTCAATACGCTGATAATAAATAATGCCATTTTTAAATTTTTTTTTCTTAAATTAACGAATTGAGAAAAGTATCGTCAGTGTCGAAAGTCAAAAATTACAAATACTTAGCAACAACGTCAAATCCACATTCTCCACATCGTTTTTATCTTGTGTATGTTAAAAATTATCACTACCGTTTAAATAATAGTATAAAATATCACCCAAATACCGTAACTTAAAGCATTAAGTAGCTAGATGCGCATTTCGAAGGCTATGCCCCTATCTTCAGTAGCACAAGATAAAACAAAATAAAATACCTCTGTCACGAATTGTGATTGATGTACTATTATATATGATAAAATATGATACGCACTTACGTCTTTATTTAGTTTTGCTAATGGACAATAAGCCGTTCACGTTTGGTAAAGAATAGCATGGGTCGTGAATAAGTGAGTGCAGTAGCGGTTCTAATACATAAGAATTAGAAATGTTGGAACAGTTAGCAGGAGGTGGAATGTTTTGGTTATGACCAGTGAGAAAAGCAGTGGATTTTGGTAGAGAAAAGGAGACAGAAGATCTACGAGTGTCTCTGATATTTTCGTTAATTATATGGTGTTAATTGGATCATCCTGAGGTAAGCGAGTCGGCAAATTTCTTTATGAAACTGCATCAAGTTCCATATCAACAGAAGACAAAATAGTATTATTTGTATTGTCATTTACATTATTTGGACATCGATGTGCATCAGCAAAAACGTGAATTTGATGAAGTGCTTCTAGTTTAAGAGGACCTGGAAGAGATCTCGTGACAGTAGACACTTGAGTAACTGTTTCAGAACTTTCTGTACTTTCAGGTAAATGTACACTGGGGAGACTAACAAGTCCCTCATCCAAAACGTTCTCAACAAAGACAATTTCCGAAGGAATTAATTCTAACATACCTTTTACTTTGAAATACTCAAAAGTTAATAGTATATCAATCACGATTCGTGACAGAGGTATTTTATTTTGTTGTTATCTTGTGCTACTGAAGATGGGCGCATAGCGCTTGAAATGTACATCTAGCTACTTAATGCTTTAAGTTACTGTATTTGGGTGATATTCTATACTAATACTATATTTAGTTTAAATATTAAATAAATAGTGATATATAGATATTCTAAATTTTACAATATTATTATATAGAGTATCCACCAAATATCGCAACACAGAGTATTTAATAAAATTTTATATCAATAAGGGGTTAATTTTATATCAATAATGTGATAGTGACCATAATTTAGTAGTCCTGGACTCAGAGGTCAAATTCAAGAAATTACTGAAGTCTAAACAGGTCAGAGTAGATGTCGATAGGTTAAAATTAGCTGATGTATGTGAAAAGTACAAGCAGAAAGTAGAAATCATGGCTAATGGAACATCTAGGAACGACATAGACTGCGAATGGAGGGAAATCAGAAATGGGTTAACTACAGCAGCAAATGAAGTATTAGGCACAAAGAAAAGGGCAGGTAGGAGGGAATGGATCACGGAAGAAATAGTGGAAATGATAGAAGCAAGAAGGAAAATTAAAATAGGAAACACAGAAGCAGGACAGAAAAAATATAAGGAACTAAGGAACTTAATTAATAGGAAATGCAAGCTAGCGAAAGAAGAGTAGATAAAAGGAAACTGTGAGGATATTGAGGAGGATATGAGAAGAGGTAAAGTAGATTTGGGCTACAGGAAAATTAAGTCACATTTTTCTAAAGTAAAACCAAAGGGTAACATTATATGTGATAAGCAGGGTAAGGAACTCACAGAAAATAAGGAAAAGGCTAGAAGATGGAAGGAGTATCTTGAAGATTTATATAAAGGTAGGCAGGACATGGAGGAGCTAGAAAGTGTGGAACAGATAGATGAGGATGACTTAGGTCCTAGCATACTTAGGTCAGAGTTTCATAGAGCATTAAATGATTTACGGAATAACAAAGCAGCGGGGATTGATATGATACCAGCCGAATTAATAAAACACGCAGGGGAAAAAATGCAGGAGCGATTATACAGGTTAGTTTGTAAAATATATGAGAAGGGAGAAGTACCACAGGATTTTCAGCGTAGTAGAATAGTAACAATGCCGAAGAAAATAGGAGCTAATTTGTGTGAGAACTATAGGACCATTAGCCTACTATCACATGCATCGAAGATATTGTTAAAGATTATTTATAGGAGATTAGAAAATAAAGTAGAGGAAAGGCTAGGAGAAGATCAGTTTGGTTTTAGGAAAAACAGACGGACGAGAGAGGCGATTCTAGCACTAAGAACGGTAGTAGAAAAAAGAAATAGGGTAGGAAAGGTAACTTGCATAGCTTTTGTAGATTTAGAAAAGGCATTTGATAATGTAGATTGGGACATAATGTTTAGAATTTTAAAAGAAACGGGTATAGATTATAAGGATAGGAGAATAATTTTTAATTTATATAAACACCAAACTGCCTTAGTTAGAATTGAGGGGTAAGAAGAGGTAGCAAAAATAGGGAAGGGAGCTCGGCAGGGATGTACACTCTCACCGTTATTATTTAATCTATATATAGAAGATGCAATAAACAAAGTAAAAGAAGAGTATAGTGTAGGTGTGAATGTACAGGGAGAGAAAATATATATGTTGAGATTCGCCGACGATATAGCTATATTGGAAGAAAGCGAAAAGAATTTAGAAAGGGTATTGAATGGTATGCAGGCAGTATTGACTAGGGATTTTAACATGAAAATAAATATAGGTAAAACTAAAGTGATGAGGTGTGACAAAAAGGAATGCAGTAGAAAAATGAGGATCACAATAGGAGATAATAGAATCGAAGAAGTGTCAGATTTTTGTTATTTAGGCAGTAGAATCACAAAAGATAATCGAAGCAAGGTAGATATAAAGTATAGGATAGCACAGGGTAGGAAGGCATTCGTAGAAAAGATTTTAAGATCAAATATTGACTTGGGTATTAGAAAAAGATTACTGAAGGTATATGTTTGGAGTGTAGCACTGTACGGGTGTGAGGCGTGGACTATAGGAAAGGAAGAGAAGCGTAGATTACAAGCATTCGACATGTGGTGTTATAGGAGGATGATGAGGATTGGTTGGGAAGATAAAGTAACAAATGAAGCTGTACTAGAGTTAGTAGGGGAGAAGAGAAGTATTTGGAGAGTGTTACAGCGTAGGAGAGACAGATTAGTAGGGCATATTCTTAGGCATGGGGGGATTATGCAATTGATCATAGAAGGTAGAGTGGAGGGAAAGAGAGAGGTAGGTAGGCCTAGATTGGAGTATGTGAGTCAGATAGTTGAAGACGTTGAGATGAATAGCTATAGGGAGATGAAGGGATTAGCTCAGGATAGATCGGCATGGCGTGCTGTTTCCAACCAATCTTTAGGATTGCGGACTCTTTAACTAAAAGGGGTGAAGGACAAAGGAATTTTAGTTTTATAGTCTAAATTTGATTTTTGTTAGATGGATTCTTTTTAAAGTTTTATAGTAAAAATAATGATATTTTTCTACGTAAGGACAAATGTCAGTAAAAAAATTAAACTGGTATATGGGTAAAAATATTTGCAGTGCCCAACAATAATGATGATTTGTGTGGCATCAATATTTTTACCGTTTCTACGTTCTCAGTTCTTCATAAAAATAATTTCAATCGTTATATACCTAGCCAACAGGGTTGTATATTTTTTCATGCATTCTTCTATCCTTGGTATTGCAACCGTTAGATAAATGACTACCCAGGGTTAAAACTGTTTCTAAAGCTCTTAACTTGTAACTGGAATGTTTCACAAGATAATTACGTTAGGCGTGACAGAGTAATAACATAATTAAAAATGTTATGTGATTTTTTCCAAAACATTACGCGCGGACAATCGGTTCTGGGCAAAGGGTTCGTTCGTAACTTGGTACTTGTGTATGACTGTTATTCACGGCTTTGTGAGCGTGAATTTAAAATCGTCCAAGTGGAATAAAGCTCATTGGACTGTTGAAAATGTGCTTTTCTGCGCGTCTGTATGATTCGGAAACTGCAAAAGGTTCACGATTAAATTGAAAAATAGAATGGAACACCGGGGAGGTCCTCGAATTCAAAGTATATATGAGCGAAGGTCCGTAAAGATGGCAAAAAGAGAAAATTAGATGGACAAAATCAATCATTGTATTTCGAGTTTTTTTTTACTGAAAGTATATTTTTGTAAAATCAAAATTATGGAATTACAGAGTTTTTTTTCTTCCATATTTTTATTAAGGGCCTAAAAGTCGTAAGACTGTCTAAAATGACTTGTTTATTATATTTATTAAAATATTACAGTTTTTCCTTCGCGAAGGGGTTTTGCTATACCAACAAAAGTAATGGAAAACTGGTTTTAATCGAAAAATATATTTTGGCAACCTCAATGGAATTTACCAAAACAGTAATAATCATTACAATATCCATAATTTTGATTTTGTAAAAAAAAAAATACTATCAGCAAAATAATGCTGAATAATAACAAAATACTTAAATATATTTACATTGATTTTGCCAGTTCTTGTTTCTGAAAAGATATTTCAAGACAAGACATTATTATATAAATAATAAGTATACAATTATCATAAATTTTTATTTCTAAATGAATTTATATTGAAATTGTTTATCTGAGTAATAATATTGTGTGAAAGTTCCATGACGAACTAATTTTTGGAGTTTTGTTGCGTTGGCACAATAACGGACCTAGTTAACAATCGCAGTTACAAGAAACCCCAATCTATACAAGCAGTCCACATTTATTTAAAAATAAAACATAAAAATATATAAAAGAAGAAATACATCGAAATAGAAAAAAAATACTATAAAATGATCAATTTATAAACATTTTTTCTGATAATTCAGATTTATTCATTACAAACTCGTTGTACGTCTTTTAATTGAAACATGGATTTTAATTCTTTTGATTTGATTTGATTTTATTTTATAGTTATTATAATCCACTGTTGCTCAAAAATAGATTTTGTATACCATGTTGTACATTTCTCGTAATCAAATGTACTTTAAATCAATTTCAAATATTATTTCGCTATATTATAGTAAATATTTGTTAGTTATTTAGTTTCGATTTTAATTATTTGTTGAGGAACGCACTGATACGTAATCTTTATATTAGTGAAGTTAGTAGTTCAAATGCGTTACCAGCAATGTATGGCCTATGCAATATGCCTACTTTGGCGAGAAATGTCAAGTAGAAAAAGGATCTACTGCATTCACTTATAGATGTGCCGAAATATATATAATATATCGTCCAGAAGTTTCATGAAGTTCATGAACTATTTATTACATCGTTTTAAACATTGTATTTCATATAGAATGAACATTTTAGTAATACACTAAAATTTGATGAAATTTATTTAAAAAATAGTTCATTACGTAAACGATAATAAGAATATAATCCTAGCATTATATGGAAGTAGTCGAAGCAACGGCAGTTTAAGAATATACGAGGTGTGTTTAAAAAGTAATGAGACTGTTTCAATAAAACTCTTTATTTATTTTATATTTACAATTCAACCTTATCACCTTCAAAATAGTTCCCTTCTGAGGTCACACAGCGTCGGAGACGTTGCAGCCACTGCTCATAGCAGTGTTGGAAGTCGTTAAGTGGGATCGAACGAAGTTGGTCCGTCACAGTTTTCTGAATGACGTTTATAGTGCCAAAAGGATGTCCCTGGAGTTGAATTTTTAACTTGGGAAAAAGGAGGAAGTCACAGGGTGATAGATCAGGTGAGTAGGGGGGCTGAGGAACCACTGAAATTCCTTTTTGTGTAAAAAATTGCCTAATAGAGAGTGCTGTGTGACAAGGTGCGTTGTCATGATGCAACATCCAACTATCAGAAATGCTTGGTCTGACTCGAAGAACTCTTTTCCTTAGTCTCTCGAGAACTTCGCGGTAAAACTGCTGATTGACAGTTTGCCCCGGAGGCACAAGCTCCTTATGAACAAATTACTGTCGAAAAAGCAAATGAGCATTGTTTTAATCTGTATTATATTACATTAATATATCGCGGTATGTCATTTATAAAAATAAGAAACAGTAGAGAGCCCAGTACAGATCCTTGAGGAACACCTCTTATGACTTTAGCTTTATCTGATGTGACGTTGTTAATGTAGATATGTTGGTATCTATTATCTAAATATGAACGTATTAGATTATGTAATAATGTTATAGAGTATGTAATAATAGCATATGACGACGGCATTTTATAGGCCATTAATTTATAGTTAATTTACTATTTTGTATTTGACTTGTTGTATCTTTGTTTGTTACATGTAATAAAGTAGGTATTTTTGCCCCAAAAAAATTCTTATATTACGAACATGGTAAGAACGACAAATGTATTGGGAACGCCACTAGTCGACGGAGTTGAAGAGAAGAACCGCCTTCTCTTCACGGAGAATGCCGAATATCCCTTCGCTATCTGCGCGACCAGAGGCAAACTTATAGCGAACAAACTGTACAAGTAATGACAAGTTTAGCGGAAAAATTGATATGACTTTATCTTGTACGTCGTGTATCACCAGCACATATACAAAGTGTACATTGACATGAGTTCAGCAGCACCCTGGCACACTGTCAGTACGATGTGCAAAGCGTGATCAATCACAAAGTATCAGTTCAGGTGTGGTCCTGTCCACGTCCACGTTAACCATCTCCTATACAATACGATGATGCTTATTATGTAGGTACAAGATTTGGTAATAATGGGGAAGTTGCCAATGTAAACTGGATTAAGTCAGTCTGGATCAAATTCAATTCTAATAATTGCTTATTATTTCCAAGTGTTCCTATACCTGAAACTATTCTTTTTCTTGAAGATATGGTAAAAAATAACTCTGTGGATGATGTTGTTGTTAATGAATACTTAAAACTTACTAAATGATGTATGTCTCAGAATTGTTTTTGATTAAGTGGTAAATTTTTTGAGCAAAAAGAGGGTATAGCTATGGGAAATTGTTTAAGTCCATTTATTGCTAATTTATTTATGAGTTATTTTGAAACTAAATTAAAGGAAACTGAAATTTATTTTCCTAGAATTTGGATTAGATATGTAGATGACATCTGCGATTTTTGATAATGAAAAATCGAATATTGATGATTTTATTAATATAGTAAATTCTAAATTTATAATGTTATATTTATCTAATGATAAATATAACATTGAATTAAATAATATCCGAAATATAGCTGTACAAAATGGCTATTCTTATAAAATTATAAATAACATTAAGAAAATTTAAACGAACCAGCGATATCAGAAATATTAGTAGTTTAGAACAAAGTAATAATTCAACAACAAAATTTGTTAAATTACTATTTGATTCCATAATTGCACGTGGTTTAGATGGTATTTTAAATAAATATAATTTTAAAGTAACATAATAGATTGCTAGATTTCTAGGAAATCCGAAAAATTTGTTTGATTTTAATAAAAATCGGGTGTTTACGGAAATATCTTGTTCTAGTTGTCCTAAAGTATATATAGAAGACAAACACGTAGACCAATGAAACTAGATTTACGGAGCATTTAACTCATTTCAGATTAAATAGAAAATAGAAAAGTGCTGTAGCCGAGCATATTTTTGACTAATTCAGGTCATCCTATTCAAATTAGTTCACTTAAATGACTTAAAAGTGTTTTGAATTATTCCGAGTTAAATGCTTATGAAAGTATATAAATGCTAAATCTAAATCAAATTTAATGAATTTAGATTCAGGCCCAATTTCATCTTGAATATTTAAATTTATTTTTATTTTATTTATTTTTGGTTATTTTAGATTTGACAAACCAATGTTTATTGTTGTTACTTGTCAGTTTGGTTAATTATTAATTTATATTGTTTTAAAAGATTTATAGGTCATATTATATGCCATTTTTTAAATACTTCTCCGAAGCCACACGACCCAGCGAGCCAATGCCGCTACCATTCGCTCCTATTTGAAATATTCTAACTAATTCGGGCCCATGCATTACTCAACTCTTTTCACAGGGCGCGCACGAACCCCCTTTACCCATCCATGATCGGATTGTTAGACACGACCGAACTATTCACATTTTATTATATGTAATTGTTTTAAAAGATTTATAGGTCATATTTATAGGTCATTTTTGAAATATTTCTGTCATGTTGACTTATTTATTTAATAGTATATCAATCGCGATCCGTGACAGAGGTATTTTATTTTGTTTTTTTCTTGTGCTACTGCAGATGGGGGCATAGCCTTCGAAATGGGCATCTATCTACTTGATGCTCTAAGTTAAGGTATTTGGTTGATATGATAGACTATTATTTAACACCGTAGTGATATTTTTTTAAATCAATTCTTTATGTTTTGTACAATCAATTTCATGCTTCCTATTAAATTTGAACTTATTTCTTTTTTCTTAATATTCTATGGACAATTACACAACATCCATGGCCCGGAAGAGACTCTCCTTTTCCGAAAATATCAATTGAGGAGTTGGATTCGAACCCACATCCTCCATGGTGCCAGCTAATGACGTTTCAGAAAGCGACACTGTATAGTGAATTCAAGATGCTAGTACAAAAGAAATCGTTTCGGTTCATTGTGAACTTATGAGTAATTCTGACTTCAACAACATTTATATAAACAACATATTTTTCGTTTGTTATCTCTTGAGTTGAAAAGTATATTTACAAATTAACTGTAACAAAGCTACCAGAAATATTTATATCTGAAAACGGGGGAATATTATCAAATTTAACGTTACACTTCGAAATAGTAAATTTTAATTATAAATTTTCGTTCGCATAATAATCATTTAATAAAAAAACATTCAGATTCAAAAAAATAAGCGATACTGGAAAATATCCTGTTGTTTGATACTTAAAATTTGATACTGCATTTGATACTTAAAATAAAGTAAAAATACGAAGATTTTATGTATACAAATAATGACTTTTTACACTCAGAATATGTGTTTTTATCACTCAAAATTTCGTCTTATCAATTATTACAATTTTTTTACCATCTATAATTTCGCTTGAATTAACTTCAGCCAGACTTACTTTACAAATCTCTAAAACTGCAACTATACGGCTGCGATCGACGACAGTGTAGGCTACGAAAGTGTTCGGACATATGAGTGTTCGCGATTATAGTGAACTATTAATGAGTGGATACTTTTGAGAATGCATGGATATGAAATTTATTGCTTAATCATACATCGATACTAACCAATATGGCATCGCTGTGCCTTAGGTTCAAAATTTTGCTAGCAGCTGTCAAGACATTTTAATTTTAAGCATGCCACTCATTCATTTTTTTCTAGTATGTGATTCCGCAAATAGGTTCTTGATTTAAATTTGCTAAACCAGACTAAACCTAACCTAAAGACTAAACCTAAACTTGTAATTATGAAAATAATATTGCTCAAAAACAATGTTTTCACAATTTTATCAAAAGCAATGTTTTCGTCACTTTTTATTTGTATAAAGAGGCTTTAGATGTTTTCTGTTTTCAATATATGGAATATCTATATCTAGAATAATATTTATATCGGGCTCCTCTAATAGAATAGAATTGGAAGAGTCACACTTTAATAAAATGCAGATATGTTCCATACATTTTGCGAGTAATTTTTTCTTGAGCGTTTCCAATGCATTGAATTATTAAAGCCTTTTTTTGATATAGTAAAATTGCAATTATTTTCTGCAAATCTTAAGAACGCGTAAACAAAACAAATAGTTGACCGTACCTACAAATGATCTTAAGCTAAAAAATGGGTTAATCTCACCGATCCACGAAAAATATACGCGACTTCCAACCAATTTACAAACTTCCTATACATCAATTTGTATTGGCTAATAAATGCTCTGAGTAAATTAAAAGTTGATTCTCCATTACGCTTTATAAAATAATTTCGAAGTAATTATTGCCTTCCATAGATGACAGTTTAATGGTACAACACTATTAGAGAATAAAATCGTAATCTTGCAAATCGATAATCTATTATTCAGAAATACACAGATTTTAGAGACAAAAAAATTGCTGCTACTAACTATCACACCTTACTCCTAAATTCGTACACTCTTATAACGAACACTCCCATCACCATGCACTCTCAAAACCTGCACTCGTCCTGAAATAAATATTAAACACGGCATCATAGAACGATAGAAGTATCGTATATTAATTTACTCTCTCACGTGAGCTGTTCCGTAAGTTAGTCAATACTGTCGGAGACTCGGAGGGTTGATTTGCACGGAGGTAGGTCCCTCTATGTTATGTATGTAGTACGTACGTCCGCTCTGTGTCTGTGCAGATGGCGTGATCATCTAGTTTTCCGCTACAGCGCCAAAGCCGTACGGTGAAGGAAGTTTAGGACACGAGGATCATTACAATGGGCACTGAAGCAGGTCTAGGGATAACAAGATACCGGTCTAAATGAATATGAAGAAGAGGATATTGTAATATATCGATATATGAAGTAGGTATAGGTATACTAATTCCAGAATTTTTTTGTCTTAAGAAGACGAATGACCTACTGTCAAGCGATCTTATTAACCTCACATGATTTATGGTACGCATCCCCTTTGTATAGGAAAAATATGAGGATAGTGATTAAATTTAATATTTTCTTTTGTAATATATCCGAATGTTTTTCATCTAATTTCATATTATTTGCTGATGATCTAAAAATGTAGCGGCAAATTTAATCCATAAAATATGATGCCCTTAGACAGTGGCGGCTCGTGCCATTTCAATTTGGGGGGGGGCGCATCATAATAGTGAGAAATCATACCTAAAATGGATGCAAAATGATTAAATTCAATCATTTCTTGAAAGTGAATTCCACTCTTCTATCTTTCATTGATATAAACTTTTCCAAATCTTTTTCGTTAAAGTTGTAAATATCTCGCACCACATTTTTATTAATACACATCATCGCCAACGCGTTTAAATGATCATTACCCATAGTATTTCGCAAAAAAGTCTTGATTCTTTTAAGTGTTGAAAAACAACGCTCTGATTCAGTAGTGGTCATCGGGGTTGTTAAAATAATTTTAAATATTTTTATAGTTTCCGGGAAAGTTTCACTCAGATTATGTTGTAACGATAACAAAAGAAAATTTGTGGCTCCAATTATTTGATAAAAATCCGGACGCCTAATTCTGTTTTTAATCTGGTTTTATTCAAAAATGGATATGCATGACACACGATTTCCAAAAGATCCACTGGAATTTTTCTAGAAAATGTTGGCATCGGTTTCGTGTTAAATAACTTAGCGGTTTGTAGATGGCCACGATATGAGAATCTGTCTTTCAACTGTGTTATAATTTTTTTGTAAATGTCTCTTGTAAAACGTCGCGTAAATGTCCGGTTTTGTGCACTCCTTGCACAAGTTTGCGATAAATTTAAATCAGGCAATGGCCTACCTAATTCTTTAATTTTTACTTTGTCCACAAGAGAAAGTCTACAAAACTCTATTTTCAATCAATTATTTCTATTAAATATATTGTTGTAAAACACATGGCAAAATCTTACATAGGTACATAAACAGGACAAATTCTACTGTCTTATCTGGCTGTTCTATATCAATTTATATACACATATATATACTCTCTGTATATATATACTACTCTCTGTTCTCTCTGAACTTCTCTAGGAAGTTAAAGAAGCGCGACATACAATAGATGATATACTACATCGGTCGCCTGCACTCTACGATACACTCGTCTCATTGCATGTGTACTGTATATATGTATTTAACTTGTACTGGCCTCGGATAGCCGCTGGAATGTGTGAAACATATTAGACAATGTAAGCAAGGAGCGAACCGAAGAAACAGAAGATATACTGCATACGGTCGCTCTCACCTATTGCTTGCAATAGAGTGAGCTGAGTGCATATGCATTTAACCCGTATTGAGTCGTCTGGCTGGCGCTGGAATGTCGGCACCATATTAGCGATATATGTATTACACCACGCGACCGATAGATACAGAAGATATACTACATACGGTCGCTCTCACTCTAGCGCTTCCAACAGATAGGATGAGATTTGACTCGTACTTGCTAGCTGCCATATCGTGTTGAGTCATGAGTGTTATGAGCGGCGCAAGCTTTATCTTTTAGGAAAAATAATGCCGAGTTAAATTATTACAATACAATTCTATATCTACGGTGATGCGCTCAATGTTCAGGAGAAGGGTGCGGCCCTGCGGCCTGCATAAGGAACTGCCACTGGTTTAGAAGCACAAAAAGATTTTCATGATTTCTGTGAAATAAACGGTCATTTAAATCTTTCCAAATGTAATGTGATTCAGTTTACTAGGAAGAATCCTATATACTTTTCATATACAATTGGCAGTGTACTTTAACTATATATACAAATACAATGTTATTGGTAATCACCAGCTGCAATATGATAATGAATATAAAGATCTGGGGATTTTAACGGATCAAAAGCTTATATTTGCTAAACAATTTGATTATATTATCAAGAAAGCGTTTCGCATGCTCTGTTTTATTACCCGCACTTGTTACCAATTCAAGGAAATTTCTAGTTTTGTAAAGCTTTTTAAATCTCTAGTATTGTGTCATTTGGAGTATGCGTCCTCGGTTTGGTCTCCTCAGTACTGCTCCAGGATAGAACGAGTGCAGAAAAAAATTATAAAATTCCTAGCGTTTAAGTTTCATTCTCACAACGGAACCATAACTTACAGTGAAGTATCAAGGCAGTATAAACTAATCTCATGTGATTTTATATAGTTTTCCGTCTTCAAAGAAGGGCCTTTAGAATTATTGCAAGAATTACATATCGTGAAAATTGTAAACCTATCTTTATTGGTCTAAATATCTTAACTTTTCCATTTATATATATTTTAAATTGCTTACTACATATTCACAAAAACTCTTCCAATTACTAAAGTCATGAAATGAATCATATCCACAACACAAAACTTAAAGAAAACATATGCTTAAAACAATTAAGACTAACAAAAAACATGAATAGGGAAAATTACTGGTGCATACATTTTTTTAATGTACTGCCCCTAAAAGTTAGAAAACATGACCACAATATCTTTAAAGCAACGGTTAAATCATATTTGATGAAAAAGGTATTTTATAGTTATCAAGAATATATGGCCAATGATTTTAGTGATCTATAATCATGTTCCTAAATTACTATTTTAAACTGTTTGTATCTATTTAATGTAAAATGTAAAATCATGTTCTTAAATTTATTTTAATATGTATTATGTAATTTTACACGTAAATTAGTATGAGTAATATGTGTAAAATAACCAAAATATCACTACAAATTTTAATATGTATCTTGACGAGTGTAAAATCTTTATTAAACACAATAAAACTATCTATCTATCTATCTATCTATCTATCTATCTATCTATCTATCTATCTATCTATCTATCTATCTATCTATCTATCTATCTATCTATCTATCTATCTATCTATCTATCTATCTATCTATCTATCTATCTATCTATCTATCTATCTATCTATCTATCTATCTATCTATCTATCTATCTATCTATCTATCTATCTATCTATCTATCTATCTATCTATCTATCTATCTATCTATCTATCTATCTATCTATCTATCTATCTATCTATCTATCTATCTATCTATCTATCTATCTATCTATCTATCTATCTATCTATCTATCTATCTATCTATCTATCTATCTATCTATCTATCTATCTATCTATCTATCTATCTATCTATCTATCTATCTATATATATTCATTGAATATATGAGTTTCAATGTACCCCAGTATAATGCTAGAAATGTATTAATATTTAATCCTGGTTCTAGCAGAACGTCTACGAGAACTCATTCTCCGATGAATAGAATAATGACCATATATGCCAGGGGTGGCCAACTTGTTTGTTCTTGAAATCGACTTTTCTACTTAAAAAGTGATCGCGATCTATCTGTAAAATTATTAATATTTCACACAATGACATAATGAAGTTCCTTAAAAATCGATATCTGGTGAAAGGCGGAAATGACGTTTAAACGAAACGTTATCACAATAATAATATTTATTGAACAAGTAAAAAAAACAAATACATAAAATATATGTATAATAAAAATATGTATTAATGCGAATAAAAAAAAAAAAAATAAAAAATAAAATAAAACAAATTAAAAAACAACTATTTTAATGCGATTTATTAATGCGAAGTTTGTGGTTTGATATCTTCTATCAAGCATTTATAGTGAGGTGTGTATGTCGATAAAGATAATCGTAATGAATCTTCGGTATGTGAATTGGTAAGTGAAGAACGATGCTGTGTCTTTGTTAACTTTAAATATGAAAAAATCGATTCACACAAATACGTTGATCCAAAACAAGAATAGATGTATTCATTACATTTTTTAATATTTGGTTACTTCTCACAACTAATATATTTTCAAAAGTCTTTTTAAAGCTCTCCAGTTTTTTTAATTAAATCAAATTGTAGAGTTATAATATCATTCTCTAATTTAGTTTTTTCCAAGTCAAAAATATCGGAAATTTTTGCAGCAATATATTTCACATTTAAATCTTTCTTAACCCGCAAGAGGTCGTATATAATGACCCTAGTCGCGTGAATGTGACATTTTAGAAACCACATTTTAGTTATTTTCTCCCAAGTCTTTTTACAATAACCTCTGCAAGAATTCAATTCCATTCGTTTTTTTTTTGCGAACAAAACGATATATATTCCAAGTGGGGTCATTTTATAAAAAGGATTTCATAAAAATCAAAATCAAAAAAAAAAAAAGCTTTGGATTTGACCTTGAGGAAAGGAGAGGAACCTCTCGTAAAACGTGCTAGAGGAAGATGTGACATATCTCCAAGGGCACGAGATAGAAAAATAACAAAATCTTGCTGTCTCTGCAATTATATGCTCTTTTCACAGCACATGAATTACATATGCGAGAATTGCAAAGGAAATTTTGGACAAGATGATATTTCCGAATAAATTTGTATTATATTATTTGTTTTCTATATGTTCAACAATAAATCAAAAAAAATTAATATATTTTGCATTTCATTTGCTGCTTATGGCGATTTTATTTCTGGGGTCAAAATATACCCCAAGCGACCTTTACCTCTGTGTTTATGCATGCGCGACCTCTCCCGGGTTAAAATGGAAAGATAAATATTGGACAATATCCTCAATTTTCTTTTTAATCACCAACTCTTGCATGAAAATCCTCAATAACGTTTTAATTTCTACAACGCCTATTTTTCAAAGTTATATTAAAAGTTGGAATGTTTTTATAAATGATTATTCGTATTTGTAAAATGATGAAAAATTGTTTGTTGGAGATCTTCAATCAACATTACGAACTGACTTTTACAAGCATTAATGTAACTAATCATGTGACTTATTGCCTTATTTTTTCCTTGTAACTTTAAATTCAAATCGCTTAATTTGGATGTAAAATCTGCCAGAAACGCTATATCACTGAGCCAATTTATCTTCGCCTTATTTGGTGTTTTTTATCTCATTTTACTAGCGCCACATTCGAAATAATCTGTTTTTGTGTCCAACTGTTCGCGATCGACCAAAAATCGCTTTGACTTTGATCGAAAGATTCACTTGTTGGCAGTAGCGGTTCCTTTCGAGGCCGCAGGGCCGCGCGCCCCCCCTGAACATTGAGCGCATCACCGTAGATATATAATTGTATTGCGATATTTTAAATCGGCATTATTTTTCCTAAAAGGTAAAGCTTTCGTTGCGATAACACTCAACACAACACGGTGTGGCGGCGTGCAAGTATGAGTTAAATGCATATGCACTCATCCTATCTATTGCATGCGATGGAGTGAGAGCCACCGTATGCAGTATATCATCTGTTTGTTTGGTTCGCGTATCGTATGCGCCGCAAACATACTAGCGGCCCGAGTTGCTATGGAAACGTAACATCACGCTGCTTCTACAGCTATGAATATATCGTTGTTTTAAGCTATTCCGGACCGCGATTCTTTAGCGTCCCAACAGAGAAGCCTAGTATACAGTAAAATGGATATAGATATAGTTGCATTGTTCTGTGTAGTTACGTATGTACGATTTTGCCACGTGTTTCTCCAAGAATATATTTAATAGAATATATCGACTTGTTGGCCACCCCTGATATGTAACAATCTATATAATGACATTTATATCAATACTATTTCTGATATACAGTTAAATTTTTTACTAAACGTCTGAACAAATTTAAAGGCACTATCATTTCAAGTTAGCTGTATTTACAAGTTAAATTCTGTTTTATTTTACTTAGTTTTCTCTGCTTTTGTGTAACATTGTATGATTCTTATTAATTGTCAATTCATTATTAAAATTATAAATTGTACAGATACCGAATACTTTGTTCATTACACCTATATTACTCGCAAGATACATTTAAATATAGTTCATTGCAGGGGTGGCCAACCTTTTTGAAAGCACGTGCGCAATGCACAATTTTTTTTTTTAATCGTTGCGGCCGCAAGATAGAAGAACCACGTCATGTTATCAAAATATACGTTGACATGACATGACATCTTTTTTTTTTCTAGATTCGACTTATAGAGAATATGTACTTACCTTTGGAAAGATGGTTGGAATCCGGTATTGTGCCCCTGGTTCGAATTCCATAGAATCCTTTTGTTTTAAAACTAAAGTTGAGAAATGACGTTTAAAATGTACTTTTTCGATGGTCGTGTGACGGGCGCTTAGAAGACCAATCGCGGGCGCGTCGTTGGCCACCCCTGGTTTATAGTATCAAATCGTGAGACCGTGTTGGTGCTCGCCATTGTTTGGTTTCCATGTAAAATAAAAATAAAATAAAATTATGAGTACTTATTTAAAAATATAATTCCTTCATCTCTCTATAGCTATTCATCTCACACACGTCCTCCACTATCTGACCCACATACTCCAATCTAGGCCTACCTACCCCTCTCTTTCCCTCCACTCTACCTTCTATGATCAATTGCATAATCCCCCCATGCCTAAGAATATGCCCTACTAATCTGTCTCTCCTACGCTGTAACACTCTCCAAATACTTCTCTTCTCCCCTACTAACTCTAGTACAGCTTCATTTGTTACTTTATCTTCCCAACCAATCCTCATCATCCTCCTATAACACCACATTTCAAGTGCTTCTAATCTACGCTTCTCTTCCTTTCCTATAGTCCACGCCTCACACCCGTACAGTGCTACACTCCAAACATATACCTTCAGTAATCTTTTTCTAATACCCAAGTCAATATTTGATCTTAAAATCTGTTCTTTTTCTACGAATGCCTTCCTACCCTGTGCTATCCTACACTTTATATCTACCTTGCTTCGATTATCTTTTGTGATTCTACTGCCTAAATAACAAAAATCTGACACTTCTTCGATTCTATTATCTCCTATTGTGATCCTCATTTTTCTACTGCATTCCTTTTTGTCACACCTCATCACTTTAGTTTTACCTATATTTATTTTCATGTTAAAATCCCTAGTCAATACTGCCTGCATACCATTCAATACCCTTTCTAAATTCTTTTCGCTTTCTTCCAATATAGCTATATCGTCGGCGAATCTCAACATATATATTTTCTCTCCCTGTACATTCACACCTACACTATACTCTTCTTTTACTTTGTTTATTGCATCTTCTATATATAGATTAAATAATAACGGTGAAAGTGTACATCCCTGCCGAACTCCCTTCCCTATTTTTGCTACCTCTTCTTCCCCCTCAATTCTAACTAAGGCAGTTTGGTGTTTATATAAATTAAAAATTATTCTCCTATCCTTATAATCTATACCCGTTTCTTTTAAAATTCTAAACATTATGTCCCAATCTACATTATCAAATGCCTTTTCTAAATCTACAAAAGCTATTCAAGTTACCTTTCCTACCCTCATTCTTTTTTCTACTACTGTTCTTAGTGCTAAAATCGCCTCCCTCGTCCCTCTGTTTTTCCTAAAACCAAACTGATCTTCTCCTAGCCTTTCCTCTACTTTATTTTCTAATCTCCTATAAATAATCTTTAGCAATATCTTCGATGCATGTGATAGTAGACTAATGGTCCTATAGTTCTCACACAAATTAGCTCCTATTTTCTTCGGCATTGTTACTATTCTACTACGCTGAAAATCCTGTGGTACTTCTCCCTTCTCATATATTTTACAAACTAACCTGTATAATCGCTCCTGCATTTTTTCCCCTGCGTGTTTTATTAATTGGGCTGGTATCATATCAATCCCCGCTGCTTTGTTATTCCGTAAATCATTTAATGCTCTATGAAACTCTGACCTAAGTATGCTAGGACCTAAGTCATCCTCATCTATCTGTTCCACACTTTCTAGCTCCTCCATGTCCTGCCTACCTTTATATAAATCTTCAAGATACTCCTTCCATCTTCTAGCTTTTTCCTTATTTTCTGTGAGTTCCTTACCCTGCTTATCACATATAATGTTACCCTTTGGTTTTACTTTAGAAAAATGTGACTTAATTTTCCTGTAGCCCAAATCTACTTTACCTCTTCTCATATCCTCCTCAATATCCTCACAATTTCCTTTTATCCACTCTTCTTTCGCTAGCTTGCATTTCCTATTAATTAAGTTCCTTAGTTCCTTATATTTTTTCTGTCCTGCTTCTGTGTTTCCAATTTTAATTTTCCTTCTTGCTTCTATCATTTCAACTATTTCTTCCGTGATCCATTCCCTCCTACCTGCCCTTTTCTTTGTGCCTAATTTATTATTATCATCATAATTATTAAAAATTCAAAAGCATACAAAATCCACTATAGCACGTTCAGTTTATCAAAGAAGTAAAGTAAATACACCCAATTAAAAAAGTATCTTTAAAGCTTGATGCATCAGAATTATTATTAATACAATTTTTAGAACAAAAGACAACACCGCCTAATTTTTTAAAGAGTCTAGTGCAGTAGAAGAGTTGTCATAAAATTTTTTTTATTTTAAAAATTATCACTACGGTTTTAAATAATAGTATAGAATATCACCCAAATACCGTAACAAGCATTCAATAGCTAGATGCGCATTTCGAAGGCTGTGTGTCATCCTCAGTAACACAAGATAATATATTATTTCGTTTTTATTTTGTGCTACTGAATATGGGAGCATAGCGCATTCTAAATGCGCATCTATCTATTAAATTGTTTGTGTTACGGTATTTGGGTCATTTCTATACAATTATTTAGTAGCTTAGTGATAATTTTTAAAATATATATAATAACTTGTGCATATTTGGGACACACGGTGTATACACACACGGTGTACCCTCTCCGTGTGTTCGTGACGTATTTAATTACACAACGAGCGGATAATTGCATGTGCACCTGTGCGCTTGGCTGCCCTGGCAACTGTTCATGTAAAGGAGAATTTGACGCTTGACATATGACACCTACGATCCAGTGATGCAAGCCATCGCGTGACTGTACGGCGGAGGTAAGCAAAGAATGTCCAATCGCAATAAACTCTTCCACATCAACAACAATTATCACTCTTATATATATTTTTTTTTATAGATATGCGTTCATATATGCAATAATTTATGATTTTTTAAATAATAATAATAATAATAATAATAATCTTCATTGGGCAAAATTGAAAAGAACAGAAAAACATTTTACATGAAAGATAAAAGGAACGTAATTTTGCCACAGAGGGCGAAATTCAACACAAGTAACATAATATATATGACAAAAAGTGAATGATAGAAAAATAAATTCATTAACCCAAGGTAGGTATATAACAATGAAAACAATTTTAAAAATTATCACTACGGTGTTAAATTATAATATAGAATATCACCCAAATACGGGTGATATTGGGTAATATTCTATATTATAATGAAAACAATAATTGATTAATGAGTGACAGATGCTTTGTCTTGATATTTGTGAAATTCAAATGAAATGAAACATAATTTTTTTTAAATTTAAAATGTTATCAATACAAACCATGATATAATTAGAAGATAAAAATAGTAAATTTTGACAATTTTTAGATAATTTACAAAACTTTATAAACAATATTTACACACAACATAATTCGAAATTATAAACTTAATTAATTTAAATTTAAAATACTGAAAATATACCGACATAATAAATGAATATGAATAATTATTAAATTAGCACATTACATTCCATCGTCTGTCTACGTAGAAGATCATTTTTTAAATGAGGTTTCAAGTAATTAATTATTGGCCGTGTTTAGAATGTATTTGGTAAATTTTTCCATAATTTTGAAATTCTGTATGGAAAAGATGAAAATTATAGCAATTTTTAGGATTTTAGAAAAATGTTCTACGTGGTATTGTTAAAATGTTAGTATAACGTATGCTGTATTTGTGGACAATGTTGACCTTATAAAATGAAGGAGGAAATATACGGACGCAATAGTTTATGTACTAAAGAATTTTTTTGTATAATACTATTTCTATTGAGTATTTTTATTAATATGTATAGTTAAAGAGTCCGCAATCCTAAAGATTGGTTGGAAACAGCACGCCATGCCGATCTATCCTGAGCTAATCCCTTCATCTCCCTATAGCTATTCATCTCAACGTCTTCAACTATCTGACTCACATACTCCAATCTAGGCCTACCTACCCCTCTCTTTCCCTCCACTCTACCTTCTATGATCAATTGCATAATCCCCCCATGCCTAAGAATATGCCCTACTAATCTGTCTCTCTTACGCTGTAACACTCTCCAAATACTTCTCTTCTCCCCTACTAACTCTAGTACAGCTTCATTTGTTACTTTATCTTCCCAACCAATCCTCATCATCCTCCTATAACACCACATTTCAAGTGCTTCTAATCTACGCTTCTCTTCCTTTCCTATAGTCCACGCCTCACACCCGTACAGTGCTACACTCCAAACATATACCTTCAGTAATCTTTTTCTAATACCCAAGTCAATATTTGATCTTAAAATCTGTTCTTTTTCTACGAATGCCTTCCTACCCTGTGCTATCCTACACTTTATATCTACCTTGCTTCGATTATCTTTTGTGATTCTACTGCCTAAATAACAAAAATCTGACACTTCTTCGATTCTA
Source organism: Leptodirus hochenwartii (assembly GCA_947310635.1). Taxonomy (NCBI): domain Eukaryota; kingdom Metazoa; phylum Arthropoda; class Insecta; order Coleoptera; family Leiodidae; genus Leptodirus; species Leptodirus hochenwartii. The sequence continues at coordinate 6,151,714 of OX371186.1, forward strand.
TTATCTCCTATTGAGATCCTCATTTTTCTACTGCATTCATTTTTGTCACACCTCATCACTTTAGTTTTACCTATATTTATTTTCATGTTAAAATCCCTAGTCAATACTGCCTGCATACCATTCAATACCCTTTCTAAATTCTTTTCGCTTTCTTCCAATATAGCTATATCGTCGGCGAATCTCAGCATATATATTTTCTCTCCCTGTACATTCACACCTACACTATACTCTTCTTTTACTTTGTTTATTGCATCTTCTATATATAGATTAAATAATAACGGTGAAAGTGTATATTAAATAACAATTACAAGCCATAAATTATAAATCGTAATACGTTTAATAACGTATATAAGCAATTTAAGATAGCGTGTTTCTTTAACATCAGCATTTAGATTCGGTATGGCAACGTTGGATGGAACTTTTGCTACAACACATGCGCATCACGCATATCGGAAATTTAAATATTTAGCACGTCATTATAGAGAAATATTATTTAAATTGCTTTAATTGCTAAATTAAAATTTATTAAAAAAGAAAGGAATTAAATATTCGTCAGGTAAGAAATTTAAATAATATTTGACCCAATGTAAATTATAGGAACAGACTTGACTGCCTTCGATATATACTAACTACTTTTCTACGTATAGACAAGTACTTCATCAAATTCGAAACGCTGGGCAAAATTCCACTGTGCAGTGATGGCAAACTGTAGGTGACTTTGAGGACCTAGTTCGTAGTTCATAGTTCATTTCAATGTACCGTTCACGAACCATAGGTCGTGAACTACTACATCTTTTAAAAATGAACTAGTTAACGACCTATATGATATACATGCACATACTGAAAATAATCTCTTTTTCCTCAATATAAAAATATTAAATGGTAAAAAATAAATAAATTGAAACATTACAATACTTATTTTGAATTAGGAATGAGGAAGAAAAGACAACAATGTTTATAATGTATACAAAACATATATATATATATATATATAAGGAAATATAATCTTGTCTAGGTATTCACGATTATTTATATGAAGTTCTAAAATAGTTATTGGTAGTTACTGATGAAAATATTTACTACTTTACTAACACTTGAAAATTAAATGTACAAACTATAATAAAATGAACTAGATAGAATCGTTTTGTTTGGCGTTATAATTTATATTTTATATTCCGAATCTTCTGTGTTCAAACCTCAAAGCTTTGATTTGATATTAAGTGATTGCATTGCACTCAGTATTAAATAGAAGAACTATAACATTTAGATGTTTATTTTTGCATTATTGCAAAAATTTGCTATGGCATGACATATTTAAGAACATATTTAATCTTACGAATATATTAGTTATATTATTCCAAATGAAATCTGATACCAACATATAAATTGTGACTCAGCTCGGCAATGCTGCTGCTGCAATATTGCATCGAGTTTCTTATTTCGTTCCGTTCACCAACACACTTTATCACTAAATAAATGTTAGTACTGTATATGTAATGTATACTATACTGCATCGTTTACGAGCCGTTGTGATTCATGCACGGTTTAGTACACGACGGGTTCAGGACCTAGTACAAGTACATCAATACGTACATCGTGCACCATGTAGTTCATAGGTCACGAACTAGGTTATAGTGACCTATAGGTCGTTGCAAAACATCATCACAGTACACCCGTCATTTGATTGAACCGTTCAGAGTGAACGGTTCGCGAGTGAACTACACATCGCTAGTGCAGTGGCAAACAGTTTTAAAAGTCTATAGACTTCAATTCTGCAGTCTACACTGCAGGGCAGCGTAATATGGCCCTTAGGGTTGTAGTTTAATAGATTTATACGGTAAGTCTGGATGAAATTAATTCAGTCGTCAAAAATGTTAAAACATGTTTATTCACCTTCCTAACGTATTGAGAAAATAAAATGAAATATAAATCTATTTTCATAAAAACAGAAACATGACAAATACATACTTATTTGACGTCCATGCCTATAATGAACAGAATTAATTATTCAACAATTTGTGCCATTTTATTTGAACTGTTGATTTGGAAAATGCAAGAGATAATAAATATTTTATGCTAATCTTCAGAATTCAGAATTATAAACAATATTCAATAATATCATCTTAAACCCAATAAACATTTGCGAATATATTTTTGAAAAACAACTATGATTTATGAAAAAGGATTAAGTTTTATTATACTACCATATAATTTTATTAACAGCAATTTATATTATATATTTCGAACAGCAACAATGAATTAAAATTAGAACATAATAATTTAAAATATTTCCAGTATTTCTGTTTGTTCCTTATCATTGATTTAAAAAATTAAGACATTCCATATCCAAAGCTCCGATTTCAGATAAGATACTCGATTGCTGACCAGCGAAAAATAAATAAATAAACCTGTCATTTAATTATCGATATGATATTTCTAGACGTATATAAATACTACGATATTTTGATCTGGTATCAAACATTTCCTGACTTTCTAAGTAATCGTGTTGCTTTCTATAGTAATTCAAAATGAAAGTGTTGACGTTCGTTATGTTTGTAGTGGCTGTCACTATTGTCACGTCAGCAGTTGGTAAGACTTTTTAATTTCCGTTATAAGTAAAAATAAATAAAGTGTACATTTTTATATAGACTAAAGTTAAATAGCTAGAGACGTTAAATGAAAAAAAATCAAATTAATTTTCAATAATACAAACTTGAGGAATATAAATGTCAAATTTGACGTACGTATCGGATTTAATTTTCATGTTGTTTGAACAAACAAACGTTGATAGAACTGAAAGACTTTTGTTAAAATTTGGTAAAATGATTAAAAATGACTTTCTGTTGTATTTATTCATTGCATGTTACTAATAAATGAATAATGTCTTCAAATTAAAAACGAAATAGATAGTTAAAAATCCATATAATATTATGATGGATGTGACAAAATTTAGATTGAGAATTTGAAATAAATCAAATATAAAATTTAAATGTCGTCACTAACAAGTAGCACAAAAAATATTTTTCTAATTTGCGTTTCTAATAGAGCTGCTAACCAACCTAAATGAGTTCGTTTATAACGAATTTGAGTTTTCTTATAGCATAGTGTAAGCTACTGTTTCAAAGTTGGTAGCTCTGCTTGCCAGTTATCAAACGTCAAACTACAAAAGAAAGCAACAAATAATTTAATTTTAATTTATTTGACAATTTATTTCAAATATTTCAAATGTGTCAATAACTACTACCAACAGTCAAAAAATTCCATAAATTTTGAAATTTCGATTTTTTTATATAGGGCATATAAGACGCAAATTAGAAAAAATAGTATAGAAAACTCATTTTTTCTAATTTGCATTTCTAATAGAGCTATTAACGAACCCATATGAGTTCGTTTATAACGAATTTGAGTTCGCTTATAGCATAGGGTAATTTTGTGTTTCAAAGTTGATAGCTCTGCTTGCCAGTTATCAAACGTCAAACTACAATAGAAAGCTACAAATAGTTTGATTTTGTTCCTGAAATGTACAATTATACGTCAAACTACAAAAGAAAGCAACAAATAGGTTAATTTAAATTTATTTCAAATGTTTCAAATGTATCAATAGTTACTACCAATAGTCAAAAAATTCCCTACATTTTTAAATTTCGATTTTTTATTTTAAAGGGGCATAAAAGACGCAAATTAGAAAAAATAGTAGAAAAAATTCATTTCATAAGTCATTTATAGCACTCGTTCTTTAGAAAACGTAGCACCTCGTTTTCTAAACTTGAACTCGTGCAATAAAACCTGCCTTATGAAATTCGTTCTTTAATATACTATTATTGTACATATATTTTATATATCATTTATTTATTTTTTAATCCCTTAGCCTTTGTCAAGATTGATCTTTCACGATTTTATGTTCTTTATGTACAATAAGATTATTATTATATTTATAATTCCATATTGTTGGTTTCTTTTTTATGGTAGTCTTATGTCCGTCAGAAATTTTTTACACTTTTCGCCCTCTTCACGGGCGATTTCTACGAAATTAAAGGGTATTTTAATTTATTTACAATTTTCCATAGTTACTGCACTACGCTTACAATTAAATTTCGAATTTAAATTTGCAAAAAAAATAAAAAATCCAAAATAACCACACAATCCAGTTACAGGTCATCATTTTTCAGCAATGTTTTCAAAGTTACAATCAATCGAAGAGAGCTAAATTAAAAATATAATGTTCGCCGATTTTTACGAACATTTGGTTGGGTAATATATTTGAAATGCATTATGGTCTTTTATTCAAATCCTATTGAATAATTGGGCAGTATGTTGGTCAAAATCCAAACATGTCGCTAAAACTCAAAGCATTTACTAGTTAGATGTCAATTTCGAAAAATAAACCTCCACCTCCATTGGCACAATATATTTGTCTGTTTTTCTAATGTTGTCTGTCTATTTGTCAATTTTTAAAATTATATACCTACCTATATTTAAAAAAATGTAGAGAATTTTATAATTGAACGAAATATTTTTGGCGTTGAAACATTTGTGTGACGTATGTGGTACTTGTGAACACTGTTGCCTATACCTTCATAATATATTAAAAAATAAATATACAGATGCAGTCGTTTATATAATAAGCATTTTTGTAATAGTAGTATGTTAATTAATATCAATAAGTAAGCATAAGTATATGAAACAAGAATTTTCAACTGTAAAGATGAAAAGTGTACTTGAAAGTACACTAAAAGTATTGTATTTATATATAAAGTAGTCTGACTAAATAGACCAGTTTATCGCTCCAAAATATATATATATATATTGCACGTATACTCACTAGATGGCAGCAAATGGCGATAAGATTATTCTCTAAGATATAAGATTTTCTCTCTTTTTTTTCTTGTATTTTTAACTAAAACGAATGCTTGAATAAGATGTTATCTTTCGGAAAATATTTTAATATACAACAAATATTTTCGGTATATTTTCTATGTTCAGTATATTTGCGTACTTTCGCGTGCATTCACTGGCTCTTGTCACTCTTGTCTTGGCTCCACCAGCACCTATATAAATACAATGATAATCGTAATGGAGCCAACACTAGTGCTGCCATCTATGAATATTCGGTGCAAGAGAGAAGCTGTAGCGATCAGTTGGCTCCATGGACCCTAGCGAGTGGCTTCAGAACCTCTCGCAAATTTAACATTACCAATGAATACTAACTATATTGTTAGTATTCATTGACCTTACGTTAGACCCATACACTAAAAGATACAATGAAAGTACTTTAAGAAAGAATATTGCCGCCTCTAACATGAGCATTTAGATTCGGTATGGCAACGATGGATGAGACTTTTGTTATAACTTTTATTATGACTAATTATGACTTTTATTACACACACCATGCAAGCTAGACATTTAAATACTACCTACGTCAAAATTATATTGGGTAAAATACTATGCCAATTGCTTACCTCAAGAATGCTTATTTACTTTGCTGGATAAAGATAAACAGTACGTTAATGTTTTCCAACTGTAAAAAGACGTTTCAATTTATCAAACTCCATTATTTTTTCAGACCCCATTTATCATAAGATTCGATTTAATAGCAACATGTTGGTCTCAAGTGACCTCTAGCGTATTTATTCTACACTTAGAAGCAAAATAAAAGAAAACTATAATCAACCATAATCATCTAGTCATCCGTCTTATAAGATAGGACGAATTAAGGCTGGGTTAAGGGAGTAGAGGCAACGTGATCTGCGTAGCAGAAATTGGCATTTTTACAGTTTTCTATTTTTCATAGGTTTATTCTCGCAGAAAACTGTGATGTACACATATATACCAACAATATTGCTTGATACATTTAGAAATTCAATTGTTATCGTTGATGTTACACACGGTGCAGACGTTTTATGAGCATCATATACAGGGTGTAAACTATCACAATAAATGAAATTTTATTCGAAGCGCCTTTTGTCACTACAAAAATAAATAAATCCACACATAATCGGTGATATTGCAGTATTATATTGAATAAAAAATTTGGATATAACGTACGAAAAATTAGACTTGCCCCCTCAACCATTTAGAATAAAATAAAAAGAAATTATTTCAGCTTATTCGTTCATTTAAAAAAAGATTCTATAAACGAAAGATATGTATTTGAAGGTTTTATTAATGTATATTTTGAAACATGCCTGTCTGTTGAGCTACCCTGTATACAACATTCGATTGCTGTTCTGAGCAACCTTTTATGTGAAACTAATTATAAACAGATGATACGGAAGAATGGATTCTTTGTATTTTGGTAGTATTTATCTTTTTTGGTGAATGTTGTTTGCAAAATAATTATAATTGTGGATGATGAATTATTCTAATTTATTTATTGGACGGTATATACTATATACAATATACTATATATTCATACCGATCGGCGCACAAACATACACTCCAATCAGTATTTAAAAATAATGCCATCTACCACTAAAATGCTGAACTACACCGACTGGATTGTCGTATATATATAAAAATTACAATGTTAATTTGAAGGATAATATCTCCCTTATTTGTGGAGATATTTCTGAGTTATAAAAAATTAACGACTTTGTGAATAATTGCCAAGTACCCCCACTTTTTATAATTTTATTAAATATTTTTAAAATGTATTTTCAAAAAAGAATTAATAATAATATTAATTTTTACAAAAAAGTGAGTCGCCTATTCCCTAGATACCATAATTGGAAATATAGCCACAAAATATTGTTGGCATATTCCCAGTCGTTTTCTCAAAATAATCTTTTAAATATTACCATGTTAAATTTAAGGTATAATATCCCCTTATTTAAAAATATAATAATAAGATACAAAAATAGTCTATCTTATTGCTTCCATCTTAAAAGAACGCAATACTTTAAAAATTTCAAACAAAATTAAAAAGTAGTTTAAAAAAAAAATTTGTTCGAAACAATTTTTTTTTTTTTAAGTGAGCCGCCTATTCCCTAGATACAGTAATTGTAAATATAGCCACAAAATATTGTTGGTATATTCCCAGTCGTTTTCTCAAAATTGTCTCTGAAATTTTTTCTGTACCTTCAGCGCAGCCTTAACGAATTAATTAACAATTTGGGTGATATTAATATTAATTCATATCATTTTTAATAAACCAAAAAAAGGGTATATCGAAATTCATTAAATTCCATATTCGGAATGTTTGTAAATGGCTACTCTTCCCTCTCCATCTAATAAATCATGGAATATTTCTTTCTTTCATTTGTAACAGCAAAAATAACAAGTATAAATATTCCATAGTTCCCATGAAACGTATCTACGACCCCACAGAGAACGACCCGCTCCGCATTCGCTACCTTCAATGGTACGATGAAGATGGTTACCTTCACACCGATGACCTGTACGCCCCACACCCAGAGGTTCGTAAGGCAACCATTGACGACGTTAGCTTCTACTTGTACACGCGACAAAGTGGACCCGAAGTGATCAAAGCCAACGACTTTGGTGGCCTTATTTCGAATGGCAACTTCAACCCAAGCAAACGAAATATTTTTATTTCCCATGGTTGGAACAACAACCAAGGCAGTAATGTTAATAAATACCTCAAAAACGCCATGCTGGAGATGCACGATGTTAATCTGTTTGTTGTCGGTAAGAAATGTAGATATTTATTTTGTTAGATAAATCGAGAAGAAATTATTTATAAAAATTGAGAAAATTTCAGCGTAAGACTATTATAAATCAAACTATTTCACAATGGATAATACGAGGGCTATCTAGAAAGAAAGTTCCGTTTGGCTATCAAACAAAAACAAAACGTATATAAACAAATTGTTTGATTGCATTGTAAAGTACAAACATTAAACTATTTTTCCACGTAATTTCCACCATTGTTTAGGCATTTTTCATAGCGGGGCACAAGTTTTTGTATGCCCCTGCCATAGAACGTTCCCGCCTGTGATGCAAACCACGTACTAACAACATCATGCACATTCTCACGTCATCATGCACATTCATCTTTCATCATGCACATTCTCACGTCCTTTATTAAACAGTCGTACCCATCTCCATACCATTGAATCGCTCATTGCATTTTATCCGTACACTTCACAGATTTATTTATGAATTTCACATGGTTTCACATTCCTGGCATTGAGAAAACGTATCACAGATCGCATTTCACAGGTGGCGGGATTTGCGATTCGCTTCGACATTGTAAAGTCTCACCGTGCAGCACACACAATAACAAGCGATCCCAAAATGGTGTCTATCCCTTCCTACTGAGTCAGTGCAACTGGCGCGCATGCGCGAAATGCCACAGTAGCGCCTGCGCGGCAATGCGTACTAACGGAACTTACTTTCTGGATAGCCCGTATACGATAGCCCTCGCCCTCGTATATTAATTGTACTAATAAAATCTCTAATGTTTGTATGTGTTTATTTTCATGAGTAAAAAAATTATTAGGTAATTCAGAACATAAAGGAGAATTTTCAAATAATCCATAATCAGTACATAAAAATAATTATTTTCTGGAAATATGCACGGGTAAGATCTTTGATAGCAGTCGTATATAAATCTCGTGGAGTTAGCATGTGAGTTTATGCCAATTATAATTATGTAAGCAAGAAAGTTAAAAAAATGTGATGAATTGCTTCGAAACTACTTTTAAATATTCGAAACAGTTTCAAAGAAATAAAATTAGATCTCTAGCTTTTTACTCGATGTTAAAAATCACTAATATTACATAAATGTGATGTAAATAATGCGAATTCGTTCGACAAATTCTATAAAAATCACAAGACAAATGTTAAACCAAAATGTTCAAACAGTAATTTTATTTTATTACTTTTGTTGCATGTACCAAATATATATTTAAATATGGCTTTCCATTATACCAACAGGAAATTCTACATCGACTATGAAGCACCCTGTATATTTAAATCATTCTACAAATATGATGTATATTTAATCATTTAGACCAATTCGCTGATAACCTTCCAAATGTTTTTTTTTTCATGAAATTTCTTCTCAAATATCAGAAAATAAATATGTTCCAACAGTTCATTTGGTAAATTGATTTACTTATTAGATTGGAGTCGTCCAGCCAATAAGTTTTACTTCAGTGCGAAAGAAGCGGTGCCAATTGTGGGTGCCGTCGAAGGCGACTGGATCAACCAGATGATGACCCATTGGAATCTCAACCCGAAAGACTTTGTACTGATTGGGCACAGTTTAGGCGCTCATGTGGCCGGATGCGCTGGGGCACGTGTTAATGGCCATGTTGACTTCATCATTGGTCTGGACCCAGCCTCACCCTTCTACAGTCTAGGTATTATACATTACAGGGTTTAACAATTGCAGTTTAAACATATCACTACTTATCCCATAATTGGGATAATGGGCAACGCTTTTTAATTTTAAATGAGCACGGACCGAACTAGAGTTCAATATAATGCTCTGTAATCGTGTGAAAATTAAAACAAACTAATATAGATATAGAAACCCAGAGGTTTGGCGCACCCTGTATATATTTATTTTAAAAACTGTATGTCCAAATTATAGGGGCTAAGCTAATTGTATACAATAATCCATGTGGTGATCGCGAATTTTTTGAATGACATGGTATTTCAACATTTCGATGACGAAGATCCAATTATTGAATTTGCATATTACAGGAAATGTCAACACAGTATTTAATAAATAGACTTCTTTATTTTTGACAAACAGGTTCATGATGTTTGCGTTTCCGAGATTAAATAATATTTCTCACAGTTTGCGTAGAAAACCTTAAATGTCGTTAAATCATTGGCGGTTCCTTATGCAGGCCGCAGGGCCGCGCGCCCCTCCTGAACATTGAGCGCGTCACCGTAGATGTATAATTGTATTGCGGTGTTTTATCTCGGCATTATTTTTCCTAAAATATAAAGCTTGCGCCGCGATAACAATAAACATAACGTTCGTTGGGGCGTTCGTTCGGTGTGGGTTTCGTTCGGTGTGGCGTTCGTTGTGGTATCCGTTGCAAGTCACAGCAGACAGCAGCGACCGATGCTGTATCTGTTTGTATCTATCGTTCGCATGGTATAGATATAACGCTAATTTTGGTGCTGCTGCGTGATCAGCGCCACCCAGTACAGGTTAAATGTATATGCACTCATCTCACTCTATTGCAAGCAATCGGTGAGAGCGACCGTATGCCGTATATCTTCTATTTCTTCGGTTCGATCCTTGCTTCATTGTCTAATATATGTCACACATTCCCAGCGGCTATCCATTGCTAGTACAAGTTAAATACATATATACAGTACATATGCAATGAGATGAGTGTATCATAGAGTGCAGGCGACCGATCTATTGGATGTCGCGCATCTTTAACGGCTTAGAGAAGTTCAGAGAGAAGAGAGAGTAGTATATATATATACAGAGTATATATATATGTATATAAATTGATATAGAATAGCCAGATTAGACAGTATCATTTGTTCTGTGTATATACGATATGTACGTATGTATGATTTTGCCACGTGTTTCTCTAAGAATAGAAATAATTTAATAAAAATGAATAGTGTTAGTTCTTTATTGAAAATAGAGTTTTGTAGACTTTCTCTTGTAGACAAAGTAAAAAATAAAGAATTAGGTAGGCCATTGCCTGGTTTAAATTTATCGCAAACTTGTGCAAGGAGTGCTCAAATCCGGACATTGACGCGGCGTTTTACAAGAGACATTTACAAAAAAAAATTATAACATAGATGAAGGACAGATTCTCATATCGTGGCCATCTACAAGCCGCTAAGTTATTTAACACGAAACCGATGCCAACATTTTCTAAAAAAATTCCAATGGATCTTTTGGAAACCGTGTGTCATGCATATCCATTTGTGAATAAAACCAGATTAAAAACAGAATTAGAAGTCATTTACTCACGTCCGGATTTTTATCAAATAATTGGAGCCACACATTTTCTTTCATTATTGCTACAAAATAATCTCAATGAAACTTTCCCGGAAACTATAAAAACACTTAAAATTATTATAACAACCCCGATGACCACTGTTGAATCAGAGCGTTGTTTTTCAACACTTAAAAGAATCAAGACTTTTTTGCGAAATGCTTATGGGTAATGATCGTTTAAACGCGTTGGCAATGATGTATATTAATAAAAATGTGGTGCGAGATATTAACAATTTTAACGAAAAAGTTTTGGAAAAGTTTATATCAATGAAAGATAGAAGAGTGGAATTCACTTTCAAAAAATGATTGAATTTAATCATTTTGCATCCATTTTAGGTAAGATTTTTCACTATTACGTTATTTTTTAAGAAATGCGCGCCCCCCCAGATTGAAATGGCACGAGCTGCCACTGCATTAAATAATTTAAATTTCCAACAAACTTTACATATCACCATCTTTTTACGCTTTATTGACAAGTTATATTTAAATTTAAAGCAGTTAAAATAAAATTAGAAAGTATGTTTGGGCGCCAGGAGGTGCCAGGAAGATGAGCCTTATATCTTATATAGTTTATTATTTTATGGCATTCCATTTGGCTGTACTTTCCTAATTTTGCATATGCCAATAAATGGATTTATTATTATTATTATTGGAATGATACTTTACGACATTCGGAAGTTTCTAAAATTATGGACACTAAAGTCCATTCGTATAGAGTAATAATCAAAATCAATATTTTGTCTCTGAAGCAAAACCGGACTTTCGGATTTCGCTGATAATTTTTCAACTCATTTAATTTCATTTCGTTCAAATTATAATTTATTTCAGGATATAACTGAATTCCCACATTTAACACGAACTTAGTTTCGAATTTTATGTTTTCTTATATACGAATTGCAGATATTTACAATTAACGAGATAATTTTTATTTTGTTTGGGCAATATACATTTTTACGCGATTGTAGTAGCTTTTTCTAATAACATCGCGTAATCTTCTTCAGGGAACATTCACGATCGCCTGGATGATACCGATGCCGCCTTCGTGAAGGTCATCCACACCAACGGAGCCCTCTTAGGATTTTTCAGCGCCTTGGGTCATTCGGATTATTATCCGAATGGTGGTCGCTGGCAACCGGGCTGTGGATTGGACGCCACTGGTTCATGTGCGCACAGTCGAGCGTATAAATATCTGGCCGAGTCCATCTTGAATGGTGGATTTAACTCGTGGCGTTGTGAAAGCAATAATGACTTCGAGAACGGGATTTGTTCGACGAATCATGAATCGTATTTGGGAGGATTTAATATTGACAAGACGTAAGTGTTGCAATATTTTTATTAGACGCTAGTCGAAAGCTACCATTGCATCACAATTGTATAAAACATCAACCAAAAACCGTAACAATTGTGATAAGGTTTCTGGGTGATGTTTTATACAATTATTTAACGTCGTAGTGACGATTTTACAATTGCATCACAAGTTATAAAATTTAATGGGATAATTATAGTTTTTCGAAAATATTGTATATTTTACCATACTATATATTTTGACTTCTACTTTATTTCCGAATAAATACGATTAAAAGGTTTCAATATCCATCATCAGTGACATTGACATTTGAAACTTTGACATTTCAAATGTTCTTACATTGCAGTACGCGCCGACGTATACATAAAAGCCACTAAGAAACTGCTACTTTCATGATAGATGGATACATTTATTAGACACCATTACACCTTCGAATTAAACATAAATTTTAATATGAAAATTTAAATATACATGACAATATCACAAAATGTAAATATATATTTTTAGCATACTAAAGGGGGCAATAAATCAAATCGCTAATCATACAATAGTATGATTATGTTTACTGTCTTTAGTTATTAACATCTGATTAAAATTCGTTCCAACTAAAATTATTACTATTTATGTGTCGAAAGATTCTAAGTATATTTCATTAACTATTAATGTAATCTTTAAACAGATTCATTTGATGAGCATTTTAAATTAACGATTGTTATTTATTATTTACAGAGCTAATGGGGATTACTTCCTAACAACCAGTGATGCCGAACCATTTTCCTTAGGATAGTGAAGTCTCCACCATAAAGAGTGATAAAATACCAAAGTTCCTATTTTATTTTAACATTATCATATTGATATATCAATTACCGAAAATGATATTATATATTATACCTTATGAATAAAATTAGAAGTATAATAAATACTTTAATAAAATTAAATTCTATTACCCATTATTAAAATGGTCTTATTTTATTTATTTTTTGTTATTTTACGTTTGACAAACCAATGTTTATTGTTGTTACTTGTCAGTTTCGTTAATTATTAATTTATATTGTTTTAAAAGATTTATAGGTCATATTATATGCCAATTTTGAAATATTTCTGTCATGTTGACTTATTAATATATATAATATTGATATACTATTTATTTAATAGTATACCAATCACGATTGGTGACGGAGGTATTTTAATTAGTTTTATCTTGTGCTACTGAAGATGGGCGCATAGCGCTTGAAATGTACATCTAGCTACTTAATGGTTGTTACGGTATTTGGGTCATATTCTATATTCTAATATTTATCAATCATATAAAAAATGTAGCAGATACTATAACAAAATCTGATAAGCATTTAAATCATTCAAGTATGATTGAAATAAAATATTTTTTGCAATTAGCAACTCTTAGTAAATCGAATCACAATACTTGAAAAATATATATTTAGAACAATGTAAATAATTAATATCTATCGTAGATTAAATCGAATCAATAACAAATATGTAAACCGTGATTTGTAGAATGCAATTCAAATAATTGAAAATTATATAATGATATAATTATATATATTTTACATGCAATAATTAAAGATTATAAAATGTTTCCAATCAGTGTACTCGAGTCAATTAAAGTAAGTAGTTCGAAATGAAGTTCGTTGCTTGTAGTTTGGTTCTATTTCTATCAATCTCTACTAATTGTGGTAAGAAAATCAAATTTTAAATCAAATTATTGTTATTTTGACATTTTTGACTTATTTTAACAATAAAATTTCATCCCATGGCAATTTAAAAAGTCGAAATAGTAATAAGTTCGTTATGGTAGAATAAACATTAAACTACGCTATATTATTATTGGTATAACGAAAATATAAGTTTGGACTCATCAAATCGGAAATATTCTGCCATATTTAATGTTATTCTAAAAGTATTGTTTTGACAACTAAAATCGTTATCGTATGAAATTTGATTAGTCAATTATTTGTCAAAATAGCAATATTGCTATTTTGACTATCAGTATACCGATAGTATAATATACTATATCAGTATACTATCAGTTGTTACAAATGTTATCACAGTTGCAATAATTATAGAAAGTTTCTTCTGATAGTGAAACATTTCCTCGTCAATCATCGATACGTTAGAAATTAGACTGAAAGATCAGGAGAATATAGAATAATAACCACAGCGTCAGATAATATAAGCGTAGGCAGTGGCGGTTTCTTTCGAGGCCGCAAAGCCGCGCGCCCCCTCCTGAACATTGAGCGCATCACCGTAGATATATAATTGTACTGTGATGCTTTATCTTGGCATTCTTTTTCCTCACTCAACACAAGTGAGTCTAGTCTAGTCTAGTCGTCAACACGTCGCAGACACCGCATGTGAGCATAGAGCATAAAGCATACAAAGCCGACTACAGTTCAAGTTTCGGTCCGTGTACTACAGCCGAGTGTAGTTCAGGTTCCGGTACGCGTACTAACGCAGCATAAAACTCCATACAAAATTAACATATTCTCGTAAAGTGCAATAACAAACCAAAGTGCATAGTGCCCGACACTACAACGCTAACCCCCCGCGAAGCCGCCATGTCCACCCCCATGGATGACCAAATGGAAGAAGGATTTGCCATACAGAAGGTGAAGATGAAAAAGAGGAAGAGGAAGCCGACACCACCATCAGCAACAACAACCGACCCCACCACCAGCACGATCACCACCAGCAACAGATACGAAACACTATCCAGCGACGAATACTCCGATTCGGAAGAAGACGACACCAAACAAGTAAACGACACACACACCAACAAAACACAACAAACGAAACAAACCAATCTCCCACCCATCTTCATATACACAAAAAACACCGTAAAACTCATCCAAATCATCAACTCCATCGTCCGTCATGAATACACCATCAAACACCACCTAGACCACCTAACCCTCAAACCTACCAACCTATTAGATGCCATAGCCATCAACCAACACCTCAAGGCTGAAGAAATCGAACACTTCACCTATGCCCGATCCATTGACAGACCCGCCAAATTAATTATCAAGCCCATCCCCGCCGACATACACATAAACGACATCAAAACCGCCATCACAGAAGCCAACATCCCCTTCCTTTCCGCAGCTCGCGTCAAGCGAGACAACAAACCAACCACCTGCATTCTCCTCACAGTCCGCAAGGAAACACTGGAGAAAGCAATGAAAACCAACCGCTTATGCGGATTGGTAGTCAAGGCCGAACCATATAATAACACCAACACTCCACAATGTCACAACTGCCAGGCCTTCGGGCACTCTTCCCATACCTGTAACCTTAAACCAAAATGCATGAAATGCGCCGCACCACACAAAACCTCAACCTGCTCAAAACCAAGAGACTCCCCCGCCACCTGCGCCAACTGCGGCGAATCCCACCCTTCCCTATACAAGGGCTGTACTGCACTAAAAGAGTACAAGAAAGCCCGACACCAACACCTAAATAACAAACAACAAGCCACAACAACATACACAAAAACAACAACAACACAAAGCAACCCCACAATACGCAAACCGCCAACCCCAACAATCAACACACAACCAAACACCACACGCGTTAACACGCTCTCATACGCCCAAACTCTCACTAAAACGCCCACACCACCAAACACGAACCAAACAAACACAAACCAAACAAATACACCAACCACCGACATCCCTAACATCTCCGAAAACCCAATCCTAGAAATCCTCTCATTCCTAAAATCCCTTAACCTCCTCAAAATAAAATCCACACTTACAAAACTATCCCAAGACCTTAAAACCAAAACTGATCCCATAGATAAACTCTTCGCGGTCATCGAAGCTGCCACTTCCCTATTCAACTAATGCCTGACACCCTAAACATAATCACATACAACGCCAATGGAATATACAGACAAAAACACGAACTAACACAATACACCATAGACCATAATCCTGACATAATACTACTCCAGGAAACCTTCCTAAAACCACCAACCAAATTCACAATCCCCAACTACACCACGTACAGAAACGATAGGGAGGCCCGAAGAGGAGGAACGGCCATACTTATCAAACGCACCCTCAAACATCACGAAATCATACTCCCGAAACTAAACACTCTAGAAGCCACAGCCATAAATATAAATAACACACTAATTGTCTCCGCCTACAAACAACCAAAAAACACAATAGAAATAAAAGAACTTAAAGCACTGACCAAAATAGCTCCCAAAACGATAATAGCAGGCGATCTAAACGCTAAACACATCTCCTGGCACTGCACACATAACAACAAAAGCGGTAGAATCCTATACAATTACACACAACTACACCCGAACAACAGAATAATCGCACCAGATAGCCCAACCCTAGTAGCCACAAACAGAACCAAATCCAACTCCACTATTGACATAGCTATCCTCCACAACCTCTGCAATCCCACTAACATAAGCACACTCCCTGAACTAAACTCAGATCATGTCCCAGTAGCAATCGAAATAGACCTAAAAACCAAACACATAGATCTACACAGAAACCACTGCATGAAAGACTACAACATCCCCAAATTCACCAACACAATTGAAACTAAAATTGCTCGCTCCGCACCACACAACCAAACACCTACCACGCCCGCATGCATTGACAACGCTATTAACACACTCACACAACTAATCCAAACATCCATGCAAGAATCCCTAACCAACACCAATACCCGAATCAAACAACACACAATAACACTTCCCCCACGCATAATCGCACAAATCAAACACAGAACCAAACTCAGGCAACACTTCAAAAACACAAGATATCCACCAACAAAAACACTAATAAATAAACTATCAAAACAAATCAAAACAGACATATCAGAATTCCACACAGAACAATGGTATACATTTGTTGAAAATACCATACAAAACCCATACAAACTCCCGAAAATCCTATCCAAAAAACGCTCCCTAATCCCCCCTCTCAAAGAAAACAACACCACTGCATACACAGACACAGACAAACAAAACATGCTAGGCAACTCCCTAGTAAAACAATTCACCCCCAACCCACTAACTGACACAAATATAATCACAAACTGCAACGTCTTCCACAACACACTGAAAAACCTAGACATCACAAACACCGAACCGATCACAATAACACAAGAAACAGTTGTACACAAAATCAAACACCTCCCGAACCACAAAGCCCCAGGCACTGATAACATCCCCAACTATATCATAAAAGCACTCCCAACCAACGCCATAGACCTAATTACCAACATATACAACAACATACTACAAACTGCGTATTATCCCGCATGCTGGAAACAGGCAATAATAATTCCTATCCTGAAACCCAACAAACCAAAACACACCCCCACCAGCTACAGACCCATCAGCCTACTAACCACCCTATCCAAAGTTCTAGACTCCATCATCCTCGACCACATCACAGCACACACACACCAACACAACATACTCCCGAACCACCAATATGGCTTCAGACCCCAACACTCATGCACACACCAACTACTCAGAATAGTTGACCACATACAAGCAGGATACAACAAAAACCACTACACCGCAATCCTATCACTGGACCTCGAAAAGGCCTTTGACAAGATATCGCACAAAGCCCTCATCATCAAACTACTAAAACACAACTTCAACAACCGCATAACCAAACTCATCCAAAGCTACCTACACAACAGAACCTTCACAATCAAAGTCAACAATTCCATCTCCCACAAATTCCCCATCCAATCCGGGGTCCCACAAGGATCAGCCCTAGGACCAATCCTATTCAACCTATACATATCCGATATCCCTAAACCCATAGACAGCAGAAGCATCTACTCCCAATACGCAGACGACACCGCCATACTAACACAATCAAGAAGTCACACTCTCCTAACCAAACTCCTACAAAATGAAATAAACCAACTAACCAACTACTTCCACACCTGGGGCATGACTGTAAACCCCAACAAAACAGAACTAGCCATGTTCACACACAAAAAAACAAGCATGCAACAGAACACAATTAAAGTCCTAAACAAGAACATAAACTGGTCACACAACATAAAATACCTAGGCCTAACACTAGACAAACGACTAACATTCAAAACACACACAACCAACATCTCATTAACAGCACGAAAGAAACTTCACCAACTCATACCAATAATGATATCACCCTCCGCTACAGAAGAACACATCACCCTCCTATACAAAACCTATGTACGCCCGATCCTCACCTACGCTTCCCCAGCGTGGATCACGATCTCACCAACCAACCTAAAAACCCTACAAACCATACAAAATAAATTCCTCCGGCTAGCAACCAGAACACCTAGATACATCTCCATCCAAACCATACACGAACAAACCGCCATGCCTAAACTCAAAACTACGCTATCCAAACTAAACACAGACTTCTACAACAAACTAAAACACAACCAAAATCCCACCTTGACCGCACTAACCCAAACCATACCCACTCCAAAACGAAAAGCAGCGCGAGTCATGCTGCAAACACTCGCAAACCAACACCACCCACACACAATGTAACCTACAAATACTCAGCACACCCAGCCAACACCACACATACATCGCCAGAGATACACTCAAGCCAACCACAAGACATAACCAGCCAACACCGAAGAAAGAAGCCGACGGCTTGACACTTCAAACACAGGAGAAATCCACCCACACACGACTGCGTTCACTCAACACAACACAGTGTGGCAGCGAGCAAGTATGAGTTAAATGCATTTGCACTCATCCTATCTATTGCAAGCGGTAGACTGAGAGCCACCGTATGCAGTATATCATCTGTTTCATCTGGCTGCATACGAACTAGCGGCCCGCGTTGCTATGGAAACGTGACGTCATGCTGCTTCTACAGCTAAGAATATATCGTTGATTTAAGCTATTCCGGGCCGCAATTCTTTAGCGTCCCAACAGAGAAGCCTAGTCTAGTATACAGGAAAATGGATATAGAATAGCCAGATAAGACAGTTGCATTGTTCTGTGTAGTTACGTATGTACGATTTTACCACGTGTTTCTCCAAGAATATATTTAATAGAAATAATTTAATAAAATTGAATAGTGTTAGTTCTTTGTTGAAAATAGAGTTTTGTAGACTTTCTCTTGTTGAGGACAAAGTAAAAATTAAAGAATTAGGTAGGCCATTGACTGATTTAAATTTATCACAAACTTGTGCAAGGAGTGTTTATATCAATGAAAGATAAAAGAGCGGAATACCACTTTCAAGAAATGATTGAATTTAATCATTTTGCATCCATTTTAGGTAAGATTTCTTACTATTATTCTTATTTTTTTTTAGAAATGCGCCCTCCTCGATTGAAATGTCAAGAGCCGCCACTGAGCGTAGGTTAGATAATTCATCGAATAGGATACAGGGTAAAGAGTTATTGCCAAGTTATTGATAGAATTATAATTATTAGGTCAGACACGAAGCCAATAGACACAGTAATAGTGCAAGTACATATACCAACCACAGATCACGACGATGATAACGTAGAAGCAGTTTATGATGAGATTGAATCTATGTTAGCAAATATAAAATGACAGAAAAATCAAAATATAATAGGAGACTGGAATGCAGTAGTAGGTAAGGGAAAGGAAGGATCAACGGTAGGAGAATATAGATTAGGAATACGTAATGATAGAGGGAATAAATTGGTAGTTTTGTATTGGAAATAAGTTAGTGGTAGCAAACATGCTCTTTACGAATATAAGTGCAGGATATATACAAGGAAAATGCCAGTAAATATAAGAAAATATCAGAAATATTACATAATAATTAAAGAGAGGTTTAGAAATTAGATAAAGAACTGTAAGAGCTACCCTGGAACCGATATTGATAGTGACCACAACCTAGTAAAGTAGAGGGAAAGCAAGGGGTAGGTAGGCCTAGATTGGAGTATGTGGGTCAGATAGTGGAGGGCGTGTGATATTAATAGCTATAGAGAGATGAAGGAATTAGCTCAGGGTAGATCGAGGACTATCTAACTAACTCATTGAGGACTATCTAACTAACTAGATTATATCGTTGAAGAGCTCCTTATGAATTTGTTTTTCATCTGTTCCTGTTATTGTATATATCTGTCATTAAAGATCCGCAAGGCAAAAAAATCCTAACTTAACCTAGAAATAAGAAATAGATATATATCGTTTGACTAGATAGATATTCAAATAATTCTCAGCCGTTTAAGTTTGTGTTCACGTGCCCTGAGATTATTTCTTCTTTTTGAGACTTGAGTTTTGACCAATCAGACTTCTTATAAATGTCCTAACAACATCCCTACCTCGCATTTTTCTTATACCCCATTATAAACTAATAATCTTAACAGCGTGTAGAGCTCCTATATTTTCCAAAAAGTCTACCAATACCGTTGACGGAGCATATTATATCTTATTTGAATAGGCCCCGCCATATATTTATTGGATAGCATACGTAACCTCAAAATTTTCATCAAAGTAGGCAGTTTAATTCATCAGCCGTCATTTATAAAACAGCAGATTTGTATAAAATCACGGCATTTGACATTCAACATCAGCTACACATGCATCAAAACACTACACGAACAAACAGCAATGATGTATCTACAAAAACAACTAAATAAAACAAACCTAAATTTCTACTAGAACATCAACAAAACAACACTCAAAAGACTAACACTAGAAACTACATCACGTAAACGAAAGACCTGCAAACAAACGCTACAATCCCTAACATAACCGACATGTAATGACCAAATATTAAAAACCCACTCACTGACTAAAACGCCAAAAACACAGATTCGTGCCAAGACCACTCCGCAAACACACCCAAGACTGAAGAAAGAAACAGACGTTTGACAATCCACATACAGGCCTACAAAGCCACCACATACAAATAAAATATTAGTATTGTTGTTTGTGATTGGGTCAGATTGCAAACAGCTCGAAGCCAGTGAAGCATATCTGAGTTCTTGGGGAGATAATAGGAACATATGGGAAGGGTGGGAAGCCTGTTACTATAGCGGTTCGCTATTCCGCTAAAGCTTAGTTAATTGTATACCAACTAAGAATGGTACTGAGTATAGAGGATAGGTGGCGCTGAGCTACGGTCATCCATATTGACCTAGCGAGACGTTGCTTAACTCTTGTTATCGACGCTCAATGCATTACCCGCTAGGCCACTCGGCGTTAAATGTGTGCATTTATCTATTATACCTACGTTTATCAGCATTTCTCAAATCTAATCTAATTTTTCAGCAACGCACTGCCACTTAATGTTTACATTAGTGAATTCACTAGTTCTTGTGCATTATCAACAACATATGACCTGGGCCATAAGCCTATTTGGTGTGATCTGTCAAGTAGGAAAAAGATCCCATTTTAAAATTCCATGCCCATTCTGTTGTATACTTGAACCAAAGCTAATATCTTCATTCAAATTTAATTTATGTGCAGAGTTGTTTCGTTTCAAGAAATCAAGGCAGTCGAAATAAACATTTAAAAAATGTATCTCGAATATGACTGATACCAGATGGTTTTTATATTATTAATATTAATTAAAATATATGTATATGATATAGTCTAATTTAAGCTTCTAAGGAACTATACGAGTCGAGAATGCTATTGTGTAAAAACACGCAAATTTATTTGAACATAACATGATATTCATTTTAGCATCCAACGCATTCAATCCAAACAACCGTTATATGCTATTTGAACTGGAGGATGGTACAATTCGTGTAGAAGACCTCCATCGGCCAGTACCGCGAGAAAGCATCGCCGTTCCTGAATCTGACATTACTTTCTATCTATACACTCAGGCAAATAAGAATACCCCCTTGAAAATTCCATTGGAAAATTTCGTAGGAACCATAGACACCACCTTTGATCCAAGTAAATCGGTATATCTGGCCACTCATGGCTTAAATGGTGCATTTACCAGTGGAAGTAATCAGAAAGTCAAGAATGCCATCTTAGAAAAGTATGACGTGAACTTCTTTGTCTTGGATTATAGTGTACAAGTAAGACCGATTACAGGATCGAACAATTGATTTGCAGGTATAATACTTCTAACGTTTTCAGGCTTCCTTATTTTATACATACGCTGTTAGTGCTGTGCCTGAAGTTGGTCGCGTAGCAAGTACATTTATTAAAAAACTTGTCGAAGCGTACTCGTAAGTAAAAGTAAAGTAGCGAATTTTTGATTATTTTATTATTAATTAGTTAGAGTCCGCAATCCTAAAGATTGGTTGGAAACAGCACGCCATGCCGATCTATCCTGAGCTAATCCCTTCATCTCCCTATAGCTATTCATCTCAACGTCTTCAACTATCTGACTCACATACTCCAATCTAGGCCTACCTACCCCTCTCTTTCCCCCCACTCTACCTTCTATGATCAATTGCATAATCCCCCCATGCCTAAGAATATGCCCTACTAATCTGTCTCTCCTACGCTGTAACACTCTCCAGATACTTCTCTTCTCCCCTACTAACTCTAGTACAGCTTCATTTGTTACTTTATCTTCCCAACCAATCCTCATCATCCTCCTATAACACCACATTTCAAGTGCTTTTAATCTACGCTTCTCTTCCTTTCCTATAGTCCACGCCTCACACCCGTACAGTGCTACACTCCAAACATATACCTTCAGTAATCTTTTTCTAATACCCAAGTCAATATTTGATCTTAAAATCTGTTCTTTTTCTACGAATGCCTTCCTACCCTGTGCTATCCTACACTTTATATCTACCTTGCTTCGATTATCTTTTGTGATTCTACTGCCTAAATAACAAAAATCTGACACTTCTTCGATTCTATTATCTCCTATTGTGATCCTCATTTTTCTACTGCATTCCTTTTTGTCACACCTCATCACTTTAGTTTTACCTATATTTATTTTCATGTTAAAATCCCTAGTCAATACTGCCTGCATACCATTCAATACCCTCTCTAATTTCTTTTCGCTTTCTTCCAATATAGCTATATCGTCGGCGAATCTCAGCATATATATTTTCTCTCCCTGTACATTCACACCTACATTATTATTAATGAATAAGTGAAATTTATAGTCGCAATTAATGTTTAATTCAATGAAAATAGTTTTAACAATCCATTGCTATTATAAATTGGTCACCACGGTGTTAAATAATTGTCGTGATTATCACTCAAAGCATTTAGTAGCTAGATACGCATTGCGAAGTCTATGCCCCCATCTTCAGTACCACAAAATGATACAAAATAAAATATCTGTCACTAATCGTGATAGATATACAGTTGAACGAAGTCAATATGACAGCAGTTTTTCAAACTATGACATATATAGTATGACATAGAAATTGGTGAATAATATAGAAAATATAACCAAAGACGTGTGCAAATAATACGAATAATTGTGGGGTAGCCAAACTAAAATGACTAAAAATTCTTTGTTTTTCGATTACGTATTATCGAACCATAACATCATACAGCAGGACGTCATACTTATACATTCCAATAACGATTCATAAGTTATATGCGTCTTGTATGTGGTGGCTTGTTAGGCCTGTATGTGAAGTGTCAAACGTCTGTTTCTTTCTCCGGTGTTTTGTCTGTTTTTAATAGTGTGGTCTTGGCGTGAATCTGTGTTCTTGACGTTTTAGTTAGTTAGTGGATTTTTAGCAGTGGCGACTCGTGCCATTTCAATCTGGGGGGGGGGGGGCATTTCTTAAAAAATAACATAATAGTGAGAAATCTTATCTAAAATGGATGCAAAATGATTAAATTCAATCATTTCTTGAAAGTGAATTCCACTCTTCTATCTTTCATTGATATAAACTTTTCCAAAACTTTTTCGTTAAAATTGTAAATATCTCGCATCTCATTTTTATTAATACACATCATCGCCAACGCGTTTAAACGATCGTTGCCCATAGCATTTCGCAAGTCTTGATTCTTTTAAGTGTTGAAAAACAACGCTCTGATTCAGTAGTGGTCATCGGGTTTGTTAAAATAATTTTAAGTATTTTTATAGTTTCCCGGCAAGTTTCACTGAGATTATTTTGTAGCAATAACAAAAGAAAATTTGTGGCTCCAATTATTTGATAAAAATCCGGACGTGAGTAAATGACTTCTAATTATGTTTTTAATCTGGTTTTATTCAAAAATGGATATGCATGACACACGGTTTCCAAAAGGTCCACTGGAAATTGTTTAGAAAATGTTGGCATCGATTTCGTGTTAAATAACTCAGCGGCTTGTAGATGGCAACAATATGAGAATCTGTCCTTCATCCGTGTTATAATTTTTTTTTGTAAATGTCTCTTGTAAAACGCCGCGTAAATGTCCAGTTTTGAACACTCCTTGCCCAAGTTTGCGATAAATTTAAATCAGGCAATGGCCTACCTAATTCTTTAATTTTTACTATGTCCTGAAGAGAAAGTCTACAAAACCCTATTTTCAATAAAGAACTAACACTATTCATTTTTATTAAATTATTTCTATTAAATATATTCTTGGAAAACACGTGGCAAAATCGTACATACGTACATATCGTACATACACAGAACAAATGCTACTGTCTTATCGGGCTATTCTATATTAATTTATATACATATATACTAGACTACTCTGTTCTCTAAACTGTGGCTGTGGTTCTATGGCTGTTCGTCGCTAAAGTATCGTGGCATCCAATATTTTAAAACAACTATAAATTCTTAGCTTTGAAGCAGCGTGACATCACGTTGCTATGATTCATCCAAAATCGCTGGAATGTGTGTTACATTAGTCGATATATGCGATACGCGAACCGAAGAAACAAAAGACATACTGCATACAGTCGCTCTCGCTCTAGCGCTTCTAACAGATAGGATGAGTGCATATTCATTTGACTCATACTTGCTAGCTGCCATATTGTGTTGAGTGTTATGTTCGCGGCGCAAGATTTATCTTTTAGGAAAAATAATGCCGAGATAAAATATCGCAATACAATTATATATCTACGGTGATGCGCTCAATGTTCAGGAGGGTCGCGCGGCCTGCGGCCTGTATAAGGAACCGCCCCTGGTTTTTAGTATTTATTATTACATGTCTGTTGTTAGAGATTGTAACATTTGTTTGCTGGTCTTTCGTTTATGTGATGCAGTTTCTATTGTTAGTCTTTTGAGTGTTGTGTTGTTGATGTGTTTGATGTTTTTGTAGACCTTTAGGTTTGTTTTGTTTAGTTGTTTTTGTACGTATGTCATTGCTGTCTGTTGGTGAAGTGTTTTGATGCTTGTATACATGGGTAGTCTGGTGGCTAGTCTAAGGAATTTGTTTTGTATTAGTTGGAGCATGTCCATGTTATGTTTTGATGTGTTAATCCAGGCTGGTGCGGCATATGATATGATGGGGAAGATGTGTGTTTTGTATAGTAGGATAGCGCATTCTTGTGTTGTGGAAGGGGTTATTATGAGTCGGTGCATTTTACGGATGGCTTTTGTTGCAGTGTTGTTAGTGTGTTTGTTGAATGAGAGTCTTCTGTCAAGTGTGAGTCCCAAGTATTTTATTTCGTCCGTCCAGTTGATCCAGTTCTGGTTTACTTTGATCTTGTTGGGTTCGTTGTGTTGGTGTTTTCTTCTAAGTGTGAAGTGCGTTAATTATGTTTTTGTTGAGTTTACTGTTAGTGCCCAGTGTTCGTAGTATTCTGAGAGTTGTGTGGTTTCTTTTTGTAGGATTTTAGTTAGTAGTTGAATGTTCTTTCATGTTGTTAGTATGGCTGTGTCATCTGCATATTGTGAGTATATGGTCCTGTGATCTTTAGGGGGGTGGGATATCCGCTATGTAGGATTGGATATCCGTTAAATAGGATTGGACCTAGGGCTGAGCCTTGTGGTACTCCTGCACTTAGGGATAAATTACATAGCATTGACAAACAGTATATATATAGTTCAATACAGGATTGCCAAATGGTATATTTGTCCTGTATTCTCAAAATTCAATCAAACTCTTAAAATGCATGTGAATATTATTCACCGATGTATTTGAACAATTAAAATGTGCTAAATTATCAAATGCATGTATAATTGGGATATAATATTATTAGAAAATATCTGATATCGTAATACCCCATCTCTGAGAATTTGATAAACTACTAGTGTATCTCTTTCCCACGCTGTTATACCTTTCCAAATACTTCTCTTCTGCCCTACTAACTCTAGCATGGCTTCATTTGTCACTTTATCTTCCCAACCAATCCTCATCCGCCTCCTATAGCACCACAATTTAAATGCTTTTATTTCAACATGCATATCGTTTACCTGCTGTCCTGCCTGTCATTATTTCCTGCATATCATTTAATACATGCTCTAAATTCTACTCCATTTCTCCCATGTCTAAGAATATGACCTACTAGTCTATCTCACCCAACTCTGTCAATACCACAGTCAAAGTCAATATTTGACCTTAAATTTTACTCCTTTTCTACAAATAGCTTCCTACCTTGTGCTATCCAATATTTTATATCTGCCTTACTTCGGTTATCCTTTGTGATCCTACTTCCTAAATAAGAAAAGTCTCACACTTCTTCTATTCTATCATCTCCTATTCGAATCCTCCTTTTTCGTTTGCATTTATTCTTGTCACACCTCATCACTTTGGTCTTGCCTATATTTATTTTCATGTTATAATTCGTAGTCATTACTTCCTACATACCATTAGTTTTAAGTGTTGCTCCCTTTCTTCCAAGATAGCTATATCGTCGACGAACCTCAATAAATATATTTTTTGGCCTACACTTGAGTGAACATCCCCTTTTGTCTGCCTTTCCTATTTTTCAGATAAAATCCGCAATAAAAACAAAAATACAACAGAGAAATTCCTCACCATTAGCATTATTTGCAAAGTAAATATAGTTGATAGCACGGGACCTCCTAAAGAACAAGCCCTTTCAATAGAATCCATCCAGCACTCCTGTTCAAGCGTGTTAAATTATTTATTATTTACAGTACCCAACTAAACTACGGCGTCTTTACGTTGGTAGGCCAGAGCTTAGGGGGCCATGTTATTGGTGCCATTGGAGCCAACTTAGACGGCCAGATTGGTGGTATAGTTGGCACAGATCCAGCTTGGCCACTTTTCCACAACGTAGGCCACGAATTAAGACTGGATCCAAGTGATGCAGTTTACGTTCAGATCATCCATTCAAATGGTGGATTAAGAGGATACAAAACATCAATAGGCGATGTTGACTTTTATCCTAATGGTAAAAACTAAAGATAACAGTACCTTATGGAATGTTTAATCTTTGATTAACCAAATTAAAGCAATTTCTATATTAGGGACTTTTTAAATCGGAATTCGATTCATCATTTACCTTTAATTTAACTATAACTATATGCAATAAATGTCCCTGTGACGAAGAACTTGCACCAAAAAAATTTAAATATTTTTTTCCTAAATAAAAATAATTGAACTTGTAATAGTCCCTACGTATTAGTTAAAGAGCCCGCAATCCTAAAGATTGGTTGGAAACAGCACGCCATGCCGATCTATCCTGAGCTAATCCCTTCATCTCCCTATAGCTATTCATCTCAACGTCTTCAACTATCTGACTCACATACTCCAATCTAGGCCTACCTACCCCTCTCTTTCCCTCCACTCTACCTTCTATGATCAATTGCATAATCCCCCCATGCCTAAGAATATGCCCTACTAATCTGTCTCTCCTACGCTGTAACACTCTCCAGATACTTCTCTTCTCCCCTACTAACTCTAGTACAGCTTCATTTGTTACTTTATCTTCCCAACCAATCCTCATCATCCTCCTATAACACCACATTTCGAATGCTTGTAATCTACGCTTCTCTTCCTTTCCTATAGTCCACGCCTCACACCCGTACAGTGCTACACTCCAAACATATACCTTCAGTAATCTTTTTCTAATACCCAAGTCAATATTTGATCTTAAAATCTGTTCTTTTTCTACGAATGCCTTCCTACCCTGTGCTATCCTACACTTTATATCTACCTTGCTTCGATTATCTTTTATGATTCTACTGCCTAAATAACAAAAATCTGACACTTCTTCGATTCTATTATCTCCTATTGAGATCCTCATTTTTCTACTGCATTCCTTTTTGTCACACCTCATCACTTTAGTTTTACCTATATTTATTTTCATGTTAAAATCCCTAGTCAATACTGCCTGCATACCATTCAATACCCTTTCTAAATTCTTTTCGCTTTCTTCCAATATAGCTATATCGTCGGCGAATCTCAACATATATATTTTCTCTCCCTGTACATTCACACCTACACTATACTCTTCTTTTACTTTGTTTATTGCATCTTCTATATATAGATTAAATAATAACGGTGAGAGTGTACATCCCTGCCGAACTCCCTTCCCTATTTTTGCTACCTCTTCTTCCCCCTCAATTCTAACTAAGGCAGTTTGGTGTTTATATAAATTAAAAATTATTCTCCTATCCTTATAATCTATACCCGTTTCTTTTAAAATTCTAAACATTATGTCCCAATCTACATTATCAAATGCCTTTTCTAAGTCTACAAAAGCTATGCAAGTTACCTTTCCTACCCTATTTCTTCTTTCTACTACCGTTATATACCTATGTATATAACGGTAGTAGAAATATTATATATAAATATATAAATATTATACCTACGTATACGTGGCAAGTATTAGATTGGATATCTATAGCTAACATCAAATTTAAAATATTATTTCACTATTTTTAATATGTATTTATTAGTATAGAATATCATCCAAAACTTAAAGCATTAAGTAGCTAGATGTACAGTTCAAATGCGATATCAACAACGTATTTAATATGGTTTTTTTGTCGGAACTATAACAGGAAAAACAACTTATTACGCTAACCGCATATATACGTCGTCCATGTTTTGTTTGATCTCGTCATTATCGCTAATTCTTAATTTTACTGTGTATAACCTTCGTAGGGCCAGATATGAATCAACCAGGTTGCGGTGCAGATTGGGTAGGCAATTGCGCGCATGACCGCGCTTCACTCTTTTACTTAGAATCAATCAAAACCGGTGGATTTTCTGCAACTCAATGTGATAGCTACGAGAATTATCTTGATAAGAAATGCAATGGCAATCCCGAATCGTATATTGGAAGGCATGAACTTGATATCACGTAAGTTTCAAGACTTATCTTAAATTTCAAAGGCAATCACAGTTGTCGGTATACAATAGATCAAAAGGGAAGAATCAAGGTAGAAGTGAGACGAAAAATAAGCAGCGCAAAATATCAGGAAGCTAATTTTATATATATATTATAATAAAGTTATTGCTAGCAATTAGTTTTAAAAATTGATTAATAAATTAGTTCGTTTCTTTATTAATAAATATGGTAACTCTGATATCAAGTCATCAAATTTCCAGGGGGAGACACCTTGCTTCTCCGTAACGATGCCCATGGGCGCAGAAGGATATACAATAAATCAAATAAAGAGATTATTCACGCTGGCCTGCTCTTTTTACATTTCCTAAATGTAGAATTTGTTAATATAATTATATTTTGTGGATATTAATTTTTTTTTTTTGTGGAAACTACCTCAACATAATATAATATCCTAATTACAGAGTGTAGTTATAGAAGATATTAGGAACATATATTAACTAAAGCTTAGTTAATTGTATCCCAACTAAGAATGGTACCGAGTATAGAGGATACCTGGCGCTGAGCTACGGTCTTATACTTTTCGTTATATATTTATTATATTAGTCAATAAAGTAGTGGCGGCTCTTGCCATTTCAATCGAGGGGGTCATATTTCTTAAAAAATAATATAATAGTAAGAAATCTTACCTAAAATGGTGCAAAATAACTAAATTCAATCACTTTTTTTTAAGTGGTATTCCGCTCTTGTATCTTTCATTGATATAAACACTCCTTGCACAAGTTTGTAATAAATTTAAAGCAGGCAATGGCCTACCTAATTCTTTAATTTTTACTTTGTCATTAAGAGAAAGTCTACAAAACTCTATTTTCAGTAAAGAACTAACACTATTCATTTTTATTAAATTATTTCTATTACATATATTCTTGGAGAAACACGTGGTAAAATCGTACATACGTAACTACACAGAACAATGCAACTATCTTATCTGGCTATTCTATATCAACTTTCCTGTGTGCTAGACTAGGCTTCGCTATTGAGACGCTAAAGAATTGCGGCCCGGAATAGCTTAAAACAACAATATATTCTTAGCTATAAAATCAGCGTGACGTCACGTTTTCATAGCTACCCGGGCCGCTAGTTTGTTTGCAGCTCATAGGATAAGCGAACCAAAGAAACAGATGATATACTGCATGCAGTCGCTGTCACTCTACCGCTTGCAACGGAACGCCACACCGTGTTGTGTTGAGTGCTATCGCGGCGCAAGCTTTATCTTTTAGGAAAAATAATACCTAGTTAAAATATCAAAATACAATTATATATCTACGGTGATGCGTTCAATGTTCAGGGTCGGCGCGCGGCCTCGAAAGAAACCGCCACTGCAATAAAGGCAAAAATTATTTGAAGTTTGATAATTTAAAGATTTCAATTCGATGGTATCATCGTTACATAATGAATATATATTTTTCTTGATGTTGTTTTGAAATAGTTTGTACAGTTTACATTAACTAATGGATTTTTAATTTTCTAACAGCGCCACTGGTGATTTCTATCTTCAAACAGCTGATAAAGCGCCATTTTCTCTAGGATAAGATGCATCAAACAGCTTATAATCGTGACTGAGACGTTAAATAACTGTAATACCTTCCAAATTCTCATATTCTCCTCTCCTCTAGTAACTCTAACACATTATTTATTCGTCGCTCTATCTACCCAGTCAATCTTTATTTAAAAGTTCATTTTAAATGCATTCACCCTACGTGAATCTACTTTTCGTATTGATCACTCCTCACAGCTGTACAATATTAATAACAAAACGTATGCCTTTAATAGTCTATTCTGTAAATTTAAGTATATTTGTTACTACGGTGTTAAATGATTAGTATAGAATATCACCCAAATACCGTAACTCAAAGCATTTAATAGCTATATGCGCATTTCAAAAACTAAGCCCCCATCTTCAGTATGGTATCTCATTCACGGTGAGTAACACAGACATTTTATTTTATATCATGCTAGTGAAGATCGGGCCATGGCTTTTGAAATGCACATCTAGCTATTATATGCCTTGAGATACGGTTAGTCAATCTAACTCAATCCTAGCGATTTGTTGGAAACAGCACGCCACGCCGATCTCTACTGAAATATCTCCTTCATCTCTATTCTATCAACTCCCATCATCACTTTGGTCTTGCCTATATTTATGTTCATGTTATAATCCCTAGTTATTACTTCCTGCATACCATTTAATACATGTTCGAAATTGTGCTCCCTTTTTCCCTATTTCCTCTCCCTGAAATTTCACACCTACACTATACTCCTCTTTTACTTTGTTTATCTTTTATTTATATATAAATAATAATGAGTTACGGTATTTGGGTGACATTCTATACAATCAATAGTTTACTTTTTTATGTGTATTAATTGTATTATTATTAAGTAAATATAATTCTTTAATACCTATATTAGTGTATGTATTATAACAATAAAATAATTCATTTCTCGAAAAATCTCATCTTAATTATTTAAAGACAAATTTCTATACATTATAATGTAGTATTCATATTAATAAAATTCAGTGGCGGCTCTTGACATTTCAATCGAGAGCGCATTTCTTAAAAAAAACATACTAGGTAGTAAGAAATCTTACCTAAATGAATGCAAAATGATTAAATTCAATCATTTCTTGAAAATTATATTCCGATCTTCTATCTTTCATTGATATAAACACTCCTTGCACAAGTTTGTGGTAAATTTAAATCAGGCAATGGCCTACCTAGTTCTTTAATTTTTACTTTGTGGTCAAGAGAAAGTCTACAAAACTCTATTTTCAATAAAGAACTAACACTATTCATTTTTATTAAATTATTTCTATTACATATATTCTTGGAGAAACACGTGGTAAAATCTTACATACGTAACTACACAGAACTATGCAACTGTCTTATCTGGCTATTCTATATCCATTTTCCTGTATACTAGACTGGGCTTCTCTGTTCGGACGCTAAAGAATCGCTGCCCGGAATAGCTTAAAACAACGATATATTCTTAGGTGTAGAAGCAGCATGACGTCACGTTTCCATAGCAACGCGGGCCGCTAGTTTGCATGCGACCAGGTGAAACAGATGATATACTGCATACGGTCGCTCTCACTCTATCGCTTGCAATAGATAGGATGAGTGCATATTCATTTAACTCATACGTGCTCACTGCCACAACGTGTTGTGTTAAGTGCTATCGCGACGCAAGCTTTATCTTTTATGAAAAAGAATGCCGAGATAAATTATCGCAATACAATTATATATCTACGGTGATGCCTCAATGTACAGGAAGGGCGCGCGGCCGTGCGGCTTCGAAAGAAATCGGCACTGATAAAATTCTTAATAGGATTTCTTTTTCTGTTATAACGTATTTACCTCCACTTTCCTTACAATTTGTATATGAAACTTCATAAACAGCTCAGTTACTTTTTCGTGTTTTAAAAAAGCAATTTGAACGGACAAGTGATACACATACCAGATACACGACCAAGGGAAGGTTGAAATCCCACCACAATATTTCCTCATTGTCATCTGTACAATTTTACGAAAAAAATACCAAAACTAAGGACCAAACTAACCACCTATTGTGTGTGTGTGTGATAGTCATTAATCAGGGATTGGTTAGCACAGGCGCGTAGCTACCATAAGGCAAGACGATGATTGGGGCCCTCGGCATTCAGGATTTTTTATATTATATATTTTTTAAATTCTTTATTACAGTTTTATATTTTTTGACGGGGGGGCCCTTGACCCACATTTGCGTTAAGGCCCAAAATTTCTAGCTACGCCACTCGTTAGCACACGACAATCTCTCCTCTGCTAACTCGCTAATTTCATATATCAACAACTTTACTTTAATTTTTAAGTGCAAATTAAATGTTATATAACAACTTGAATAATACTGAATAATATATGTCTAAAAATATCTAAAATATATGCTGCGAGAATTTTTTTCTTAACCTTAAAAATCATTCTATTGTGGGACATTTCAAGAGTTTCTACCAACGTTCATTTACCTTACCTATTGTCCACGCCTCATAGCCATATAATGCGTCACTACACAATAAATCTTCAGTAGTCTTTTACTAATACCTAAGTCACTATTAGAATATCAAATTTGCACGTCGACAAATTTTTTCTCCCTAAACTTTTATAAATGTGCTATATATTTTTTAAATTCACTTATCGCAAATTAAACAACTGGCGTAATAATTTTGTAGAATTTTTGCCATCACCTAATATTGAATTCTACAATATTTACTAAGTACTAGAAACATTTATAATTATTTTTTACAATTTCTGAGGTGAATAAAAAAAGTGTGGTGTCGAATTGAGGGAGTTTGCATTTGTCCTCAGAGCAAAAAGTGCTGATCACCCATCCGTTTATTTTATTATAGGCCACTTTTAATCTTCAGTTGTATGACGGGTTGACTATATGACCTGGTAACTTTACAAAAATATTATCTTATACGCTCGCCATTTAAATAAGGGTCTTCGAACATCGTATTGGGCCGAATCTTACATGCGAATAAATTAAATAGGGTTCATTGCCATGGATATTCTATTCTATAGAATACTTTATCACTTTATTGTTTTTCTGCTTATGCATGGCTAAGCTTTTATTATTACATTAAATATGTTCCAATATGCGAAAAGTGTTAAATAAAAATTCATTAATTTTATGTACGGTAAATATTTCTTATGCTAAAACAAACATTATTATGATAGCTACAGAGGTGTATTGGTAAAAAAATAGGTGGGGGCTCCAACTGCCGATCAAAATGTGCATATATTTTTTACATAAAAATTAGAAAATATTTACAAAGTGTCTGTGGAACAGTTTGTTCAAAACCCGCACGTTTTAATTTAATTTCTTGGGGTGTGCTACTGATGATGGAAGCATAGCTTCCGAAATGTGCATTCAGCAAAATATTAAATATTGTATGTTGCAAAGGGGTCAAATTATCGATCTACATTCCTGTAAAATTTTTGATTCGTATTTTCAAATGTATTCTATGTTGAATAAAATTTCTCTTTTCCCTTGTTTCTTCGATTTATATTTTGTGGGTAAGGGTATTGCGAGCCCCTTGCCACAATACGGTGGGGGGATCACGAGCCCCCCCCACCCCCCCCCGTGGATAGCTATGATAATTATGATAGCTGCTCAGTCATCCAATAATGGTGCTTTTTTTGTTTTATTATGATTATTATTATTTATCCTTTTAATACAGTTTACTGAAAAATTGATTTGTTATCATTTCACTAGGTGGCAAATTTGAATTCGCACTTGAGGAACCAAAATATAAAATTACTATTTTTATACTATTCCCTAGCACAAACTTGCAACAATGCATTAGTTGACACTTGCGCGGTGCAGCTTGTCTTAATTATTCCTGATAAACTTAAAAATGACTAATTATAAATGCTATGAATTAATTTTTTAATCGTTTATAAACAACCCCGTGAAAATTGTATGACTGCAACAAAATAAATATTATCTTACAAAGCATTTTTTATGCGAAATTTGAATATTTTAAAAGAAATCTATTGAAAGTACATTCAAGTCCGTACTTAGTTGTCAATTAATGTCAACCATTTATGTCATCATTTTATAGGTTATACAATCCGGTAATTGTCTTATTTACAAACAAAAATATAATAAAGGTATCATTATTTAATCCTATTCTTTTGAATCTCATTTTACTATGCCGTCTTTCTTTATTTCAGATGTATTCTATATATCTGGAGATGTGATTAATTAGTCATCCAGACGGATTCGAAAAGTTCCGCAATTTAACCACAACAAACAAGAATGGCTCTTATTTGCAGGATATGCATAAAAATTATTGGCCCCGCCAATGAACCAGCGGAGCCCTTATCGAAATATAAAGATTTTCGTTGGAATCTAATCACAGGACAAATATTGGCTTGCTTTCCGGACTTGGTAAGAGAGTACACATTCCGTATGTAGAACTACATTTTAAGAGGTTATTGCGTCAGAATATATCGTGGGACTCTTCGTCCATATTACCATTTTCATATTAATTAATTGCAAGTGGAATTACAACCGTGCATTATTAGTTACACATCAACTTAAAATTTGTAATGATTAGCATGTAAATCTAATGGAACCGGCTATATAACATATTGTAAGTTATCTTCTATTATGGTAAAGAATGTGGTGATATTAATACCATCAAATGCACCGTGGAATATTTTGATGAGTTTGCAATACATTTACAACATGGATTTGAGCAAAATCATTTTCCTTGTTTGTATTTTTTTAAATTATACTTGAGGGGGGAAACATTACCTAATGCTTCGGTTATATATGATCTAATTTATCGCTCATATACGATAATGAAAGAATGGTACATAAATTGAAATATAACCGAATAATAAGCTGAGCGACGAAGAAAATGCAATTTTTATTCTTATGTAAAATTTCATGTTCTATGAGCTTTTGGCTAGGATATAATCAAAATGTTGGTATTAAGGTTATTACGGTACATTTACATTTCATTTAACATTTATCAGCAATAGAAGTATTTTGTATAAATTTGAATACATTAACAATTTCAAAATTTAATGAAAAATTCGTATTGCGTCTTTTTAAACGTTTATAGACAGAAACGAACAGTTTCATAATTTAAAGTTTCTAATTACATTTTAATTTAACGCAAAGGAACATATTTATGCAGAACGATGCAATAAAGGCAGAACTAAGTTTACTGATATTTTTTATTTACAACGGAATAAGTATATAACGTAAACAGGACAATACCAGTTAATATAATATTAGCTTAATACCAACGATTCAGATTAAAATAAATCTTTAATAATAATATTACGACGATACAATGAGTAACATAAAATTGACAGACAAATGAATGTTTAAACTTATATTCTGATATTACGTCAGTTATCAATGTTATTGTTGGGAAATACGTATGCTTATAGTTCATTTCGTTTATTTAGGGGCACCGTGGTGTCGTGAGACTGGCACCGCGGATGTTGTGCGTTTGAATCCTGCTCCGGTCGGGGTATTTCTGGATTTTCTGTAAATAAATCCCCTTCCGGACCATGGACGTTGTGAATGTTGCCATTCAGGAGTACCCTGAATGTGCCATGATTAAGTTCATTTAAATATTTACACTGGCAACCTATAATGCTAAGCATTGAGCCATAAGAATGGGAGAGCCTTCAGCCCATTCTTAAAAAAAAAAAAAATCATTTATTTAAAAAGAAAATAATAGAACAAGCTATGTTGTAATATTTTTTTTTTAAGTTTTTTCGTATGCAACTTAAGTATTTGAAAATTATGCAAAGCTTTAATATTTTATGCGAAGTTTATTAAGCAGTATTATTTATTATATTTGATATATAATATTTATTTAAGTGTTTCTAATTGCAAATATTACTTACTCAGGAATTTTCTATGATTTGAATAAATCACTTTCTGTATTGGACACTTATTTTTTGATGTGCTTTATTATATATTGAAAATAATATATTTAAACCTGTCCTAATTAGGATTTGCGAATCATTGTGCGGAATCCGTTGGTAGTGTGTGCAAAATGTGCGCACATAGTTCGAGAATTTAGCACTCTGCGCATGCACGTACAAGAGACGGAAAAGCTACTACTCAAATATGTTGACTTCGAGCGCCAATGTGGCGAAGAGGGCCAGAAATTCAAAATGTGTCGTAGCCGTGCTGTCGACCTGGCGGCGGTCGCGTCCATGTATGAAAGTGCCACCTATCCGTTACCCCTGCAAGTCAATCTTGATCGATTTTCACAGTCCGAAGGTGAGTTTTGTGCGGTTGATGGCCTGCCACAACTAAAGGAATAAGATCAGTAGAAATAGATAGCGAAAACGTTCAGATGATTAGCTATAGGGAGATGAAGGAGTTAGCTCAGGATAAATCCACAGATGGCGTGCTGTTTCCAACCAAACCTTAGCATTTAACTAACTACTTAGGAAAAGAAATGCAAATGGGTTTGAAGGAAAATAACTTCGTTATAATACTACTTAAAATATATATTTTTTGTTGACCAGGTCTCGCCGGTAAGGGCATCATCAGAGTAATTCGAAAACTTACATTTAGTAGTATTTAAACAAAATTGTGAACAGGTATAATAGACAATGATACATAGTGGTACGGCATTATAATAAACGTGTCTACAAGTCTAGGTAAAGCTTAGGCTATGGAGGTAAAAACAGTAATTAAGTATCAATTGGGAATTTTCGAACATCTGGCTTATTTTAATGTTAGTTTGAAAAGAGAAGAGTTGTAAATATCGGTTTGTTCTTTTAATAAATTGTAGTCTTTGTTATTGTAATATTTGAAAATTTCTAGTGCTTCTAGTAGATTAAGATAGCGGCTTTTATGAGCTATATGTAAAATTTTAAGATCTTCTATAAGAGTGGCTTTTTCTTTTATGCCCTTACCGGCGAAACCTGGTCAACAACAATAAAAATCTTTTAAGTGATATTATAACTAAGTTATTTTCCTGCGAACCCATTTACTATGAACTACCACAAAATAACACTTGATACAATTAATTATTTAAAAGAAATGCATTGGGGAAATGCATATTTGAAGTATGCTATATAATATCGCCACAATTTACTTATAGCGTATACACTTACTATTTCTAAACATTTCTCTTTATCCATAAGTACTTTAATACAAATTTATTTAATTGTTGCCTCAATTATTGCATTATATTATCTAAATCCATTTTTATTTAATTAGTTTCTAATCAAATCTCGTAATGAAAAATATTATTGTATACTTATTTCCCATTGCTTAAACGGCACTAATACGTAGTGAATACATTATCGATATTTCTAATTTTTTCAAGTTCTTATTTGATATAGAAATAATTCCTCTAAAATTAGTTACTATTGGTTTCTCCATTTATAGTAGCAACTATTTCGATTTTATGCACTTTTTTCAGGACAAAGTCTTATTTAATATTTTAAGTTGATTGAAGTGGGATTGCTAAACTATGTACTAACTAGGTAAACTAGGTAATATGCAAAACTAGGTACATCTAGGTACTTACATATGACAACGCAGCAATTGTTCGGCTCTTCGCCACTATGAGCGGATGTTGTTTTTTAGTAAGTAATAGAGGGAGGGACTTCTAAAAAAAAATTCTATCCTTTGAGCACGATTTTGTAGCTTGCGTTAGCATTTTTTATATAGTTAGTATTCATTACTTAAACTTTATTTAGGCTGCTCTGGGTCACATTTCATTTGTAATATATATAAAACTTATTTTCTACAACTATAATTTAAAAAACTTGTGATTAAAATAAACTCCTTTGTTCATATATTATAGAAACTGGAAAAGTGGCAGTTATGAATTACCAGAAGGAAATTTCCCTTATAACACCTTTATCCACGAAACATGATTCCAACGTTCCGTCGATAGATAGGAATAATTCCAATGAAGATCATTTTTGTCAACCAGAAAATTTACCACTACAATTAGCATTTGTTGCAATACAAATTGATGTTACTAACGATGAAATAGAAACCCGCATTGAACATACCGCAAAATCCTCCGAACCAGATAGCGCACCTTCTAATGTGAACCACGTGCCATCTTCTGAACGAAATATACCGAAACAAATTCAAGTCAATTCTTTAGACTGCATTAGAGATATAGATGGTACTGTCACGAGTGAAGAACTTGCAATGTCAACAAGACCTGAAATCTGTGATGCGAAAATGTTTGACACACAAAACTCTGTTGAATCACTTGAAATTTTTGAAGATAATATTCCACAACCTGTAGAAGTGATATCAGAATCAACAATACGAAAGTCAAATCGCAGAATTGCTACAACACAGGAATTAAAAGCAATCGAAGAATCCTTCGAATCTACCTCTATTATTAATTTACACAAATCAAGTAACAATAATTCGCCGAAACCAAAATCTTCTATGGAGCCTGTATCTAATATAGACTTGTCTGCTCTATCACAGTCAATTACAGATAAATTAATGAATCCTATTGATCTATCTGTGAAGCCTGGACCAAAGCCTAAAAAAATGAAGTTTAATGAACCTAACGCATCTTCAACTATACGCAACGTGCCTGCTCAAACAATTCACTCGAAAATAAGTGAACGTAAATTGCACAAAACTGGGCCAAAATCTATAAATCAGAAACTGATTGAATCGAAAAATGGAAACGAGAATTGTAGCGAAGAAACATTAACAAAGGGGAAATGTATGGACCCATCGACTGAGAATTCTGTTCTTGATGTATCTGAACAGAATAATCAGTCGACTCCAGAAGAAAATTTAGAAAAACAAATTCCATCGAAATCGAATGTAGTATGTCCTTCGAAAAGACCGAACGTCGAACAGCCACAACCAATTATCAACGATTCTGTAAGGCGAGAATCGTCACCTGACTTGCTGGAAATCTTTAAAATAGTACCTTACGAAGAACCAAAAAAAAATCGCAAGAAAAGATTACGTGGCAGACGATTTCTTTTCAACATTCCAAAAAAACGCCAACGAAAGATGCCCTTAATAACATCTGTGGTCAGCTTATCCTCGACACAAATTGTATCTCAAAATGTCGACTTGTCCCAAAATATATCTGTTCAAAAACGAAAGAGAGTTAAAGAAACTCAAAATTCCGAACAAAAATTAAATGATGTAATGTGTATATCCGATATTCAAGAGGAGGATGTATCAACCACGAAGAAAGATGCAGATACAAAATCCCAAGAATTTAGTGAGTGTTTGAATGAACGTGTTTATAATTCTGAACGGACTAAAATTGGAGTCTCCAATTTCGAACCTATTGGCACACGCAATACGCTAAGGGTCAGAAAAAATCCTGTTTATAAAGAAGTACCATCAATCCAACAATATCATTTGAACCAAGAATGTTTGACACAAGTCGTATCATGTGAAATCGAGGATAATGCTATTGTAAATATCAAACAATCTAGTACTAAACCAATAGAAACAGAACCATCCAAAAAGGTTATTAATGGTGAAGCCTCCGCATTTCATGTTGCAACTTCAGAAGACTTAGATACCACTTTAGCATCTGCAGATGAATTTCACATTGATTCTTTACAATCTAAAATTCCACCGAAAAGGGAATTACATACTTCAACTCCAAACATTATTGATTCCCCTAAATGTCAGACTACAAGGTATGGCAGAAAAATTAAACCTACTGAATCGTATTCTTCATTTGCTCGGAAGAGAAGACTTCGTGCCAAAGTTGACGATTCTGTAAATCGTACACTCTCTCCCGAAGGTTTGTCGTTACCGGTTAGCATTAGTTTTGAGGGTCAAATGGTGTTTTTAAAAGGGCTGAAATTAAAATTGGTGTCACCTGATGGTTCTTCGAAATCTACAGTTTCAAAGGTTGATCACTCAATTAAAAAGAAAGAAACCCAAATCGGCGGTGTTACATCAATATCAGATACAACTGTCGGTGTTAACGAGGAATTTAATTTAATTGCAACCGTTGCAACGTCAAATTTTGATGGAGCAAATAAAGGAGATGATTCTAAAACATGCAATAAAAATCATCCAACGACTGTTGGATGGTGTGCAGATGCTTCCCTTATAGAAAATCCTGGTTCCACATTGATTCAAATAATTGCCGACGGTAGTTCCAAATCAAAAAATGTCAAATCGAAATCGGGTACAACTAGGCGACCGCCCTCACATACTAGAAAAATCCATTCAATTGGCGAAGAACCTGCTCAAAAATTTCAAGAAGAAAGTGTAGATTGTAAATTTAAAACAAAGATGAGTGATACAAAATCAGATGTAACTCTTCGAAATACGTCTTTAATTGACGCATCTTCTACTATTCTTCCAGTTCTAAATCTTGATCAGGCAATTATAGCAGATGAATCAAAATCCAGAGATATATCAGCACAATTAAATACACGTTTAGATGCTAGCACGGATTCAACCACAACTACTCCTGAATTAGAATGTTCTGTCTTGACGTCTAATCCAACAATGATCTATGGTAACCATAAAACAAGAAATGTCCGGGGTAAAGCGGTTGTAGCCCTTGATTTTAATAAAAGGTCAACAGAAGCTACTAATATTACCGAAGTTCCACTTTCAAGAATTGAAGCAAAATCCGATTTACCTCTCCATGTATCCAAGGATGCTACTTCGACTGCTATAAACACTTGCAATGCCGAAGTTCCAGCTTTAACTTCCGAACTCGAAGATAACTCGAAACCAAAGAAAAATAAAACACAATCTCTTGTATCTACAGATGAAGACTGGGATGCATATTCAACGACTGGAAGTATTTCGATTGCTTATGTTTCAGTTCTAATTCCAGAACAAGTTAATGAAGATAATAGCAAGTTAAGAATGGTGGAAGCGAAATTTGGCGATTCGCTCGATGTTAGTCTAGATGTTTCGTCAAGCGCAACAACAACTACTACTGCTAATGCTCCAGTTATACCCCGTAAACAAGTTGCTATAGAATATGGCCACAGAAAGCGAAAGACTAAAGTAAAACCAAGTGTATTTGCCGATTTGATCAAGGACGTACCTTCAATTGCCACGCTTAGTTCCATTAGCGAAATATCAACTCCAACAACTGAAGAAGCAATTAAGGATCATATGAATCTTGAACAAACAGCAGTTAAACGGGATAGTACCAAAGGAAGAAAGATTAAAGTGAAAACCGGTGTATCCGTTGATATTAACCAGGACTTACCTATTACTTCTGGAAATACTGCCAGTACATTTATTGACAAAGTTCCAGCGTCAACTGTAAAACAAACTATTAAAGATAATTCTCCAAAAACAAAAGGGGCTAAGGCAAAATCACACACATCTCCGGATGTTAAAGAGGATGTATCACCAACCGCTGCAATTACATCCATTATTGAAGTTTCAAATCAAAATCTTGAAAAAACAATAGTTAAACGAGATACTTCAAAACGACGTGGCAAAGCTAAAGGAAAAAAGGATGTGTCGCCAACCACTGTAAATACATTCACTGTTGATGTTCGAATTCCACCAAATGAACAAAAGGATAAAAAAGATAATTTTAAAGCGAAAAGGCTTAAAACAAAATGCACTGTATCTTCTAATTTAAATGAGGATGTATCGTTGGCCGCTGCAACTACTTCCACGGCTGGAGTTCAAGATTCAACTCCTGAACAAGCAGTGGAGGAAGAGAATTGCAAAACTAAAAGGGTGAAAGCAGAATCAATTCCATCGCTTTGCCTTAATAAAGATGAACAGTTGAACTTACGACGTTATTCTAAGGCTGAAGATTTAACGTCAATTAATAAACTAACAGTTACTGTGGATAACTCTAAAACAAGAAGAATTAAAAGAAAACCAGTTAGATCTTTCAATATTAGCAAGGATGTACCACCAATAGATGGAAGTACTTCAATTAACATAGTGCCAACAGCTAAAGAACATATAAACGAAGAAATTATAAAAAATACAGCGAGATTAATACCACCTCTTGAATTTAAGAAAGGTATATCGCAAAATACCACCACTAGAGCCTTTATCCAGGATCAATCACCAATTACTGATCCAGCAATTGAAAAAGGTAGAAGCAGAAGTCTTGAAGCGAAATCACTTAGAAATAAGAGTCCATCTTCGACTACGAAATGTGCTGGTACTATTCTAATTCCAGTATTAACGTCTGAACAATTAGTTAAAGAAGACAAATCCCAAATTCGAACGGCTAAAACAATTTCAAAGGAAACTCTCTATTCTAAAACGGTTACGACTTTAATTACAACTACTGCACCTATTAATGATACAGTTTTTGGGAAAGATATATATGAAGCGGAATATTCGAATACGAAGGTATGTACGTCTGTGGAGGTTAACAAGGATCCAATAACTCCTATTATAGAGATTCCAGACTTAACTATTGATCAACCGATTGCAAGAAATATCAAAACAAAGAAAGTGAACGAAAAAATAGATACATCTGTTGGTAATGAACTTCTGAATAAAGAGACAACTTCTGTAAAAATTAGTAAAGCAAAATCAGGCAATGTAAAGAATCAACCAGCAACAATAGCAACTTCTTCCATTGCCGATTTGCCAGATGTTTCGATTGGCTCAGCTGTTAAAACCGAATCTAGTCAGATTTTACTTCCACCTGTAATAAGTACTCTCAAAGACGTTTTACCAAAAACTTCCAATTTTCAAACATTAGAAGCAATTTCCAAAGATCCAACAAATGAACAATTTATGTTCAATAACGAAATTTCCTCTCTACCTACTTTGGACACACTCAATAAGACAATGGAAGGCGATAATTTTAATAAAGATTCGCAAATAAAAGAGATTTTTATCGTTATTTCTGCTGCAGATCAATCCTTGGCACGTGCTCAATTAACATCTTCTCCCAAAGAAAGATTTTTATCTATACCTGTGCAAACTTCACCGTTGAAAAAGTCTAAACCTTCAGATGAACCTGGCAAGTTAAAAGACGATCTACAAAAAGAATTAGCTAAATGTAACCTTTCGTTTGACAAATCAAAGGAAGATGTGAATGAGAATTTGATTTCTGATCTAGAAGAATTTAAAAGCGATTTAACTGATTCCACAGAAGACACACCAAAGTGTACAACGTCAGAAAGAGGCATATCTTTCCAAAAAGGAATTGATGGGATTCCTAAGTTACCTTCAACGTCGAAGGATAATGTAAGAGAACACGAACGTTCATCCTCTATTTTTTTAGAAAAGATTTCAAATGATACTGGCGATTTAATTAAAATTAAACATGATAATTCGGAAAAGCGTCGATGGCAATCCGTTGATACATCTGCGCAAATGGCTACATTATTAAGTCAACCAGTAATGCCTAAAATCGATGAATCTAAAGTTGTTTTGACAGATAATAATATTGATTCTCCAGCTAAGTGTAGTGACAGCAATAGTGCAAAAATTGATAATGCCATCTCATCCGAAATTTTTAGCGATATAAACAAATCAAAGGAATTAGTGGAAGAAAATACAGAAGCGATAATTTCTTGCCAAAGTGAAGAAATTGCTAGTGGCATATGTGATCAAAAGCCAACTGATTTAAGTGAAGTTGCTATCCATAAAGTCGTTCAGAGGTCACCAGGTAGAAGGAAAAACAAATCACCAATAAAATTTTTGAAGAGTACTTTTCAAAAATCAAAACAATTGAAGCCAGATGACGTAAAATCTCCCGTAGTATTCTCAATGCAAGAAGTATCTCATAAAACAACAATACATAAGACACCATTTTCAAATGAACTTAATACACAAGAAAATAATAAAGATTCTATAGGCAAAAGTTCACTTAAATTGGATAAAGTAATAAACATCCTTAAGTCTTTTTCAACCAGTAGTGAATCGAGTGAATTAAAAACTGTTAAGGATGGTCGTTTAACACCAGTAATTTCTTGTCAAAAGCGAGATTCTTTTAACGATATATTAATTCAAGAACATACCACTTCAGCTCTAGAAACATTTGCAAAACTTGAAACAGGTCATG
This sequence comes from Leptodirus hochenwartii, assembly GCA_947310635.1. Lineage (NCBI taxonomy): Eukaryota > Metazoa > Arthropoda > Insecta > Coleoptera > Leiodidae > Leptodirus > Leptodirus hochenwartii. The sequence goes on from OX371186.1 coordinate 6,196,675, forward strand.
ATCTCAAATATAAGTTGTCATCAAAATCTGAAAAATCTTCCACTGCCATTTCATCAGATGGCAAGTCGATAGAATTAACCCAAGACGATATTGAATCTGTAATTTTTGGCCTCGTTGAAGAATCGTCTAATATTATATGTGTGCAGGAAACACCATGTGCCAATGATATACAATTGTCTAGAGGTGAATCTCTGATACCAAGTTCTTCTATGGACAGCAAGATCATAAAAGGCCTTAAGCAACCTACAGAAAGTTTAGATGTTGTCGAATCAGAAGAAGCGTGTTCTATGGATAGAACACCTTTAATTTTTGAGGATCCAGCTTTGCCAGCAGCAGAAATAATTCCTGCGCTAGTCGATTTAGGTATCCAAGTTGTTACAGCAACTCCCCCGAAATGTTTACCAAATCGTAAACGCAAAATTAAAAGATCACCTGCAAAAACCACAGACCAATCTGATCTTCAAAATACGTCTAAAGATTTTTTTTACGAGCCAAAAATTAAAATGCGTAAAGTTCGCCGTAACGAATCTAAAATAAATAAAAGCGTCGCAACGCGAAAGCGAACCGATAAATGTACCACTGGTAAAATACAACCGAACCCATTGGCTAACATTCCACAAGAGGCTGCGCAATCTTCGCATACTCCGCATGGACCTAATTTGCGAGATTGTTTCTTGGAATGCGTAGGAAAATCTCCAATTGATGAAACACCTTCAAATCGAACCGTAGTGACCACATCTGAAGCATCAGCCAGCTGTATCAGTCAAACATTGAAAGAATTTTGGGCAGAGTTCAATACCAGCCTCGAATCACCTGGCAAATCACCTCAAGACCAATTTATTGATAGTATGTGTTTACCCGAAGTATTCGCTGAAGTCACTCTACCCTACTTGGATGCCGAGACGGATCTATGTGTGGATAGTTCAAATTTGGAAGATATTACACCAACTCTTATAACGGGGCCGAAGGTCTTGACCGATGCGTATCTTACCATGCAAGATCATTGTCAAGAGAATGTGTTGGTTAGTGTTCCTACACCGTTTGATTCCGATTCCTTCCAACAGCAAGTAGATGGTCTTAGCTTAGAGGATATTCTACGTAACAAGATAGAATGTCATCATACCGAAACTACCTCTTCTAACAATATTGTAACTAATACAGAGTATATCACTGACATGCTCCCCGACAATAATGCAATATACGCGAGTACTGATTATCTATCTGAAACAGAACAAAATTTGATCGAACCTGGAACATCAAAAGCCTTACCTAAGCCAATTCCAGTGTTGCTTTCGATTTCGGGAAAGTCTGGCCGCCAGTCTATTAAGATTATAAAGGTGTCCAATACTACAAATAATTCGAATGTGCAAGAACAATCAACCATGGAAAGTTGTGAGACATTCCCGCAACCTACTACACCCACTAAAATAACATCTTGTGAAGACGTTTCAATAGAGACACCCAAACAAGCCACCGAACATAATTCCACAGTGTTTCAATTACACAATCTATCTCCAAATAGTAATTTGATGCTATTGGTGAAACCTGGGGATATATTGAAAAGTCCTCGAAATACTTTGATTAATCAACAAACTGCTACTATTTGCGATAACAAATCGAAATCAGTGCTACTATCAAGTCCTTCCAAGGTGTTACTTTCCCCGGAATATAAACATAACGATGTAAATGCTCCTCTTATTATCGTTGGCTTTCCTAGTACTGTGCCTCAAGGAAGCGATTGTTATACAGTTATGCCTAGTAAAGAACCTGAATACTCAAATGTACCAGTAAGCCCAACTGTAACAAGTACAGCGATTGTGGAACTGCCTCAAATACAGAAAAGAAGGGGTAGACCCCCAAGGAAAACAGTTTGTAAAATGGCACCGTCTTCGGAAGCAACCAAAATGGCTACACCAACTAGTCAAATTGCAGCCCCATTGGTGCATCGCAAGAGACAAGAAAAGGCAACAAAGAAAATGGTTCATAAGCCTTTGATAAATCAAGAAGACATGCGTAGCGAATTGGTGCCTAAATGTGCCACCCAACGGGTGACTAAAACGCGCAAGCAACGGTCGAAGATTCCTTCAAGTATCGCAAAAGTGGAACCCGTGAAAGACTTTTTAACTGAGTTTTCAAATTATTTGTCCAAAGATTCTTTTCCGCAGATTCCACAGAATCCATTGAATAATTTGACAAGTCAAGTTGTCGTAAAGCCTGGTAAACCAAAACCTCTGGAAAAGTTTTCTTCAGGTAAAGAATTTTTTCTATATATCAGTTAGAAAAGGCAATTATTATTTTAATCAAAATAAAAGTTTAGTATAAAAGTAATACTTAACTACCACATACATTTTATATTATGTAATTATTTTATTTTGTCATTTTTCTAAATTATCTTCTCAATATTAAAAGACTTCTCAATATTTCTATGGTCGAATTCAAGCAGAATTAGTGTCAACACTAGTATTATGCCCCCCAAAGCTGTTTGTGTTTGAACTTTTTTTTAACATAATAAATAATGTCCATATATGTAATTCTTGCGAATTAAGTAACTTAGTTACAAAGTCTTTTTTTTTAACTAATAAAAATAATATATTTTTATACTAGTAACGAAATCAATCTCTAATCTATTTCAAATATTTTAAGTTTGAAGAGAAACCTCATTTTCCACACCAGGTGCACAAATAACGATTTTGCTTGTAACTATTTTGATTTTTTTTAAGCTACAAAAAAGCTCTTAAATTCAGTCCCTCTTATTATTTTAAATTTTATTTTACTAAGTAAAATTATTAATCCATCTTCAAATAAAAAAATGTATATATTTTTTCCAGTGATATTAAAGCCGTCTCCATATCCTGTATCGGATGAAAGCACGAATGTGGAGCGGATTAAATTTTCATGTGAAATCTGCAGGTTCGACTTTGAATTAGAGTCATCTTTGTTGAATCATAAAGAATGGCATTATAAGTGGGGCGGATTACATCAATGCAAGGTAACGCAGTGTTTATAAATCGTAATATAATATTAGGAATAATAGTTATTAGGAATTTTAAAGATATTATTTTAACAGCAATGCTCCAAAGAGAAACAAATCACCAAGTCAGTAACATACAAGAATGTTTTTTTAAAATTTATACTGCACCATTACAGTTGAAATAAAGTCTTAAAAGTTACCGCATAGTTACTGCACCATTACCGACGAAATAAAGTCTTAATAGTTACAGGTAAATTTTTTCCAACTGGCGAACGTCCGCGCACCGATAACCGCTGCACAGACAGCAACAACCAATAAAATATGCGATAGAGGGATGTTTACATGTGAACGCCTTAGAGGCTGTGCTTACTCCAGGGCTATAAGACGAGTGCGCATACCCTTGTAGTCGCGGACGTTCGCCAGTTGGAAAAAAATTACCAATACCTATATTGAAGAAAAAAAAATCGCCGCAGAATCATACTTGAAAAATCTCGTTTCTCGGGTTTGAGAAACTGGAATTTGAAAAATATATAATATGAACAGATGCTGTGCTACGGCTATCAGTGCCATTATAATTATACTTTGCCTTCACAATAGTAACTGACTTTAAGCAGTCGTTAAATTATAACAATGGAATTCAAGTATTCATTTTATACTAAGATACTATTCACACGGTGTGTAAGTGTGTGTATATATATAGTACAGATATTTCTTAATACAACAATATAAAATTTTAACTTTTTTGTCAGTTAAAGAGTCCGCAATCCTAAAGATTGGTTGGAAACAGCACGCCATGCCGATCTATCCTGAGCTAATCCCTTCATCTCCCTATAGCTATTCATCTCAACGTCTTCAACTATCTGACTCACATACTCCAATCTAGGCCTACCTACCCCTCTCTTTCCCTCCACTCTACCTTCTATGATAAATTGCATAATCCCCCCATGCCTAAGGATATGCCCTACTAATCTGTCTCTCCTACGCTGTAACACTCTCCAGATACTTCTCTTCTCCCCTACTAACTCTAGTACAGCTTCATTTGTTACTTTATCTTCCCAACCAATCCTCATCATCCTCCTATAACACCACATTTCAAGTGCTTCTAATCTACGCTTCTCTTCCTTTCCTATAGTCCACGCCTCACACCCGTACAGTGCTACACTCCAAACATATACCTTCAGTAATCTTTTTCTAATACCCAAGTCAATATTTGATCTTAAAATCTGTTCTTTTTCTACGAATGCCTTCCTACCCTGTGCTATCCTACACTTTATATCTACCTTGCTTCGATTATCTTTTGTGATTCTACTGCCTAAATAACAAAAATCTGACACTTCTTCGATTCTATTATCTCCTATTGTGATCCTCATTTTTCTACTGCATTCCTTTTTGTCACACCTCATCACTTTAGTTTTACCTATATTTATTTTTATGTTAAAATCCCTAGTCAATACTGCCTGCATACCATTCAATACCCTTTCTAAATTTTTTGTAAAAGTCTAATATTTAAAACGTTAATTATGAAATTTTGAATGATTATAATTGAGCTTATGTTCATATATTACTATAGTTAATTTACATTTTATTTTAAGAGAGAATTTTCAAATTTCATTATCGAATATTATTAGAATCGAAAATAACATACACACACATATATATATATATATTATATAGTATGCACTTTTTTTATCAAAGACAGGCTGGTCATAAAAACTCTTTTACTCCTAGTTGTGTTTATCATTTTAATTCTAGTGCAAAAATAAATTCATATATCCTGTTCTATACTATGATGTGAATAATGTAATATAATGGAAATATATATATTTTTTTACAATATTTGTTATAATAAAGAATACAGGCGAAATTAGCAAAATTAGTTAAACAAATCTATAGATAAATGGACATAGTCCAGACAACCAGATGACGTCATAAAGTTAAATACATATTTAATGATTCAGGCCACAGAAACAAGCAATCGCGATATATTGCAACAGATTTATGCGATGTTTATTTCTCTATTTACTTTTAGTATTGTGCAGAGCGATATGATAACTTTGAGGAATTAAACAGTCACGCATTTATCCACGGGGCAATGCATCAGTGCAACAACTGCAATCAGCAATTCGGAAGCAGGGAATCTTTGCACGATCATCTTCTGTCGGTTCATGGCACCCCTTACTTGGATGGTACGTTCACTCTATTAGATTTATAACATTTCTACTATTGTATATTTGAAACGCAAATATTAGGTAAATTAAATTAAAATATAAATGATATTTTTCAATATTTTTCTTCGCGTATAAATTTCACAATTTGTCTTGATATTAAATAGTACGCAGGAGGTAATGACTTGGTATTATAAGCGTGAATATAAGTAAGCCAAATATGATAAGGTGTAAAAGTTTCGAACATTGATCTGAGAAATTACTAGGAAAATAAACATGGAAGAGAAACTTTTGTAATATGATACTACTATAATATGATAAGAATTTGGTGGGTAGATAAAGTAAGAAATTAAGATTTGTCAGTGTTGGAGTTTCGTTAAAGTTAGTGAAGAAAACGAGATAATTTTATAGTGCGGAAAAGAGATTAATGGGTCATATTTTCATATCTCAAATATTGATAGAAGATTACTGAAGGTATATGTGTGGAGTGTAGCATTGTACGGGTGTGAGGTGTGGATTATAGGATAGAAAGACAAACGTAGTATAGAAGCATTCGAAATGTGGTGCTATAAAAGGATGATTAGGATTGGTTGGGAAGATACAGTGACAAATGAAGCAGTGCTAGAGTTACCAGGGGAAAATAGAAATATTTAGAAAATATTACAGCGTAGGAGAGATAGACTAGTAGGTTATATTCTTAGACATGGGGGTAAGATGCAATAAGTTATAGAAGTCAGAGTAGAGGAACGATAGATAGGCGCAGATTAGGGTATGTGGGTCAGATAGTGGAGGGTGTGTGGGATGAATAGCTATATAGAGATGAAGAAGAAAGCTTAGGATAGATCGGCTTGACGTCCTGTTTCCAACCAATCCCTAGGATTGAAGACAATCTAACTAATTTATTGCCTACTCTACAGTTTCGACAATGTTGGAACCGGAAATGTTATGTCCAGACTGCGGTCGCATGGTTACCATTTCAGTGTTACCATTCCACCTTGACTGGCATGATCCAGAAATGACCGTCCGTTGCGACATCTGTTCCAGCTTCGTATTACGAATGGACCACCACATGCACTGGAATGATCATCACCATAACAATAAACACTTCGTCTGCGCTGTCTGCGGAGAATGTAAGTTTTAGGAAAATCATATAGAAGATTTATTTAATTATGCACTTAGTAGCAGCAACCGTTTTTTTAATTGAATTCACATTGCAAGATTTTATACAATTTAAACCCGATATCTTAATCATGTTTATGCACAATGGTTTAGTATTCGCGGTAGAATTTTCTATTTAAATTAATTGGATAAAAAAATAAAAAATAAATGTAATCTTGATAGATAGATAAATAGATAGAGTTCTATTGTTTAAAAGTCCAGATTTGGGCATACAATAATAAAATCACAGAAATATGTCACTAATGATAGTTTTCTAGAGGACTTAGTTTACTAAATATTGTTATACATATTCATATTAAATTAAAATAAGATTATATATACGAAGATGATAAATAAGATTCTGATATAAAATAGGTAATTAAAAATTAAATAAATGAATAAAGGGTATAAACAAATTAATAAAAAATATCTACTATGTTGATATCGCACGAGTTAAATGTTTATACACAATTGAAAAATAATTACAGAGAAGTTAATTCAAATAGCAGCAAATTAATAATATTATAGGTTAGATAGATAAAGTTCAAATTAAATTATACTGCAAAAGCATTATTTAGAAGTATTGAGTTGATTTCTCGTTTAAAACATGATGTAAGTCAGTGATCTGTTTGATACGAACGGGTAATCTGTTAAACAATTGTAATGATTTATATATTTCTTGTAACTGTTTATGTATTTTGATCTAGTGGGTGGATGCAAACCTTGGCTTAATAAAATCACTATCTCTAGTACCATAATTATGACTGTCAGAGTTTTTAAGAAATTGATGTTTTCCTTTAAATTATTGATAAGTGTGTGTGTGTGTGTGTGTGTAAAACTGTCAGGATCAAAAGATTATTAAAGTGAGGTCTACAGCAATCTCGCTTTTTTAGATTCTCTATAATACGGATCACTCTGTTTTGGGCAATTAAAAGACATTTCGTATTAGTTGCTTGTATAAAGTTCTGAACTGTATAAAATTTAAAATCATTCAAATAATTGTAACTTTGCCATTACGGCATTAAATTCTATAGAATATCACCCAAATACCTAAACTCAAAGCATTTAATAGCTAGATGCGTATTTCAAAAGCTATACTCCTAATTCCAGTCGCACAAAATTAAACTAAATAAAGTAGTATAGAATATCACCCAAATACCGTCACTTAAAGCATTAAGTAGCTCATTTCAGATTAAATAGAAAAGATAAAAGTGCTGTAACCGAGCATATTTTTGAATCGGGATTTTCTATTCAAATTAATTCACTTAAATTACTTAAAAGTGTTTTGAATTATTACGAGTTAATGCTTATGAAAGTATATATATGCATAAATCTAAATCTAATTTAATGAATTTAAATTCAGGCCCAATTCCATCTTGTCTATTTAATTTATTTAATTATTATATTATGTTATTTTAGGTTTGACAAACCAATTTTTATTATTAAATTATTTATTTAATATTATATCAATCACGATTCATGACAGAGGTATATTATTTAGTTTTATCTTGTGCTACTGAAGATGGGGGCATAGCCTTCGAAATGTACATCTATCTACTTAAAGCTTTACGTTGCGGTATTTGGGTGATATACTATAATATTATTTAACACCGTAGTGATAATTTTTAAAATAAATAAGGTACCTCTGTCGCTCATCAAGATTGCTATATTTGGTATTTGGGTGATATTATAAACAATCCTTCAATTAAATTTCTAACCTGCGGATTGGTTTAAAACACTTTATATTATATATCGTGTCAATTTATCAATATATGCGACATTTCACATTCCTTCCCAATAAATTTCAACTATACAATATACCAAATTTATATATTTCCATCCGAATTAGTTTAAACAGGAGATTGCACTTCGTCAGCCACTGAACCATAATGTTGACATATAATTATTATTACGCTTAATAATTTATAAATATAATACTCGTTAAACACGATTTTATAAAAGTATATTGAATAGACCTCCTTTCCATCAATATAATTAATAATTGAAACTATATTTTGTTCAGATTACAGTACGAAACAGACTCTATGCTGGCATCTGGAGAAGCATAGCAACAAGTGTCGCTTGTGCGGTATGGAAATGAATAAGGTGGGGTTGGGGGAACACAGCTGTCCGAAGGGTAACCGAAGGCTCTATAAGCGAAGAAAACATCAAAAAATGATGGCTACATTCCGTGATAGAAGGGCATTCAAATGCAAGTCTTGTCCAATGGTAAGAATTATTAAATGTAATTAATTTACATAGGATGAATATAGTGGAATGAATCATATTATTACATTAGAAAAGGAGGGAAGTAGCCAATAGGCTAAACTCAATATGGTAAATTAAAAAAACATTAGAAAAGTTAATAAGGTAGTTTGAGAAACAAGATATACGTTATTAAATATGCGAGTGTATAGAAATAATCCAAAGAAGTTTATCATCAGGAAATCTAGAACAGCTCTTTCTAAGAATTATAATGAATTTAAAAAATATCTCGTCAAGTAATCTGACGATAAAGCTATTTTAGAAGAAAGAGAAGAGTGTTCATAATGGATATTAAATAGAATGCAAGAAATCATGACTACATAATACCTAGTCGGAAGTATTATGTAACTAGATATATAAGGTAGGGTAGATGAAAAGGAAGGGGTACACTCAGATTAGATTCAGTCAGATAGTACAGGACCACCATTGTCTATGGTTGAGGGCTATCATATACACCAGTCGGAATTATTTATTTTTTAATAGTAGTATCGTTTATTCAGATTTGTTGAGAAGTCACAAAGGTAAAATGTCAAAATAGATACGTCAGACACAGTATAATAGAAAATTACTCAGTATCGAAATACAATTATATGTTATAATCTTTGACAGATAAAAATTCTTCAATGGAATTAAAAGCTTTCATTAGTAGCCGTGTTTTCACTTTGTACTTAAAAGTATTTACATTTAACTCCCTTAATTCAATGTCTAGATAATTAAAAAGCCTTATTGCTATATAGGCATGTCCTTTTTGTGACAATGTTAATCGATAGAGATGTGGAACTATGTTTGCATAATTTCTAGTGGCAAAAGAATGTTCAAAAGAATGGAACCTATATACTTTAGTAACAGTTGTAAAATACGCAAACTAGGTAGAGTCCGTATTTTGTATTTAATAAACACTGATCTGCACGACTGCCGAGATTGCAAGTTTGCCATTAATCTAATAACTTTCTTTTGAGCCCTGAATGCCAATTGAGAATCTTTAAAAACAGTGTTATTAAAAAGTTCAGTAATAAACCTAAAAGTTTTTCATTTTAAGCTGTTGCCACTTAATACAATATAAGTAATTGTGTTAAATGTCGAAATTTCAAGTATCTGTAAAAATAATCGCACATACGGATTCCCTAAACGTATTCTTGATGCGATCAAATAAACTCTTCCTTTGTATATAAAATCTTTTTATAGTTTTACAATTCAACGGTAATTATGTTTTTATTTCATTAGTACAAATAAGTACTAATTTCATTAGGACAATACCATCGCTATATATGTGTATTAAAATCCCATTTTGCCTTATATATTATTATGTTCAATTCCCTAGGCGTACTACTTTAGAGATCATCTGCGAGTACATGCGTATCGAATGCACAAGGAATGCGACCAATGCGGACAAGTTTGCTTCACTGAAATTGTGCTTCAAGCGCATAAGGTAAGATACATAGAATATAACTAGAAATCCACTGCCAAAGATTTGACAAGTTGTTTGAGAACTGTTCTCAAATGACTTTTTATGATATACATATTTATACGACAAAATTTAGAAACTAAAGGCGCGTATTACGCAGAATTAATTGTGCTACCTTAGAAATCCCGCGGTAAATTAATTAATTGGGGAAGAGGAATAAAAATACAATGTTTTATATCACGGTTAAAAACGAGGATTTATTCGACTAAATTGGCTAAAATCACTGGAAATCCATAAACATCGAAACAAAAACCAATACAATTTACTAAATGACCAACTGGACTTGGTGTGTTCTTCTTTGTTCAATATAATCCCACTATTTATCCCTAATTCCTAATAGATTTATGTATATATAAGTAGATGTTTATAATGAAACTATCAGACTTAAAAATGTGTAATATCGAAACTAAGTAATATTTTTTTAATTCCTCAATTCTAATTATCCTGGGGTTGTACCCCACTCTGTAAATTAGACACCAAATATAATCTCTCGACTTGTGATTATTCGCTTTTCGTTGGCTTACAGATAAAAGTGCACGAAATCGACATAAACGCTCAATTCGCCTTGTGCACGCGCAGCTATAAATCGAACAAAGAAATCATAGAGGAAGCGGAGCAGGAAATGAACAGAGTGCGCATGGCAACCACCGGTAACAAGGCGGCAGTGTTAGCAACCAAACGAACGAAGAAGATCACGTGCGACATCTGTGCACGCGTGTTCCAATCATACTCCAGCCTCAGTGCCCATAGACGCTTTCACAAACGGAAGCGCCATAGCAAAGGTAGCAGGCGGCACTTGGGACACGGACGTAAACACAAAAACTGCATACAAACCATCGATGGTAAGAAGGGTTACGTCTGCAGGGTATGTGGCAGGATCTTTGAAAGCACGTATGGTCGTAGTAGTCATTTGGCGATCCATACAGGTGGGTATTTAATAACAACAATAGCAATAATAATGAGTACCTTTATTTCCACACACGAAAAGCATAAATTAGCAGCCATCATTCTTATATATTAGTTGAAGACGACATATTTCTAACATATTACGACATTCTACGTACATATACACTCTTAAGTTAATATCAGCCTGAAAATAAAAGACGGTTACTTTGTTTTTATATCACCAAAATTTATTAAATAAGACACGACTATAGTTTCGTGCTATTAACACATTATCAAGTGTTAGAATACGTTACAATGTACAAATGTATATGTATGTGTGTGTATATATATATAAGGCCTTAGAAATGGGTGGTGGGATTACATTGAACAGAGAAGAGAAGATTAAATCTAGTTGAACATTTAACATTTGCTACGGTATTTGGGTGATATTCTATGTTAGAACATGTAATAGATTATAATTTGAGTTTTTTCCATATTATAAAATAGGAAAATTAATTCCAATTTTTCAAACCACATAATAGAATCAAATCATATCTTTCCCGCAATAGAGATAATATGGAAATTTTACATATTTGTACCAAAGGGCCGAAACTAAATTGGTTAGAATCCTTACAAATCCATAAATATAAATATATATATATATAATTTATTAAATGACCAACTAGATTTAATCTTCACTTCTCTGTTCAATGTAATCCCACTACCCATTTCTAATGCCTTGTGTATATATATATTTGTACATTGTAACTAATTCTAAGACTTGATAATGTGTTAATAGCACGAAACTATAGTCGTCTTTTATTTAATAAATTTTAGTGATATAAAAACAAAGTAACCGTCTTTTATTTTCCATATTATGGAATATCACATAGTAACGTCTAAATCAATCCATTCTTTAAATATCCGCTTATAATTCTAGATAATCTGGAAATCTTTAATTTTCACAACTGTTTGTCATGTTTATTGTTTATTGTTGTTTTATTTGGCGTAGGTATCAATTCATCTAGGAAGAGATCATCGTATGGTCAACTGCTGGCGAGGAGCAGTCAGCCAAAGGAACAACCGGAACAAACGTCAATTATATTGACACAAGATGTGTCACCCCCAATATTAACAACACACAAGCTCAGTTCAGATATGTCAGATACCTCCGTGTTGATTGATAACATAGGCGAGACTGAAGAAAAGACCGAAGAGCTGACAGATATATCAGAAAATGTGGCGAACGAGCTGGTTGATCACATTTGTCAGATCTGTGATAAGAGGTAATTTATTAAAGCATTTTATTTTTAATTATAATCATTTTTTAAATATACCTTGATATTATATTTTGTTGGCTAGTTCTAATTCATCGAGCTTAGAAACTCTTTCATCCATTATGATTATTAACCCTCTGCTTTATCTGCGCACCCCTTCCTTTCCCTCTACTGTACCTTCTTGAACCATTGACAGAATACTCCCATATCAAAGCATATGACCTACTAGTATATTTCTCCTGCACTACAATACCTTCCAAGTGCTTATTTTTTTATGTGGATTTAGGATTAGTTGAGAAGATTTATTTACACAACATGAGTAAATCTTCGATTTAAATAAAATAATATGAAACATTGTTTTAGTATTTAAAAAAAAATGCATCTATAAGAGTTTAAAACAATCTGAAAAAATTAGTAAATATAATATTCGTTGAGAATTGTGTTAAAACATCCTAAAAAATTGTCGTATGGTTTGTATGTACCAGTGACATTGCATGAAATGAAGGAACAATGTTACAAAGAAATTTATTCTATATACAATGGCGGCGATAAAGATGTGCAAAGGAGTATTTGAGCTTCCCCCATCCCTCGCGCATCCTTTATAATTTAATTTGTTTATGATTATGATTAGCTTAATATTTGCGTTCCTTGCTTCTTATTTATTTTTTGTTAACGCCGCCCCCACTTTTAGGCATTTTGTGTAATGACATCCATTTCTAATCACATTTGCTTTTCATGCGTTTTATATAACGCATATGTATTTCTAAAGTGACATAACTCAAAAAAAATATTTTTTTAGGGAAAAGACGAAAAACTGTAGTGCTTCCAAAAAATTGGACTCCATGAAAAAAATACGTTCAAATTGTATTTTTTCTCTATTTCGATTCTTATGCATTTACAACCCACTCTTTTTTATGACTAATGAGGAATTTTTACGAAACTCCTATATAGTGATAACTCAAAAATACCGATTTTGAGTTGTGTCAGTTATATTGTCATCCACAAATAAGTAAATTTAATTTAATATAATCTACTGTATTTTAAAAACTAAGCAATTATAATTGTAATATAGAATATCACCCAAATACCGTAACAAGCATTAAGTAGCTAGATGTACATTTCAAGCGCTATGCGCCCATCTTCAGTAGCACCGCTTAGGCGCATAGCGCTTGAAATGTACATCTAGCTACTTAATGCTTGTTACGGTATTTGGGTGATATTCTATATTATAATTTAACACTGTAGTGATAATTTTTAAAATGATAATTGTATAAAATATAACCTAAATACCGTAACTCAAAGTATTTAATAGCCAGATGCGTATTACCGACTTTTGTAGCGGCATTTTATTAACGGTTTTTTGTTACAGTATTGTAACGATATATTATTACCAGAAAATACCGATACCAGCTATTACCTTATTACCGATATTATTGAAAAATATTTTATTAAATCTTTACCAATTTACCGATTAAAAATTAGCAATGATTTAAAATAAAGCTATAATTTATCTTCCACTGACATCTTGATTTGTATTCTTTATTAGATTCGAAACGTTGAAGCAACTCGCCCTACACATCAATATACACAGTGGTATTATGAGCTACAACTGCACGCTATGCGATAAATACTTCTTCACTACTGGAAGATTGCAGGTATTTAGATTCAAATGTAACTTACTACTGCATCGAATTTTTTTGCGCAATAGTATTGAACTGTTTTATAGAAAATTTGGTATCATATCTCATAGATCCCTAGTATGTAGATGCACAATAAGCGTAAGTAGTATTTTGGATTTGAAGATCGGGTTAAGTCCTTTTGAAAACTTCAAAATTAATTTAATGTGCAAAACATGACGCGTAAGAGAATTTAATTTAATAAGCTTGTATAGATCGTCTAGTGTAAACGAAATTAAATGTTTATCTGCTACGAACAAAATAGGTGGTTTGTTAACTAGACTTCCATTTACAGCTTAGTTGAAATAGTTGAAAAGTAGTGAAAATATAAAATAAAACGACACTTGTGACATCACTTTTGATATTCATCATCACTTTTGACTCTTCTTAGATCACGCTATCTTTGTAATTGGATCAATATTCCAAACTAATATGTCGGATAATGTTAATTTATGCTTTCAACTTGATATTGAATTATTCAAACTTCTGTACTTCTAACATTTCTGTATCATTTTCTTAGTTAGGTTGCTTGCGTATTTTTTTGTTATAGTATGTTTTGACGACAATTTATTGATAAGCTTTAATCGTAGGATAAAAGGTTCAATTACGTTAGTGCGGCTTTTTAATGATAGATCAAATGTAATTTGGTCGTACTTTATTTTCGGCTTATTTTAATTACAACTCATTCTCCAGAGATGTAATTTGTCCGCAACGATGAATTAAGCATTGCGCATTTTTTGCTCTATAGGAGCACGAGTTCAGATGCCACACAACACCACCGGCAACTCCAATAGTTACAGCAACAACAACAGAAACAATCACAAGCCAGCCACAATCGCGATCTCCGCGACGTACACATGCGTGCCATTGCGGCGAACAGTTCCTTTCATTGGCGACGTTGCGCAAACACAAGGCGCTCGTACATCCGACAGCGCCGCTTCCCCTCCCTGACGATCATGCACCTGCGCAATAGACTCAACACGCGGTGCGCAGCGGTGCAGTACTTGAATATGGCCTGTCTGGGCGGGGCGTGTATAAACGTCGTATGTAAGGTATGTTCATAGTTCATAGTGTTTATTGTAATAAAAAAATATTACAACGTGTCATGTTCTTTACATAAGTTGATTTGCTTATATAAATTACATCATATTTAATGTGGTTTTGCAATTATAATGTTCATATAAATTTAAATCAAAATATTCTGCAAGAGTATAGAAAGCTTCGGTGACTAGGTTTTCTTCAGTCGTGTAAATCTGTTAGTTGACTTCAATGCTTGAGGATCGTGGTCGTATACTTTTATTGCGACATAGTTACTTCCTCCCCGTGTTTTATTTTGCCTATGATATGGTATACTTAGTTCGTTTTTGTTTCTTCATTCATATTTGAGATATTCACCATTTGTCTCGTAGTTTGATTTGTGTTCTTGTATATAATTTACGCAAGCTAGAATATAAACACCTGTGATGGTCAGTATTTTATTGCATCTGAAGTAATTCCTGCAGCTAGTTATTCTCGATAACTCACATAAGTGCGAATCTGAAGTAGTAATATTCGATGGGCATCTGGACTATTACCCCGTATTAGGATACCGTATGATGCAACACTATAAAAATTTGCGTAATATGCTTTCTTTGCTACTGACTGAGAAGATATCTGTTTTAGTCTTCTAATCGAGAATATTGCCGAATTTAATTTCTTTTCTAGTATATTTATTTATTTATTAACAGACAGATATGTGATACAGATTATGTAGATATTTAATTATTTAATTAATCGTGAAATTATAGTTATTAATGCTAAATTCACAAGTGTCTCCTTTATCAGGTACTATTGTAATTATAATTGCAGGTGATTATTTCCTACCCTCATTATTCTATTTATAGGGCTATTGCGAATATACTTATATATAGACTTTTAATAACTGCAGTCGAATTAAACTCCCTAGTATTCATTTTGATAAAACCGAACACTTTAAGAGCTTTATTTATTGTAAGAAAGTATAGGTATTTAAATGTTAAGGCCGAATCGAACGTTACACCTAGGTCCTTGATTGAGTCAACTTGGCTAATTATTTTAGAGTCCATAGAGTAGTTAAACAAGATGTTGATTTTTGATCTATGGAATTTTAAAATTTTGCATTTATCAATATTTAAATCCATAGCGTTGTCATCACACCATTGATTAATAGAATTCACGTCAGATTGCAAAAGTTCAGCATCATGTGTACAATAAATTTTAAGAAATAATTTCGTGTCATCTGCAAATAATAATACTCTACAATGTTTTATAACTTTAACTATATCCATTTTAAAAATTATCACTATGGTGTTAAGTTATAATATAGAATCAAAAAGACGCCGAAATATACGTCGAAACGTTAGCTCATAATCATTTGTTCTTAATTGGTTGAGTCCGCTTTCCAACTAATCTTGTAATCAATTTTTATTTCTGTTGACCAGGTTTCGTCGGTAAGAGCATCATCAAAGTAATTCGAAAACGTACAATTAGTAATATTTATACAATAATACGAACAGGTATAATAAATAAAGATATATAATAAAACCACATTCGAATACACTGGTTTTTTTTTTTTAATTTAATCTTTGGTTTGGTACCTAAATTACCTAGTTTTCTTGCAGTGACGGACTATATCTACAAGATTTCTTTATACTTATTAGCAGCAATGCATATTATTCCACATTCTGTTGAATAAATAAATTTCGGACTAAATTTTATCACTGAAAAGTTTTTTAAAATTGTAATATCAAGGTGAATGCATGAATTGCGAAATATTGTCACATATTTTATTAGCGTAGTTAGTTCAAATGTTTTGTTATAGTTTGAATTTTTTATTTATTGCAGGAACAACGTAACCAACACCTCTATGATTTGGATCTTCATTTGTTTTCTCTTCGGTGAAATTTCTTATGCAGCTGGTACTATTTTATCCATTTCTGTAAAGGTACAAATATGCAAATGTTTAATATACAAGATGGCCCATAAATTCTAACAGTATAATACAAATTTTATATAAAAATAGATATTTTCATGATAAACTGGGTTTCTGGAAAAGCCTCTGCATGATGTGATGGTATTTCAGAATGTAGAATTTGATTAGAAATTTTAATCGTGAAATACGTAACATCACTTGGGATATATTTATATACCAATAGGTTTACCCTTTAAGCGAGAATGCAGGTTAATTCATTCTTAATGCTTGCCACGGTAATATTAGGTACATACATAAATTATGAAAGGTTAGTTAAATTATACAAAAAACAATTCACCTTTAAATTTCTCTTTTCAATTTCTCACTTATCTATAAAAGAGCTATTGATTTTTAAATTATTTAAGTCTTTATTATTACAATCACTTATAATTTCAATTTCCAGTGGGTCATGCGTCGTTTTTGTTTTTCTTATCGAAATATTAAATTTTTTAGTGCACTCGATGATAAATTAAAGATGCATGTCACGCTTCAATTTTAAAAGAATAAAAATACTAACGCGAATTGGATTTGATTCCCATTATATTGTTTTTAAATCGTGGATATCGTCAATTTATGTTTTATATAAAAATGGATTATTTAATTTAATTAATAAATGATATATTTTAATAAACAACTATGCGAATCTCTTTCTAAATAAGTCTGAAATTGCGTAGGATATTTAAGATCAAAATGGACCATGTTGATAATATTTTGAAAGAGACTGAAAATTTTTAAGTTTTAAAGTTTTAAAAAAAAATTGTGTAAAGAGATGATTTGAATAGTTAAAATGTTTGTCTATATAATCAACTTATTTTTAAAATTTTAAATTTGAACTAAAGTCTCTAAAAAGGGAGCAATTATGAAGAAAATATTTTTACAGCGATTTAGAACATTGATCTATTCTTCCAAAAAATCTCATCACTTTAACTATTTTAGTTACGATAGAAAATTACAGTAAATAATCTTTATTTGGAATATAAAGTACAATCTATCTCCTTTTATTAAGAAATAATTTTACCCATACAATGCAATGCTATTTAATTTAACCGTACCCGTCGAATCTTTTACGGTTTTAATAATTGTAACAGTGGGCATTAATAATGTATCATCCTGTATTATGTACGTTATGCTTCAAGTTTTCAATTTAATATTTTCTAGTTGAATGTGCTATAGTTTATTCTTTCCATACTTTATGAATTAGACTATTTTAAAAATTGTAATACTTCTTTTGACATGTATAATGTATTAGTATTATTGTAAGTTCTTATTTTTAATAAGTCGTACGTTTATTTGTAAAATATATATAAACATATGTAAATAATGATCATTATAGTTGATTGAATTGTTTAAATCTAATTAATTTCAAACCATAAATTAGACAGCTCCTCACAAAGTGATTACATAGTGATAAATATGTTTGATAGTTATTTGCGTTTCGTTCGAATTGATCCTTTCAAATGCGCCAAATATGTTTATTACAATACCGTTGAATCAATCACCGCCTTATTGGTTCTAAATAATTATTCGTTTGTAACATGTTTCGCATTTTTTTGTTATTTTATCCAAGTTCATGTTGGATTTTGAGTTCGATTTTAATTTTATTGCTTTTTTAAGTTTCACTATTCCAGATGACATTGTAAAGTGAAATATTATCAATGATGACCTCATTAATATACTTCTTACTTTAAAATCTTGTTTTATTTTAATCAATTTCTTGTACATTAACAAAACGGTTAAAGGTGAACTTAGAAATACAAAAGAAATTTATTTTTTGCTGAATGTAATATGTAAAATTATTTTGTGCCGTGCTAACGATAAGGTCTGTATTATGTGCGAATAGTATAAAATTAAATATACGATTAGCTTGAAACAACTGAACATAGCGAGTCATTTAACGGAAAAAACACATTTACATGCCTAAGAACAATAAATTCCTTGTATTTAACAGATCTGTTATATCCAAACGTTTATAATATACGTAAATATTTCATTTTAAACTGAACACTTGGTGTATAAATTTGTATAAAATCGGGACGCCGACATTTAAGGAAATTTAGAGTGTAAAATTTTTCATGAAAACAAGGTACGAGAACATTGAACCCGCAGTATATTAATGTATTCTATTTGATAAAATATATATTGGAATGAATTAAAAAAATTATCTTTATTGTATGGTTTATTTAAATATAAGAACATATAAATCTAGGCGATCTACGTTATAACTAATAATACGAAATTGGACTTGGGGAAAATGTTTCTTTATCAAACGCAAGTATTTTATATCCGATGTTTATTAGAAAATTTCAACTTCTAACTTTGTTAAAGTATATAAATATATTTATATTTTCTTTTTCTATAAATTTAATTATAAGTAAAATTTGGAATAAACTCGCAATCTTAACATCCTTCTTATTTCATCGCCTTTTCTGTTCTTTCCTATTTAACATTCAATACAATATCAGTCTATAAGCATAGGAGAATTACTAAACATTATTCTTGCTTATACAAAAGAGTGAGGCCAAGATGTACACTTTCATCATAATTTAATTTAATTTATTTTGCAAAAATTATGTAATAAACAATATTTTTTTAAATGGTTTAATATTGATTTAGTAGTATAGTAAAACTAGTGTAAGTATAGAAAAACTATTAAAGGTATCTTTCTAAGACAGTTTAAGAATCGATTATACATTGCTCTATCAAACGATTTTTGAGAATTGGAACCATATTATTTGTTATTATTTGCATATTGAATCGGTTGTTGGGCATGTTTATACTAATGTTTTATATGTTTTCTTGTGTGAAAACTATTATCGGCTGAAGAAGAGAAACTACGTTTTCTCGAAACCGTGTTTTAATAAAGTTTTTCATAAGTGTAATACTTGGATTAAATTTTTCTTTCCTACCATTTGGGTAGAATACTGGGGGCAGATTAAAGGAGTTATACATTATCCCACATAATATCTTTTTCAAGCCTAAACAAAAGATAGTACACCTTAGTGATTTTTTATTACATTGTTTTCAAGGACAACTGTAATAATTTTTATTGAAGTGAAACTTCTAGAGGCGCGGTGGGGCAAATTGACCTGAACGTCACGAAAAGTGAAACGCTTCCGTCACGAAAAGTGCAACACGCTACGCGCATGCGCCGCGTGTACTGTTTGTATACGTAGTATAGGGCAACCAACAGACGCTTGCGTATTTTATTATATATTACACAAACACAGCTTAATCTTTTAGCTAACAATTTCCATTGTGTTAAAAGTGAAATGGAGAAAAAGACAAGTGCAGGCAGAGTGCGAGCCTTTAGAGAACGGAAGAAAGCGAATAAACCGCCAAGAAAAGTGCCAACAAGTGCCTTGGAAAGAAGTATAGAGTATCGAGCCAGGCAAAGGGCGTTAAAGAAACGCGGTGGACAACATAACCTTGCAACGACCTCAAATACACTGGATGAATCGGTACCGTCGTTAGGTGAGGACACAGTGAGTGGTATAGAGAATTTGAATGGGAGCGAATTACGTTTACGGTAAATTTGCATATTTTGATGAATGAGGGTTTTTAGGCCTTTTTAGGGTGGAAACTTTAACACTGAATTGAAAAAACCAGGCGGAAACATGTAATTGCTGAGAAATATGCAAATTTATGCAAAATTTTTTTTTGAGGAAAATTTGCAATTTTCACAGCAATTACTATGTTTCTATGGTTTTTTCAATCCACAGCCAAAGTGTCCACCCTAAAAAGGACTAAAAACACAGCATTGTTTACGACACGGCGCGCATCCCCCCCACGACGTGCACCTGACGGCTTGACTCGTCTAACGGAAGATTACTGTATGTGGCGCACTGACGTTACCTAACCAGTGTTAGATTACTGTATGTATTTTTTACGGACATTTGTTTTGGTCCTTTTTGATGTTCATTTTGGGATTAAAATAATTTTGACCGCCTCGATTTTTTTTGGTTTTTATGGTTTTTGGACCTTCCTGGACACAGAAAAATTAACGCCGAATTTTTAGGAATTTTTATCGTAAACCACATTTTACCCTTTGAATGCCACTGAATCAGGCGTACCGTCTACACGTGAAGATACTGAAAGATCAACGAAATGAATCTGATACAGCTGAGAAACCTGTAAGCAAACTAAAAACGTGTAATACCATTTGTACTCAATAGGTTCCAGCACTTCCTGGACCATGAAAATTGCTCAAAAACGATTCCCCTCAAATACTCCTACGATTCTCTATTATATTTTCTATTATACTCTCTATTCTCTATAGTATCCTATACAGTTGCAATGTCTATTTATGGTAACGTGCATAATTTGTAGAGTTATTTTGTTGGTACAGTATAACCAGTGGCGGTTTCTTTCGAGGCCGCGCGCTCTTCATGAACATATAGATATAGCGTAGAGCGCATCAGCGTAGATATATAATTGTATTGTGATATTTTAACACGGCATTATTTTTCCTAAAATATAAAGCTTGCGTTCGATAGCACTCAACACAACACGGTGTGGCGTTCTGTTGTAGTATCCGTTGCAAGCGGTAGAGTGAGAGAGACTATGCAGTATATCAATTGTTTCTTTGGTTCGCGTATCGTATGCGCAGCAACAAAATGGCCAGGGTTGTTATGGCGACGTCACGCTGCGATTTTTCAGTGTCGGAACAGAGAAGCCTAGTATAGTATACAGGAACATTGATATAAAATAGCCAGATAAGACAGTTGCATTGTTCTGTGTATTTACATATGTACGATTTTGCCACGTGTTTCTCCAAGAATATATTTAATAGAAATAATTTAATAAAAATGAATAGTGTTAGTTTTTTATTAAAAAATGAGTTTTGTAGACTTTCCCTTGAGGACAAAGTAAAAATTAAAGAATTAGGTAGGCCATTGCCCAATTTAAGTATATTACAAAGTTATGCAAGGAGTACACACAACAGGAAAACATTTACGCGGCGTTTTTCAAGAGACATTTACAATAAAAATACATGGATATGTGGTTGTGAAGTTTCCAACTTATTGTACTGCTTTCCATGTATATTAAATTACAACCATGCAGCAACTCGAATGAATCGGAATTGGGCCAGAATAGGTATGAAAGATTTGCATCACCTTCCTGATAAAATAAGAATGCATGAATCATCTGAAGGCCATATCAGTTCATGCGTACAGTTGGCTATACTTGGCAAAGTAAACATGACTCTTAGTTATGCACATCTAATAGAATATAACGAACAAGTGAGGAAGAATCGCTATGTTTTAGAACGCATTATTTATTGCGTGAAATTTTGCAGTGGTTTTGAATTAGCTCTCAGAGGTCACCGTGAGAATGAAGAATCGGGAAATCGTGAAATATTTAGCGAATTGGTGGATTTTTCTGCAGAATTAGATTTTACATTGCGAGAACATCTGCAAGACGCTACGGTTTTCAATGGGACCTCTAAATCAATACAAAATGATATTTTAGATAGCATGCTTGCGGTATGCAAAGAGGAAATTTCTAGTCAAATTAACAATTCCGATTTTTTGGCTATTCAGTGCGACGAAACTACGGATGTTACGAATTGGTGCCAAACGGTTTTGATACTTCGATATGTTCTTGATGGAACTGTTTGTGAGAATTTTTGGAGCTTTATTAGAATCCATGATAAAACAGCAGGTGGCATACAAAAATGTATTGAAGAAGAAATTGATCCTCTAATTCTGGAAACACCTCAAAAGTTAATCGCCCAAACGTACGATGGCACGAATGTTACAAGTGGTGCTACAGGTGGTGTTCAAAGTTGCATAAAGAACAAATATCCTTGTGCTCATTATATACATTGCTATGCTCACCAACTAAATCTCGTAATGCAGAAAGCAGCATCACAACATGTTAAAGTGAGAGTCTTTTTTAATAATCTATCGGCAATTCCCGCTTTTTTTTTACACTCTTCGAACAAATGCGATATTTTAGAGGAAATAGTCAACCGCAGGTTACCGAAGTCAGCTGCAACAAGATGGAATTATAACAATAGAACTGTCAATACTGTGTATGAAAATCGAGAAAAGCTAATAGAAGTATTTGAAGAAATTGAAGAAAAATGCTTAATAAGTGTAATTTCTAATGAAGCTTCTGGTCTCCGGCGAGCTCTAGAAGACCCAGAATTTTTGTTTTGGTTGTCATTTTTCCACAAACTTATGCCACATGTGGATATATTGTATAATCAAATCCTGTCAAGAGATAAGGATAGTATCCAACTCCAAACTGATATACAAAATTTTGAAAACTGTATTAGAAATATTAGATGTGAAACTGATGCTATTGAAAATGACACTGAAGAAAATTTTCATTCAACAAAAAGGAGAAGAAAAGAAGATAACTTACAAAGAAGTGTATATGCCAAAGAAGTGTGTGACGTAATTATAACACAGATGAAGGACAGATTCTCATATCGTGGCCATCTACAAGCCGCTGAGTTATTTAACACGAAATTGATGGCAACATTTTCTAAACAATTTCCAGTGGACCTTTTGGAAACCGTGTGTCATGCATATCCATTTTTGAATAAAACCAGATTAAAAACAGAATTAGAAGTCATTTACTCGCGTCCGGATTTATCTCAAATAATTGGAGCCACAAATTTTCTTTCATTATTGCTAGAAAATGATCTCAGTGAAACTTTCCAGGAAACTATAAAAATACTTAAAATTATTTTAACAACCCCGATGACCACTGCCGAATCAGAACGTTGTTTTTCAACACTTAAAAGAATCAAGACTTTTTTGCGAAATACTATGGATAATGATCGTTTAAACGCGTTGGCGATGATGTGTATTAATAATAATGTGGTGCAAGATATTGACAATTTTGACGAAAAGGTTTTGGAAAAGTTTATATCAATGAAAGATAGAAGAGCGGAATTCACTTTCAAGAAATGATTGAATTTAATCATTTTCCATCCATTTCAGGTAAGATTTCTTAAAATTATGTTATTTGTTAAGAAATGCGCCCCCCTCGATTAAAATGTCAAGAGCCGCCACTGAGTACAACCTCGATATAACGGGACTAATTCAGGCGAGGTGGGCCCGTTAAATCCAAAAGTCCGTTATATAATTTATTTATTAATTATATTTTAAAATTTATCACTACGGTGTTAAATAATAGTATAGAATATCACCCAAATATTTTTGTTCCACTAGCTAAAATAAATTCTAAGAGTTTACTTCTGGTTGTCTTTTCGGGAAGTGTAAAAGCATGTCTACTGATGAAATCGAGCATATCGTCGCGGCGAGTGGTGGTAATGGGAATTTTCAGTGATTGCCGCGAATGATAACTAGCGTAACTATGACACTACCTGGGGCAAATTTGGCATTAATTATTCTTTGAACCAATTTTCAAACAGATCGGCCTTCGTGTCTTCGTGATAGTCCGCTGATGAATTCTTAAAATTCTTGGCCGACAATAGTAAGTCATTATTTACCATCTTCAATTCCCGCATACAAAATAATAATTCGTTGTCCTCTTCAGCAAGGTGCTTTCACGAAACACTTAGCAGAATTATCAACCCATCCTTTAGAAATTAAACCATGCGTATCGAACCATGTTTCATCAAGTTACACAATTTTGCGTCCCACTGCCCTAAACACTTGAACTTTATGTATAAATTCAATTCTCAGCTTAATCGTTCAGAATTCAGAATTTATATTTCAAAATATGGCAAATATGTAATATTATTAATAATATATAATATAATAAATACTTCTGTCATGTTGACTTATTTATTTAATAGTATATCAATCACGATTCGTGACAGAGGTATTTTATTTAGTTATTATCTTGTGCTACTGAAGATGGGGGCATAGCCTTCGAAATGTACATATAGCTACTTAATGCTTTAAGTTACGGTATTTGGGTGATATTCTATACTAGTACATTATAAGTTGATATTTGGTATTAAAATATTATTAATAAACAATTAACCAGGACATACATTTTAAAAATTATCACTACGGTGTTAAATTATAATATAGAATATCACCCAAATACCGTAACTTAAAGCATTAAGTAGCTAGATGTACATTTCAAGCGCTATGCGCCCATCTTCAGTAGCACAACTAAAACTAAATAAAATACCTCTGTCACGAATCGTGATTGATATACTATAAAATAAATAAGTCAACATGACAGAAGTACTTCAAAATTGGTATATAATATGACCTATAAATCTTTTAAAAACAATACAAATTACAAATTATAAATTAACGAAAATAACAAGTAACAGCAAAAAATATTGGTTTGTGAAATCTAAAATAACCAAAAATAAATAAATAAATAAATAAAATAATAATAATAAATTTAAAAATAGTTTTTATTAAATAAATTAAATAGACAAGATGAAATTGGGCCCGAATCTAAATTCATTAAATTTGATTTAGATTTATGCATGTATATACTTTCATAAGCATTTAATTCGGAATAATTTAAAACATTTTTAAGTAATTTAAGTGAACTAATTCGAATAGGATGACCTGATTCAAAAATATGCTCGGCGACAGCACTTCTATGTTTTCTATTTAATCTGAAATGAGCTAAATGCTCATTAAATCTAGTTTCGATGGATCTACGTGTTTGTCCTATATATACTTTAGGACAACTAGAACAAGATATTTCGTAAATACCCGATTTTTCATTGAAATCAATCGAATCTTTTGGATTTCCTAGAAAATTAGCAAGACTATTAGAAATATTATATGTACCTTTAAAATTATATTTATTTAAAATACTATCTAAACCACGTGCAATTATAGGATCAAATGGTAATTTAACAAATTTTGGAGTTGCATTATTACTTTGTTCTAAGCTACTAATATTTTTGATATCTCTTGTTCTTTTAAATTTTCTTAATACGTTATTTATAATTTTAGAAGAATAGCCATTTTGTACTGCAATACTTCGGATATTATTTAATTCAATGTTATATTTATCATTAGATAAAGGAAAATTTAATATGCGGTTAATTAAAAAATTAAAAGCAGCATATTTATGTTGACGACAATGATTTGAATCGTTCTTTATATAGCAGTCCGTATTTGTAGCTTTTCTATATATATCAAACTCTAATATATTATTATTTCTAATGACTAAAATATCTAAGAAAGGTAACTGATTATTATTTTCGATTTCATAAGTAAATATAATTGAAGTAAATTTAGAATTTAATATATTAATAAAATCATCAATATTAGATTTTTCAGTATCAAAAATTGCAAAAATGTCATCTACATATCTAATCCAAATTGTAGGAAAATAAATTTCAGTTTCCTTTAATTTAGTTTCAAAATAACTCATAAATAAATTAGCAATAAATGGACTTAAACAATTTCCCATAGCTGTACCTTCTTTTTGCTCAAAGAATTTACCATTTATGGAAAAACAATTCCGAGACATACGTAATTTCGTAAGTTTTAAGTATTCATGAATAATAACATCATCCACAAAATTACTTTTTAGCGTATCTTCAAGAAAAAGAATAGTTTCAGGAATAGGAACACTTGGAAATAATGAGCAAACATCAATTGAAATGAGTATTTCATTAATTGATAGTGTTAGATCTTTAACATTATTAATGAATAATATATTTATATATTATTTATATATTTATATATTATAAAAATATATATACAGGACATACATATTTTATATATTGTTTTGCAGTTGATATTTCCTATAACTAAATGCGACCCTGCAAAATATAGGCATCGTGTTTATTGTACCCCGTCTCATAAGCTCGTCACCTCTCACAATAGGTATCCAATAAACATCAATTACCTTTAAGATTACCCTTATCGTAGACTACCTGTCCACTAACGAAAAACCATACTATATCAATTTTTAAGAAGATTTTGATTTGCATATTTGAAAAGAATGCTTGGGTAGGCTCATACAAAAGACATGGCACATCTACCAATGTTTCGTAAAGGAATAATATATATATTTCATAAAATAGGAACCTAAGTTTCATTTTTTGAAAACATTGAATTCATTTCAAATTTGGACATTGCTTTGTAAATTATTTATGTTTGGAAATTTTGTATTTGTTTGCAAAATGTAGTTTTGAAATTTTTGAAAATTATTTCTATTCTAATTCAAATAAACTATACAAGTTTATTCATCTGACGCAGACAAAAGAATTCTAGTATAATAATTTGATTTAACATTAATACAAATGATTTAACATTATTCCTAGTCATGTAAAGCTTAACTCTAGAAAATAAACTGCTATATGCGTGCAATGAAAATTTCTCCTTCATAAGTTGTGTGTATTTTCTTTCATTATCCCATAACTTCCACATATTTCTATTTCTTTAATATTTGCCGGAATCTTAGCGCACAAGTCCACAACGGCCGTACAATACACCAAATACAAGAAAATAACAAGATAATGAAAACCAGAATATAGGCCCCATAATTATCTTCCGTCATCTTAATCCACCAGAAGGTATCCAAGCTCTGCAACATTGCGATTCCACCAGCACTTAGAGTCAAAATTCCACTAATTCCATGAATCAATGCATTACACCGGCCGCTGATGCATCCCTTCAATTTCCCGCTGAACCAGGCTATGACGCCATTCAGGCATGTTGGTATGCAGAGTACCATAGTTACAAGACCTGATATGGCATGACTGCTGCTCAGATGGGGATGACCACCCTGATTTTTGCCGATATGTATGCATAAGTAACCAGCCAGCGCCAAGGCCATGGAAAATGTAAGTAAGATCGCATGCAGATAGTAGCGACCGTAAATGGGTAAATACTTGGAACATATGTTATATGGAGCTAGAATTAGAATACCTTCGGTCATGAACAGGAGCCACTAAAATATTATTTAAGCTGTAATATTATTAATTAACTACGGTGTTAAATTATAATATAGAATATCACCCAAATACCGTAACAAGCATTAAGTAGCTAGATGTACATTTCAAGCGCTATTCGCCCATCTTCAGTAGCACAGGATAAAACTAAATAAAATTGATAGTATATCAATCACGATTTGTGACAGAGGTATTTTATTTAGTTTTTATCTTGTGCTACTGAAGATGGGGGCATAGCGCTTGAAATGTACATCTAGCTACTTAATATTTGTTACGGTATTTGGGTGATATTCTATATTACAGCATTTTAAAGTAGATTCTGTTTTTGATGGAATTACGTATTGGTATTACAAATAAAATATAATTACCGATAGTGCAAATAATAAGGCATGCCACGTAGCCATGTTCCAGTAATTTTTATAAACACACAAATAAATAATGTAAATAGTGTATCCCAAAATGCCGGTATGTATTACTGTAGTAAAATGACCAAAAAGATCATTAATAATAGATTGGATTGTTTGGTCTTTTAGATTGTCTTCATTTGTGCTGGGCCCGTCTTCATTCATTACTTTACTTCGGTTAAGTAACAGGAATCAAAGTTAAAAAAATAACTTTTGGAGAATATTTGGAGCATTCGTATCTTAATTTGATGACAAGTGTCATTTGACTTTGTCATGTTATAAAGTTAAGATTAAAAAATAGCATAATAATGTTCACATACTTTTTATAAGTTTTTATTTAACGTCACTTGTTAGTTAGGGTGAAATCTTGTAATATGTCACTAATTATAGTTTTGTAGAGGATTTAGTTTACTAATTACTAAATATTGTGTTGCATATTCATATTAAATTAAAATAAGATTATATAGTAAACTAAATTTATTTACCAAACTGTACAGTTTTTGTCATATATAAATTATATATAATTATATACATATATATAATATCACCCAAATACCGTAACTCAAAGCATTAAGTAGCTAGATGCGCTTTTCGAAGGCAATGCCCCCATCTTCAGTGGCATCTGCAGTAGTACTGTATACAATTTTATATCAATCACGATTCGTGACAGAAATATTTTATTTAGTTTTTATCTTGTGCTACTGAAGATGGGGGCATAGCCTTCGAAATGCGCATCTAGCTACTTAATGCTTTAAGTTACGGTGTTTGGGTGATATTCTATAGTAATAATACCACTTAAAATATTTTTATTTATATTACTAAATTTTCTTGTCCGTACTAGTCAATTGATTTCACGGTTAGTGGAAAAGCGGACTCAACCAATTAAGAACAAATGATCAGCTAACGTTTCGACGTATATTTCGGCGTCTTCTTTGTTACAATGAAATGAAAATTTGTAATTTTTAACTTAGGTTATTAAAAGTCTAAGATATCATGTATGTATATTGCAGGAACAACGTAACCAACACCTCTATGATTTGGATCTTCATTTGTTTCCTCTTCGGTGGAATTTCTTATGCAGCTGGTACTATTTTATCCATTTCTGTAAAGGTACAAATATGCAAATATTTAATATACAAGATGGCCCATAAATTCTAACAGTATAATACAAATTTTATATAAAATTAGATACATTTTCATGATAAACTGGGTTTTTGGAAAAGCCTCTGCATGATGTGATGGTATTTCAGAATGTAGAATTTGATTAGAAATTTTAATCGTGAAATACGTAACATCACTTGGGATATATTTATATACCAATAGGTTTACCCTTTAAGCGAGAATGCAGGTTAATTCATTCTTAATGCTTGCCACTGTAATATTAGATACATATATAAATTATGAAAGGTTAGTTAAATTATACAAAAAACAATTCACCTTTAAATTTCTCTTTTCAATTTCTCACATATCTATAAAAGAGCTATTGATTTTTAAATTATTTAAGTCTTTATTATTACAATCACTTATAATTTCAATTTCCAGTGGGTCATGCGTCGTTTTTGTTTTTCTTATCGAAATATAAAATTTTTTAGTGCACTCGATGATAAATTAAAGATATATGTCACGCTTCAATTTTAAAAGAATGAAAAATACTAACGCGAATTGGATTTGATTCCCATTATATTGTTTTTAAATCGTGGATATCGTCAATTTATGTTTTATATAAAAATGGATTATTTAATTTAATTAATAAATGATATATTTTAATAAACAACTGTGCGAATCTCTTTCTAAATAAGTCTGAAATTGCGTAGGATATTTAAGATCAAAATGGACCATGTTGATAATATTTTGAAAGAGACTGAAAATTTTTAAGTTTTAAAGTTTAAAAAAAAAAAAATGTAAAGAGATGATTTGAATAGTTAAAATGTTTGTCTATATAATCAACTTATTTTTGAAATTTTAAATTTGAACTAAAGTCTCTAAAAAGGGAGCAATTATGAAGAAAATATTTTTACAGCGATTTAGAACATTGATCTATTCTTCCAAAAAATCTCATCACTTTAACTATTTTAGTTACGATAGAAAATTACAGTAAATAATCTTTATTTGAAATATAAAGTACAATCTATCTCCTTTTATTAAGAAATAATTTTACCCATTCAATGCAATGCTATTTAATTTAACCGTACCCGTCGAATCTTTTACGGTTTTAATAATTGTAACAGTGGGCATTAATAATGTATCATCCTGTATTATATGCTTCAAGTTTTCAATATAATATTTTCTAGTTGAATGTGCTATAGTTTATTCTTTCCATACTTTATGAATTAGACTATTTTAAAAATTGTAATACTTCTTTTGACATGTATAATGTATTAGTATTATTGTAAGTTCTTATTTTTAATAAGTCGTACGTTTATTTGTAAAATATATATAAACATATGTAAATAATGATCATTATAGTTGATTGAATTGTTTAAATCTAATTAATTTCAAACCATAAATTAGACAGCTCCTCACAAAGTGATACATAGTGATAAATATGTTTGATAGTTATTTGCGTTTCGTTCGAATTGATCCTATCAAATGTGCCAAATATGTTTATTACAATACTGTTGAATCAATCACCGCGTTATTGGTTTTAAATAATTATTCGTTTGTAACATGTTTCGCATTTTTTTGTTATTTTATCCAACAAGTTCATGTTGGATTTTGAGTTCGATTTTAATTTTATTGCTTTTTTAAGTTTCACTATTCCAGATGACATTGTAAAGTGAAATATTATCAATGATGACCTCATTAATATACTTCTTACTTTAAAATCTTGTTTTATTTTAATCAATTTCTTGTACATTAACAAAACGTTTAAAGGTGAACTTAAAAATACAAAAGAAATTCTTTTTTTTGCTGAATGTAATATGTAAAATTATTTTGTGCCGTGCTAACGATAAGGTCTCTATATTATGTGCGAATAGTATAAAATTAAATATACGATTAGCTTGAAACAACTGAACATAGCGAGTCATTTAACGGAAAAAAACACATTTACATGCCTAAGAACAATAAATTCCTTGTATTTAACAGAGCTGTTATATCTAAACGTTTATAATATACGTAAATATTTCATTTTAAACTGAACACTTGGTATATAAATTTGTATAAAATCGGGACGCCGACATTTAAGGAAATTTAGAGTGTAAAATTTTTCATGAAAACAAGGTACGAGAACATTGAACCCGCAGTATATTAATGTATTCTATTTGATAAAATATATATTTTATTGTATAGCTTACTTAAATATAAGAACATATGAATCTAGGCGATCTACGTTTTAACAAATAATACGAAATTGGAAATTCACCTACAAATCCTAGAAACAAAATCATTACATCTTTATTACGATATTAAGGCACAAATAATATTAAGAGGAAAAGATTGTATAATTATTTACAAGAATTCATACGCATTATTTAAGCATGTTTGTTGTATGTTTGTGTAAATGTGGTAAAAGGGAAAAAAGAATCTTCGTATATACATGCTTCTAACTAATAAAATTATTTTTACATTTGTATTCACAAACTATTCAGTTTATTTATGTAAATACGAGTACATTGATATTTGCTGTATTTAATATATGTCTATATGTAATATATTAATCGTCCTAGCAAAAAAATTGATCATTACTCTCATTGTTGGAATGAATCGTCGTCTTCATTTACGCTTTATTCGAGTACGATTAGTTATCCTAGGGATTGGTTAGAAACAGCACGCCATGCAGGTCTATCCCTACAGCTATTCATACTAACGTCTTCCACTATCTGACCCACATCTCCAAACACATATCCCTTCCTTTCCCTCTACTTTACCTTGTATAACTAATTGCATAATAACCCATGTCTAAGAATATGACCAACTAGTCTATCTCTTCTATGCTGTAATGCTCTCCAAATTCTTCTCTCGCCCCTGCTAACTCGAGCACGGCTTCATTTGTTTCATTTATCCCAACCAATTGTCATCATCCTCCTACAGCATCACATTTTGAATGCTTCTATTCTACGTTTCTCTTCCTTTCCTATAGTCCACGCCTCACACCTGTACAATGCTGCACTCCACACATAATTTCAGTAATCTTCTAATACCCAAGTCTATATTTGAGTACGAATGCCTTTCTACTCTGTGCTATCTTACATTCTGTTTCTACCTTACCTCGGTTATCCTTTGTAATCCTACTTCCTAAATAAGAAAAGTATGACACTTCTTCTATTCTAACACTCCTATACTAATCTTTATATTTCGTTTTCATTCCTTATTCTTACACCTCATCACTTCGGTCTTGCCTATATTAATTTTCTTGTTATAATCCAGTTATTACTTCCTGCATACCATTTAATACCTGTTCTAACTTCTACTCCCTTTTTTCCAAGATAGTTATATCGTCGGCGAACCTCAACATGTATATTTCCGCTCCCTAAATTTGTACACCTCCACTATACTCCTCTTTTACTTTGTTTATTGCATCTTCAATATATAGTTTAAATAATAACAGCGGAAGTGATTCTTGCTACCTCTTCTTCTCTCTCAATTCGGAGTAAATCAGTTTGATGTTTAAATAAATTGAAAATAATTCTACGAAAGCTATGTAAGTTGTCTTTTCTACTCTCATTCTTCTTTCTACTACCGTTCTTAGTGCTAAAATAGCCTCCCTCGTCCCTCTATTCTGCCTAAAGTCAAACAATTTATGATTAAACCTAATTATGCAACCATTCTGCGAAAGTTAAAAGACCACCCCAAACTTTTTATAAAATATTGCTCAAAAGTAGACGCTGGAGATCCTACTATGTGGCATAATTGGTTGCATAGCATCCTGCTGATAATAAAATCTATGCAGACTAATACCAAAATTTAAAGAAAATTATATAAAGAAGACTAATTATTTATCAATGGTTAAGCGGCTTTAAAAAACAATAAACCCAGTGTCAATGACAATGTCTTAAAAATCGCTTCAACATTTACAAATATTATAATTCACGATCTCTTATTCCATTTATATATCTAAATATTTCATTTCTAGTTGTTCTAAAGTATATATACGACAAACACGTAGACCCATTGAAACTAGATTTAAAGAGCGCATTTAGCTCATTTCAGATTAAATAGAAAAGATAAAAGTGCTGTCGCCGAGCATATTTTTGAATCAGGTCATCCTATTCAAATTAGTTCACTTAAATTACTTAAAAGTGTTTCGAATTATTACGAGTTAATGTTTATGAAAGTATATATATGCATACATCTAAATCAAATTTAATGAATTTAGATTCAGGCCCAACTCCATCTTGTCTATTTAATTTATTTAATTATTATATTATGTTATTTTAGGTTTGACAAACCAATTTTTATTATTGACTTATTTATTTAATAGTATTTCAATCACGATTCGTGACAGAGGTATTTTATTTATTTTTACTTGTGCTACTGAAGATGGGCGCATAGCGCTTGAATTGTACATCTAGCTACTTAATGCTTGTTACGGTATTTGGGTGATATTCTATATTATAATTTAACACCGTAGTGATAATTTTTAAATTTTTTGTTGTACTTCTGTCATGTTGACTTATTTATTTAATAGTATATCAATCACGATTCGTGACACAGGTATTTTATTTAGTTTTATCTTGTGCTACTGAAGATGGGCGCATAGCGCTTGAAATGTACATCTAGCTACTTAATGCTTATTACGGTATTTGGGTGATATTCTATACTATATAAAAATATAAAATTACAAAAATTACAAGAGATAATATTCAAACGCTTCATTCCTTTCAGTTATTATATCGCATGAAGTTGTGTATGAGAATCCTCTAACCTGCAAAAAGACCTGTTGTTTTACATTCCATCATTTATTGATGTTCATTGTAATGATCATCGCAGTGACAATGTGTGTGGTCAGATAACACATATTCTACTTATTTGGTTGATTATACTACCTCTCTATATAACTTAAATTGTCAATGCTATTTTTTTTATTATTACATTTTGTTTATATACGTACCGTACACAAATAAATGTTTTTAACAAGACAAACAAATAGTATAATATAAAACCCATAACACACCTTTCACATAACATGACTAAAAGGTGAATGTCTATAACCTGCGCAGTTTTTTTAAAAATACCATTGATAAGATTAAATTTTACCTTGCGATAACCATTTTCAACCTGTCCCAATTTCAGTTATGCATTTGCACTCCACCTAGGAGCTCAATCTGTAATATTCGGAAATAAACAAAGTGTTTGGCAAAGTGCATTACCCATTATTTAACGAGAACATTGTCCAGAAGGATGGCTGCCACGGTAGAGAGCTTAGCAATGCAGCCATTACAAAAGGACCGGCACCGAGGTTTATTTAATGAGGTAAGCGTTGTCAAAATGATTACGAAGGGGGAGTACCCATGAGTCATAATATCGATTTTTTTTCAATTAAACCTCTTTAAAACGATCTTCCAACACTCAAATAGATGTTTAATAATGCTTCGCAAAATGATGTATCTTGTATGTGGTGGCGTGTTAGGCCTGTGTGTGGAGTGTCAAACGTCTGTTTCTTTCTCCGGTGTTTTGTCTGTTTTTAATAGTGTGGTCTTGGCGTGAATGTGTGTTCTTGACGTTTTAGTTAGTTAGTGGCTTTTTAATATTTGTAATTACATGTCTGTTATGTTAGAGATTGTAGCGTTTGTTTGCTGGTCTTTCGTTTGTGTGATGCGGTTTCTATTGTTAGTCTTTCGAGTGTTGGGTTGTTGATGAGTTTGATGTTTTTGTAGAACTTTAGGTTTGTTTTGTTTAGTTGGTTTTGTACGTATGTCATTGCTGTTTGTTCGTGAAGTGTTTTGATGCTTGTGTACATGGGTAGTCTGGTGGCTAGTCTAAGGAATTTGTTTTGTATTAGTTGGAGCATGTCCATATTATGTTTTGATCTGTTAGTCCAGGCTGGTGCGGCATATGATAGGATGGGGAGGAGCGCAAAATGATTCATTGAGAACGTAGTGGTTAAAAGAGAATTCGGTACGATTCTGGCTGAGAATAGTCGGATAGGGAAAGGAAAATAAATTTAAATAAATATAGGTAACTGTAACTGCACAATAAGAACCCGTTTGTAATATTCTTTATGGTTTGTTTCATAAGTTTTATAAATATGGGATTTTTATTAGTTTGTAGCATAATTTTGGTACGATTCTGGCTGAGAATAGCCGGATAGGAAATAGATAATAAATATAGGCCGCTAAAACTACACTGTAAAAACCTAGGTTTGCCCTAAACAAATGGCAATTGATTTAAATATTCTAGCTACATAATTGATAAAATATTAAATTAAGTAAAATTTAAAAAATATCCATATGTCAAAGTAAGTCTTAAAAGTAGTTTTTAAAGACCTGACCTAGGATCCATAGGTCAGCTTCTTAAGTTCAGAAAATCTGGCAACCTTAATAACCCTTGAGCGTAAGCAACTTCGTAAACACATCTGTATCGCGGAACACGCACTAAATCATTATCCCTAATCATCTATTCTCAGCCAGAATCGTACCAAGAATTATGTAAATAATATAATTTTGCCGTAACTTCCTGTCTGTAACTATTAACGCCATGATTGCAGAATTCTGGATTAATACTTTCTAAATCGCCCTTTAAAATGCTTTTTTGGTTTTCTTTTCTTTTGTTTGAGAGTGTAGAATAGTGGTGCGCAAAATGATCATTTTAACTAACCCGACCCGACCCGACCCTAACCTGCAGCCAACCCGGTCCGACCCGCACTAACCCGAACTGATCATATCCAACCCGTAATTGCTTGAACCCATCTACATTAACCCTATGAAAGTACAAATTTGCAACAACAATTAACCTGAGTCATTACCTGACCTACACATAATAAGTTTAAAGAAAAGCGAGTGTATAAATATTATATATTTTACGTATAATTATTTATGAATTTATAAAATGTTTAAGGTTTTTAGTGTGTATTGTTACTATTATAAAGAATCAAGATATTGTCAAATGTTTTCTATTTCTTCTATCGCAATTATTTCTCCGTTCTTGCATTATAATACGAAAAATTTATAGTTATGATTTGTGTTAAGATTGAATTTGAGCCTAATTGAAATATTGATATAAATAAAAACATGTTTGTATGTTCCAATTACCAATTCGTCAACGAAACCCGGGTCGACCCGTAAAAGCCGGGTTGGTAACCCGAACCGACCCGTAAAAGCCGGGTTGGTAACCCGAACCGACCCAACAAATATTCACATTAACCCGACCCGGCAATGCCGATTCTGAATTCTTAATTCTTCAAAATTTGTGACATTTTATATGCTCAACGTCTTTAAAAAGGAGCTATAATTAGTTCACAAAAATCTCTAAACATAGAAAGTATAAATTAAGTTAAAAGACATGCAAAAATAATTTTGTCCCATTAAAAAATTCTGTGTTTAGAAACTATTTGTGCAGTAATTAAAGCTGTGGTGTAAAGTTGACGAGTAGGCCGGTAATTTCACATATACAAGCAGCTATCATACAAAATACAGAATTTTTTAACAAAAAATGTGAGAAATTTACCAAATCAAATTTTCCAGCTTTTGCTAGTTTTCTTAGGTCATAAGGTGCTCACACCCTTAAAATTCAAGATAAAATTTGTCTTCCGAATTCTCGGAAAAAAAGAGAATACTTTTGCAAGGGAATATGCACGACTTTAAATACAAAAATAATAATAATTTACTTTTTTAAATTTTACCTTTTCGTGTTTTTGTAAAATTTTGATTTTTTTAAATGTTTCTGGAACTTTTAAGTTTAACATATTTTAGGTCATTTTTTTTACTAATGTATTCTATTTTTTCGGCTATACCTTACTGTATGTAATAATTAGATAAATTTTAGGTTGATAAAAATAGAGACGGATTCATTTCCTACAACGAATTAAAACTATTTCTGAACACTGCCAATAATACAAATGTACCGCGGAAAATTAGAAGGAAAATATTTTCAAGAGCCGATGGAAATGGCGACGGAAGGATCGACTATCAAGAATTTTGCATAATGATGCATGATCCACAACAGGATTTGTTGCATCGGATTTACAATGGGTGAGTTATAGTTTAGTTTCGTATTTTCCGTTCAAGTTTCAAACCGACTTTGTTTTCTTAAATGGCAATTGATCAATTTAGCAAATGATATTTTTGGCACACTTATGAATCATCTTAAAAAAGGGATTTTCGCCTTTGCTTTGTATTACTCAAGTAAGTAACAAAAATATAAATGTTTGTATTCGTTTTCAACTATGCCGCTCGAGATGTTACTGGCTTCAATTTTTAATTATGTTCATATTTAATTACAAATATAAATTCTGCTCGAAAGTTATCTAATGGAATTTTTCGGCAAATTCTGTAATGTGAATTATCAGTAATTTATAAGGAATTCCTCAATATTTTGTCTGTTATCTATAATTGTATAGGTATGTATATATTATTTTTCACTAAATTTGGGATTTTACTTATTTCTAGATTATTTTACGTGCCATACATATTAAAATATCTTTTCGAAAAAATCATTCTTTTAGGGATCCCTTTATGTCTTATAAAAATGTACCAATTTCCTCCAGATTAATTGTGCAGTTTTTTTACAAATTCTATTTTGGCATTAAATTACGTTTATTATTTTATTCCGGTTCTGGAATACGATTTTTATTTAGTTTAAACTTCTCCTCACTCTACACTCTTATCTCTACCTATAAAGCCTAATTTTTATAAAAAAAATCATAACAATTTTTTTAAATATCCAATTTTATATTTTATTCTATCTTTTGTGAAATCTATTGTCGTTTTATAAACATTTTTTATTATTATTCTGAAGATATATCATGTATATAATATAATACATTTTCGTCGTCATTTCTAAATATACAATAAACTAATAAACCGAATAACTTTAATTCACTAAATGGCATCACATTTATGCTGCATCCGATTATTAATACATCCGATTATTTAAATAGCTTAAGTAATGACAAACCATTATTATTTTGTTAAATATTTTCAATTGAATTTACTTGTATATTACTTCGAATCGATTGTTTCTATCACTTTGCTATTAGCAAGAATGAAAATAGCACAAATGATTTAAATTTTTATGTTTACAACGTATATAAACATAAAACGGTGGCAAGCACCCGCTCGCATCGATGTTTATTTACGTAAATTATTTGAACTTATAAACGCAGCTTAACGTATAAACCAACTCATATTTTATCTAGCGCATTCTCGTACGCCAACCTAGTAGTGCCCAAGGCACGCGTGTGTCGCTCACTGAACCAGCATCACTCCCGCCCAACTAGTTCCATCGAAGGCGCCGCCGTCCGCAACGTGACAGACACGCCCGATGGCGCCTATGAAGACGAATACTCCTGTTTCCCACCGCCTTTCGGTCTGTTCTTACTAACCGTTGTCATTATCGTGCTGTACTGTATCGATGTGGGCCTCGGGTACGATAGTACACTAGCTAGGGGCCCGACAGCGCAGGCGCTTATCTATGACCCGAGACAACGGGAAGAAGCGTGGCGCTTCTTAACGTATATGTTTGTACATATAGGGTAAGTGATTCAAAAAGTGTTCAATTTCGTTTAAATAAATAATTCCAATCTAATTTTAATTAGAAAGTTGTATTATATTTGGTTTTTTATTTATTTTGAAAATATAGTAATAACCCGAGCAATATCTCAATATATTGCTCAGAATTATAACCCTGTAAATGTGAAAAGAAATTCATTTTTCTTATCAATTTCTTAAAATCTTATTTTCCCCCCAAGTACGTCAAATTTACAACATCAGAAGAGATGACCATAAATTTAAGAGGATTTTCTAATCCTCTTAAATTTAGTTCCTCTTAGTTTTTTCTAAAACTAGACGTCATATTCTTACAAAATGGTTGTTAATGTGTGTAGGAATTGGGTTAGTTAACTTTCCTGTCGTTTTTTTGATAATTAATAATTCATATTTATACCAAATGGTTGTAAAATTTATATTAATTCTGTCCGTGATATTAAAGGTATTTAATTTAATGTAAGACTTATACTAGGTGATATTAAGTTTGTATATGGTGTGTTCTTTTCCATTTGTAGCTCTGATGAAGATGATGAAATAGACATCGAAACGTTAGCAAGATATCAGTCGGTTTTTATTTACGTAGTCCACTATACAACTATATGTTGTAATATTCTGTTTTCTTCTGGACAACAAAAATACTATTCATTGTATTAATTATGTTTACTTATTGGAAATAAATATTTTAAAATTGAAAACCCGACTAGAGCCAACCCTAAACATACAATACAAAAATTTGATGCATGTTGCAGGAAGTTCCATCTGATTGTGAATATCCTGGTGCAAATCTTGTTGGGTATTCCGCTGGAGATGATCCACGGTTGGTGGCGTGTTCTCATCGTGTACCTGTGTGGTGTGTGCTTCGGCAGTATGGTCACGTCTCTCTTTGATCCGTGCGTTAAGTTGGCCGGCGCCAGTGGTGGCGTTTACTCCCTCATCACAGCGCATATAGGAGCTATTATCATGGTTAGTATATATATAGTATATAATTGGTTAGTACCAATTTCCATAATAACGGCCATTGTACAAAAATATTTATGGATTTTGATACTTAAATGCCTTTACATGCGTTAATGCAGTATTAATATATGCGTTAGTCCATATTATATACAAAAAATAAATTGTCTTTTTTTGTATTGTATCTGCCCATATTTCTTCAATGTTCGCTTGTGTTGACAACCCTTAATTCACACGAGCCTTGATAATGGTTGTCACCAAATAAAATCGAAACTAGTCGGCTTAGGAAGAGTTATCTTACTCCCCCATACACACTATAGTACAGTGAAAAATTAAAAATATTATTAATTATATGCGTTAGTATTAATTGCAGTAATCTTTTAAAAATAAATGAATAAATATTAAAAAACTTAATGGTGTTGAGGTAGTATTTTTTTTACTATTTTGAACAAAAGAATCCGATATACGAAAAATATATACCGAAATATTAAAATGACGAAAATCTCAATAGACTTCACGAAGGGAAAACGCGAAAATGTGTCATTCTCGTTTGAACTATGTATATATAAAAGTTTTTTTTTTCACGATATTTACAATATCCTTGATAATAATATACAGAATTGAAGTCCAATTATGGAGCTCTATAGATATTAATAATATTTATTAAAATGATAGTACATATCAAAGTTGGTAATATTTAGTCAATTTTTGATAATTGATAATGTGATCATTTTCGTTGATAATTTTGATACGTATTTATATATGTTATGAACAAGAGAGCTAAATCAAATATTAAAAAATTCAAAAATTATAAATCACTCAGTATCGTCATAGGTTTTAAGAAACTCCATCGCCTCTAATATTGTATAGCAATTATTGTCATGTAATAGTCGCTCGATAATAGTCGAAATCAAATTTCTAGTTTTATTTTATGTTGAGAGATTACGATATATATTTTAATTTCACGTCATATCTTTATATTTCTATAAAATATTGATTGCAGTTTTTATTACTATCAAAGTATTAACGAAAAAAAAAAGTTTAGTAAATACACTCCAGAAAAAGCACTAATGGACTTGAAATATGTCTAAAATTGTATATTCTAGGAAACAATATAAGAAAATAAATCAAAATCATTATTCAATGCGTTCGGTGCAAAATGCAAAACGCATTTTATGTTCTTTTTTTCTATCTTTGTGGTACATTTTAAGTTCCTCTGGTTCTCGCCGATTATCGATTCTAGATCTTCTTTTTTATAATGATCCTAAGCAGAATATTCGTCTTGCTAAATTCCTCAATCTACCACCACATTCTCATTACGTATTCCTATAACACGATCTCTGCTTGTTTTACGCCTATTTTACAGTGTATGTAGTATTTTATTTTTATTTCAAACGTTGGCGACTTCTACAGAATATTTTGGCGACCAGATAAAGTCTAACAATACATCATGCAAATTAAGCTTGTGCATTGGCAAAGCTAGTCTTCGTAATTACTTTTATCAAAATATTTTTTTTTGTGATCTAAAATCGATACTTACGAATAGAGGAAAATATATTATCACACATAGAGTAGTCACACACTTCAATAACTTACCACAGAATATCAGAAATACAACACTCCGGCATCATTCAAAAAGAATCCAAAGAACCACATAATAAGTAACAAAACAAGAGAAGAACATAAAAACATAACTTTCCTTACGCAATATTAGATAGTAGGATATAATGCACCTAGAGTATGATTTAGAAACTTACTTAAATGTTTTTGTAATCACAAATTTAACACAAACCCGTTACCACGGCCTGTCGTACCAACGAGAAACTGCCCGAGGGGTGGTCCATTATAAGTTAGATTAGAATATTTGTTATTTTATAATACTGTTTTTATAAATACATTAAATATTAAAATATAGAATATCACCCAAATACCGTAACAAGCATTAAGTAGCTAGATGTACATTTCAAGCGCTATGTGCCCATCTTCAGTAGCACAAGTAAAACTGAATAAAATACCTCTGTCACGAATCGTGATTGATATATTACATCTAGCTACTTAATGCTTGTTACGGTATTTGGGTGATATTCTATATTATAATTTAACACCGTAGTGATAATTTTTAAAATAAAATTAAATATTAAGTTTAAAAAATAGAAATAAATATGAAATCTGACTGAATATCGTGTATCATCCGCACAGAACTGGCAGGAGATGACGTTCCCTTTAATCCAGTTGCTGGTGTTTGTCTTGATTATCGGCGTGGATGTGGGCACGGCGATATACAACCGGTATACGTTGGACGTGCATGACAACATCGGCTACACTGCGCATCTGGCGGGCGCTCTAGCTGGTCTGTGTATGGGCATTGTCGTACTGCGCAACCTCGAGGTTCAGTGGCACGAACGCGTTATTAAGGCGCTGGCCGCCGTTTTCCTATCGCTGGTCGCCATTGTGGCCATCGCCTGGAATATCGCCAATCATGACTACTACATTTGTATGATCTAGGTATCTAGGTATCTAGGTATTTTATATAATGATACATTCGACATTTTGTTAAGGGGCAATTACGTACGACAAAGACATTTTCAGATTGTCTAGCTAGCGATTGAATCGCGATTCAAATAAATTTTAAACATATCTCTTTCAATGAGATGTTGGAATCCGTTCTGAGGCATAATGTATAATGTGGGATAATGTATAACGCCTTTGATCGGCCCCCAATATTCTTCTCAAATGGTAGGAAAGAAAAATTTAACCAAGTATTACATATGTGAATACTAATTTGATAGATGAATATCAACGATGTTAGATCCCAATTTGGTACCATAAATGGCTTTTATTTCATTATTAACGAAGATGTAATAATATTGACTGTAAGTACTCATATTATCTGACACAAATTTTATTGATTAATATTGATTCACCTATATGATAAGTACCACGCTTTTACATAAAAATTACATTTTCGTACATTTATGTCATACTTGCTGTCTTATATCATTTTCAATAGCCCTATGACTGCTTAGCATAGATTCTTACAAAAAGTTTCTAAATTTAGTCTATTTTTATCCAATTGTTATCTAGTTGCAGAACCTATTCCACCTCCTTTTGGTTTATCTCACAGTCATCTAAATACTTTTATCTACCATCGAATTTATTTTTGTACCAAATATGATTCTTTTTAGCATGTTTATACTTAATGTTTTATATTTTCTTGTGTGAAAACTATGATCGAAACCGGGGCCGATGTTTTAATAAAGTTTTTCATAAGTGTAATACTTAAATTTTTCTTTCCTACCACTTGGGTAGAATACTGGGGGCAGCTCAAAGAAGTTATACATTATCCCACATAATATCTTTTTCAACCCTAAACAAAAGATAGTAGACCTTAGTGTAGTGATAGTACACCTTAGTGATTTTTTTATTATATCGTTTTCAAGGACAACTGTAATCATATTTATTTTTTATCAAATAGTAACACAACTCTTTGCAGTACAAACATTTTATAATCTTTCGCCCAAAAAAACGGCACCACGGGCAAATTTTATCCTCACAACTGTATTTGTAAGTTTTTTCATTTTATTAAGATTTATAAGACAGAACGTATATTTTATCAAAAAGAACATACTTATACATGGATAAGTTATAAATTCTCCTTATCACCCAAATATCGTACCACTGTACATTAGATATGCATTTCGAGGCTTAACCCCCCATCTTCAGTAGTACAAAATAAAACTAATAAAATATCTCTGATTACTAATTACTATATAATTAGAAGAAATAAATCCATCATGGTATTGATGTACGCTGTACTGACTATATATGCGTACGTAACTCCTATTCCCAGGTCTTACTTTATTGCACTTTTGAACAGTCTTGAAAAAAAAAATCCATTTTAGCATTGAAATATCACACTTTTTAAAGCATTTAAAAATAAAATCTAAACCGGGTCAATAGTTAATTAAGTACGACGCGCACAGTTAATTGATTTCGTTTCCAAGG
The DNA here is from genome assembly GCA_947310635.1 of Leptodirus hochenwartii. NCBI lineage: Eukaryota > Metazoa > Arthropoda > Insecta > Coleoptera > Leiodidae > Leptodirus > Leptodirus hochenwartii. The sequence goes on from OX371186.1 coordinate 6,240,396, forward strand.
ATGGTATCGTAATATATATTTTTTGTATAATTCATTATTTCCCCTCACTTTTTGAGAGCAGCTTTAAAATATATATATATATATATATATATATATATATGTTATATATCAATGATATCGTCAGCGATGTGACAATGCCTCCTATCTTACAAAAATTCGAAAAATGAGATATTATGCCAAACTGATTCTTAGGTTTATTGCGCAAATTCAGAACATCCATTTAATAGCTCTATTAGAAACGCAAATTAGAAAAATATTTTAAAATTAGAAACACATTTTATATTCAAATGTAGTGAGTTAAATATCTTAACATGTACATAAGGGACGTTGTTTTCAGTTGAATGTATGAATGTAACGGATAGCACAAATCAAGAGTTCGTGTATGCTTATCGTAAGGTTACTGGAATTTTTCAAAAAGATGTTTATTTCTGTAAACCAAAAACCAAAGAATTGGTTATAAATATTACGGTTAGAATGCTGTTAACTTTAAAATATCCTCTACAAGAAGTTCTAGTTGATAAGTTAGATAAAATTCTTACAGCCCTTTTTTGAATCACAAATACTTTCTTTATACTACTGCTTGATGCCCAGAAAATTATACCATAACTGAGTTTAAACTGGAAAATGAGTAATAAATTATTTTCATAGTGTACATATTTATGTATATAGTGAGGCGTCTTAAAGCATAAACTATGGCCAATGAATACTAACTATATAAAGAACGCTAACGCCAATTCGAGGCCAAATCGAGCTTAAAGGATAGAAGACATTTTTTAGGGTCCTTGTCTTACTCATTAGAAAACAACATCCATACAGTGCTGGCTGGTGGTGGTGTGAATAGAAGAATGAATACAGCGTTGCCATATGTAAAATATTAATTTAAGACTCATTAAAAGTTCAAAGCAGATATGAGGTATTGTCACAACACTGACGATACATATCGTTAATTAAGTAAATATTTATTTAATGATATTACTTATTTACTCAAAACTGTAACCCACTGTACTTATTAAATTGCTATTTTATATTTCACAGACATCGCTGGTACATCTGACGATTGGAACATCCGACGTTGGTTTTTTTAAATAGTGCAGTCGTGGCCGTCCAAAAGTATACAGACCTGACGTTATTTTTATATATAAATTAACTAGGTTAAGTCTACAATAAAAATTCTACAATATGTTATATTTTCTGACAATTTTAACGACTATTCGCCATGTATTTAGCTTTCTATCAATGAAAATAATTTTATTCATTTTCAAATGTTTTTATTTTTACTTTGCTATCGATAAATACATGTTTATAATCTTGAGTTAAGAAACAAGTATTTTGGATGCATTGGTATATAAGCTGAATACCTATTCGTTTTATCTTTAGTGTAAACTACGATATTTGATTGCAATCATAATAATTAATAATTGATAAATAGTATAACGAATGATAAAATATTCACGTAATTTGCACATGTTTTCTGTTTTAATAATATATACACTAATGCTATGTATTCATTTAGAAATGAAACGTATAGAGAACAACATTTTAAATTATTATCATGTTAATTTTATAAGAATTAAAAATTCTTGGCTAGAACTTGTTTGAAGAGTATATAAATCCAAAAATGATCATTTTTTAACTCTTTAAAACTTTACAAATTTTTAGGAAAATTGTACAATATATTCTTCAAATTAAAAAAGGACATGAGCGGAATTATAGTTAGCACATAATAATTTACGATTTTTTAATTATTTCTCGTTCAAATATGTGAAAACAAAATTAATTAATTCGTAGGAGAAGACGTCGTTTTTTGCATCAGACGCTAATATTCGAAAATGTGATTTTTTTCCCTATACAATTACATTTCATTGCAATTTCGTCGTTTATTGATTTAAAAATCATGCGCAATAAAAAAAATAATTTGAGAATGCAGAAAAAAAACGTGTGAAACTATATATAAGTTACTAGTTTTCTTAAAGATATATAATATCGGATTATCGAAATCTTCGAGATGTAATGTGTGGGAACATAAAAAGTAAAGTCGATATTTTATATGTAATCGCCGTTTTCATTCAGAATACGTTATAGATGTATTATAATATTAATTTACACAATCAATCCCATTGGCTAACAAAAATGTACAATTCATTTTTGATCAGATAATTCCAATGCATAAGGCTTCACTTTTCATCGCGTACATATTTATTGTCACGAAATTTTCGGACACAAAAACATGTGAAAAATTAAATTAGAAAAGATCGCACGAATGAACAAGCGTAATTTTGCAATTTCCATTTCCTTGCTTGTTGGTTTTAAAATCGCAAAGAAATTAAATTCTGTATAAAAATAATATTTCAAATGCATTTAGGTAGGAATATCTTACAAATATTTTCTCTGCATCTTTCAATTCCAATTGCGAATTATTGCCAAATCTGTTCCATTGCTTTTTACAAATAACACAAATCGTTAATGCAATTCGTTATTAATTTGAAGTAAATATCACATCCTTTACATACACATTGCCATAAAAATTAGTTCTGAGTAATTCAAAGTAAAATGCATTTTCTCATTTGTTAAACTACTAAGAATGTATTAATCTAATTAAAAACTGAAACTCTCTGTGATTGTATGTTTTCAATATTTGTACAAATATAGCACGTAATAACATAACATATAACATGGTTGCGCATTAATCATTACATAATTGTATAGAATATCACCTAGTACCCTAACTCCAAGCATTTATAAACTACATGCGCATTTTGAAGGCTTTGCCCCCATCTTCAGTAGCACAACAATTAGACAAACAATACATATATGTCACTCATCTGGATTTAAACCGTACAGTAATCCCGATGAGCTTGATTTTTATGCTATCTACTTTCGGAAAGCGCATGTGGCTTATATATGTTTTGAAATACGGCTTCTAGGTTGTATTTAGTAGGTACAAATTTATCGTTGCTTGGCATTGATAATGGCATAACTAAAAAAATGTAAATTTTAGAGGAGAGGCTTTTTGAAATTTACATTTTCGATACTACTTATTAATTGTTGTTATAAATTTACCGAAAAACCACAATTAACCCCTTAATTTGCCCACCCTTTTTCGAGTTGTGCCCTTTTTCAAGAATATTTGAGTCATTCAAGATTCAACATTTAATGAGCCATTATTAACGTAATACTTTAATCATAAGCCCGGACTTAACGCAAGATATGCTACTGTTGGCGAAATTAGTACAATCTTTCACTTGTAACGTCACAAAACATCTGAAGAAGACCCAGTGTTGTTGTATAACTAAGGCCAGGTTGATAGCGCCATAACTGCCTTCTTACGCAAAACGGATGGAATTATGAATATGCCGTTTTACATGATAAAATTAAATACATAATGTAGACCTTGTATTCATTAAAAACATATTTGCGATTTTTTTGAGTTATGCCACTATTAATGCCAAACAGCGATATGAACGACATCTTTATATATCAGTGTTTATGAAAAATACCTTCAAGATTACAATAAACTTTTATCGAATGACTGATTTTGCATTAGACTATATTATAGTTGGTATTTTATATGTTCATCAATCATTGATTTTGATGTAATTATTTCAACTATAATTTTAAGTTGAAACTAGATAAGTATTAATATTCTTGTATTATGTTTTTTGTATAATGCGTAATTATAAATAAATATCTACATTGTATTCTAAATATACGCAGGTACATCATTTTATTATCTTGTACATTTTTTATACATATTATTTTAAATTAGTTACTTCCAATAATATATTGACATCAGTATACAATGTACCACGATTGCAATTTGTACAATTATTGATGTGTCCTGATATTACTTTATTTAGAATATGCATATTCGTACTGATAATTTTATACAATTGATAATAAAGTACAAATAAAATATTCTGATATTCATTATTTCTAAATACTCAAGGTAACATGCACAATTTGTAGACTTATTTTGTTGGTACATACAACCAGTGGCGGTTTCTTTCGAGGCCGCGCGCTCCTCCTGAACATATAGATATAGCGTAGATATATAATTCTATTGTGATATTTCAACTCGGCATTATTTTTCCTAAAAGATGCAGCTTGCGCCGCGATAACAATCAACACAACACGGTGTGGCGTTCCGTTGTGGTATCCGTTGCAAGCCGTGAGTGAGAGCGACCGTATGCAGTATATCTTCTGTTTCTATGGTCGCGTATCGTATTAGTCGCACACAAACTAGCGACCTGAGTTGCTATAGCAATGTGACGTCACGCTGCTTCTACACCTAATAATATATCGTTTTAAGCTATTCCGGGCCGCCATTCTTTAGTGTCCCGTCTCATCCCATCAGAGAAGCCTAGTGTAGTATACAGGAACATTGATATAGAATAGCCAGATAAGACAGTTACATTGTTCTGTGTAGTTACGTATGTACGATTTTGCCACGTGTTTCTCCAAGAATATATTTAATCGAAATAATTGAATAAAAATGAATAGTGTTAGTTTTTTATTAAAAAATGAGTTTTGTGGTCTTTCTGTTGAGGACAAAGTAAAAATTAAAGAATTGGGTAGGCCATTGCCTGATTTAAATTTATCGCAAACTTGTGCAAGGAGTGCACAAAACAGGACATTTACGCGGCGTTTTTCAAGAGACATTTACAATAAAAATACATGGATATGTGGTTGTGAAGTTTCCAATTTATTGTACTGCTTTCCATGTATATTAAATTACAACCATGCAGTAACTGGATTGAATCAGAATTGGGCCAGAATAGGTATGAAAGATTTGCATCACCTTCCTGATAAAATAAGAAAGCATGAATCATCTGAAGGCCATATCAGTTCATGCGTACAGTTGGCTTTACTTGGCAACGTAAATATGACTCTTAGTTCTGCATATCGCAAACATCTAATAGAATATAACGAACAAGTGAGGAAGAATCGCTATATTTTAAAACGCATTATTTGTTGCGTGAAATTTTGCAGTGGTTTTGAATTAGCTCTCAGAGGTCACCGTGAGAATGAAGAATCGGGAAATCGTGAAATATTTAGCGAATTGGTGGATTTTTCTGCAGAATTAGATTTTACATTGCGAGAACATCTGCAAGACGCTACGGTTTTCAAGGGGACCTCTAAAACAATACAAAATGATATTTTAGATAGTATGCTTGCGGTATGCAAAGAGGAAATTTGTAGTCAAATTAAAAATTCCGATTTTTTGGCTATTCAGTGCGACGAAACAACGGATGTTACGAATGGTTACCAAACAGCTTTGATATTTAGATATGTTTTTGATGGAACTGTTTGTGAGAATTTTTGGAGCTTTATTAGGACTCATGATAAATCAGCAGATGGCATACAAAAATGTATTGAAGAAGAAATTGATCCTCTAATTCTGGAAACACCTCAAAAGTTAATCGCCCAAACGTACGATGGCACGAATGTTATAAGTGGTGCTACAGGTGGTGTTCAAAGTTGCATAAAGAACAAATATCCTTGTGCACATTATATACATTGCTATGCTCACCAACTAAATCTCGTAATGCAGAAAGCAGCATCACAACATGTTAAAGTGAGAGTCTTTTTTAATAACCTATCGGCAATTCCCGCTTTTTTTTTACACTCGTCGAACAAATGCGATGTTTTAGAGGAAATAGTCAACCGCAGGTTACCGAATTCAGCTGCAACAAGATGGAATTATAACAATAGAACCGTCAATACTGTGTATGAAAATCGAGAAAAGCTAATAGAAGTATTTGAAGAAATTGAAGAAAAATGTTTAAGAAGTGTAATTTCTAATGAAGCTTCTGGTCTCCGGCGAGCTCTAGAAGACCCAGAATTTTTGTTTTGGTTGTCATTTTTCCACAAAATTATGCCACATGTGGATATATTGTATAATCAAATTTTGTCAAGAGATAAGGATACTATCCAACTCCAAACTGATATACAAATTTTTGAAAATTGTATTAGAAACATTAAATGTGAAACTGATGATATTGAAAGTGACACTGAAGAAAATTTTCATTCAACAAAAAGGAGAAGAAAAGAAGATAACTTACAAAGAAGTGTATATGCCAATGAAGTGTGTGACGTAATTATAACACAGATGAAGGACAGATTCTCATATCGTGGCCATCTACAAGCCGCTGAGTTATTTAACACGAAATCGATGCCAACATTTTCTAAACAATTTCCAGTGGACCTTTTGGAAACCGTGTGTGAAGCATATCCATTTTTGAATAAAACCAGATTAAACACAGAATTAGAAGTCATTTACTCGCGTCCGGATTTTTATCAAATAATTGGAGCCACAAATTTTCTTTCATTATTGCTACAAAATAATCTCAGTGAAACTTTCTCGGAAACTATAAAAATACTTAAAATTATTTTAACAACCCCAATGACCACTGCTGAATCAGAGCGTTGTTTTTCAACACTTAGAAGAATCAAGACTTTTTTGCGAAATACTATGGGTAATGATCGTTTAAACGCGTTGGCGATGATGTGTATTAATAAAAATGTGGTGCAAGATATTGACAGTTTTGATGAAAAAGTTTTGGAAAAGTTTATATCAATGAAAGATAGAAGAGCGGAATTCACTTTCACGAAATGATTGAAATTAATCAATTTGCATCCAAATTAGGTAAGATTTTTTTAAATTATGTTATTTGTTAAGAAATGCGCCCCCTCGATGGAAATGTCAAATTTAAATTTATTAATTATATTTAAAAAATTATCACTACGGTGTTAAATAATAGTATAGAATATCAACCAAATGCCTTAACTTAAAGCATTAAGTAGCTAGATGTACATTTCGAAGGCTATGCCCCCATCTTCAGTAGCACAAGGTAAAAATTAAATAAAATACCGCTGTCACGAATCGTGATTGATATACTAATAAATAAATAAGTCAACATGACAGAAGTATTTAAAAAGTGGCATATAATGTGACCTATAAATCTTTTAAAACAACATAAATTAATAATTAACGAAACTAACAAGTAACAACAATAAACTTTGGTTTGTCAAATTAAAACAACCAAAAATAAATAAAATAAAAATAAATTTGAAACAGGTCATCCTATTCAAATTAGTTTACTTAAATTACTTAAAAGTGTTTTGAATTATTCCGAGTTAAATTGCTTATGAAAGTATATACATGCATAAATCTAAATCTAATTTAATGAATTTAGATTCAGGCCCAATTTCATCTTGTCTATTTAATTTATTTAATAAGAACTATTTTTAATTTAAAATTAAATTTTTAGTTATTTTAGGTTTGACAAACCTAAACTTGTGAATTTAAATTTATTACGCCCAAAGCATTCAAGAAAGGTCAAACATTATTAGTTTCAAGTTAAAAATTGAGTGTGATAGAAGTAAATTTTGAATTTAGTATTTTATTAAACTTAGCAGCATTAGATTCGTCAATATTACGAATTACAAAAACAAAATGAATTACTTTTATTTAAGCAGCGGTACAGTAAATAGTCATATATATTTTAATAGTACGATATATTTTCTTAAAATTTACAGAATTAAAGTTTCTTTAATTTATATAAACAGAAGATAGATTTGCGGAAAACAATATTTTATACATCTTCGTGCAATTTCGCAAAAACTGTAAAAAAAATGGCTTGATGTTTCATTTAATGTAAGAAAGAAATGGCAACGCATACAGGATGTACTAAGAAGTCAATTTGGACAATTACTGTGATTGTATTTTATATTTGCAATGATCACAGAATTAGAAAACAATAAAGCTTTAGCTAAAAAATGTCTTGACACAAAAAAAACATTGCTACAGTGAGATGTAAAGTCATGGCAATAATATCTCGTACATTATTTTAAACATGTTTACTTCGTACTATTATATAAATATGAAGTTTGTATCACACACAAAAAATCGATGATAATAATTATTTCCTTTTGACCGAATTATATGCCTATTGTCTAATGCTATCATTCAATTAAAAATCATTGAGGCGCAAAGTATTGAGTATGCAAAGGATTATATCATCTAAATCTAACGATCGCATACACAGTACAAAAATATATAATTCTAACACGAATACTTCGAAAAATATTTCATACATATGAAGATTCTCAACCTAATAGTATATGAATATCACAAAAAAAATGAGGAAACTATACTTAAATAAATTTGTATAAAAGGTAGTTATAAAGTTGGTAACATGATAATAAACAAAAACGTACTAAATCGTAAAGTCATAAATAAATCACAAAATGCGGATAATACTAGGATCAGTTCAGAAAGTAATTTCTACTCTTTACATGTTTGTATAGTAATTAATATTCGAATGACTTAATTGGCCATAATATATAACGGATGACACCATTTCCATTTTGTACTATCTCTCCGTATATGCACATAATACATGATAAAGTACCGGGTGTTGCAGTTACCTAAAAATAAAAGATTTATTTATTTAACTTTATGAATACTGGCGTACTAAATCAAGGTAAACTATTATGTTCCAACAGAAATTGCGTATATTTTATTTAATAGAGGATATTGCAAGCAATTTTTGATTTTTAATTGCAATAAATTATACAAAATTTTCGTTTCGAAAGAAATATAGGTCATTGCGAACGTAATATAGGTGACTTGTCAGTGGTGTAACTAGGTAGGTAAATGTTATTTTTCCAATTTGCGTTTCTAATAGAGCTATTAACGAACCCAAATGAGTTCGTTTATAGCGAATTTGAGTTCGCTTATAGCATAGGGCAATTTATTGTTTCAAAGTTGGTAGCACTGCTTGCCAGTTATCAAACGTCAAACTACAATAGAAAGCAACATATAGTTTGATTTTAATTTTGTACCTGAAATGTACAATTGTACGTCAAACTACAAAAGAAAGCAACAAATAGGTTAATTTAAATTTATTTTACAATTTATTTCAAATGTTCCAAATATGCCAATAGTTACTACCAACAGTATAAAAATTCCTTAGATTTTAAAATTTCGATTTTTTATTTAAAAAGGGCATAAAAGACGCAAATTAGAAAAAATAGTATAAAAAAACCCATTTCATAAGTCATTTATAACACTCGTTTGTTAGAAAACTCGATACTACGCACCTCGTTTTCTAAACTTGAACTCGTGTAATAAAACTTGCCTTATGAAACTCATTCTTTAATATACTAATTTTCTAATTTGCGTTTCTAATAAAGCTATTAACGAACCCAAATGAGTTCGTTTATAGCGAATTTGAGTTCTCTTATAGCATAGGGCAATTTAGTGTTTCAAAGTTGATAGCTCTGCTTGCCAGTTATCAAACGTCAAACTACAAAAGAAAGCAACAAATAGTTTAATTTTAATTTATTTGACAAGTTATTTCAAATATTTCAAATGTGTCAATAGCTTATACCAGGATTTTCCTGTCTGACTGCAGACGTAGTTATAAGAATTATATAAGAATTATGTACATATATTACAAATATATTTACGGTAATTAAATAAAAAAAAAAAAAAAAAGCTACTACCAACAGGCAAAAAATTCCCTAAATTTTAAAATTTCGAATTTTTATTTAAAAAAGGCATAATAAAAGAAGAAAATTAGAATAAATAGTATAAAAAACTCACTTCATTAGTCATTTATAATACTCGTGCTACGCACCTCGTTTTCTAAACTTGAACTCGTGCAATAAAACATGCCTTATGAAATTCGTTCTTTAATATACTATTTATGTAAGCTCTTCCATAACCGTATAAGATCTTTATTATCCTTTTCTTTTGATTAATCTGCGAGTTTCTGGACGAATATTTGCTATAATTTTGTTGTGAGAGTATAATGAACTGAAATAAAAAACGGTATATTGCGATATTAGCTGAAGTCATCGTTTTTCTAATTTTATCGAATTTTATATGTACTGAATACTGAATGAACTGAATACAAAGTATTAACCATACAATTGAAAATTGATTGATGCTCTTATATCAAATATTGACTTGGGTATTAGAAAAAGATTACTGAAGGTATATGTTTGGAGTGTAGCACTGTACGGGTGTGAGGCGTGGACTATAGGAAAGGAAGAGAAGCGTAGATTACAAGCATTCGAAATGTGGTGTTATAGGAGGATGATGAGGATTGGTTGGGAAGATAAAGTAACAAATGAAGCTGTACTAGAGTTAGTAGGGGAGAAGAGAAGTATTTGGAGAGTGTTACAGCGTAGGAGAGACAGATTAGTAGGGCATATTCTTAGGCATGGGGGGATTATGCAATTGATCATAGAAGGTAGAGTGGAGGGAAAGAGAGGGGTAGGTAGGCCTAGATTGGAGTATGTGAGTCAGATAGTTGAAGACGTTGAGATGAATAGCTATAGGGAGATGAAGGGATTAGCTCAGGATAGATCGGCATGGCGTGATGTTTCCAACCAATCTTTAGGATTGCGGACTCTTTAACTAATATCATTTAGAAAAAAGTAATAAGTCAAATCAAGATTTGTTTGTTATCTAATAACCATCTGATAAAAAACAACGATAAAAACATTAAAAAAGATTAATGATGTAACCGTCGCACTTTATACGTTTGCGAAAGAAGTATATATATTCCATTTCATAAAATATCAATGCGGAAAACGATCTAAGCGCGATTGACTATTTACTCGCGTTTTATTAATATCTCAATTAATTCCTCTCGAATCATAATATCATTAAAAAAAAGTGATGAGGTGTGACAAGAAGGAATACAGGCGATAAATGAGGATTAGTATAGGGAATGAGAGAATAGAAGAAGTGTCAGAGTTTTCTTATTTAGGAAATATGATTACAGAGGATGATCAAAAGGAGCTGATTTTAAGATCAAATATTAACTTGGGTATTAGAAAAAGTTTACTGAAGGCATATGTATGTGGAGTGTAGCATTGTACGCGTGTGAGGCATGAACTATAAGAAAAGAAGAGAAACGTAGAATAGAAGCATTCGAAATGTGGTGCTACAGGAGGATGATGAGGATTGGTTGGGAAGATAAAGTAACAAATGAAGCCGTACTAGAGTTAGTAGGGGAGAAAAAAAGTATTTGGAGAGTATTACAGAGTCGTAGAGATAACTTAAAGAGACTTAAACTGGATATTGTAGGGATTAGTGAAGTTAGGAGGAAAGATCAAGTAGATACGTGGTCAGGAGAATACAGATTAATAACCACAGCATCAGATAATGGGCATACCGGTGTAGGTTTTATAATGAATAGAAAGTTGGGATGTAGAATAAAGAGTTATTGCCAAGTTAGTGATAGAATTATAACTATTAGATTAGACACGAAGCCAACGGACACAGTTATAGTGCAAGTATATATGCCAACTTCAAGTCACGATGATGAGGAGGTAGAATCCATTTATGAGGAGATTGAATCTAGGTTAGCAAACGTTAAAGGACAGGGTAATCTAATTGTAACCGGAGATTGGAATGCCGTAGTAGGTAAGGGAAAGGAAGTTTCAATAGTAGGAGAATATGGAATAGGAACACGTAATGATAGAGGGGATAGATTGGTAGAGTTTTGTATTAGGAATAAGCTAGTGGTAGCAAACACGCTTTTTCAGAATCACAAGCGCAGGATATATACGTGGAAAATGCCAGGAGATATAGGGAGGTATCAGATAGATTACATACTGGTTAAAGAGAGGTTTAGGAACCAGATTAAGAATTGTAAGAGTTACCCTGGAGCAGATATTGATAGTGACCATAATTTAGTAGTCCTGGACTCAGAGGTCAAATTCAAGAAATTACAGAAGTCTAAACAGGTCAGAGTAGATGTCGATAGGTTAAAATTAGCTGATGTATGTGAAAAGTACAAGCAGAAAGTAGAAATCATGGCTAATGGAACATCTAGGAACGACATAGATTGCGAATGGAGGGAAATCAGAAATGGGTTAACTACAGCAGCAAATGAAGTATTAGGCACAAAGAAAAGGGCAGGTAGGAGGGAATGGATCACGGAAGAAATAGTTAAAATGATAGAAGCAAGAAGGAAAATTAAAATTGGAAACACAGAAGCAGGACAGAAAAAATATAAGGAACTAAGGAACTTAAATAATAGGAAATGCAAGCTAGCGAAAGAAGAGTGGATAAAAGGAAATTGTGAGGATATTGAGGAGGATATGAGAAGAGGTAAAGTAGATTTGGGCTACAGGAAAATTAAGTCACATTTTTCTAAAGTAAAACCAAAGGGTAACATTATATGTGATAAGCAAGGTAAGGAACTCACAGAAAATAAGGAAAAAGCTAGAAGATGGAAGGAGTATCTTGAAGATTTATATAAAGGTAGGCAGGACATGGAGGAGCTAGAAAATGTGGAACAGATAGATGAGGATGACTTAGGTCCTAGCATACTTAGGTCAGAGTTTCATAGAGCATTAAATGATTTACGGAATAACAAAGCAGCGGGGATTGATATGATACCAGCCGAATTAATAAAACACGCAGGGGAAAAAATGCAGGAGCGATTATACAGGTTAGTTTGTAAAATATATGAGAAGGGAGAAGTACCACAGGATTTTCAGCGTAGTAGAATAGTAACAATGCCGAAGAAAATTGGAGATAATTTGTGTGAGAACTATAGGACCATTAGCCTACTATCACATGCATCGAAGATATTGTTAAAGATTATTTATAGGAGATTAGAAAATAAAGTAGAGGAAAGGCTAGGAGAAGATCAGTTTGGTTTTAGGAAAAACAGAGGGACGAGAGAGGCGATTCTAGCACTAAGAACGGTAGTAGAAAAAAGAAAGAGGGTAGGAAAGGTAACTTGCATAGCTTTTGTAGACTTAGAAAAGGCATTTGACAATGTAGATTGGGACATAATGTTTAGAATTTTAAAAGAAACGGGTATAGATTATAAGGATAGGAGAATAATTTTTAATTTATATAAACACCAAACTGCCTTAGTTAGAATTGAGGGGGAAGAAGAGGTAGCAAAAATAGGGAAGGGAGTTCGGCAGGGATGTACACTCTCACCGTTATTATTTAATCTATATATAGAAGATGCAATAAACAAAGTAAAAGAAGAGTATAGTGTAGGTGTGAATGTACAGGGAGAGAAAATATATATGTTGAGATTCGCCGACGATATAGCTATATTAGAAGAAAGCGAAAAGAATTTAGAAAGGGTATTGAATGGTATGCAGGCAATATTGACTAGGGATTTTAACATGAAAATAAATATAGGTAAAACTAAAGTGATGAGGTGTGACAAAAAGGAATGCAGTAGAAAAATGAGGATCACAATAGGAGATAATAGAATCGAAGAAGTGTCAGATTTTTGTTATTTAGGCAGTAGAATCACAAAAGATAATCGAAGCAAGGTAGATATAAAGTGTAGGATAGCACAGGGTAGGAAGGCATTCGTAGAAAAAGAACAGATTTTAAGATCAAATATTGACTTGGGTATTAGAAAAAGATTACTGAAGGTATATGTTTGGAGTGTAGCACTGTACGGGCGTGAGGCGTGGACTATAGGAAAGGAAGAGAAGCGTAGATTAGAAGCACTTGAAATGTGGTGTTATAGGAGGATGATGAGGATTGGTTGGGAAGATAAAGTAACAAATGAAGCTGTACTAGAGTTAGTAGGGGAGAAGAGAAGTATTTGGAGAGTGTTACAGCGTAGGAGAGACAGATTAGTAGGGCATATTCTTAGGCATGGGGGGATTATGCAATTGATCATAGAAGGTAGAGTGGAGGGAAAGAGAGGGGTAGGTAGGCCTAGATTGGAGTATGTGAGTCAGATAGCTGAAGACGTTGAGATGAATAGCTATAGGGAGATGAAGGGATTAGCTCAGGATAGATCGGCAGCGCGTGCTGTTTCCAACCAATCTTTAGGATTGCGGACTGTTTAACTAACTAGAGAGTCTGCAACAATTTAGGACGATCTAACATAATAAATAATTACTTACAGAATACTATCAACCGCATTTTGTAACTCATGGGACAACAAATGCCCGTCTGTATCCAATAGTGTCATTGGCGGCAACATGACTGGCATATCAGTGTCGGTATCGTCCATTGTGATAATTTCTTCCTCAACATCTGCGCAAGCGCTACTATCGTCCAAGGTTGTTAGTTGCGCGTTGATGGATTGTACGGCGTTACTCAGTTGTACTTGCGCGGCAGCCGATGTCACATTTGCCTCGTTTATTAAGTTCAATGGCGATATGCTGTCCTCTATCGATGTTGACGTCGTTGAACTGTCAATGTCAGCGATGCTATTGACGTTCGTCGCGTCCGCGCTAGTATCGGTGGAGGTGGATAGGATGCTATTAATGGGGTTTGGCTAGAAAAAAAATATTTTCTCAACAAAAAAAATAAATTATACTGTATTTACAGAAATAACCGCTACTTATGCGTACCTACTCTGTTTCATAGGTATTTTTTGTATGAATTTATTATATTATACAAATTCTAAAAAAGCGATATTCCTGTAGACGTCACTTTAAAAATCTTCTGATCCCGACAGTTCCTAATGTGTGTGTGTATGTACGTGTGCGTATATATATATATATATATATATATATATATATATATATAAATAAATAAAAATTTAAAGAAAAACACAAATTTCTTAAAAACTCCGATTCATAATTATGGTACTAGTGACTTTATTAGGCCAAGCCTAAGTGACTTTATTAGGCCAAGGTATGCACCCATCAGATCAAAATAAATAAACAGTTTAGCATATAAACCATTACAATTGTTTAACAGCTTACTGTTCGTTTTTTTTTTTGAAAATTCTTTATTGAATATAGTTTTTACACTTTACTTAACAATTAATTTACATTGCTAATAAACACAAAATAATATTGGTGTTATATATATTCAATATATAAAGTTGTTCAAATCATCATAAGATGGTCTCAAAGAATTTCAATACAAAATAAATAAACTTAATATTAGCGGTTAAATATATATATATTTTATCAAACTGACTTACAATGTTTTAAACGAGAAATCAAGTCAATACTTCTAAATAGTGCTTTTTATAGTATAACTGAATTTCAACTTGATCTAACCTATAAAATCACTTTTTAAAAATGATCACTACGGTGTTAAATAATAGTATAGAATATCACCCAAATACCGCAACTCAAAGCAATAAGTAGCTAGATGCGCATTTCGAAGGCCATGCCACCATCTTCGGTAGCACAAGATAAAAACTAAATAAAATACCTCTGTCACGAATCGTGATTGCTATACAATTATACAGTACTACTGAAGATGGGGGCATAGCCTTCGAAAAGCGTATCTAGCTACTTAATGCTTTGAGTTACGGTATTTGGGTGATATTCTATACTATTATAAAATTACTAATTTGCTGCTATTTGAATTAACTTCTCTGTAATCATTTGTGTATAAACATTTAATTCGTGCGATATCAACATAGTAGATATATTTTCTTGATTTGATTTGTTTATGCCCTTTATTCGTTTATTTAATTTTTAATTAACTATTTTATATCAAAATCTTATTTATCATCATCCTATATATGACAATGTCGATATATATGAATAAATATAATTTATATGACAAAAACTGTACAGTTTGAAAATAAATTTAGTTTACTTTACTTTACTATAATATAGAAATATAATATATATAAATATATACTTTACTTTACTATATAATCTTATTTTAATTTAATATGAATATGCAAAACAATATTTAGTATACAAAATTACAATTACTGACATATTTCTGTGATGTTTATAAATTATTATCACTATGTGATTAATATGTAAATACATTCTGTATACGTTGTTCTCACCATAACCTATATGTTTAGTTCAAATCAGTATGTGTATGTTTACTATGTATATTATTGTGTGCCCAAATCTGGACTATTAAATAATAAATCTATCTATCTATCTAGTTAGTTAAAGAGTCCGCAATCCTAAAGATTGGTTGGAAACAGCACGCCATGCCGATCTATCCTGAGCTAATCCCTTCATCTCCCTATAGCTATTCATCTCAACGTCTTCAACTATCTGACTCACATACTCCAATCTAGGCCTACCTACCCCTCTCTTTCCCTCCACTCTACCTTCTATGATCAATTGCATAATCCCCCCATGCCTAAGAATATGCCCTACTAATCTGTCTCTCCTACGCTGTAACACTCTCCAAATACTTCTCTTCTCCCCTACTAACTCTAGTACAGCTTCATTTGTTACTTTATCTTCCCAACCAATCCTCATCATCCTCCTATAACACCACATTTCGAATGCTTGTAATCTACGCTTCTCTTCCTTTCCTATAGTCCACGCCTCACACCCGTACAGTGCTACACTCCAAACATATACCTTCAGTAATCTTTTTCTAATACCCAAGTCAATATTTGATCTTAAAATCTATCTATCTATCTATCTAATATAAGTTACAATTAAAGTCTAACATTAAAAAAAATGATGTATCTAAATTCTTTACGAATTACTATATTAGCTAATTGGTACCGAATTTGTATAGATTGGGGAGAGCGGGATAGATTTGTATAAATAACTCTGGATTCTTTAGTATTTTTACTTACATTAGCGGTAGTTATAACGTCATCTTCGCTGTCATTGCAGTCATCGCTGCTATTGCTGCTGGTGCTGCCATCTATAGGTTCAGTCTTACAGTCGTAGTTGACTAGATTCTTATTGGAATGTGTATTGTTATCAATGGTTTTAGTAACATTTTCTAAGCGTTGTGAATCATTTTGATTATCAATACTTAAAGAAGTTTTGTTCCAAGTCTCGTAAGTATTTGCTTCATCTTCTTTATCATCTTCCTATATGCACAAAAAAAGTTAAATTTGTACATAAAATTCAGTTAAATAATTGATTGAATCAAGTGTTACCTTGTGGTAGTCCATAGTAAATAGGTTTGTAGGAAAATAAATTAGTTATAATATGACTTAAAATATTTTTATTTTAAGTTGTGATGGTGCCCTTAACGGTGAAACCGGGTTAACAAAAATTAAAATATTTTAAATGGTCTTATAACTAAATTATTTTCCTTCAAACCCCTTTAAAATAATTGTTTTTGTAAAAATAAATAGTTGTTTTTTAAAATTCAGTTATATTAAATACATAATGTAGAATCTTCTAAATAATATGAAATTTCAAAATTCTAATTTTTTTGAATGATATATAAATAAGAAATGAATACAAGATATGCTAGTTTTAATATAATAGAGATTATATTTTACTAAATTTGCCAATTAGAGTTATTCTCGTTTATTAAATTCCATACATAGGCTAAAAGTGCTTGAAGTGTCGTGCTATACGAGGATGAAGATTGGTTGGGTATTTAGAGCGGCAAATGAAGCTATGCTAGAGAGTGTAGAGAAGAAGAGAAGCGTTGAGAAGTATTTGGAAGATATTACAACGTTGGAAATATATAATAGTAGGTAATATTCTTAGGCAAGGGATATTATATACTTGGTTATAGAAGGTAAAATCATTTAAAATGTCACTCTGGAGAATATTTTAGTCAATACTTGGAGAGTGCTTTTGCTTTTAACCAATTATTTTGCTCTTTTAGTTGTTTTGTCGTACATGTCAAGTCTATTTCAACGATTTTGAGTGTAAAAATAGACCGTCGTGCTCGATAGTGCCGTTAAAATATTTGTTTTATTTCGATAAATATAATTGTATATCAAAAAATATATCAACTGATATATTTTGCCGAATATACGATTACATAAATCGAATGTATTAGTGAAAATTCGGTTAAAATTATTTCAAATCTATGTTCTTAATTTATAAATATATTATGAGCTTTAAAAACAATGTCCTAGGGTAAATTCTTCATTTGGATTGTAATACTGTATGTACTAATTTAAAATATATGAAGCGTTAAATTTAACGTTTTCAAATGTCAACTGTATTTATTTATGGCCTGTACAAATATCGGTAACCCAATACATTACTAGAGTACATATAATTTGTCTTGTAAACTATGTTTTAAGGTATTACGTAACTATAACAATCCGTTTTGCTAATCTTTTAAGCCCTTGTGACTTTTTCTCGAAAATTCATTAAAAAAAACTGTAATGTACGTAAGTATTATATCATTATATAGTTGTAAAGCTAAATTCAAGCAGAATACAGTAAATAAACATTATACTATTCCATTTAAAATAAAAGAGCTGAATTGCACACATGAAAAAGGGAACACCGTTTATAGGTGAAAATATTTTTATGACATAGTCTTAAGAGCTGTGTATATGAATTCAAATTTCAACTCTACATTTTTTTTTTAGTTTTACAGGAAACTCTGTGGCCTCTTGGGTGGTTAACTTACCTTCTATAACTAACGGCATAATACCCCCATGTCTAAGAATATGACCCACTTACCAATCTCTGTTACGCTGTAATACCTTCGAGATGCTTTTCTGTTTCTCAATTAATTCAAACATGTAATCATTCGAATGTTCGCAGTATGAATAGGATAGGAAAGTTAGAGAATTTGAAACTAGAAATGGAGAGACTTAAACTGGATATTGTAGGGATTAGTGAAGTTAGGGGGAAAGATCAAGTAGATACGTGGTCAGGAGAATATAGATTAATAACCACAGCATCAGATAATGGGCATACCGGTGTAGGTTTTATAATGAATAGAAAGTTGGGATGTAGAGTAAAGAGTTATTGCCAAGTTAGTGATAGAATTATAACTATTAGATTAGACACGAAGCCAACGGACACAGTTCTAGTGCAAGTATATATGCCAACTTCAAGTCACGATGATGAGGAGGTAGAATCCATTTATGAGGAGATTGAATCTAGGTTAGCAAACGTTAAAGGACAGGATAATCTAATTGTAACCGGAGATTGGAATGCCGTAGTAGGTAAGGGAAAGGAAGTTTCAATAGTAGGAGAATATGGAATAGGAACACGTAATGATAGAGGGGATAGATTGGTAGAGTTTTGTATTAGGAATAAGCTAGTGGTAGCAAACACGCTTTTTCAGAATCACAAGCGCAGGATATATATGTGGAAAATGCCAGGAGATATAAGGAGGTATCAGATAGCTTACATACTGGTTAAAGACAGGTTTAGGAACCAGATTAAGAATTGTAAGAGTTACCCTGGAGCAGATATTGATAGTGACCATAATTTGGTAGTCCTGGACTCAGAGGTCAAATTCAAGAAATTACAGAAGTCTAAACAGGTCAGAGTAGATGTCGATAGGTTAAAATTAGCTGATGTATGTGAAAAGTACAAGCAGAAAGTAGAAATCATGGCTAATGGAACATCTAGGAACGACATAGATTGCGAATGGAGGGAAATCAGAAATGGGTTAACTACAGCAGCAAATGAAGTATTAGGCACAAAGAAAAGGGCAGGTAGGAGGGAATGGATCACGGAAGAAATAGTTGAAATGATAGAAGCAAGAAGGAAAATTAAAATTGGAAACACAGAAGCAGGACAGAAAAAAAATAAGGAACTAAGGAACTTAATTAATAGGAAATGCAAGCTAGCGAAAGAAGAGTGGATAAAAGGAAATTGTGAGGATATTGAGGAGGATATGAGAAGAGGTAAAGTAGATTTGGGCTACAGGAAAATTAAGTCACATTTTTCTAAAGTAAAACCAAAGGGTAACATTATATGTGATAAGCAGGGTAAGGAACTCACAGAAAATAAGGAAAAAGCTAGAAGATAGAAGGAGTATCTTGAAGATTTATATAAAGGTAGGCAGGACATGGAGGAGCTAGAAAATGTGGAACAGATAGATGAGGATGACATAGGTCCTAGCATACTTAGGTCAGAGTTTCATAGAGCATTAAATGATTTACGGAATAACAAAGCAGCGGGGATTGATATGATACCAGCCGAATTAATAAAACACGCAGGGGAAAAAATGCAGGAGCGATTATACAGGTTAGTTTGTAAAATATATGAGAAGGGAGAAGTACCACAGGATTTTCAGCGTAGTAGAATAGTAACAATGCCGAAGAAAATAGGAGCTAATTTGTGTGAGAACTATAGGACCATTAGTCTACTATCACATGCATCGAAGATATTGCTAAAGATTATTTATAGGAGATTAGAAAATAAAGTAGAGGAAAGGCTAGGAGAAGATCAGTTTGGTTCTAGGAAAAACAGAGGGCCGAGGGAGGCGATTTTAGCACTAAGAACAGTAGTAGAAAAAAGAATGAGGGTAGGAAAGGTAACTTGCATAGCTTTTGTAGATTTAGAAAAGGCATTTGATAATGTAGATTGGGACATAATGTTTAGAATTTTAAAAGAAACGGGTATAGATTATAAGGATAGGAGAATAATTTTTAAATTATATAAACACCAAACTGCCTTAGTTAGAATTGAGGGGGAAGAAGAGGTAGCAAAAATAGGGAAGGGAGTTCGGCAGGGATGTACACTTTCACCGTTATTATTTAACCTATATATAGAAGATGCAATAAACAAAGTAAAAGAAGAGTATAGTGTAGGTGTGAATGTACAGGGAGAGAAAATATATATGTTGAGATTCGCCGACGATATAGCTATATTGGAAGAAAGCGAAAAGAATTTAGAAAGGGTATTGAATGGTATGCAGGCAGTATTGACTAGGGATTTTAACATGAAAATAAATATAGGTAAAACTAAAGTGATGAGGTGTGACAAAAAGGAATGCAGTAGAAAAATGAGGATCACAATAGGAGATAATAGAATCGAAGAAGTGTCAGATTTTTGTTATTTAGGCAGTAGAATCACAAAAGATAATCGAAGCAAGGTAGATATAAAGTGTAGGATAGCACAGGGTAGGAAGGCATTCGTAGAAAAAGAACAGATTTTAAGATCAAATATTGACTTGGGTATTAGAAAAAGATTACTGAAGGTATATGTTTGGAGTGCAGCACTGTACGGGTGTGAGGCGTGGACTATAGGAAAGCAAGAGAAGCGTAGATTACAAGCATTCGAAATGTGGTGTTATAGGAGGATGATGAGGATTGGTTGGGAAGATAAAGTAACAAATGAAGCTGTACTAGAGTTAGTAGGGGAGAAGAGAAGTATTTGGAGAGTGTTACAGCGTAGGAGAGACAGATTAGTAGGGCATATCCTTAGGCATGGGGGGATTATGCAATTGATCATAGAAGGTAGAGTGGAGGGAAAGAGAGGGGTAGGTAGGCCTAGATTGGAGTATGTGAGTCAGATAGTTGAAGACGTTGAGATGAATAGCTATAGGGAGATGAAGGGATTAGCTCAGGATAGATCGGCATGGCGTGCTGTTTCCAACCAATCTTTAGGATTGCGGACTCTTTAACTAACTAATCATTCGAAACTAATTTTAATCCTCATTATAATCTTATAGCATCACAAACAAATATATACCAGTATAATATGTAAGGTCTTACCTCTTCTTCATATTCATTCCGTTTATGCTTTTCTTTGATTCTGCAATTTCTGACAGGGTTTGAGGTTTTTCCTTTGTCAGCAACATATCCTGTATGTATCGCCATATGCATCCTTAGCTTACTTCTCGCATTATGGTATCTTCCACACACTCTACATAATTTAAAGAATAATATCAAAATAAATATCGAAAATGTTATTAATATTGGGTAATTTTGGTAATCGCATATTAGAAACTTTCGTATAAGCAAAAAAATCATTTGTGAGCTGTATTTTTAAATATTCTATAATCGGATTAAAACAATTATGCACGTAAAATGAGTCATTTGTCTTTTTATCGTAAAGTTGATATTTCTGAGGATGGATTTTCAGGATTGGCATTTTCATTGGGTTAAAGGTAATGTTACGGTTTGTCTATTTATATAAAAATCTCTTAACTTAAGATAGATATAATTTATTACATGCTATAATAAGAAAACTATTATTTATATGAAGCCATAACTTATTATTATAAAAACTGTCAATCTTAACTTTTCCTAGCATCTTTATTTTACATAGCCTGTTATATATGTACAAAAATAACGACTCTTTCGGCCTACATGAAGATTGCCATTCATTTTACACTCGTAACAAAAATGATTTAAGACCAAACTTATATGGGTTAAAAAATGTCGCAAAATGGACCAATTTATTTAGCTTTAAAATTTTACATATACATTTAAAACAACTGCCATATAATAGATATACTCTCAAATGTTTTCTAAAAAAAAGGTACCTTTAATGATTACAACGAATTTTTTGAAAAATGTAAATTCTGTCTCAATCACTAATAATTATCTAATTTTGATAATATTACGAAATATGTGACTATGTGTTTTAAATGTTTAATTATTGCATTACATAATTTTAATTATTTTGCATTGACTTGTATAAACAGTGTCGATGGTGTGACCGCATATACCTCCTATTGGCAACGACGCTTTAGCCTATAGAGCGGTCCCTATAAAGGGATCCCGGTCTATAGGAAATATTTCATGCTATACCGGTAGGGCGAGGCAAATGAGAGACCAGCACTGTATTTTTCTCAAGTCTACAGGATGACTGTCGATTTTTAACGAATTACCCCAGGTGAGTAGAGGCGATGGCTCAGAGTCTCACCCTGCTACATCAGCGGTAGCAACAAAAGCAAAAAAAAAAAGTAGAATAGGAAAGGAGTCAGTTAGAGATATACACTTCGCCATTGTTATTTAACCTGTATATAGAACATGTAATAAACAAGGTTAAATAAGGTGTGAAAATTCAGGGAGAGGAAATATATTTGTTAAGGTTCGTCGACGATATAGCTATCTTGGAAGAAAGGGAGTAGAATTTAGAACATGTATTAAATGGTATGCAGGAAGTAATGACTAGGAATTATAACATGAAAATAAATATAGGCAAGAGCAAAGTGATGAGGTGTGACAAGAAGGAATGCAAGCGAAAAATGATGATAACAATAGGAAACGATAGAATAGAAGAAGTGTCGGACTTTTCTTATTTAGGAAATACGATCACAAAGGATAACCGAAGTAAGGTAGATATAAAATATAAGATAGCACAGAGTAGGAAGGCATTCGTAGAAAAGGAGCAGATTTTAAGATCAAATATTGACTTGGGTATTAGAAAAAGATTACTGAAAGCATATGTGTGGAGTGTAGCATTGTACGGGTGTCAGACGTGGTCTATAGGACAAGAGAAACGTAGAATAGAAGCATTCGAAATGTAGTGCTATAGAGGATGATGAAGATTGGTTGGAAAGATAAAGTAACAAATGAAGCCGTACTAGAGTTAGTAGGAAAAGAAAAGTATTTAGAGAGTACTACTATAACGCAATTAGTTATAGAAGGTAAAGTAGAGAGAAAGCAAGGGGTAGGTAGGCCTAGATAGAAGTGTGTGGGTCAGATAAAGGAGGACGTGTGGGATGAATAGCTATAGGGAGATGAAGGAATTAGCTCAGGATAGATCGACAGATGGCGTGTTGTTTCCAACCAATCCTTATGGATTGAGGACTATTTAACTAACTTGTATAAATATATTAATGTACACATAATTCTATATAACACATTATGTGTAATATAGAGGGTCTAACACACAACGCGGTCAGTGCTTAAATTTCTTTTAAAAACTACGTCGTAGTTTTTGCCACATAAGTTATTGCTATATTTAAACGATGCCGCATATTTGCTAAAACATTTTCTTGCCGAGAGAAATTATAAAATTAGTTAAAAAATGTTTCCTAATCATTAATTTTTACCCAACCCGTATTCTTCCCACTCATGCTTATAAAAAATATAGGAAATTTTGAACCATACTCTGCTTAAATTTTGTATCTATGACAAAAATACGATTATGCAAAATTACTATACTAATACTTTACGTCTTTTATTACTTTATAGTAATTTTAGTGATATACTGTTAAACTCATTTATAACTGTGAGGATTTAAACTTATACATTAATGACACACAACTAGAAGAAGTAGGCTGTACAAAATATCTAAGTATTAAAATTGATAACAAACTAAGTTGGGAACAACATGTAGATAAAATTGGAAAAAAGGTCATACCCCTTATAGGAGCTTTAAAAAATGTAATTTACTTAGAAACCTTCTCCACAACATATATTCCGCTCATATCCAATCACATTTTGCTTATCTCCTAGCAACCTGGTCCAACTGTACTGAACACATTATTAACAAAATGAAAAAATATAGATTAAACAAATGTATCAGAACATTGTACAGAATCCCATGGCCCTACCCTACCAACCAGTTATACATCGACACAGATAAATTAGATCTAAATGAGTTAATTTTATACGAAAAATATAAACTTGCTTACAAGGTGGTAAACAAACAAACAAAAAGCAACATTCCTTTAACACAAAACAGAAACACATAGCCACGAAACCCGGAAAAAAGTTATTTTCATATGAATACTGTATCCACTATTATGGGTAAATACGCAACAACGTATGATATTCTTAATAACATCAATTACCTGCCGGAGGACATAAAAAAATCAAACTTTCTGATCTTAAAAAAGCGCGCATAATATTTTATAGTTGGAAAAAGTTAATGAAAACATGAACTGGAGTCAGGTTACTCTCTAATAATAAAAAACCATACGGGGCTTCACCACCAGCATCCTTTTGCTGATAGAAGCTAGTTAATCATAACTTTTAGTATATATTTTTGTTTCTATTTATTATATATAAATATTTGTAAGAATAAAAGATTTAAAAAATATATATTATATTTATAGTTATTTGCTATGTTGTATACTATGAATATAAATATTTTGTTATTGTAAAAAACTTTTTAAAAGGACGAATAGATGACAATCTGTTAGTATAACGCAGTTAGTAAATTAAACAGATCATATTCGCCAATCTATAAAATTTAACTATTGACTGCAATACAAATTTGAAGATGAATGTTACTTTTGACGCCTACAATTACAAAAAAAAATGGACGTATACAATATAACGAGTAAAGCGCATTTATGATTTCGTCGATTTGGCCCACTCCCTTATACGGCATAAGGCACTTGATATCTGAATGCGGCACGCACCTGCATATAAAGTTGGATCCGAATCCCTTGCCGTACAACAGATCGGGATGAGTCTCATCTAGATGCCGGGCCAGCACCGCGTAACTGCCTCCGTTCGTACGCAGGCAGATGCCGCACACCGTGGCGGCGTCCTGCTTGTGGCAACGGATGTAGTGCTGCCAGAGATGCTTCTTAGCCGGCCACGTTTTCGAACAGATGTCGCAGCAAGCGGGTGCCAGGGCGTTCACGTATACCGTGCGCTTGGCCGTAGCACTGATCAGATGGAATGATGTTGGTGGTGGCGGTGGAGGTGGTGGTGGAGATGATGGTGTGGCTACAAGATAGTAGCAAGATAGTAAGGAAAGATTCGCCACAGGTCCCCGTTTAATTTATTGTTGATTTAGTTTAGCTGTTTGGTTACTCTCTTCAAGTTCTTACATATTTTAAATTGAACAAACTAACTTTGTGTAGTGTACACGAACAAAAAGGAAGTGTTTTGCAATAAAGTTCAGATGGCGGAATTTCAAATATTTTGCCAACATTTTGACTCGTTCGTTATGATGCATTAAATATCTTACTCGGTATGTTGATATTGGGAAATAACTTGGATATAAATTAAATTGATATAAGACTTCTAAGAATTAATGGAGTATATTTGCATTAAGACTAGAAAATTTTCATGTAAAGAATTTTTTTTATAAAATGCTGGTATAACATGATTGTAAGAAATGATTTAGATTATTTAAAACGGTTAAGCATGTCTCATTTTTATGATTTTCCTTAATTGCATTGCACAATCATATGCGCAATTTCGATTCGGTAAGGTTATATGCCCATCAAATATTGGTAAAATTTGCATTGTTACAAGACTTTTATATTTTCACGGAGATAATAAGACCTTAAAATTATTTAGAAACACTTTTTCTGAAATATATTACCTTTTCTAAAACCAAGTTGATATTAAAATTTTAAGTAATATTTATGTCTTTAGGAAACATAAATAAATAAATATTAATTAGTATGTCAAGTGAGGGATTAATTTTAAATTATTTTTTTAAATTACCTTTTCAATAATAATAATTTTAAAATTATCACTACGGTGTTAAATAATAGTATAGAATATCACCCAAATACCGTAACTCAAAGCAATAAGTAGCTAGATGCGCATTTCGATGGCTATGCCCCCATCTTCAGTAGCACAAGATAAAAACTTAATAAAATACCTGTGTCACGAATCGTGATTGATATACAATTAAATAAATAAATCAACATGACAGAAGTATTTCAAAAATGGCATATAATATGACCTATAAATCTTTTAAAACAATATAAATTAATAATTAACGAAACTAACAAGTAACAACAATTAACATTGGTTTGTCAAACGTAAAATAACCAAAATAAAATAAAAATAAATTTAAAAATAGTTCTTATTAAATATATTAAATAGACAAGATGAAATTGGGCCTGAATCTAAATTCATTAAATTTTATTTAGATGTATGCATGTATATACTTTCATAAGCATTTAACTCGGAATAATTTAAAACACTTTTCAAGTAATTTAAGTGAACTAATTTCAATAGGATGACCTGATTCAAAAATATGTTCGGTTACAGCACTTTACCCTTTCTAATTAATCTGAAATGAGCTAAATCCTCGTTAAATGCGCATCTAGCTATTAAATGCTTCGAGTTACGGCATTTGTGTGATATTCTATACTATTATTTAACACCGTATTGATCATTTTAAAATAACTAACTACATATTGGTAATTTTTTTCCAACTGGCGAACGTCTGCGGCGGCAAGGGTATGCACACTCGTCTTACAGGCCTGGAGTAAGCACAGCCTCTAAAGCGTTCACATGTAAACATCCTCTATGGAATATCTTATTGATTGTTGCTGTCTGTGCAGCGGTTACCGGTGCGCGGACGTTCGCCAGTTGGAAAAAAATTATCTGTATTAATGTGTCACATTTAATAAAGAAATAATACGTTATTTTAGATAATAATAATAATAAAATAATACGTAGAGTGGAGGGAAAGAGAGGGGTAGGTAGGCCTAGATTGGAGTATGTGAGTCAGATAGTTGAAGACGTTGAGATGAATAGCTATAGGGAGATGAAGGGATTAGCTCAGGATAGATCGGCATGGCGTGCTGTTTCCAACCAATCTTTAGGATTGCGGACTCTTTAACTAACGTTATTTTAAATAATAAAGAAAATTGCCAATTTATAAAACAATATGAATTAAAAATGTTACCTTTAACAATTTCCTCTCCGGTATCCACCTCCTTCGCCACACCTTCCTCGTCTTTGCCATCTTTCCCATCTTCAGCAGCAATCTTCTCACCCAACAACCTCTTCTCCAGCAAACACATCTTTTTCTTCAAGTAATCTTCATCCTTTACATCCACCACACGATGATCGCTATCTTCACTGCAATTACCTTCATCCGACTGCGGCTCCGTTTTCACCACCAAATCATCCGAATCATCTTCGCTACAACTGGACTTATTATCATCTCTTGCACCATCGCAATCACTATCCTCCATATCGTTATTGTTACCATTCACAATGGATTTACGTTTATATTTGCTTTTTATCGTACTCTTTTCCATTGTACCGCATAATCCCAGTTCGGAATGTTGCGCTAATCCAGATGGTTCATCAAAAACCGCAAGACAGTTTTTACAAGCGTGGAAGATTCTGCCGTGTGATTTATTCAGGTGATCGAAGGCTTTCCATTTCGAGCCGTAGTTCTTGCCACAGATAGTGCAACTGGTGAGAGGATTCAATTCGTTTTTGTGATTAATTTGCACGTGGTCCCGAAGAACGTACTGGTTATCGAACAGCTTTAAACAAATTCCACAGCTTAAACTTAGAATCTGTCGATGTAAGCTGAGAATGTGCATTTTCAGCTTAATTTTACTGTCCAATAAATCGCCACAAAATTGGCAAACGTTGGAATTTTCGTGGTCGATTAAATGCTCTATCATATCGGACTGTGACCGTAGAATTTCACCGCATTGTTGGCAGAACAGTTTGCAATTGGGATGAATGAATCTTATGTGAGATACTATCTCACATTTGCTAACAACAACTGCCGAACAAATTTCACACGTGTACTCCGAGTGATAATTCAACAAATGTTTAGCCAAACTTTGGCGGTCTTTAAAGATGCGCGAACAACTTTTACAGCGCGTTAATAAATTCTTTTGTGGACGCGGTCTGCAATTTGTTCGATGTTTTTTTAACATGGATCGTTTTACAAACGACTTTGTACATACTGAACATTGAAAAGGTTCAACTATTTTTGTACTACCATCATACACAACATCTTGGTCTAATTCTGCGCTATTTTTTTGCATCATCTCTTGTCGCATGAAACTTTGTCGTACTGATTGAAAGTCAAATGCTGCGAACTTTTTGCTTAGAAAGTCATCATCTTTCTCATCGTTTGAAGTGTTTTTGATCGTTTTAGTGTGCGCTTTAATGAAGTGCTGGGTTAAATGGTATTTGCTAGCGCTGGTTTTTTCACAGATTGGACATGTAACGGTGGGGTGACCTTTGTGTAAACGATGAACATGTTTCCACAGATGCGAACTTCTTCCGTATGACTTATTACACAGATCACAGACAAATATTTCATGTGCCAATCTCTTGTGTGCGATATAATCACTCAAAGTGAGAAAGACTTCTATATCCGGACAATCATCACAACGAAACTTTTCGTCGGTATTGCAATTTGAATTTTGTTCAATATATTCCTCCGGGTCGAATAGTTTCTTCTCCTCCTTGCAGTAGCCTATAAGGAAGTCGTGCACAGCAATGTGAATCTCCATCATTTTTGTGCTGTCGTCAGAATAGTGACACACCTTAAAAATAAATATGAATAAATATTGCAAAATGTCTTGCTATAGAAATAAATTTGAATTTAACTATATAGAGTGCATTCAGAACGTAAATTAATTAAAATAGTAATGTATATTTAGTATTCGTATATGTAATAGTATGTAATGTAATATAGGATTTCTAGAAATCAGAAATTCTACGTATGCCACATAAAAAATGATTCCAAAAAAATCTGCCCGCTCCAATACCATTAATTTATACAGAAAGAAAATATATAGTAGGATTTAATAATGCATTAGAAGAAATAAGTTGGGCTATTATTTAAGATATGCATTATATAAACGATACATTAACATTTTTCATCAACAACTTCATCAACTTCATGGTAAAGTTTTCTTCGGATATCTTGAAAACCACTAAATTGAGAGACGAATGTAAATATTCGTTAGATTCCGTTTTCAATTTTGCTGTAAACTAATCAGAGCAGCCAATATATGAACAACTTCAATTTAATATGTAAAATGCCTATTTCCAATCCAGCTTTACACCTTGTATGTGAATATAAGCAATATCAACCCATCATTTTTAACGTAACTTGTGCCGTAAAACAAAGCTAAATTCTTGGGTCACTATAATTTCTTTGAATACTCTGAATAACTGCTCTAAAACAAGTATACAAATTGTTTTAACTAGAGCTATTCTTTCCATCCACTGTACAACTATTTACACATACGCGAGAAGTTGGCATAACATACCTTACAGTAGTATCGTTGTATGATTTGATGGTGTGTTTTGCATTGATCCAAGTGCGCGTTGAGGTCGTAGAATGTGTTGATGTTTGGTGAGAAGCACAGACCGCAAATTAGGGCAGCTCTGTCGGGGTGCTTCAGACGCAGGTGAGTGAAGAGATCGGTCCGATTTGGCAAGACGGCAGGGCACAGGGGGCAATTGTAAGGCGGAAGAGAGTTGTTGGTGGATTGTTGTTGAAGAGGTACATTTTCTGGAACGGATTAATTCATTTATAAATCGAAATGCTAATATTAAACATTTTATTACGAGTTTTAAAAATTGTCACTACGGTGTTAAATAATCGTATAGAATATCACCTAAATATATACCTGAATATCCGCAAAACAGATTAAAATAAAATACCGTAACTCAAAGCATTTAAAATAGCTAGATGTGCATTTCGAAGGCTATGTCCCCCATCTTCAGTAGCAAAAGATAAAGACTAAATAAAATACCTGTGCCACTAACCATGATTGTTATACAATTGAATGAAGTCAACATGGCAGAAGGTTTTCAATCTATGAAATATATAATGACCTATATAATTATAATTTCTGAAAAATAAAAAATACGACTAATGACGTAAACTAGTAATAACAACAAATGAGGGATAGTCAAACCAAAAGTAAAAATTAATTTAAAATAGTTTTTATTAAATAAACGAGTAACTCTTTACCAAAATATGGCAATTCAGACATAAATGTATAGCTTAAAAAGAAAAAAAGAAAAAAGAAAAGACATTTGTTTGACTCGGTTGTTTATAGCTTCTAAATCTTTGATTAAGATACGCTAGATGACGATATTGTATATTTACTAGAAAATTTATAAATCTTACATATTTTACTATAAAATATAAAAAAAATTCTTATATATTATATAAGAAATGTATATATTTACCTATAAGAAATTATATATAAAAATGAAAAAAAAACAGATGATTTGCATTAACGTCATGTTTTGAACCTGTTTCACATTGGCTACTTTTTTAATAATTAATCACATGCTTTAGCCACCAGCAATTAGGCAACTGAAAAATAAAACTATATATGAACATAGAGGAAAATTAATCATCTTAATTTTTTTAATTTCTGAACAATTTACCTAATATATTAAAATTTTTAACAAAATGGGCAAATACAGTCCATAATATCTTTAATATAACACCAAAATCATTGAAATCGGTCCAGCCGTTTCGGCAAAACGACTTTCGAAAAAAAAATGCCGTCGCAATTTGAATATATAGATTAAATAAAGACGATGAAATTGGGCCTTAGCAAATAATGAAATATTAGATTCTCCTGAACATGTTATTTAAATTGGTTTAGGGTTAAAGTGTGAAGCCCATATTTAAAATTCATTTGTGCTGAATTTAGGTGTTTTTTTTGTATAAAAGTGTTGCTATTGATTAATACTACCACCATTTTATTTGATTTGATTAACAAATAAAAGCTGTGGTAGTTTCTCTTTCTCTTTACGGTTACCGGATGTTCATCAAAAACGAATTATCCCTTCATCAATGGCTCAATTTATTAATGATTTTCCATTAAAACCCACCTCGTTTTACATAATTTACAAATGCCACTTTGCGCAAATTGTTCGATAAATAATAGCAATTGTAAAAGCAGTGTTGAATGTAATGGAAGTGTAGAACGTTTAATTAAATATGTTCTAGTTAAACAATGTTATACGTATAATTACATTTGGATAATATATTAATAAATTTTAAATTTGTTGTATTATAATGTAGCGTAAATACCATATTTTGTTGAATTAGTGCCGAAAACTGAGAAAATATTCATTTTGGGGTTATAAAAATTTAAAAAGACAACGGAATAAAAAGTAAAAAATATTATTTTTGCAAATATTTGTTTGGCTGCAGTATGTTGCTATTACTCAGCAAGAATATTATCCGAATTTTTAATATGTCAACTTACCAATGGATTGTTTTTGTGCGGAATTTGTTACACAGTTTGAGATATTTTTTAATAAATTAGATTTTTTCTTTGGTCTTCCATTCACAGTCCTAGTATATCTTGTCGACTTAAAATTTTTGTTTTGGTGATCTTGTAAACATGTTGTCTGTTGTGTTGGCGTAGTTTCAACCTCCACTAAAAGTACATAAATTTTTTGATATATTTTCATGAATACCGGGATAAAAAAATCAATACATTTTAGACGAAATAACGTAATGTCTTGCACTATATGATTTTTGTTTGTGTTTGCTAATCTAGATCTATCTAGAAGAACCTGCTTTTGTTTCTGTACCACCTTCTATATGTAATTGGATAATAACCCCCCTGTCTAAGAATATGACCCATTAATCTATCTCTTCTACACTGTAATACCCTTCGAATACTTCTTTTTCCATAACTAGCTCGGACACATCTCCATTTCATTTCACTTTCATTTGTTTTCATCTACCCACACAATCCTCGTCATCCTCCTAAGAGGATGACGACCATATTTCAAAAGCTTCTATTTCACGTTTTATTTTTTCCCCATTTTTCATAACCATACAATGCTACACTCCGCTCATATACTTTTGTAATAGTATAGAATATCACCCAAATACCGTAACTCAAAGTAAATAAATGATAAATAAATAATAATAAGAATTTTTAAATAAATATAATTTTAATGTAACAAATAATACCTCTAATAGTATTGCTAATTTTCTAGGAAATCCCAAAGATTTATTTGAATTGAAAAAAATCAACGGTATTTATGAAATATATTTTTCTAGTTGTCCTAAAGTATATATAGGACAAACACGTAAATCTATTGAAATTAGATTTAAGAAGCATTTAGCTCATTTCAGATTAAATAGAAAGAATAAAAGTGCTGTAGCCGAGCATATTTTTGAATCAGGTCATTCTATTGAAATTAGTTCACTTAAATTACTTGAAAAGTGTTTAAAATTATTCCGAGTTAATGCTTATGAAAGTATATACAATGCATAAATCTAATTTAATGAATTTAGATTCAGGCCCAATTTCATCTTGTCTATTTAATAAGGAACATTTTAAAATTAATTTTAATTTTTTGGTTATTTTAGGTTTGACATACCAATGTCAATTTAATATTTAGTTTCGATAATTGTTAATTTGTATTGTTTAAATTTTAAATTGGCGATTCTAGCACTAAGAATGGTAGTAGAAAAAAGAAAGAGGGTAGGAAAGGTAACTTGCATAGCTTTTGTAGATTTAGAAAAGGCATTTGATAATGTAGATTGGGACATAATGTTTAGAATTTTAAAAGAAACGGGTATAGATTATAAGGATAGGAGAATAATTTTTAATTTATATAAACACCAAACTGCCTTAGTTAGAATTGAGGGGGAAGAAGAGGTAGCAAAAATAGGGAAGGGAGTTCGGCAGGGATGTACACTTTCACCGTTATTATTTAATCTATATATAGAAGATGCAATAAACAAAGTAAAAGAAGAGTATAGTGTAGGTGTGAATGTACAGGGAGAGAAAATATATATGTTGAGATTCGCCGACGATATAGCTATATTGGAAGAAAGCGAAAAGAATTTAGAAAGGGTATTGAATGGTATGCAGGCAGTATTGACTAGGGATTTTAACATGAAAATAAATATAGGTAAAACTAAAGTGATGAGGTGTGACAAAAAGGAATGCAGTAGAAAAATGAGGATCACAATAGGAGATAATAGAATCGAAGAAGTGTCAGATTTTTGTTATTTAGGCAGTAGAATCACAAAAGATAATCGAAACAAGGTAGATATAAAGTGTAGGATAGCACAGGGTAGGAAGGCATTCGTAGAAAAAGAACAGATTTTAAGATCAAATATTGACTTGGGTATTAGAAAAAGATTACTGAAGGTATATGTTTGGAGTGTAGCACTGTACGGGTGTGAGGCGTGGACTATAGGAAAGGAAGAGAAGCGTAGATTACAAGCATTCGAAATGTGGTGTTATAGGAGGATGATGAGGATTGGTTGGGAAGAT
Source organism: Leptodirus hochenwartii (assembly GCA_947310635.1). Taxonomy (NCBI): domain Eukaryota; kingdom Metazoa; phylum Arthropoda; class Insecta; order Coleoptera; family Leiodidae; genus Leptodirus; species Leptodirus hochenwartii. Next base: position 6,273,943 of record OX371186.1, read on the forward strand.
AAAGTAACAAATGAAGCTGTACTAGAGTTAGTAGGGGAGAAGAGAAGTATTTGGAGAGTGTTACAGCGTAGGAGAGACAGATTAGTAGGGCATATTCTTAGGCATGGGGGGATTATGCAATTGATCATAGAAGGTAGAGTGGAGGGAAAGAGAGGGGTAGGTAGGCCTAGATTGGAGTATGTGAGTCAGATAGTTGAAGACGTTGAGATGAATAGCTATAGGGAGATGAAAGGATTAGCTCAGGATAGATCGGCATGGCGTGCTGTTTCCAACCAATCTTTAGGATTGCGGACTCTTTAACTAATTGTTTAAAAGATTTATAAGTCATATTATATGTTATATTTTGAAATACTTCTGTTATGTTTAGACTTCTTTATTTAATTGTATAGTAATCACGATTAGTGACAGAGGTATTTTATTTAGTTTTTATCTTATGCTACGGCAGATGCGCATCTTCGAAATGCGCATCTAGCTATTTAGTGCTTTGAGATATTTGGTGATATTCTATACTACTTTCTTTCTAATGTTTTCAACCCGATTTTAAAGATTTTTGCGAGAGTGCGTTCAGAATAGTGGCAATATTTTGTTGAAGAAAATATAAATATTCAAGCTGAATATAATATGCGAATTCCCACACAGTGCACGATGAGCCGTGGGCAACATTTGTCGAAATTTAAGTGCCTCTCCTTCCCAATCGCCCGATGCGCGTGTTAAAAAATGCTACGTTTATGGTTCAAATATTTTAGTAATGTATTTTAAAAAATTTCGTTCCATGTGTATTTTATACTGACAATTATATCCAAAAGCATGACCTACATGAACGTGCCTAGAAGCATGAAAGTACCTGTCAGTGCAGATTGTTGTTGATATTGTTGCGTTTCGGGCACAGGCTCCGAGGAAATGATCCTGGCCATGTCAATGCCGTGCGTTTGCAGGACGTGCTTGGCTAATAAATCGCTTCCTGTGAACTGAGCATCGCAGAGTAAACATACAACCTCCGCATCGGTCACTTCATCATGTGGATCGCACTCTGGTTTAACGCCCGTGCTATTTTCCGCGATCTTTCGAAATTGTGTGCTAGAATTACCGAGACGCTGCTGAAGACTTACAAGCTGTGAATAGAATTCACACCAAAAAATGATTAAATAATACTGTATCATATTTCAAGATTATATTAATTTGTTTGTAAGAACTTGAGAAAAAAAAAACGAATATCACAAATTTGATATAATCCTTTACCGGATGTTAGTTACAATAGAATTTTCAACTTAAATTTTTGTAGTTAATATAATAAAGCGGACTTAATAATAAACTAACTGGATGTACTGGTTTGGACGACATTAAACAACTGAAAACATATTTACTCTAAACATCACCAGTTCTACCATGTTCTACTCCAAAAAAAATTATTTCAACAAAATTAATTAAAATTAGTTAATTTGTGAAAAATCTTTTGGCAATTATGAATTGTTGTTAATATGAAATTCGAAGAATTTATAAAAGGAATTAAATTTTAAATTACGAAATTATTGTAAAATCGTCACTACGGCGTTAAATAATTGTATAAAACATCAACCAAAAACCGTAACACAAAGCATTTATTAGCTAGATGCGCATTTCAGAGGCTACGCCCCCATCTTCAGTAGCACAATAATAAAACAGATAAAGATACCTCTGTTACTCACCGGGATTGCTATACAATTCTTGAAATGCGCATCTAGCTAATAAATGCTTTGTGTTACCGTTTTTGGGTGATGTTTTATACAATTACGAAATTATGTTTGAACCTTCTTACAAACCTACATCTAAAGAGGTGAATGTAATTTCGTCATTCGTTATTTTCGCCTTACTTTGCTTTGCCTTCATCAAATCATTTTCAAATAAAGCTTTAAGATATTTGATCATTGATTTGATATTATCTAATATATGGCAGACTTTACGGACCATCCTATTATATATCCGTAGAAATACTAAAGTATAGCCGAAATCGACAATAGGATGCATTAATAATAATAGAAAAAGGGATCCAAAATAAATGTTCTACAAAATTAAACAGTTCAAAATTTCGACAAATGACTATTTCAAAAATTGAATAATTAAAACATAAGGAATAAGAAAACCGTAATTAAAAAAAATCTTTTTTAAAATTCTATATTACCAAACAAATCAATTTTTTTTTTTTTATAATTTAATTAATTAATTTATCATTTTTGTATAAATAAGGGTTCCCCAGTGCGAGGCGTGACGTATTTGGTCGAATTAAATTTTACATATTGAAAGCACTTTACATCGATCAAATAAAATCTGTTAAAATGGGTTTAAATATCAGTTATAAATTGAAATCGTAATCGATAAACAATTCACCATAATATAGAATATCACCCAAATACCGTAACAAGCATTAAGTAGCTAAATGTACATTTCAAGGGCTATGCCCCCATCTTCAGTAGCTCAAGATAAAACTAAATAAAATACCTCTGTCACGAATCGTGATTGATATACTATTAAATAAATAAGCCAACATGACAAAAGTACTTAAAAAATGGCATATAATATGACCTATAAATCTTTTAAAACAATACAAATTAACAATTAACGAAAATATTGATTTGTGAATTCTAAAATAACCAAAAATAAATAAAAAATAAATTTAAAAATAGTTCTTACTAAATAAATTAAATAGACAAGATAAAATTGGGCCCGAATCTAAGTTCATTAAATTTGATTTAGATTTATGCATGTATATACTTTCATAAGCATTTTTACTTTCATAAACACTAAGTAATTTAAGTGAACTAATTTGAATAGAATGACCTGAGTTAGTCAAAAATATGCTCGGCTACAGCATTTTTATGTTTTCTATTTAATCTGAAATGAGCTAAATGCTCCTTAAATCTACTTTCAATTGGTCTACGTCTTTGTCATCTATATATACTTTAGGACAACTAGAACAAGATATTTCATAAATACCATATTTTTTATTGAAATCAATAAAATCTTTTGGATTTCCTAGAAAATTAGCAAGACTATTAGAACTATTATATGTTACTTTAAAATTATATTTATTTAAAATACTATTTAACCATGTGCAATTATAGGATCAAATGGTAATTTAACAAATTTTGGAGTTGAATTATTACTTTGTTCCAAACTACTAATATTTCTGATATCTCTTGTTCTTTTAAATTTTCTTCATATGTAATAAAATTATAATTTTAGAAGAATAGCCATTTTGTACTGCTATATTTCGGATATTATTTAATTCAATATTAGATCTATAGGTCATATTATATGCCATTTTTGAAGTACTTCTGTCATGTTGACTTATTTATTTGATAGTATATCAATCACGATTCGTGACAGAGGTATTTATTTAGTTTTATCTTGTGCTACTGAAGATGGGGGCATAGCCCTAGAAATGTACATCTAGCTACTTAATGCTTGTTACGATATATGGGTGATATTCTATATTAATATTTAACACCGTACTGATAATAAAATAAAAAAATTCAACATAGATTCAGTTCAAGATCTTACGAGCATATATATGCTAGTATCGATATAATATTACTGATAGTACCCGTCATATTTCATTCAAATTTGTATAGATATAAAAGTTTTGCATTTTCAGCAGTACCTTTGTGTGGTTTCCTTTAATCTACAACTTACATTAACAGGCAAAATAATCCCATCGTCTGCTTGATTACCATTCACTTGTTCGTTAATGCCTTTCGATACTTCCACCAATCTCTTCGGCTGAGTATTCTTTCGTCTCCTGTTCGAGCAAAACTTGAATATCTTTGTCCGATGCGGTAAAATATCACCCATCTTCCGCTTAGCGCCTCTCAAAACCTCAATGCTACTATAATCTATCTCTTCCCTTAAATCTAATATATAATCGTCATCTCTATCGCTATCTTCATAATCGACTAGTTGTACTTTTTGACTAGATAGGTTTAACAGCTTTTCCGACCCATCCAAGAGTCTCTGAAAAGCTTCGCATTGTTCTTTGTACCTTGTAACATTCTCATGAACATCGGGATGCTCTTCAATTACATTACCGAGTATAGCTGAACATCCTCGGTCATGTTTCCGCTTAGACTTTAAGCAGGATTCCACTATATCGTATTGCGATTCTAATATTAGAATGTTCTGAATGCAGTGTTTGATGTAAGAGTAGAATGCATCTACGTTATCCACGCATTGAGTGCATATTGTGTCTGGTAGGAGACATGGCTGGTATAACTAAAAGAGGAGTTTTTTATAAAACGCTTCAAGTGATGCAATGCCGGTTACTTACGGTGATTGGAAGGCATGTTTCAATTTTGTGTTTCAGACCGTTGGTACGGAATATATCTATGGTATTGGTGGACAGGTTTCCGCATAATCTGCAGATATTTGTTGCCATTTTTAGTCATAGTTGTGGAATTTACGCAGTCTTATATATGTGTATGATTTTTTGTTGCATTATTTCTTCGTATCTGATTTATTTTATGGAGGATTGTCGTTGTTCTTTAACAAAAATTGTATTTGTAAGTTGACCTAAAAATGAATGGAATAATAATAAGTTAATCATTTTTAACTTATAATTCTTGTATTTACTTTTGTTAAAATTTTCTCACTTATTAAATCTCGGAAGTACGTCAAAATTATATTGACAACTACATTTTGTATATATGAAATTGACATTCGAATTGACGTTTCGGTGAAATAAAGAGATTGAAATGATATTGTTGAAATTATTAATGAATTAAATAAACATGCTCAAAATAAAAAATTTAATATATGATATTATCGTCTATATGATAAATATAATAAATATGATCACATGATAAATTTCGTCTATATAGACGAAATTTTTATATTTAAAACATTAAAAAAGTATATTTTATTCGAATTTTAATTAAATAAATGAAAATATGAAATAAAAATACATGAATGATTACCTGCTTGTGCGTACCTTACTGCGCAATAGAACAGATTTATCTTGTCATTCAAATCAATTCAAATAAAAACCGTTACGGAAATTCATAACTTGGGCCGATTTCTATGTGAAAATAAAAATAAACATTAAATTGATATTTAATGATAATATAATATTTAATCCATAATACACATGGAAATCTTAACTATATCATGAACACGTTTTATATTAAAATTCCGATTTAATGTACTAACAATTGTATGTAATTGATTAGCAATCACTGTGAGTGACAAATGTTATTTATTTGGTTTATTATTGCGCTACTGAAGATGGGAACTTGGCCTCCGAAATGAGCATCTAGCTAACAAATGCATTGTGTTACATTTGGGTGATATTCTATATATTATTTATCATTGTAGTGACGAGTTTGCAAAGCAAAGGCATAACATTTCTTTCAATAAAATAAATAAAATAAAATGTTGATATTAATATTATATACTAGTGCTATGCATTTTTACCGGTAAAAAAACTTGATTTTTTGCTGGCAAAATATATTTTTTTTATTAAAATTTACGGGTAGTTTTATCGACATTTTACCGGTAAACCGGTAAATGTTGGGAGTGCCCATAAGAAAGCAATACCTTTTCTCCGTATAAAAATTTATTGTTAATTTTAAAATACACAATAAATTCTATAATACATTGTCGCATTTTTGAATATATTACATTAATATTGCGTTTCCATCTTTAAGTATTAGAAAAATGGAATGTAAAAATATATTTTGATTATAAAATCACAAAATATTCACAGTGTAGTTTACCCTGGCCAAAAATTAAGTCATTTAAAATTTATGTATATATCTAACTGTATGGCACTTATAAATATTATATATGTATATTTATCGCTAAAGGCAAAGACAGTCTTATATTATATAGAAAATTTGCATAAAATAATGTCCATAAAAATATATTTTTATCAATATATTCTTTCATAAAATATAATTATATGTTAAAATTAAAATAAATATATACGACATTTATTTCTATTTGTACTTAGCTAAAAGGCCTAATTATATTTAAATAAAGCGTAAAATCAAAGCTAATTCTATAATAGTATCTATTACACTATGATCCAATTCATATCTGAAATTATATTAAAAGTAACTGTATAACTAATTTAATAAATAAAATTTAATTATAGTAACTATATAAAATTTCACAGACAAGAATTTTTTCATCAAATAGTAATTAAAAATTAAAGTTAAGGTTGGTCAAAGTTCAAAATTTCGAATTCAAATATTTCAATATACATTTTTTATGTAAGCATTTATAAAAATATCCCTGGCAAGTGGGAGACAGTCAGAAAATTTGACATATATATTTACCCTTACATCTATTTCACTTTTTATTTGCATTGTAGATATTATTTCACCTTTTAAATATATATAAAAATATTTTTTGACACTTTTATTAATTAAAACATTATATACCATTTGTTTTTCCGTACTGTGTTTTCGTAAATTTGCATATATCGTTAACATCAACAAGTATGGAAATTGTCATTTATATGAATGGTACGAACACTATATTTTCTAATATAGAATATCACCAAAATACCGTAACAAGCATTAAGTAGCTAGATGTACATTTCAAGCGCTATGCGCCCATCTTCAGTAGCACAAGATAAACTAAATAAAATACCTCTGTCACGAATCGTGATTGATATACTATCAAATAAATAAGTCAACATGACAGAAGTACAGATGGTAGTGCTACTGAAGATGGGCGCATAGCGCTTGAAATGTACATCTAGCTACTTAATGCTTGTTACGGTATTTGGGTGATATTCTATATTATAATTTAACACCGTAGTGGTAATTTTTAAAACCATATTTTCTATATTGTATAGAAAAACAACGCGGTATGTTATAGTGTCGTTGCTTTAGTTATTTATTAACCTAGTGCATGGAGGATGTATACTGGTTTAACACGTAAAGTGCCACCATGTTACGAAAGAAAGGAGTCTGCGAGACCACGTTAATCTCGCATGGCACTTTACGTGTTAAGTGTAAATTTTTTAAAATTTGGAGTTTGAAAAAATATTACATTTCGCAGGGTTCAGATAATTAACATTTAAATTATATACTCCGTCCAAAGTCTAAGTATAAGATTAAATCGATTGCAAGGATCTCAAATTCTTTCCTGGAATAAAACAGTTTCGAAAGATATCACGAGATAGTGATAGGATAACTGAAAAGAAAATATACACAATAAGAAAGTAGTTCTTTTGTAGAAAAATCCTGTTAAAAACTTCAAAATTTCTACGGCCTGCTCTCGTAACATTCAATCGAACAATACAACACCCCTTGATCACACTTAATCTTCCCCCCTAACAGCGGTTTCTTGCATACCGAACATGCAAAACACTCATCCCTTACGTGGAAATGAAAACCATTCAACGTCAAGCCTCGCTCCTCGGCTCTAATCACCCTACGACAACTAGCACACGTGTCTGCCTTCACGGATTCGAAACACGCGAAGCAAAACGGTTGCTCACCTTCCATAACAAATTTCTGTCCCACCAACGGTAAATCGCAATTGTAGCAACAGTAGTGCTTGATGTGGTACGTCTTGTGGTGTGTTAAACAATACTCCTTGGTGAAGATCAATTCATCGCAACCGTGGCAACGTGGAATTCCGCGGATTTTAGCAAAGTCGCGGCCGCAGTAAATCTCGCCGTCGTCTTTATTGTAAAAGTACATTAGATCTGCCAGGTTTTGGTTACAGCCGTGACAACGGAAACAGTCAGCGTGATAACAATCGCTGGATCGTTCAGCACGGACGACAAGAGAATTTGGCTCGAAGAACTTCTTGCAACGTCTGCAAGAACCAAGTGAAGATTGTGCACCATCGTAACTTATATCCGAAATAGAACCAATTCCGACATCTAGTCCCTCTTGGTTAACCTCGGGAATAAAATAGTTACTTGGGTACAAAGTATCCAATTCCCTACCAACACGATTTCTGTTGTAAATAGGATATCCGCTCGCATCCCTGGCAAAAGTACCATTGCTACTAATTGCTGGTATTTTCTCCGCATAAACCTGTTCATCATTAGCATCTCGAACTGGTACACCATTTTGGTCCAGTAATGGGACACTTTCTTTGTAAACAACGTTGCCTAGTTTGTCTAAAATAGGTTTGTTTTGTTGGTATAATGGTAAGTTCTTATCATTCACAATGACCCTCCCATCAATGCCCAATAGAGGAACATATTCCTTATACAAAATATTGTTATAATTGTCAAACATGGGTTGTTGTGTCTGCGGGTTCAACATTGGTTCGTTTTGCTGGTAGATTGGCTTACCACTCTCATCGAAGATAACGTTGCCCTTTTCATCGACTAACGGCAAGTACTGTCGGTATACTGGTTTGCCCATTTTGTCATATATCAAATCACCAGATTTCGTTAGGTATGGTTCAGAGTATTGGTAAATTAGTTCTTCTTGCTTGTCCAAAATTGGTTGATCCGAACTATCTAGTAAAGGTATAGTATACTTGTATACAGGATTACCCTCGCTATCCATTACCGCCTGGTTATTGCTAGTCATCATGGGTTCATTTATTTGATAAACGGGTGTGTCTGAATTATCAAGCGCCACATTACCGCTCTTTCCAAATGATGGTACATTCTCTTTGTACAGTAATTTGTTGTTCTGGTCGTACGTTGGTAAACCGGCTTTGTCTAACAATGGAATAACCTCCTTATAAACAGGACTACCATTCCTATTCGTAACTAATCCACGTTCGTTGATAATTGGTATGCATTCTTTGTACAGCTTCTTTCCGGTATTATCAGAAATCTGGTTGCCGAAATAATCAACTAACGGTTGCCTAATTGTATTTACAACTTTACCATTATTGTCGCGGATAATCTGGCCATTTGCATCTCGCAAAGGTTCGTAGATAAAATTCGTCTGCCTCCCTTGATCGTCGAATATCTTCTCGCCGTTTTGCCGGTAAAATTCTGGTTTTATACGCTTACCATCAGATTTAACAATGTGGTTTGCTGGTCGAATTTCATCGGGTGATTTACCAACTCTAGTATCACCAAATTGCGGCAAACCTAACGCTGGGATTAATTGATCCGGATGTGTTAACGGAGCTCTTTCGCTGTACTTCAGTTTCCCATTTGTATCCAAGATTGGACAACTATTCTTATCAATTACTGGTGTGCTTTCTTTACATATCAATCCAACTTCTTGTCCTAAGTTTATCGGTTCGCCGTATTTGTTAAGAATTGGTTCGATCACTTGGTACAAAGGTAAGCCAAAGGAATCCACAACCATCTTACCCGCTTCATTAACAACGGGTATGTACTGCTTATAAACTACATTACCATCTGTGTCCAGAACAGGTGTGTTGTCTGGATTAATTAGTGGTTCATTCTGTTGATAGACGGCAAAACCGTTATCTTCAAGCAATGGCTTGTCATCTCCATCTAATATTGGTAGATAATCGCGTTTTAAAGGTTGGCCGCGATTATCGTAGTATACCTCACCTCGGTCACCAATGTATGGCTCAGAAAATTGATAAATAATTCCACCGTTGTTATGTAATAAAACATTATCATCATCGTCCAAAATTGGAATTGAGTTCGTGACTAACAACTCCATATTTCTATCCAAAATCGGTTTATTGTATGGACCAATAAATGGTTCCCTAATCTGACAAACCACTCTACCATTTTTGTCCGTCACAACTTCCCCAGTAGCCTTGAAAATCGGAAAACGCTCTTTCACCAAAATGCAATTATTTTCCGCGCAGTATAATGGCTTATTATTACTATTTATCAAAGGTGTAAGTTCCTTGCAAACTGGTTGCCCGTTACTATCTAAAATAACCAAATTTTTATCCACCATAGGCATTTTCTCTTTATACAAAGTATTGCCACTACGGTCAAGAATTGGCTTTCCATATGAATCAAGCATTGGCTCCTTCACCTTGTTCACAACTCGTCCCATGGGAGTTACAAACGGCTTCCCATAACGATCATAAACCGGTTCGTATTTGTTGTTCGATGTATCGTTGAGGAGTTTACCGTGTTGGTTATAAAATACACTACTCGGTATGTTAATGTTAGGTCGAATTAATCTGTACGGTTTGCTGACTCTGCTTTTGGTATGCAACGGTGTACCAAGATGGTCGGTCTTCATTCGGCCAGTTTCATCGAGCATTATAGATTGCTCTTCATAAACGGGAATTCCATATTTATCCAATATTGGACTACCAAATTGATTCAAGACAGGTTTACTTTCCTTTAAAATCGGCGTCGGGTACTGACCGAAAACTGGTTGACCGTTACTGGCCAAAAGAGGTTCCGATATTTCATACATCGGTAAGTTAAATTTATCAACGACTATTCGTCCATTTTGATCTACTACTGGGACATATTCTCTCACCAACTGGTTTCCCTCCCTATCAGTTATAATACGCATGGCATCATCCATAATCGGCTCGTTTTGTTGAAATACGGGGGACCCATCTTCAAATAAGTACTGATCTCCATTCTCGCCCAAAACTGGCAGAAAATCTCTCATAACCAATTGACTGCTACCATCCGAAATGGGCTTATTATTTGCGTCCAGAACTGGCTCAGAGTGCTGATAAATTGGTTTATGATTACTATCTAAAACTGGTATGTTGTCGTCATCTACTATTGGTACTGTATACTTTAAAGCTGGTTTCCCAGATGGGTCCAGAACTAGCTGACCATTTACATCAAGTACAGGTTCCTTTGATTGATATACCACAACACCAGGTTTGTCATCTTTGACTATATTAGAAATTGGAATTCTTTCCCGACAAACTGGTCTACCATCCTGCATTATGACATTATTAGAACTATCCAATATAGGTATCATCTCTCGGTACAATATATCCCCTAACTCGTTAGTCATAGGGGATTGGTCTTTGTTCAACATTGGTGTATGTTGTTTGAACAATTGTTTTTTGTTAAGATCAATAATAGGCTGGCCAGTAGCATCAAATAAAGGCTGGTAGATTTTATTCACAGGTGTCCCATTCCGTAAGTAAATTGGTTTGCCGTACTTATCGAACACCGGCTCGTAAGTATTGTTAGGATCAGGCAGTAGCTTTCCCAAGATTGGTCGTCCGCTTTTATCATAGAAGCTCGTACTAAACTTATGTCTTTGTAAAGGCGCTTCACCGGCCATATTCCCATATAAAGCTTCTCTGACGATCTCCCTCCTGATATTACTTATAATGGGCATGCCATCAGCACTAACTAACCGCTCGGCGTTGTCAAATCGAACAGTACCGTATTGATCCGTTATTGGGACATTATACTCATCTAATACCGGTTTATGGTCACCATTCACCAATTCACCGAAATGATTAAAGAGCGGTTGTGAAAATAGCGGTTGTTTACTGTTCAATTCGGTAATTTCAGGTATGTAGTTACGAGAGATCAATTCAAAAACAGGATTAATTACTTTTGGAGGTTCCTTACAATTGAAGACAGTATATTTCGTGATTGGTTTGTGATTGTGATCTATAATGATGCTCCCTTCTGCATTTACCATCTGGTTGTTTTCATCAAAGTGTAATGGACCATATTGAGCGGTGATTGGCTTACCAACCCGATCAAAAATCGGTGTGTTATTATTATTCACCAATTGACCTAAACTGTTAAAAGTGGGTACCGTTTTTACAGTACCACTACTTGTGTGAATAGGTGCGTATTTATTAGTAAAGAATGGTAAAGTAGGATTCTGCACATCAACAATAGGTCGCAATACCTTCCTCCCCAACAACTCAGGATTATTCTCTGCAAATCTGAGATTCTGTAAATCTCGACTTACACCGCTAGTAACATCATTATGAGATAGCCTAATGATTTCGCCCTGTCCCACGATGTTATCCTTTACATCTTTGATATAGTCGTTCATTTGTTTCAGTTCCGGTTCCGTGAGTTCGTGACAGAAGGTCGGGTCGATGTCGTGCAAGGGTATCTGTTTGAGGAGGCGCTCCTTGCGGTTCTGCGCTGCAGAAGAGCCTTTCACTGGCAGCAGATCGGCTGGTAAAGTCTTGAGGAAGTGTTCCACAGCATCCTTCTGGCCTTTGGGCATCCATTCCAGTTCCAGTTCGTCTTTTTTACCAGGTAGTCCTGGATAAGGTGAAATTGGTTGGAATTAATTCATAATAAACAAGGAATTTCATGCGAAATCAAATAAATTGGATTTTGGATGGGTACACTTTGGATGGATATCTGCGTCATAAAAAATATTTTCACATATCGTCAGTGATGTGACAATACCTCCTATCTGCTTTACACTTTTAATGACTTAGGAGATGTTCTGAACAAGGGCAAAAAAACCTAAGAAGCAGTTTGACATAATATCTCATTTTTCGAAATTTTGTATGATAAGAAGTATTGTCACATCGCTGACGATATGCGAGATGTTCCATTTCAATGAGTAAGGTTTAAATCATTTATTTTAAATTAAATGAGATAGCTTTTACTTTAAATTGATTGAATTAAGGTTTGTATTAATTTATAACTATTCAACTTGCAGATATTAGTTTTAGAAAACAATTAATTTCCGAAAAATATAAAATATAATTTACAATATGTAATTGTACGTCACTATTGTGTAACTTACCCATATATTATACAGATCGTTAATAGTTAGTTAAAGAGTCCGCAATCCTAAAGATTGGTTGGAAACAGCACGCCATGCCGATCTATCCTGAGCTAATCCCTTCATCTCCCTATAGCTATTCATCTCAACGTCTTCAACTATCTGACTCACATACTCCAATCTAGGCCTACCTACCCCTCTCTTTCCCTCCACTCTACCTTCTATGATCAATTGCATAATCTCCCCATGCCTAAGAATATGCCCTACTAATCTGTCTCTCCTACGCTGTAACACTCTCCAAATACTTCTCTTCTCCCCTACTAACTCTAGTACAGCTTCATTTGTTACTTTATCTTCCCAACCAATCCTCATCATCCTCCTATAACACCACATTTCGAATGCTTGTAATCTACGCTTCTCTTCCTTTCCTATAGTCCACGCCTCACACCCGTACAGTGCTACACTCCAAACATATACCTTCAGTAATCTTTTTCTAATACCCAAGTCAATATTTGATCTTAAAATCTGTTCTTTTTCTACGAATGCCTTCCTACCCTGTGCTATCCTACACTTTATATCTACCTTGCTTCGATTATCTTTTGTGATTCTACTGCCTAAATAACAAAAATCTGACACTTCTTCGATTCAATTATCTCCTATTGTGATCCTCATTTTTCTACTGCATTCCTTTTTGTCACACCTCATCACTTTAGTTTTACCTATATTTATTTTCATGTTAAAATCCCTAGTCAATACTGCCTGCATACCATTCAATACCCTTTCTAAATTCTTTTCGCTTTCTTCCAATATAGCTATATCGTCGGCGAATCTCAACATATATATTTTCTCTCCCTGTACATTCACACCTACACTATACTCTTCTTTTACTTTGTTTATTGCATCTTCTATATATAGATTAAATAATAACGGTGAAAGTGTACATCCCTGCCGAACTCCCTTCCCTATTTTTGCTACCTCTTCTTCCCCCTCAATTCTAACTAAGGCAGTTTGGTGTTTATATAAATTAAAAATTATTCTCCTATCCTTATAATCTATACCCGTTTCTTTTAAAATTCTAAACATTATGTCCCAATCTACATTATCAAATGCCTTTTCTAAATCTACAAAAGCTATACAAGTTACCTTTCCTACCCTCTTTCTTTTTTCTACTACCGTTCTTAGTGCTAGAATCGCCTCCCTCGTCCCTCTGTTTTTCCTAAAACCAAACTGATCTTCTCCTAGCCTTTCCTCTACTTTATTTTCTAATCTCCTATAAATAATCTTTAACAATATCTTCGATGCATGTGATAGTAGACTAATGGTCCTATAGTTCTCACACAAATTAGCTCCTATTTTCTTCGGCATTGTTACTATTCTACTACGCTGAAAATCCTGTGGTACTTCTCCCTTCTCATATATTTTACAAACTAACCTGTATAATCGCTCCTGCATTTTTTCCCCTGCGTGTTTTATTAATTCGGCTGGTATCATATCAATCCCCGCTGCTTTGTTATTCCGTAAATCATTTAATGCTCTATGAAACTCTGACCTAAGTATGCTAGGACCTAAGTCATGCTCATCTATCTGTTCCACACTTTCTAGCTCCTCCATGTCCTGCCTACCTTTATATAAATCTTCAAGATACTCCTTCCATCTTCTAGCTTTTTCCTTATTTTCTGTGAGTTCCTTACCCTGCTTATCACATATAATGTAACCCTTTGGTTTTACTTTAGAAAAATGTGACTTAATTTTCCTGTAGCCCAAATCTACTTTACCTCTTCTCATATCCTCCTCAATATCCTCACAATTTCCTTTTATCCACTCTTCTTTTGCTAGCTTGCATTTCCTATTAATTAAGTTCCTTAGTTCCTTATATTTTTTCTGTCCCGCTTCTGTGTTTTCAATTTTAATTTTCCTTCTTGCTTCTATCATTTCAACTATTTCTTCCGTGATCCATTCCCTCCTACCTGCCCTTTTCTTTGTGCCTAATACTTCATTTGCTGCTGTAGTTAACCCATTTCTGATTTCCCTCCATTCGCAATCTATGTCGTTCCTAGATGTTCCATTAGCCATGATTTCTACTTTCTGCTTGTACTTTTCACATACATCAGCTAATTTTAACCTATCGACATCTACTCTGACCTGTTTGGACTTCTGTAATTTCTTGAATTTGACCTCTGAGTCCAGGACTACTAAATTATGGTCACTATCAATATCTGCTCCAGGGTAACTCTTACAATTCTTAATCGTTAATAAATATAGGAAAATTATAAATGAGTCTTATTTTTAACTCCTTCTATTTTTAATTATTACGTGGAATTTTATGGGCTTTCTTTTGATGTATGGTTTGCTATAGCTAAAACTTCTTTTTAAACCACATTTTTTATGAAAATAACATAAATCGATCGCTTTAATTTGCAAGTTATATTGGTATTAGATGCTATAGAAAGCATTAATGACTGTTACATGATATCATGTACAGTCGGCCTTATAAGGCAGAATAATGCATACTTATCATCTACCAATACTTTAAAATATAAAGATATGGTTTTCGTTTAAAGCAACGAAGTAATTTACAATATAATATTTCAATGGGTCCTATACGAAAAAAATCAATTTGCTATGCAACTAGAATACATTAAAATATGAATAACTATCATTCATTCCATAAGACAAATATGTACCGCTTCGTTAAAAAAAAGAAATTAAATGTTTTCAATATAGGCAATTTATGTAAGATTTGAAATATGTAAATTTCCCTATAATGACGTAGGTAGTATTTAAATGTCAGATATGCATAGTGCGCATGTCAAACAAAAGTTCACCCAACGTTGCTACCAAATCAAAAAGCTGATCTAAAAAGGAACGTTCTTTCTAAAATTAATTTCAAGAGTTAATACACACGTGTTTATAGTTGGTAATTGCTAGTTAATATTCACCATACTGAAAAATACTTATACTAATACATCTTCATATACAGGGTTGGGCAGTTCTAACGAATCGGAATCCCGTGCCCAAACTAATTCAAATAAAAATGCGAAAAATTGCAATCTTATATAGAATTACGAGTTGCACACTCTAAAATTAATTTCAAGTATACAGGATGAACCATGAAAGTACAATTAAAACTGGTCTTATTTTTTAAAAATAGAATACTATATATATTTTAATCCCATTTCATAGCAGACATTCAAGTACTTATGAGCACGTAAATTGTAATTTGTTAGAATGCGGCGTTGCCAAGATATTAGCAATTTTGTAAAAAATTGGTTCATTGCAAGCCCAATTTCAAAAAACTATAACTTACTTAGGTAGCAAATTTAAGTAGCACAGTTTTAAATCTGAGGAACCACACAAACATGTTATTATTTTTTGTAAATCGGTTTTTCTCCTGAAACATACAGGCCTATGTAAGAGTCATGTTCAATTAGGGCATTTTCCTTGAAAGGTAAGTCCGATTTTTTAAATGGAACACCCCATATATTATTATTCTAATAATAATAATACGATTATAATAGAACTATTTTTATTACATATGTCCTATCGTAAAACTACTAGTTTCTGATATATTGACATATTTTTGAAAAATGCAGCATCCAAACAAACAATTCAATTAAAATTTATATAAATCTTTAAGATTGCCATGGAAGATAATGTCAATTGTAATATTTGTGATTGGACAATTAAAGTTTACTTAAACCTGCTTTACATTAAATACCATAAAAATATGGCATACTCTTTGCAAGAGAAGATCGACGTGATTGGGTGTTTAGGGGAGTGCCACAAGAACCCTCTATTGACCAGTAAAATATACAAAACAAATTTTCCAAATAGAAGACATCCATATGCAACTAGATTTCAACATTTATTAAATACTTTCACACAGACTGAATTTGTTAAAAATGCAACACAAAAAAAACATAAAACTGTAAGAACGGAAGAAAATAAAATAAAAGTACATCAGTCTGTGATTGAAAATCCCCAAGTCTCTTCTACGGAAATAGAGAAAGAGGAAACAATTTCTCGACGTACTGTTGGAAGAATATTGAAGGAATATGAATACCATCTATATAAGGTGAAACTGCAACAAGATCTACAAGAAACCGATTTCGGAAGAAGGGTTGAATTTTGCGAACGGCTGTTAGAAAAGATTTGCTAATCAGCCAGCATTTCTAAATAGAATTCTTTTTACGGATGAATTTGTAAAATTTGTCGAATCACAAATATTACAGTTGACATTATCTTCCATGGCAATCTTAAAGATTTATATTAATTTTAATTGAATTGTTTGTTTGGATGCTGCATTTTTCAAAAATATGTCAATATCTCAGAAACTACTAGTTTTAGGTATAGGACATATTTAATGAAAATGGTTGTATTATAATCGAATTATCTTTCTGAATAACAATATATGAGAAGTTCCATTTAAAAAATCGGACTTACCTTTCAAGGAAAATGCCCCAATTGAACATAACTCTTACATGTGCCTGTATGTTTCAGGAGAAAAACCGATTTACAAAAAATAATGCCATATTAGTGGTTACTCAGATTTAAAACTGTGCTACTTAAATTCGCTACCTAAGTATGTTATGGTTTTTTGGAATGGGGCTGGCAATGAACCATTTTTTTTATAAAATTGCTAATATCTTGTCAACGCCGCATTCTAACAATTTACAATTTACGTGCTCATAAGTACTTGAATGTCTGCTATGAAATGGGATTAAAATATATATAGTATTCCATTTAAAAAAATAAGATCAGTTTTAATTGTGCTTTCATGGTTCATCCTGTATACTTAAAATTAATTTTAGAAAGTGCCACTCGTAATTCTATATAAGAGTGCAATTTTTCGCATTTCTATTTGAATTAGTTTGGGCAGGAGATCCCGATTCGTTAGAACTGCCCAACCCTGTATATTTAACTTATGAAGTAATTGGCAACAATGTCCAGAAGCGCTATATACATCACAAATATTTTACCAAGTACCGCGAAAATCATTTGTTTTAAATATTATAAAATTGGAAACTATTTTTAAAATATATATTTTAATAAAGATCTGAAATATGTATGTTAAAAATATTAAGTTTAATATACCATTGTTAGAGTTATATTTTAATAAGTAAGTTAATTCTTTCAATAGATCAAATTTAAAATATGTATTTTTATTATATACAGGTTCTACATTCCGGAACGGTTTTATAATACAATATTGTCTCAAAACAGTATTTCAGACTTAAACTAATTTCGAAATAACGCTGATAAAAAATGAAATTATTTTTTAAATAAAATGCATTTAAAATCTACTTCCAAATACAAATGCTAATTATTTACAAGAACTTAATACTCACGTATTTTGGACGGCTTATTTGGTTTACTACCCAACAAATGGAACTGCGCGTATCCAAATTGATCGTCATCTTGAATGTCGTGACTTTCTTTGCCGCATTTACAATTTTTACACACCTTCCTCCAAAAATGTAGGTCCAGACCTGCACAAATCCAAATGTTGATTTATCGCTGTCATGTACAATAATATCCATAATCAAATAATTACCAGGGCATCCGTCTAAACAGCTTAAACACGGTGCACCGGCCCCAGACTCATGTCCCAGTTTAGTTTTAAGCCTTCGTTCGCGTTTCGCTTCCAAATCTTTCATCCATTTCGGCGCCTCCACTTCCTCCGTCATTATACGATGGATGCTTAATAAATAATATAATAAAACTAATTAAAAAGAAAAAAACAATAAAAATTGCCGAACCAACGCCTACATAAAAACACGTCAAACGCAACAAGTTAATCACTGCACCTATTTCATTACGGTATGCAACCAATCTAGAGAATATTATCATAAATGACGTCATATGGAATCCTATAAAGCAAACCCTATATGCCACTAATGTAACGTCCGTGACAATGATAGGTTACGTTTAGTTCTTTGACAACCTCAATTGTCATCGAAAGACATGCACATCATGCTACATAACGTAACTTACCATATTTATTATTACACATATAGGCAATTAGCATAAATTGCAAAATATATATCGCCAATTAGCAAGACATATTTTGACAAATAGATTATCCATTACGACGGATAAACCTCCCTCATTCGGCCATGAGCCGTTGCGCTACAACTACCGAAGAAATTAAGAAAATATACTATATGACTTTATATAAATAACGAAGTGTGCTAATAATGTACCGTTTCGTGGAATGTTTTGTTATTTATACAAAATAGTTGGATGTGCAATTACAAGTAATGTGGATGACATAACATGAGGGAATCCTGAAAAATACATACAATATACAGGGTTCATGTTCAATTAAGGAAATTCATATTTTACTTAATTGTACTTAACTTATGTAATCGAAACTTAAGGCTTATTTGCAAACTGAATCAAAACCGTTATTTTCTAATAAATCGAAAGAAGGTTCACAATTTCAATTTTTCAATTATTATGTGTTGGCAATGGTGTTGGGTGACTAACAAAACAACTAATATTTATAAAAAATAAAGTAATTTAATATCTATAATAAATAACTATTACTCGAGAAGAGTTAAGCATCATTAGTACAATGTATCCAGTTTAATTCATTTTGTGTAGTATATTTTAGTCTCTATTATTGACAAATATGGTGCGGACAATATGATTGTTTTAGTGAAATTCTCTTCATTTATGCCAAATGATATTTATTCCCTATAGTCAGGGGTGTATTGGTAAAAAAAGAGGTGGGGGCTCCTACTGCCGATCAAAATGTGCATATTTCTCAAGAATACTTTGCGAGCTAGGGAATTAATATTAGTATTTAAATGCCAATATTTATTCTTTGTCATTTAATAGTAAAGAACGCGTTTCATAAGTCAGGTTTTATTGCACGAGTTCAAGTTTAGAAAACAAGGTGCGTAGCATCGAGTTTTCTAAAGAACGAGTGTTATAAATAACTTATGAAATGAGTTTTTTTATACTATTTTTTCTAATTTGCGTGTTTTATGCCCTTTTTAAATAAAAAAATCGAAATTTAAAAATTTAGGGAATTTTTTGACTGTTGATACTAACTATTGGCACATTTGGAACATTTGAAATAAATTGTTAAATAAATTTAAATTAACCTATTTGTTGCTTTCTTTTGTGGTTTGACGTTTTATAACTGGCAAGCAGAGCTACCAACTTTGAAACACTAAATTGCCCTATTCTATAAGCGAACTTAAATTTGCTATAAACGAACTCATTTGGGTTCGTTAATAGCTCTATTAGAAACTCAAATTAGAAAAAATATTTATTAAACAAAAAAAATTAAAAAAAATTTATTGATACAATTTTTTTACATACAAATTAGAAAATATTTAGAATAATTTCCAAAGTGTCTGTGGTACAGTTTGTTCAAAACCTGCACTGTATTAACTTAATTTCTTGGGGTGTGCTACTGATGATGGAAGCATGGCTTCCGAAATATGCATTCGCAAAATATTAAATATTGTATGGTGCAAAGGGGTCAAATTATCGATTTACATTCCTGTAAAATGTTTGATTCATGTTTTCAAATACTGGGCAATGTATTCTATGTTGAATAGAATTTCTCTTTTCCCTTATTTCTTCGATTTATATTGTGTGCGTAAGGGATCGCGAGCCCCTTGCCACAAAACAGTGGTGGGACGGCGAGCCCCCGCGGGCCGCCCCAATACACCCCTACTTATAGTTGCTATTGCGTTACTTTTAAGTATGAATTTAGGTTACATTATGTTTTTTGTTATAGTGAATCCTATTCAATACTAATGCCATCTTTCGCTGCTTTTTGCGTTAGATCTTTTGTGTCATTTTTGATCCTGAGAGTCAGGTGTCGCTAGTGTGCAAAACAGCGGCTTAATACAACCAGCGGGTTAGCACGCACTTATATAAAGATTTGCTTCTTTTATAGTTATTCAAAATTAGTATAAGTTAATTCAATGAATACTAACTCTACATAGTTAGTATTCATTGGTTAATTAACCATGAGTTGTGAAAACTTCCAAATATATTTCAAATATCGAAAACAAATGAGAATACGAGATCAAAATAAATGTTATCCCATCTTGTCAACCTTGTCTTTAAGTATGTACACTGTCAAATTTCATTCTTTCATTTCGCACTGTCATTCAATGTAAGAATGTCCATTATAACCTAGAAATTCATATTTCTTATCAACAAAATGTCCAGAAAACGTGATCTATCGGTAATCTAACGCTAAATATTAACTCAACAATGTTCATAATAACAACTCTGATTGCAGATGCGAGAGGAAATAGCTAAGCAGTTTCTTCTACCGGAAAGACAATCTAAAATTAACACTTTGCTCCGGCAAGATGGACAAGCTTACTGCATATGCCGTTCGTCGGATT
Organism: Leptodirus hochenwartii; assembly: GCA_947310635.1. Taxonomy (NCBI): domain Eukaryota; kingdom Metazoa; phylum Arthropoda; class Insecta; order Coleoptera; family Leiodidae; genus Leptodirus; species Leptodirus hochenwartii. The sequence continues at coordinate 6,294,908 of OX371186.1, forward strand.
CTTCTCGATTTATGATCGCTTGCGACGCCTGCGAAGAGTGGTATCATGGAGATTGTATTAGTATTTCGGAAAAGGAAGCTAAGCTTATCAAGCAATACTTTTGCATTAGGTATGTACTTAATACATATCGGATATAAATATTTATAAAAATTACAAACCGATTACATCCATCGGGTCGGGTATTTTACGTGGTGGAGAGTGGATTTTTCTAGGACAGGAAAGTTAAATAATTAGAAATAAAGAGACTCGAGAAGAGTTAAATTACATGTGATAAGGATTAGCGTAGTTAATGGATTGAACAGATAAAAACATGATCAATAGAATATTACGCGCAAAATAGGCACAGAAGGTTTGACTTTAACGAATATAGTGTAAGGTTAGACAGGAAGCCTACAGACATAATGAAGTTGACGTCTAGAATCTAGAACAGATATTAAATGGTATGCAGGGAATAATGACCAAGGATTATGACATGAATATAAATATAAGTATCTAGAAAAAGATTACTAAAAGCACATGTGTAGTGTACATTTTACGGCTGTGACGTAAGAGAAACATGGTAGAATTCGAAATGTTGTGCTATGGGAGAATGATGAGGATTAGTTTTGTAGATAGACTAATAAATCCGTCTTAGAGTTAGTAGAGGATAAGAGAAGTATTTGGAGAGTATTACAGCGTATGAGAGATAGACTAGTGGGTAATATTCTTAGATAAGGAGGGTTAGTTTAGTTAAAGAGTCCGCAATCCTAAAGATTGGTTGGAAACAGCACGCCATGCCGATCTATCCTGAGCTAATCCCTTCACCTCCCTATAGCTATTCATCTCAACGTCTTCAACTATCTGACTCACATACTCCAATCTAGGCCTACCTACCCCTCTCTTTCCCTCCACTCTACCTTCTATGATCAATTGCATAATCCCCCCATGCCTAAGAATATGCCCTACTAATCTGTCTCTCCTACGCTGTAACACTCTCCAGATACTTCTCTTCTCCCCTACTAACTCTAGTACAGCTTCATTTGTTACTTTATCTTCCCAACCAATCCTCATCATCCTCCTATAACACCACATTTCAAGTGCTTCTAATCTACGCTTCTCTTCCTTTCCTATAGTCCACGCCTCACACCCGTACAGTGCTACACTCCAAACATATACCTTCAGTAATCTTTTTCTAATACCCAAGTCAATATTTGATCTTAAAATCTGTTCTTTTTCTACGAATGCCTTCCTACCCTGTGCTATCCTACACTTTATATCTACCTTGCTTCGATTATCTTTTGTGATTCTACTGCCTAAATAACAAAAATCTGACACTTCTTCGATTCTATTATCTCCTATTGAGATCCTCATTTTTCTACTGCATTCCTTTTTGTCACACCTCATCACTTTAGTTTTACCTATATTTATTTTCATGTTAAAATCCCTAGTCAATACTGCCTGCATACCATTCAATACCCTTTCTAAATTCTTTTCGCTTTCTTCCAATATAGCTATATCGTCGGCGAATCTCAACATATATATTTTCTCTCCCTGTACATTCACACCTACACTATACTCTTCTTTTACTTTGTTTATTGCATCTTCTATATATACTTCTATACGAACTCCCTTCCCTATTTTTGCTACCTCTTCTTCCCCCTCAATTCTAACTAAGGCAGTTTGGTGTTTATATAAATTAAAAATTATTCTCCTATCCTTATAATCTATACCCGTTTCTTTTAAAATTCTAAACATTATGTCCCAATCTACATTATCAAATGCCTTTTCTAAGTCTACAAAAGCTATGCAAGTTACCTTTCCTACCCTCTTTCTTTTTTCTACTACCGTTCTTAGTGCTAGAATCGCCTCTCTCGTCCCTCTGTTTTTCCTAAAACCAAACTGATCTTCTCCTAGCCTTTCCTCTACTTTATTTTCTAATCTCCTATAAATAATCTTTAACAATATCTTCGATGCATGTGATAGTAGGCTAATGGTCCTATAGTTCTCACACAAATTAGCTCCTATTTTCTTCGGCATTGTTACTATTCTACTACGCTGAAAATCCTGTGGTACTTCTCCCTTCTCATATATTTTACAAACTAACCTGTATAATCGCTCCTGCATTTTTTCACCTGCGTGTTTTATTAATTCGGCTGGTATCATGTAATTCAAGGAGGGTATTATGTAATTATTATATATATTTTTTGTTGAAACTACCTCAAAAGGATATAATCCTAATTACACAGTGTAGTTGTAGAGGATATTAGGAACATATGGGAAAGGTGGAAAGCCAGTTACTACAGCGGTTCGCTATTCCTCTAAAGCTTAGTTAATTGTATTCCAACTAAGAATGGTACCGAGTATAGAGGATAGGTATAGGAAATGGCGCTGAGCTACAATCACCCATCCAAGCACTGACCTAGCGAGACGTTATAGAAGGTAAAGGAGACGGAAAGGCCTACCAAAGGAATGGTAATGAAGGAATCTGGAGGGATCGGCCTAGCGTGTCGTTACCAATCAATTCATAGGATTGTTGACTAACTAATACTAATTAAGAATTCTAGAAGAAGAAAACGTAAAATTTCTCGGAGATGGTAATGTGATCTCGAATATTCAATCTTCCATCTGATTTAGTTTATACAGGATATCACCATTTCGGTTCTGAACAATGTTGGATTTATTTTAGAAGACTTTAAAAATCGAATTTAAAAGTTTAAATGCAGAATTAAAAACTGGTTTTAAATGGGTGATATGTAGGAAGTAATCAATGACTGCATTGTAATATGATAAGTAATACAAATTAATGAATTATAAAAGGAATGAAAGCAAGCTCATACCAAGTTTGAAAGGAATAGGAGTTTAAATGGCCAAGTACATATCAGATTTTGATTAAAAATATGAAGAATAATAGAATTATGTTAATAATTAATAAGATAAAAATATTTTTCCTACAAATATTTCAGAGGTCATATCATCGATTAAATGCCGCATTTTTTTCAGATGCATTTCTTGCTAGTGAAATGCAAAAAATTGTAATGTATCAAATTAATGCATTTTCTTGAAAAGTGCAATTTTTAAGTTGTAATATTGAATTTGAAAACGACTATTTAAACTACATAGGTGGAGTCAATGAATACGAACTTTCATTTATATTCATTGGTGGTGTATTGTATTGTACAGTTTGGTAGACGTACATGTTAAGTAAAAGTTTTTTTTTGGATTTATATATTTGCATATCCGGATATGGATAGATATGCAATTTTCATTGTTAAATACGTATTTAAGATCGAAATATCGTCGATGTTTACAGTCGTCTATAAATTCTGATATATATTATAATCAAAGTATTGATTATGATATAAGTTTGTTAACGGATACAGCACTTCTTAACTTCAGATGCACTGAGGAAGACAACAGTCTCATCACCCGATGGAAGACCCGCCATTCATCCACAACGCCAACACACCACGATCCAACCTCTACGTTATCGCACCGTTCGCGCAAGCAACAGCGCAAGGAACAACGGCGTCACAGCGGCAGCCGCGACGATGACTACTTGCCGCCACCCACCGCGCCACAGTCCTCCTTAACGTCATCATCTGGCCCTTTAAGCAGCCAAGGCGGCCACGTACAGCATCACCATCAGTCAGGCTTTCAGTCGCATGGTGGCAACAGTGGTGGCAGAGCGGATAAGAAGGGGTCTCTTAGTGGTGGCGGTAAGAGGTGCAACGATTGCATGGGATGCCTGCGTACGGAAGACTGTGGTCGGTGCGATGTGTGTCAAGCCGGCGGTGGGCGCCACAGGGAGCGCTGCAAGCAGCGAATATGTATTAACTATGGCGGGTAAATAGAATAGAATAGAATAGAATAATTTATTTCGTGATAATATTTGCAAGTCAATTTACACATGTCATTAAAAAGAGTGTACACACATCTTACTTCACATATTAAAATATTTCCATAATCATATTACACGGAAGAATATGATTGTTTAATTATGATAATAAGAATTATGTCATATATATTGGTATTGTATCACAAAATTCGTTACAGAATAGAAAGAATATTTCAATAAATACTGTTTTGAATGTAATTTGAATGTTTTGACTAGACCAGCATTTTACATGTGGTGGTAGTGTATTGAATATTTTAGGTGCGTAATATTGAACCGTACTACGTGCTTTATTAATTCCAATACTATTTAATATAATGTTAAAATTTTGTGTGGTATTGTAGGTTTGTATTTCGTTTACGTAAATGTAATACATAGTTTATTTGTGATAACTTCAATGAGAGGCAAAAAGAGTATTATAACAAAAGTATTGAAACTGGATGCACATATCGTTTTACTGTACAAAAAAAATCTTTAAATCTACATTACACACTCTAGCCAATGAATACTAACTATATAAAGAAGATCAACGCTGTGCAGTTTTTCGTGGCAAAAAATTTAATTTCGATAATGCTTGGCAGCATTCTGCTGGTTTTACTTCAGTATCTTGCAATTGCAGCAGCCAGTGTTGTGATGTATTTTACTGACTTACTATCTTTGTTTTCTTAATAGGATAGAGTGACGTAGGGATTAGATTCTTCTTAAATATAAATAAATATGATATAGATTGGAGTAGCTACTTGTGCCGCCACTTGGCCGCATGATAGCTATAGGCTTGTGCAATATATTTTCCTTATTAATGAGTACCCGCAAATAGTGTCAATTGTATAAAAATATAAAATATATATAATATTATAACAATACCAATACCAAATATATATAATATAAAATATAAAAACCAATACAAAAAGCAATGCTATCGTTGCCCAAGAAAACAATTGTATCCTTACAATTATTTATGATAAAAAAGCTCTTTATACTAGGATATTATTTAAAAAATGATCACTACGGTGTTAAATTATAATATAGAATATCACCCAAATATTTGAAATGTATATCTAGCTACGTAATGCTTGTTACGGTATTTGGGTGATATTCTATACTAGGATATTACTTTTAAGTGTATATTCAATCATTACTGACTATGGAGAAGTTGAACACCAACTGATAATCAATATTCTTCGCTTAATTTAGATAAAATTCTAAAGAATTTAGATGAATTTTTTAATTAAGAAAACATTTGTGCCTGAGAAAATTATCGATATACTCGATTGTAGTATTCATTGCTCTAGCGTAATTTAGCTAATTTCGATTTTACAATGGAAGTGGTCAGTCGCGAAACGAATTAACATAATTACCATGCATGTGAACATACATTTTGCGCGTACATCATGTAGAGTAATAATATTGAGGTGGAAAATAGTTGTGTGAAGTTGTATGAAGACTTTTTATCCAACAACAAAACGTTAAAAAATTACTGTTCATTTAGTAAATTTAAAATGCTTGGAAACATTTATTATGAACATTTATGATTTTGTAAATGTCGATTAAAAGTCAAATGGATTTATTGTCGCCTTCCACTGCACCGCCGTCACCCCCTCCCCTCTCAACACCACCATCAATATACCGCTGGGTCATTAATTGTACTCAAAGAGTATCTGCCTCGAAAAACGTTATATTTTTCGATTGCCCACTGCGTCAAGAAATGTAATTTTTCTGACGTTTGGAGGAAAAACTATTTTCATGACAAATTTTTTATTTTATTTTTTCATTCATACACATAGGGGAGATAACAGGTTAGAGGATCCAGGTTTATCTCCCACTAATAGGAATACATTAAATAAACATAACATTAGTTTCAATGTCGAAAATTAAACATTCACATTTCTTAGAAAACTAATATATTTTTCTTACAGCCTAGAATTTTTTTTTTAAATGAGAAATAAACATTCATAAGGAACATTTATATAATATGACAGGAAATTATATTCATACACATATGCCTGTAAACACCTGTAGGGATTTAGCACTCTTATTTTACGTTTATACACTTCACAATATGACCATAGACAATCTATATCACTTACAAAATTAATGAAAAGGTTCATAATTCTATTGCATGGGGAATTTCCACTTAACGATGTTTTATAATAACTGACAGAAAAGGTATGATGGTTTCTAGAGTTAAAAGGTGGAACATGAAAAGTAAAGAGATGCAAAAGTGACAGATGAAAACGATTATTTACAATTTTGTATAGTAAGCTCAAGTCATTATAATTTCATCGAAACACTAAAGTTGTTAAATTATACCTCTTTAAGGCAAAGTTGTAATCTGGTGATAATGACATTTCAACTTATCATCATTGAACCGGTTTTATTGTATATGAGCATATAAACACAATTCTAATTGTACACATTTTCATGAGCACCAATTTAGCTAAGTTAATAAATCACGTGAAAAAGACTTCCAAACAACTCTCATTTAATGGCGTTTATAAATATTTCAGTTAATTTTTATGCTTCTGTCTCTTGATATTTCTGTTAATTTGGTGTAGAATCAGCAATCGTAAGCGGCGTAACTCGAGCTCAGACCGGGACGGCACCGCAGCGCCCCAAAACTCGCACTTGCAAACGACGCAAGCGCGCCAATGCTATGGCCCAGCGTGCATAATGCAAGCGCGATACGGCAGCAAGTATTGTTCGGACGCTTGCGGCTCCCGCCTGGCCACCAGCCGTATCTTCCAGGTGTTGCCGCAGCGGATCCAGGAATGGGCGCTCAGTCCTTGTCAAGCAGAAGATAAAAACATCAAAGGTGAGTACTGACTGGGTATAGCTAGTTGAGATGACAGGTGCTGAAGCAAATCAATTTCTCAATTAATAGTTTCTTAATACCATTTTCAAATTATTAAAATTTATTTTTTTATTTTATTCAATTTATTTAAAAGAAACGGCAATTTACAAAGATTTATAGTATATCCTGATTAACTAACTCATAGAAACAAATGGTATTATTTTTTATTTTTTAAGAAAAAAAAAATACAGTAGTCTCTTACGTTTATGGCTGAAGGCAACATTTAAATTCGATGAGAAAACTGGTTATATTTTTTAAATGAACTTTAATTAGTTCCTAATTGTTTTTAAACATAGAATATTTTAATAACTCGAAATAAATTTTAATTGAAATATTTGTAATATAGAATATCACCCAAATACCGTAACATTTTAAATTATTTTAATATTTTAATAACATTGTTACGGTATTTGGGTGATATTCTATATTATAATTTAACACCGTAGTGATAATTTAAAAAAATGAAATATTTGTATTTAGATGAATTTGCGAATTCATTAAATCTTGAGCAAAACCGCGGTTATACTAACAATTTTATATCTTAAACTGTTATCAAACAAAATTGCGCAAGAATTAAGGTAGAAGTTTATAACGTTACACAGTTACTATATATATGTATATATAATTTAACGTATCACTTAAAAATACTTAGCCATCGTTTTATCAACGGCCTACGCAGGCCTACAGAGAATTACTACTTTGATCATACTTGACTTATAATTAATAATATTATTGACGTTGAACTACTGGAGAAATTCGTCATGGGAGAAAAATTAAACTTTTTAATTAATTAAAATATGTTCCCTAGCCCGACTATTGTAAAACTATATTGAACATTCCAATAGCGTTGGACAGCGTGCGCAAGCAACAGTCCGAAGTGCGATCGGTACTGCAGGAATTAGACCAGCGGCACCGCGAGCTGGACGCCGTACTGGACCGTGCTCGACGTGCCACGGTCGATCCGCTCGCCGATGCGGACGGCGATGACGAGACCATAGTGGCCACCGAAGTTTCCATCTATTGCATCACGTGCGGCCTTGAAATCCATTCGCGCACCGCCATCAAACACATGGAGAAGTGCTTCAACAAGTACGAGTCGCAGGCATCGTTTGGCAGCATCTTCAAAACCAGGATTGAAGGCTAGTATTTTATTTTATTATTAATTGATCAAATATTAACTGGACCGAAGTACCAATTACGTATGCTATCGGTTTTCCATAGAACATACAGAAATATATCTATATTTTTTCCGAGCTCGAACTCGCAGCCTATGAATTGCCTAGCGGAAACTCAATATATTAACCAATCAGGCTATAAATCTATTGATTAAAAAATATATTATATTTATCTACAAAATATTGTATCTCAAAACATTTATAATGCTAAGTGACTATTTCGAAAGGTAAATCAACATCGTCAGTACAACAATAATAAACAATATATCTGCGTCATTCAGCAGGATTGTTATACGGTTGGATGTAATTTTTGTTTAGTTGGTAATCCATGTGTAGTTGGGAAGTTAGCCGTCGAAATACGCATCTAGATTATAAAAACACGGAGTTACGACAATTGGGTGATAATACTATAAAATTAAAGAACGCCGTAGTAATTAATTTATGATGAAGGTTAAGAGAGTAAGTCCTTATATTATTTAATATATATTAGTGATCGATTTCGGGCCAATATCCTCAGACCAAAACTACAAAGGGGTTACAAGATCACCATTTAGAAATACTATAGATATAAACATTAAGTGGTAAAAAATATACATACTTGTTAGGTAATAGAAACTAGTGGACATTGTCATAAGTTGTAAAAGGTGGGAACTCACAGAACGTATAAATAAATTAAAATTGTATAAATATGAGTGTATAAATTGTATAAATAAAGTATTGTAAAAATGGTATAAATAGTTTAAAACATAGTATAGAATATCACCCAAATACCATAACTCAAAGCATTAAGTAGCTAGATTATAATTGTTTAGCAATCACGACTCGTGATAGGTATTTTATTTAGTTTTTATCGTGTGCTACTGAAGATGGGGGCATAGCCTTCGAAATGCGCATCTAGCTACTTTAATGATTTTTGCGTGATATTCTATACAATTATTTAACACCGTAGTGATAATTTAAAACAAAAGTTTAAAAGAGTAGAAATAATAAATTACTATTTTATAACGTGGCCATATTTGTTGATGGTCAAGAGAGAACATGCGGTAAGATAAGAATATATTTTATATAATATTATTATATTATAATATAGGCAACGTATTTTGCACAAATACATCGTGAGGTGGGGTCATAGATAGAAATTCGAATTCAAATATAAATAGTATACGAATGAAAGTAACAAAAAATATTTGAGATATTTAAAAAGAGGTTTTCTAGAATAGTTAATTTGGTCGTTAAGACAATTTATGTTTTCATCATTTTTAATTTGACCTATTTCAGTTTTCAAGTAAATTTAATTTTATGCTTTTTTGACAATTGTGAAGTACTTTTATGCCGTTAGTACATTGGTGATAAAGTACTTTAAGGTGTCTGCCGAAATGGAGGACTTATATTTGTTATTTATATGTTCTTTAGATCGGGTAGCTACAGATCTACCTGACTCGCTTATGTATTTGGCATTACAGTTGTCGCAACTTAGCATTTAGCTTAGCACTATTTTCTAGGGGATCGATTATTTCTTTATAGTTTGCGAGTAAATTGTTAATACATGAGTTAGTTTTAAAAGTACATTTGATATTATATTTTATAAGAAGTTGTTTGATTTTATACGAGAAATCGCCGCAATAGGTGAAGCTACTATAGTAGTAGATGGTATCGTTAGAATTGTTAGTTGTAGTGTTTAGAGGATCTACTTTTAATTATTTTTTCTATCTATTTTGGAGTTGATGTTAAGAGGAAATTTGTTTAATTAAGCTAGGTGATGTATTGTGTCAAGTTCTTTTTTCCGTGCTTGCGGATCTAAAGGAAATGTGTACGCTTTATGTAGGAGTGAATGAAAGGCAGCATATTTATGATTTTATAGTGGTATGAATTATATGAGATGATGGTGGAGCAGAGAGTGGGTTTACGAAAGATGTCAAATTTAAACTTGTCTAGATGTTTATGTATTGTAATGTCAAGGTTGATAGAGTTATTATTTATTTATCTCTTTCAAGTGTAAAGTTTAAGTTTTGATGAATATTATTTAGGTAGTCTTTAAATAAATGAAGTGAATCGATGGTATGGTTCCAGATGATTAATGTATCAACCATGTATCGTTTATAAAATGTATTTTTTGAACGGGTTGTTGTATTTGAACATGAAGTAAATTTTAATAATATCAAGGTAGTAGTTTGCTATAAGAGCTGAGATGAGTTTTGTGTGTGTTAATTGTTTACTTTGTAGGTATGTAGTTATGCACTATACAATCATGGCCCAAATGGAGCAGATTCAGAAATTAAAAGAAAAAATCTTAATTCTGGTTTTTTAATTGAATTTACCTAATTAATATTAATTAAGCTCAGTTGACTGATATTAATTCGTTATATTTTAGTATTTGTTAGCTAATCCTTTTATATTTTAACCATTTATGGTGCTAGGCAACAAAATGATGATGGGCAATGCTTATATTATTTAAATTATTGACAACACATGAGCTGTACAATGTGTCTACTTTCAGGAGAAATTTGACATCCGTTTCCACTAAAATCGATTGTTTAGCATTTACATGAAATTATAACATATATAAATAGATATTTCTAAAATAAAAGCTCATGTTTGTATATATTTATTTTCACGAATCTAATATATTCCCAGAAATTTGGCAAACGCACTAAAGACAATGTGCTACGGTACAGACAGGCAAAACTCCTTCATTCGTGTACGCTACAACCTTATAACTTTTTATTCTTTGTTTTACAATATTATGATACATTCTATTTAAAATAATGCAAGATCATGTAAAATAATAAATTAGCTAATATGAACGGTGGTGTAGAAACGCATATGTTTATAACTATAATGATGTAACATACAATTCCAGGTAATAACATGTTCTGCGATTACTTCAACCCTGTCAACCGGACGTATTGCAAGCGCCTACGTGTTTTGTGCCCTGAGCACTGCAAGGACGCGAAGATAGGTGATCATGAGGTCTGCGGCTGTCCCCTCGTTATCAACGTCTTCAGTCTCACTGGGGAGTTCTGCCGTGCGCCCAAGAAGTCTTGCGGCAAGCACCACGTTTGGGAGAAACTGCGCAGGGCCGAAGTAACTATATAAGAAATATGTTAACATTCGGTTGGTGTAATCTAATTTTAACTCTGCGAATATTTTTTAAACAAAAGTAGGCCATATGATATGATATTAACTCATACCACCATAGCTAACAAAAAAAACTAGGGTGTAGGGTAAAGCATATTTATAATTTATGTAGGGTAAAGCATAATATAATTTCATTTAAGTATATATTTGGAAAATCCATTTGTTGCAATGGAGTTTTATTTGTCATTTGTCTTAATACTAGAGTATTATTACTAGTAGTAATAATAATAAATCACGCACAGTATTAATTTTAGCCTATAAAATTCGTAGTCATTCATGTATAGGAACTGATTGGAAACAGAACGCCACGCCGATCTCCCTAAGCTTACTTCTTAATTTTTTTTCATGTTTCTCTTTTTCTTAACTAACTTTAGCATGTCTTGTTTTGAAACTTTTCCCTATTCATCGTATATAAAATCCTCATCTTCCTATAGCATCACAATTCAAAAGCTTCTATTCTACGTTTCTCTTCCTATCCTCCGCCTTCTATTGTACAACTCACAGCCGTACAATGCTACATACCACACATATGCCTTTAGTTAACTTTACCTAATACCCAAGTCAGTATTTGGTCGTATAATCTACTCCTTTTTCTACGAATGCCTTCCTACCCTATGCTATCCTACATTTTATATCTACCTTACCTCGATTATTCTTGGTAAATCTACTTTCTCGATTAGTTATATATCTTTTAAGTAATTTTTTTTTATATTTCATCTATTTTATCACCGCATCTTCTACCTTCATTCTTCGCATTCTTTCTTGTCACACGTCATCACCTTTGTTTTGCCTATATTTATTCATTTTATAATCTCTAGTCAATATTCCCTGTTTAATTTTCATTCTAAATTTTGCTTTCTTCTAATATCGGTATACCGTCCGCAAACCTCAAGTTATCTACTTTACATCGAATTTTCATTGCTATAATGCTATAATATTCTTTAACCATATTTTATACATCTTCTATATATTATATATACTATGATAACGGCCACAGTTTATATCCTAGACTCCCCAATGGATAGCATGTTACTATTGTATTATATATTATATGTGTCTCTCTTTTTACCCACCCAATTCTCACCATCCACATTTCAAATGGTTCTATTCTTACCTTATTGTACTACAGTCACACATTGCTACATTATGCAAATGCACAAATATGCATTAAAGGTGCTAATATTATACATAGATCGATTTAGAGCGCGTCCGTCAATGGCTCAAGATGGACGAGTTGTTGGAACGCGAGCGACAGATTCGTTTGGCAATGGCATCCCGTGCGGGCGTTTTGGCGCTCATGCTGCATTCAACGTACAACCACGATGTCATGGAGGAGATCACGCGCGCTTCACACCAGGACCACCACGCCATGCAGCGCGAACTCGCCAAACGCTTCACTGCTGCCAAAACGACCAGACAATAGACAATATCCCATGAAGACTGGATATCATCCCATGGCGTATATTAGCTAGCTATATAGATAATAAGTTTATTTTTCATAAATATCAGTACATACAAGTTGTATGCATGATATAATAAAACAGGCGTCAAAAATGAAAAAATAAAACCTATATAATAGTATATTACATCTTCATAATATCTTTTCACTTGTATTTTGATTCAAAAAAGTCTTCTACGGTATATAGTGCTTCAATTAGAAGAAGCGTCTTAATCTCCTTTTTAAAACTTTCAATGGCTAATGGTTTTACCCTCGTTGGTAGGTGGTTATAGATTCTACAAGCGTTGTAGTATATTCCTCTTTCGTAGGCAGCGCGTTTGTGTTTCGGAATGTATTTTACGTCCTTCGATCTTGTCGGGTAGTTGTTTAGATTGAAGTCTTCTTGGTGTTTATGAACAAACATTGCAACTTCACAAAAAAGTAGATGCTAAGGTTAATATTCCCAGATTTTTTTTTAATGTGGCTTACATGTGTCACGGTATTTTATATTGGCCAGTATTCTAACGGCTCCCTTTTGGTAGAAATTTCTATTGAATAGATCACGTCTTAAGCGCCCTTAGTAAATCATGCCATATAGTAGAAATGAATGGAAGTAAGTGAAATGAAATTACCATGGACGGTGTATGTAGAATTAATTAGTTGAAAATAAACGTTACATTTTTTGATATTGTTATTTTGAATTCTGAACTTATTAACAAATCATTCGAAATTAATAAATTGTAGCTACTTAATAAATTTTATATGTAGTAAATTATATGATTTTACCGGTCTTTCCGAAATTATGACGCGAATTGCGATGTGTAGTTCACTCGCGAATCGTTCACTCTGAACGGTTCAATCAAATGACGGGCGTACTGTGACGATGTTTTGCAACGACCTATAGGTCACTATGACCTAGTTCGTGAACTATGAACTACATGGTGCACGGTGTACGTATTGATGTACTTGTACTAGGTCCTGAACCCGTACTAAACCGTTCATAAACTTTCATAACGGCTCGTAAACGATGAAGTATAGTATACATTACATATACAGTACCAATAGCGGCATCTATCAGCTTTGTGCCGCAACCCCACTTTGATCTAGTGGCGCTGCAGAACATCGAACGTACCGTATATATGCGACCGTATATACGGACATAATGCAATATTCAAAAAATTATCCGAACAGTATATATTACTAGCGATGGTAAACTATAGGTCACTTTGAGGACCTTGTTCGTATTTCGTAGTTCATTGCAATGTACCGTTCACGAATTATAGGTCGTGAACTACTACATCTTTTAAAAATGAACTAGTTCACGACCTATATGAAATACATGCACATACATGCATACATGCACATCTCTTTTTTTCTCAATATAAAAATATTAGTTAGTTAAAGAGTCCGCAATCCTAAAGATTGGTTGGAAACAGCACGCCATGCCGATCTATCCTGAGCTAATCCCTTCATCTCCCTATAGCTATTCATCTCAACGTCTTCAACTATCTGACTCACATACTCCAATCTAGGCCTACCTACCCCTCTCTTTCCCTCCACTCTACCTTCTATGATCAATTGCATAATCCCCCCATGCCTAAGAATATGCCCTACTAATCTGTCTCTCCTACGCTGTAACACTCTCCAGATACTTCTCTTCTCCCCTACTAACTCTAGTACAGCTTCATTTGTTAATTTATCTTCCCAACCAATCCTCATCATCCTCCTATAACACCACATTTCAAGTGCTTCTAATCTACGCTTCTCTTCCTTTCCTATAGTCCACGCCTCACACCCGTACAGTGCTACACTCCAAACATACCTTCAGTAATCTTTTTCTAATACCCAAGTCAATATTTGATCTTAAAATCTGTTCTTTTTCTACGAATGCCTTCCTACCCTGTGCTATCCTACACTTTATATCTACCTTGCTTCGATTATCTTTTGTGATTCTACTGCCTAAATAACAAAAATCTGACACTTCTTCGATTCTATTATCTCCTATTGAGATCCTCATTTTTCTACTGCATTCCTTTTTGTCACACCTCATCACTTTAGTTTTACCTATATTTATTTTCATGTTAAAATCCCTAGTCAATACTGCCTGCATACCATTCAATACCCTTTCTAAATTCTTTTCGCTTTCTTCCAATATAGCTATATCGTCGGCGAATCTCAACATATATATTTTCTCTCCCTGTACATTCACACCTACACTATACTCTTCTTTTACTTTGTTTATTGCATCTTCTATATATAGATTAAATAATAACGGTGAAAGTGTACATCCCTGCCGAACTCCCTTCCCTATTTTTGCTACCTCTTCTTCCCCCTCAATTCTAACTAAGGCAGTTTGGTGTTTATATAAATTAAAAATTATTCTCCTATCCTTATAATCTATACCCGTTTCTTTTAAAATTCTAAACATTATGTCCCAATCTACATTATCAAATGCCTTTTCTAAATCTAAAAAAGCTATGCAAGTTACCTTTCCTACCCTCTTTCTTTTTTCTACTACCGTTCTTAGTGCTAGAATCGCCTCCCTCGTCCCTCTGTTTTTCCTAAAACCAAACTGATCTTCTCCTAGCCTTTCCTCTACTTTATTTTCTAATCTCCTATAAATAATCTTTAACAATATCTTCGATGCATGTGATAGTAGACTAATGGTCCTATAGTTCTCACACAAATTAGCTCCTATTTTCTTCGGCATTGTTACTATTCTACTACGCTGAAAATCCTGTGGTACTTCTCCCTTCTCATATATTTTACAAACTAACCTGTATAATCGCTCCTGCATTTTTTCCCCTGCGTGTTTTATTAATTCGGCTGGTATCATATCAATCCCCGCTGCTTTGTTATTCCGTAAATCATTTAATGCTCTATGAAACTCTGACCTAAGTATGCTAGGACCTAAGTCATCCTCATCTATCTGTTCCACACTTTCTAGCTCCTCCATGTCCTGCCTACCTTTATATAAATCTTCAAGATACTCCTTCCATCTTCTAGCTTTTTCCTTATTTTTTGTGAGTTCCTTACCCTGCTTATCACATATAATGTTACCCTTTGGTTTTACTTTAGAAAAATGTGACTTGATTTTCCTGTAGCGCAAATCTACTTTACCTCTTCTCATATCCTCCTCAATATCCTCACAATTTCCTTTTATCCACTCTTCTTTCGCTAGCTTGCATTTCCTATTAATTAAGTTCCTTAGTTCCTTATATTTTTTCTGTCCTGCTTCTGTGTTTCCAATTTTAATTTTCCTTCTTGCTTCTATCATTTCAACTATTTCTTCCGTGATCCATTCCCTCCTACCTGCCCTTTTCTTTGTGCCTAATACTTCATTTGCTGCTGTAGTTAACCCATTTCTGATTTCCCTCCATTCGCAATCTATGTCGTTCCTAGATGTTCCATTAGCCATGATTTCTACTTTCTGCTTGTACTTTTCACATACATCAGCTAATTTTAACCTATCGACATCTACTCTGACCTGTTTAGACTTCTGTAATTTCTTGAATTTGACCTCTGAGTCCAGGACTACTAAATTATGGTCACTATCAATATCTGCTCCAGGGTAACTCTACAATTCTTAATCTGGTTCCTAAACCTCTCTTTAACCAGTATGTAATCTATCTGATACCTCCCTATATCTCCTGGCATTTTCCACGTATATATCCTGCGCTTGTGATTCTGAAAAAGCGTGTTTGCTACCACTAGCTTATTCCTAATACAAAACTCTACCAATCTATCCCCTCTATCATTACGTGTTCCTATTCCATATTCTCCTACTATTGAAACTTCCTTTCCCTTACCTACTACGGCATTCCAATCTCCGATTACAATTAGATTATCCTGTCCTTTAACGTTTGCTAACCTAGATTCAATCTCCTCATAAATGGATTCTACCTCCTCATCATCGTGACTTGAAGTTGGCATATATACTTGCACTATAACTGTGTCCGTTGGCTTCGTGTCTAATCTAATAGTTATAATTCTATCACTAACTTGGCAATAACTCTTTACTCTACATCCCAACTTTCTATTCATTATAAAACCTACACCGGTATGCCCATTATCTGATGCTGTGGTTATTAATCTATATTCTCCTGACCACGTATCTACTTGATCTTTCCCCCTAACTTCACTAATCCCTACAATATCCAGTTTAAGTCTCTCCATTTCTAATTTCAAATTCTCTAACTTTCCTATCCTATTCATACTGCGTACATTCCACGCTCCAACTCGTAGAACTCTCGACGAAATCGATTTCTTGCCCGCCCCAGAATCCGAGGGCTTACCTGCTACCGAAGTAGCCGGGTGAGACTCTGAGCCATTGGCTCTACTCACCTGGGGTAATACAGTAATAGTAATCGACATTTTCATTTTGCTGTAAGCTTGAGAAAGGTACAGTGCTGGTTTCTCCTTGCCTTGCACCGACCAATGAGTGCATATTTTAGCCGTCGCCCCACCGATTCAGCCTAATCCCCCTAATACCGTGGGTTAGCCTGAAATCTTTCCTATAGACCGGGATCCCTGTATAGGGACCGCTCTATAGGCCAGAGCGTCGTTGCCCATGTCTTGCCCCTAGGAGGCATATGCAGTGCATTGGCACACTATTGACACAATAGCACAATAATAGAACAAATAAAGATACCTCTGTCACTCACCGTGATTGCTATACAATTGAACGAAATATCATTGTAACAGGAGTTTCCCGCTTTCATGCGACATCTATCGTAATTAATATAAACTATGGAAAAGAATTACAGATAGCTATGATCAACTGAGCAAACGCATAGCAAAATTCAAGGGTTAGTAAACTAAACAAACCAAAAAGAAAATTTATTTGTTAATTAAATAGAATAGACAGGATGATATCGGACCTGAATCTAAATTCGTTAAATCACATTTTAATCTATGAATATATAAATACTCTCATAAGTATTTAACTCAGAATAATTTTTAACACATTTAAGTAATTTAAGTGAACTACTTTCAATTGGATGACCGGATTCAAAAATGTGGTTGGCTACTGCACTTCTATCTTTTCTATTTAATCCAAAATGAGCTAAATGTTCCTTAAATCTAACTTCTATGGGTCTGTGTATTTGACCATATACCTTGGGACAACTAGAAGAAGAGATTTCATAAATACCAGATTTTTTAAAATATCTACTAAATCTTTGGGATTTCCCAGAAAATTCGCAAGACTATTAGAAGTATTAAACGCTATTTTAAAGTTATATTTGTTCAAAATTCTATCCAAACCGCAAGAAATGATTGGGTCAAAAGGAAGTTTAACAAAATGCTGAGCGAATCGTTACTTTTTACTAAACTATATTTCTAATATCGTTTGTTCTTTTAAAATTTCTCAATATATCACTTACAATTAGAGAAGAGTAACCATTCTGCACACCTATATTGCGGATATTATTCAATTCAATATTATTCAAAAGCTCCTAACACGGATGTAACATATTCCGAATGTTTCAGATCATTGCCATCAACATAAACACCGTTGCTTTCAATTTTTTAATCAACCGCTTATTGAATTTTTGATTATCTAACGAGAGATACAACATTAAATTAATTTTCATATTAACACCACTCACCATTAAGGTCGAAATGTAGAACATGGGAAAGTATCTTAGTTTTAAAACGTTTATAAGCATATGCACACTAGGAACAACATGGTCAGTGGCTATATATATATATACTTGTGAACAACAGGACAAGAACATATATTAATAATTTATAGAAATTTATTCAATTCGATTTTATTTGCCATTATATTTTGCAAATCAATAGATTTAACATGTCGGATTCATACTAATATACAATAAAATAAAAGCTATGTCATTACAATATATTTTGAAAGTATAAATTACAGGCAACATCTAACATTAGATATTTCGCATTAAAGTTAAGATTGTCTAATAAAACATTTTTGTCAATAGTATCTAAGTAGAGATTTTGTAGAAACTAACGTAATACTGATTGATTTCATAAACACATATTTAAATCATAATATAGAATATCACCCAAATACCGTAACAAACATTAAGTAGCTAGATTTACATTTCAAGCGCTATGCGCCCATCTTCAGTAGCACATAACACATCTTCATTCATGGGCGCATAGCGCTTGAAATGTACATCTAGCTACTTAATGCTTGTTACGGTATTTGGGTGATATTCTATATTATAATTTAACACCGTAGTGATAATTTTAAAAACATATTTAAATCGTTTACAATAAACCACATAAATTTTAATATTTATATTATTGTACATTATTTGCTAGCGACAATGTCAAGAATTGTACAGTTTCGATAACATTCGAGTATAAATGTTATAATTTGAATGGGAATTGCATTGTATTGCGAAGAAGTTTTTTTATAGAGATTTGCATAGAGATGTTAAAAGGCATAGCGTGGGTGAAGAACTTTTCAAAAACAATCAACTTATTTTATATTAATTATTTCTAATGCAATACATGTATTTTAAACGCAACATGAAGAAGAAGCTTAGACAACTTCTTTAATTATTCACAAGTAAACTTAACTATTCTAATATTACATAAGCGGCCGATATCTCATACAGAATATCTTTTTGCTTTCGGTCTATAATTTTTCATGTTTACTACAGATACAGATCTACAGTCATGTCATTCAATACACTTTTTCACAACATTATTTTTGATAAATAATGTTCATTTTTAAAATTAGCACCACGGTGTTAAATAATAGTATAGAATATCACCCACACCGTAACTTAAAGCATTAAGCAGCTAGATGTATATTTCGAAGGCTATGGCCCTCATCTTAAGTAGCATAAGATAAAAACTAAATAAAAAACCTCTGTTACGAATCATGATTGATATACTATTAAATAAATAAGTCAACATGTCAGAAGTATTTCAAAAATGGCATACAATATGACCTATAAATCTTTTATACATTAATAATTAACAAAACTAACAAGTAACAATAAACATTGGTTTGTCAAAACTAAAATTACTAAAAATAAATTTAAAAATAGTTCTTATTAAATAAATTAAATAGACAACATGAAATTGGGCCTGAATCTAAATTCATTAAATTTGATTTAGATTTATGCATGTATATACTTTCAGAAGCATTTAACTCGGAATAATTTAAAACATTTTTAAGTAATTTTAGTGAACTAGTTTGAATAGGTTGACCTGATTAAAAAATATGCTCGGCGACAGCACTTTTATCTTTTTTATTTAATCTGAAAGCATCTAAATGTTCCTTAATTCTAAAAATTTAATAAGCGGTTAATTTAAGTTACAGTATTTGGGTGATATTCTTTACTAATAATGTTCATATTTTCTAATTTCATTTATTAAAAGGAGAGAACAACATTTTCTGTTAACGTCTTCGTTTCTGAATAAGCTAATTGTTTTTTATAGTCTATACATTACATGAATATATGAAGTCATTACTTATGTACAATATAATACATTTATTGCTATGTACATATTTTTTCTAATTATTTAAATTATACTGTATTACTTATTATATTATATTAAAAGCACAACCATATTTGTTATATAAAAAGATTATCTCTGCCATACATTCAAATAAATAATATTTTGCTCTGTTCTACTGCATATTAGAATACATAATATATATATATTAATACATAGATAAACGGAAACGCATTAAAACTGGCTCGCACTTTTCAAAATGTTACGGACAAAGATGATACATGTATGCGAAAACTTAATATTAGGTATTTAAGTGTCAGTATCATATATTTCATAAATCGTCCTATTAATAAGAAATATGTATATTTTAATGGCGCCACTCTAAGTCCGAATGCAATATCTAAACGGCTGTATTTTGAGAATACATAAAACTCCTAGCTTTAGTTGTCAAGTATTAAGTCAAACAAAAAGTTTCATTGGTGTTTTAAGCGACTTAGAAATAGGATCACAACTCGTCTAAAGTAGCGATGGCAAACTATAGGTCACTTTGAGGACCTAGTTCGTAGTTCATAGTTCATTTCAATGTACCGTTCACGAATTATAGGTCGTGAACTACTACATCTTTTAAAAATGAACTAGTTCACGATCTATATCAAATATGTGCACATACTGAAAATAATCTCTTTTTTTCTCAATATGAAAATATGAAATAGTAAAAAATAAATAAATTGAAATATTACAATACTTATTTTGAAATTGGAATGAGGAAGAAAAGACAACAATGTTTATAATTTATACAAAACATATATATAAGGAAATATAACTTCTCTAGGTACTCACGATTATTTATATGAAGTTCTAAAATACTTATTGGTAGTTACTGATGAAAATGTTTACTACTTTACTAACACTTGAAAATTAAATGTACAAACTATAATAAAATAAACTAGATAGAATCGTTTTGTTTGGTGTTATAATTTATATTTTCTATTCCGAATCTTCTCTGTTCAAACTTCAAAGCTTTGATTTGATATTAAGTGATTGCATCATTGCACTCAGTATGAAATAGAAGAACTATAAGATTTAGATGTTTATTTTTGCATTATTGTAAAAATTTGCTAAGGCATGACATATTTAAGAACATATATAATCTTGCTAATATATTAATTATATTATTCCAAATGAAATCTGATACCAACATATAAATTGTGACTCAGCTCGGCAATGCTGCTGTTGCAATATTGCATCGAGTTTCTTATTTCGTTCCGTTCACCAGCACAATTTATCACTAAATAAATGTTAGTACTGTATATGTAATTTATACTATACTGCATCGTTTACGAGTCGTTGTGATTCCTGAACGGTTTAGTACACGACGGGTTCAGGACCTAGTACAAGTACACATCAATACGTACACCATGCACCATGTAGTTCATAGTTCACGAACTAGGTGATAGTGACCTATAGGTCGTTGCAAAACATCGTCACAGTACGCCCGTCATTTGATTGAACCGTTCAGAGTGAACGGTTCTCGAGTGAACTACACATCGCTGGAACGTAGTGAACGAAACACGTATACTGAATCATTATTATTGTCATTGTAGGTACAGTCAAAGTAAATAGTAATGTATTGATATAAGGAAGTGCAACAGAAGTTTACGCTTTCCATGCACCGCTGTTCTCATTGCCATGCACTGCACGAAACTCCTACACTGAGTCATTACCACTGTCTTTGATTGTACGTTCAACCAGGGTGTTTTGAAAATATGTGAAATATGATTACTGTCAGATAATAGCAAGTTACTGCAGAAGTTTTAAACTATTCCGGACGATTAACTACTCTATAATTGAATAATCTAACATACAAGGTTTTCTGAAGGTGCGGTATATTACTTTAATGCGATTAAAACGCCGTTTAGTTTACGACAAGATAAGGGTAAGGGTAGCTTGGGGTTACAGTGTTAAAAACAAATACCTAAATATATCACAGGTAAAAAATAAGCACTAAATTTATTCAGAAATAACCATAAGAAATATTATAGATTTTACAACACTGTAGGTAAACATTAATGATTGTATTGTCATTTATTTCATTTATAAATTGAACAATATTTAAAATATGAGAAGAATATATATGTTGGCGAATACTAATTATTATTACGAAAAAAGCAAGTGTTAAGCTTAGGTTATATATATATTTTTTAGTGGAATTCGGTAGCTATTTGATATTTCTCGTCAAAGGAGGCATATTACACATTGTTCATAAGGCATAAGAACTATTACGGAACAACTGATTTACCTAATGTAAACAATAAAATTGTTAAAATACACAAATTATATATTAATTACTAAATACAAGGTAAATTTTTTCCAACTAACGATCGTCCGCGCACCGATAACCGCTACACAGACAGCAACAACCAATAAGATATTCCATAAAGGATGTTTACATGTGAACGCTTTAGAGGCTGTGCTTACTCCAGGGCTGTAAGACGTGTGCGCATACCCTTGCAGTCGCGGACGTTCGTCAGTTGGAAAAAATTTACCAATATATATACCGAAATGATACCTAAAACAAATTAAATACATACGATTACGAAAAATGCAGAAACACTAGACCATCCAACAAGAATCGGCTATAATCAATTCTTTTGCTTTCTGGTGGATTAAAACAATCAGCTATTTATACCGAAATATGACGTAGTCAGAAATTCATTGCAGATATGTAAGAAATAAGAAACTGTTCATATAACTGAATGTAATAATGCCTAATACTTGTGAGTTTATGAGTTTGCACTCAAAAGTTGCATCTACACATTAAACCGACGAATATTTTTTCCTACCAGAAAGTGGTTGGTTTGTGAATGAAATTGTGATTTTACAATCAAAATAGAAAACAAATAAGATATAACTCTATCATGGATACTTTGTTAATACTTACAACGATTATTTACGATTACTCCGTACAAAATTTTATGGTTTACCTTTCACATTGAGATATCTCTCAGCTGCAGGTACTGTAGTTGAAATAGCTTAGAGTATGGTGCACTTGTTTCGATCGAGCGCCTCTTGGATGTTGTCCATGATTGGGCTCTGATCGCGACGGATATCGATGTTATCGATCAGGTTTATGAGCTCTTTGAAGGCGGCGATGACTCGTAAGTTATACTTGGCGCTGCATTCGATGTACGCGCATTTCCAGTGTTTCTTGACCAAGTTGGCGATATCTTTACGACGCTCATCCGCGCTGCTGCCACCGCTACAAATCGCCTTGGCAGAGCCGCTACCGGCATTGGGCATGGGCCCACTAGACGAGTTCGAGGAAGAGGCCATGCCTCCCGTCGCCAACCCCATACCACCACCACCTGAAATCAATTGAGATACTACTAGCTAATAAGATGCAATCATAATATACCTTAGTGCGAATAAGACACCTTTGTAATAAAAACAAATCATTGAAAACAATAACGATTTAAGTTAGTTGGTCATCAATCCTAGTTATTGGTTAGAAACAGCACGCCATGCCGATCTCTTCTGAGCTAACTCCTTCATCTCCCTATAGCTATTCATCCCATACGTCATCCACTATCTGACCCACATATACTACATTGTAGCTGTTGGGATAACTATGAACTGCGTAGATAGCGAATTGATGGAAATTAGGGTTCACTACAGCAACAAAAGAAGTAACAGGCAGGAAGAAAGGGCTAGTAGAAAGGAGTAGATAACAGAAAAAACAGTTAACATGATAAGAGGTTAGAAGAAATAAAAAAACGCAGGGTAAATTCATAGGAAATGTAAATTAGCAACAGAAGAACACATAAAAGGAAAATGTGAGGATATTGAGAAAGATATGAAAAGGATGAATGTATAAATAGGTCATAGGAAAATTACGTATCATTTCTACAAAGTAAAACCAAAGGAAAACGTTATGATATGTGATAAGTAAGGAAAGGAGCTCACAAAAACTAAGAACAATGTTAGAAGATGGATAGAATTTCGAAGATTTATATTGAGGTAGAAAGGAAATTATGTAGCTAGATAGTGGAGAACAGTTAGATCATGATGAGATAGGTCTTAGCATTCTTAGGTCAGTTTAATAGAGCATTATATGGTTTAAGGAATAACAAAGCAGCAGGAGTTGTTATGATACCAGCAGAATTAATAAAATGCGCAGGGGAAAAGATGCACGATCGATTATAAAAGCTAGTTTGTAGAATTCTACATTATATATATATATCAGTGGCGGCTCGTGCCATTTCAATCTGGGTGGGCGCATTTCTTAAAAAATAACATAATAGTTAGAAATCTTACCTAAAATGGATGCAAAATGATTAAATTCAATCATTTCTTGAAAGTGAATTCCACTCTTCTATCTTTCATTGTTATAAACTTTTCCAAAACATTTTCGTTACAAATGTAAATATCTAGCACCACATTTTTCTTAATACACATCATCGCCAACGCGTTTAAACGATCATTACCCATAACATTTCGCAAAAAATTCTTGTTTATTTTAAGTGTTGAAAAACAACGCTCTGATTCAGCAGTGGTCATCGGGGTTGTTAAAATAATTTTAAGTATTTTTATAGTTTCCGGGAAAGTTTCACTGAGATTATTTTGTAGCAATAACGAAAGAAAATTTGTGGCTCCAATTATTTGATAAAAATCTGGACGCGAGTAAATGACTTCTGTTTTTAATCTGGTTTTATTCAAAAATGGATATGCATGACACACGGTTTCCAAAAGGTCCACTGGAAATTGTTTAGAAAATGTTTGCATCGATTTCGTGTTAAATAACTCAGCGGCTTGTAGATGGCCACGATATGAGAATCTGTCCTTCATCTGTGTTATAATTTTTTTTGTAAATGTCTCTTGTAAAACGCCGCGTAAATGTCCGGTTTTGAGCACCTCTTGCACAAGTTTGTGATCAATTTAAATCAGGCAGTGGCCTACCTAATTCTTTAATTTTTACCTTGTCCACAAGAGAAAGTCAATAAAACTCTATTTTCAATAAAGAACTAACACTATTCATTTTTATTAAATTATGTCTATTAAATACATTCTTGGAGAAACACGTGGCAAAATCGTACATACGTACATATCATACATACACAGAACAAATTCTACTGTCTTATCTGGCTATTCTATATCAATGTATACACACACACACACACACACACACACACATATATATATATATATATATATACTCTCTGTATATATATACTACTCTTTGTTCTCTCTGACCTTCTCTAGGACGTTAAAGAAGCGCGACATCCAATAGATGATATACCACATCGGTCGCCTGCACTCTATGTTACACTCATCTCATTGCGTATGTACTGTATATATGTATTTAACTTGTACTGGCATTGGATAGCGTTGGGAATGAGTGACATATATTAGACGATGGAGCAAGAGCGAACCGAAGAAACAGAAGATATACGGCATACGGTCGCTCTCACCGATTGCTTGCAATAGAGTGAGATGAGTGCATATGCATTTAACCTGTACTGCGTGGCGCTGGACACCCAGCGGCACCAAATTAGCGATATATCTATACCACGCGAACGATAGATACAGATAGATACAGCATTGGTCGCTGCTGTGACTTGCAACGGATACCACAACGGACACCACACCGTGTTGTGTTGATTGTTATCGCGGCGCAAGCTTTATCTTTTAGGAAAAATAATGCCGAGATAAAATATCGCAATACAATTATATATCTACGGTGATGCGCTCAATGTTCAGGAGGGGCGCGCGGCCCTGCGGCCTGCATAAGGAACCGCCACTGATATATATATATATATATATATATATATATATATATATATATATATATATATATATATATATAAATAAAATCAATCTTTGTTATTGAGCAGAGTCACGATGTAATACATTTTAATAATGTTCCTTTATTTGTATAATACCTTATATAAAGTAACTTACCATATATAAGGTCCTGTTTATTGCCAATTACAAGAATGGGAACGTTCGCCATATTCCTACCCTCGCACATTTGTTCCCGAATTGTCCGGATGTACTGAAACGTGTCCACGTTGCTTAGATCGAATACCAGTATGTATGCAGTTGCATTTCGTAACCCGTAAAACCTACCATCAAAGAAGAAATGATTGCAAAAGGAAACTCTTGCAAAGAATTCTTAGAAGTATTGATTGGAAAAAAAGTATAATATATACACAACAACGTATCGCAATTTAAAAATAATGTCGAGGTGCTTTTAATTTTCTTCATTCTTTCTCAAATTTGGATATACATGCTAATGCATTTTTTGTTTCTTTGATCCCACATCCAATTATAAGTATTAGCATTAGTAGTGTTGGGTATCCTTTGAGGCGAAATTACCTGAAAGACTGCGTAATGTACTTTGTTGGATACAGATATTCTGCAGCGAAAAGTTACTACAAAGAGTTATAATATAATATTTTTCCCATTGAACCGTGGGTAATGAAAGAACGCTGGATAATTTAATTATAATACTGTTTTAATAAACTTTAAGGAAAGTAACTGTAAAGATGAACATGATTTAAAAAAGTACAGTTGTGAAAAAAAAGTGGAGGTTCGTTGATGATATAGTTTTTTTTTAAAGAAAGAAGACAGAATTTGAAAATACTATTAAAAATATGCAGGAAGTAATGACAAATTTAATGAATTTAGATTCGGGCCCAATTTCATCTTGTCTATTGAATTTATTTAATAGGAACAATTAAAAAAATTATTTTTAGTTCTTTTAGGTTTGACAAACCAATGTTTATTGTTGTTACTTGTTAGTTTCGTTAGTTATTAATTTATATAAGATTTGTAGGTCATATTATATGCCATTTTTTAAATACTTCTGTCATGTTGACTTATTTATTTAATAGTATATCAATCACGATTCGTGACACAGGTATTTTATTTAGTTTTTATCTTGTGCTACTGAAGATGGGGGCATACCTTCGAAATGTACATCTAGCTACTTAATGCTTTAAGCTACGGTATTTGGGTGATATTCTATACTATTAATGACTAGTGATTATAATATTTATTACGGAAGTCCAATTTAGGTGAACCAAAACGGATGGATTGCGTTCAATAAGTAAAAGTGATCTAGACAGAGCATACAGATGGTATTTCATTATGATTTATTTTTCGTAATCGAGATGAAATGAATATGTAAACCAACGATTAAAAATAACAGAAATTACAAGAAAAGTAGAACCCCAAAACTAAATAAAGTATTTTACTAGATTTCAGCAATTAAGAAATGTTGCCATTTTGCTTCTATACATAACAACTGATTATACGACAGAAATAGATTAAATATGAAAATAAATACAAGTTAAACGATAGTGATGAAACGGAAGAAATCAGATGAAGATTTAGGATTAGCATTTAATGAAGAAAAGAGGGATATTATGCAATTGTTACCAATTCATAATATTAATACCTAACTCAGTGGTGGCTCTTGCCATTTCATTCGAGGGGGGCGCATTTCTTAAAATATAACAATAGTAAGAAATCTTACCTGAAATGGATACAAAATGATTAAATTCAATCATTTCTTGAAAGTGGTATTCCGCTCTTCTATCTTTCATTGATATAAACACTCCTTGCACAAGTTTGTGATCAATTTAAATCAGGCAATGGCCTACCTAATTCTTTAATTTTTACTTTGTCATGCAGAGAAAGTGTACAAAACTCTATTTTCAACAAAGAACTAACACTATTCATTTTTATTAAATTATTTCTATTAAATATAGTCTTGGAGAAACACGTGATAAAAAAGTACATACGTAACTACACAGAACAATGCAACTGTCTTATCTGGCTATTCTATATCAATTTTCCTGTATACTAGACTAGGCTTCTCAGTTGGGATGCTAAAGAATTGCGGCCTGGAATAGCTTAAAAACAATGATATATTCTTAGTTGTAGAAGCAGCGTGACGACACGTTGCAATAGAAACCGGGGTCGCTATTTTGTTTGCGGCGCATACGGTACGCGAACCAAAGAAACAGATGATATACTGCAGAACCAAAGAAACAGATGATATACTGCATATGGTCGCTCTCACTCTACCGCTTGCAGCGGATAGGATGAGTGCATATGCACTTAACTCTTACTTGCTCGCCGCCACACTGTGTTGTGTTTAGTGCTATCGTGACGCAAGCTTTATCTTTTTGGAAAAGTAATGCCGAGATAAAATATCGCAATACAATTATATATCTACGGTGATACGCTCAATGTTCAGGGGGGGGTGCGCGGCCGTGCGGCCTCGAAAGAAACCGCCACTGACCTAACTACTTATTATACCTGTAGTCCGTCCATTCGTAGTATGAGTTGACGGGAAAATATGGAATGACGGGTAAGTCGCTGATCTTGATTTCGTATAGACGGTTGTTGGTAATGACGCTGGGGTAGTACGTGTGCTTTCTATCCGTTGGTTCGTACGCCTCGACGAAGTCGTTCCAAACGAATTGCTATAAAGACAGAAGATGAAATACTCATGAAATATGGTGATAAAGGCAGGCTTAAATATTAGATCTCAAATGTAGATCTCAAATATTCGAGTATGATTTTTAAAATTTATAATTAAATGTAAAAAAATGTATAATTATAATTATCACAAGAACTAGGGATCCTTTTAAAAATCAAAATTAAGTATTTTTCTATTACAATGAAAAATATTCACTATAGTACAATACAAGCTATATTATCATAGTGAATAAAATCTGAAATTATATTATTATTATTATAATTTTCTAATTATTTATCCAAACACTAACAGGATTATAATATAGAATATCACCTAAATACCGTAACAAGCATTAAGTAGCTAGATGTACATTTCAAGCGCTATGCGCCCATCTTCAGTAGCACAAGATAAAACTAAATAAAATACCTCTGTCACGAATCGTGATTGATATACTATCAAATAAATAAGTCAACATGACAGAAGTACTTCAAAATTGGGATATAAAATGACCTATAAATCTTTTAAAAACAATACAAATTAAAAATTACAAATTACAAATTATAAATTAACGAAAATAATAAGTGACAGCAAAAAATAACAAAAAATAAAAATACTGAAGATGGGCGCATAGCGCTTGAAATGTACATCTATTTAATGCTTGTTACGGTATTTCGGTGATATTTATATTATAATTTAACACCGTAGTGATAATAAAAAAAAAAACTAACAGTATTGATGTTCCTATTAGAGGTACAAATAGTTTCAAGGATAAGAACGGAAATAATTGATAGTTTTTCTGCCCTGACGGTGGTTTGTAAAGCGGAGACTTAATTAACTAAACGAAACTCGATCATTAACACTAGTCCTGACTTGAATGTTCTCTTCTGACATGTTTTGATGCAGAATATTCGAAAGAGATATAGCTACACTACCAATTAATCAATAAATAATTTACTGAAAAAATTTCCCAAAAAAATGAATTTCAACTTCAACTAAATAAGAATTCTACATAGCTTAATGGAACCCAATTAATTTTAATATATTGGGCTTTGAAATCTCATTTATCACAAACTCTGGTTACAGTCGATATGAGAAAGTCCATTGGTATAATAGAAATATGATTGTATTTTTTTATTATTATATATTTTTTATATATTCTTCCATTTTTCTTTTGTATTACTTGAAATTAACCATATTTTGTATATACAAATACTGTAAAAGATTTTTCATTAAACTTACATACATACATACATACATACATACATACATACATACATACATACATACATACATACATACATACATACATACATACATACATACATACATACATACATACATACATACATACATACATACATACATACATACATACATACATACATACATACATACATACATACATACATACATACATACATACATACATACATACATACATACATACATACATACATACATACATACATACATACATACATACATACATACATACATACATACATACATACATACATACATACATACATACATACATACATACATACATACATACATACATACATACATACATACATACATACATACATACATACATACATACATACATACATACATACATACATACATACATACATACATACATACATACATACATACATACATACATACATACATACATACATACATACATACATACATACATACATACATACATACATACATACATACATACATACATACATACATACATACATACATACATACATACATACATACATACATACATACATACATACATACATACATACATACATACATACATACATACATACATACATACATACATACATACATACATACATACATACATACATACATACATACATACATACATACATACATACATACATACATACATACATACATACATACATACATACATACATACATACATACATACATACATACATACATACATACATACATACATACATACATACATACATACATACATACATACATACATACATACATACATACATACATACATACATACATACATACATACATACATACATACATACATACATACATACATACATACATACATACATACATACATACATACATACATACATACATACATACATACATACATACATACATACATACATACATACATACATACATACATACATACATACATACATACATACATACATACATACATACATACATACATACATACATACATACATACATACATACATACATACATACATACATACATACATACATACATACATACATACATACATACATACATACATACATACATACATACATACATACATACATACATACATACATACATACATACATACATACATACATACATACATACATACATACATACATACATACATACATACATACATACATACATACATACATACATACATACATACATACATACATACATACATACATACATACATACATACATACATACATACATACATACATACATACATACATACATACATACATACATACATACATACATACATACATACATACATACATACATACATACATACATACATACATACATACATACATACATACATACATACATACATACATACATACATACATACATACATACATACATACATACATACATACATACATACATACATACATACATACATACATACATACATACATACATACATACATACATACATACATACATACATACATACATACATACATACATACATACATACATACATACATACATACATACATACATACATACATACATACATACATACATACATACATACATACATACATACATACATACATACATACATACATACATACATACATACATACATACATACATACATACATACATACATACATACATACATACATACATACATACATACATACATACATACATACATACATACATACATACATACATACATACATACATACATACATACATACATACATACATACATACATACATACATACATACATACATACATACATACATACATACATACATACATACATACATACATACATACATACATACATACATACATACATACATACATACATACATACATACATACATACATACATACATACATACATACATACATACATACATACATACATACATACATACATACATACATACATACATACATACATACATACATACATACATACATACATACATACATACATACATACATACATACATACATACATACATACATACATACATACATACATACATACATACATACATACATACATACATACATACATACATACATACATACATACATACATACATACATACATACATACATACATACATACATACATACATACATACATACATACATACATACATACATACATACATACATACATACATACATACATACATACATACATACATACATACATACATACATACATACATACATACATACATACATACATACATACATACATACATACATACATACATACATACATACATACATACATACATACATACATACATACATACATACATACATACATACATACATACATACATACATACATACATACATACATACATACATACATACATACATACATACATACATACATACATACATACATACATACATACATACATACATACATACATACATACATACATACATACATACATACATACATACATACATACATACATACATACATACATACATACATACATACATACATACATACATACATACATACATACATACATACATACATACATACATACATACATACATACATACATACATACATACATACATACATACATACATACATACATACATACATACATACATACATACATACATACATACATACATACATACATACATACATACATTTTCTTTAGTTTTACATTCTAGTCGCACAGAGGAAGAATTGCCGGGAATAATGTTCTTATGACAATTATAATTATACGTTTTAAATTCAATTAAAAAATCGTACTCTGATATTTGAAATAAGATCTAAGTAAATTAGATTTTAAAAAACTATTACCTTAGATCGAATAGAAATAAACTAGCTCTAAAGCACGCCACATTTCTATTGATGCGATTTGTTCTTTTCAATTTAAACTACGTGATCTTGAATGTATAAAATTTTGTGCCAATCTTATATATATGTGTGTGAATTTAACGTTGAAAATTGAAAATTAAATTAAAATTTAACAATTTAACAATTGTTTTCTTGAGGAACGATAGCATTGCATTTTGTATTGATTTTTATATTCTATATTATATATATTTGGTATTCTTATAATATTATATATATTTTATATTTTTATATTATTGACACTATTTTCGGGTACTCTTTAATAAGAAAAATATATTGCATAAGCCTATTACTAGCACAAGCAGCCAAGTGTCGGCACAAGTAGCTACTCCAATCTACATCTAATTCCTATGTCACTCTATCCTATTAAGAAAACAAAGATAGTAAGTCAGTAAATCACGTCACAACACTGGCTGCTACAATTGCAAGATACTGAAGTAAAACGTGCAGAATTCTGCCAATGATTAGTTCATCGTCCGACCTTCGGAGGCCGACCGACGTCGCTCTCAGTCGAAATTTATATACCAGAAAAAATTACACATGGTTATTGTTCTTTATATAGTTAGTATTCATTGGTTATACGGTACTACTATTCTACGTACAGGTATAAGTAATTTTTTATATCTTGGCGGACCTAATTCATCTTATACTGCGCATAGGGGTTGAGCTTCCGGTACCATTGTTGCCATATATAAATAAAAAACTTCAGTACAAAGTGCTCAAATTGTAAACTGCATAGCAAAATTCAAATTAAGAATATTTAATGTATGAATATATACGGCTTCGATTAAAGTCCACTATTTAGTAAAAAGTTTCCAGTTATTTATTACGCGTTTTGATCATTTATGCTTATATAATACTCTCTGTATTTGTTGGCTGCTGATATGACAACATTGCAGTAATTTTGACCTCACCCTCAAATGACAAAAATGCAGTGGCGCGCATCTCTTCACGAACATAAGGTTTCGTGGTGTTCAAGCGGTTATTAGGTTTATGTGTGCGCCACTGATACTACAACGCTTAAGAATCGAGAGGCGATTCTGAATTGTATAGTAATATCATTGGTCTTATACAAAACGTAGTCTTAATTTATAATGCGCAGTCGAAGGGGCGGGCCCGCCACTTAAAAAAAAATAGCCTATAGTACTGCATTAATTTTAAAACGTTTGGTAAAATTTCACAGTGCAGTGGTAACCGTTTTAGAAGTTTACAGGTGTTAATCCTGCTATTTACACAGCAGACACCTAATACGAACTTGGCAAATCTTATAACCTTTCAAAATATGAATATTCAATTCATCGTAAAATGAGGAAAAATTTCAATAATCGCTATAATGTAATATATATAATACATTTCGCTGTTATAATGAAACTCGATACGCAAGAAGTATATATATATATATTCTTCCTCATATACCACATATTACACGCAATTTTACATCTATCGCTGAAAATGTTGCCTGAAGTTAAACGTATTTTTGATATTGCAACGCGCGCTAAAAATTCGTTTTCCATAAGAATTCTACATGCATGAATAAATTTATTCATAACGTCATAGAAAGTTTAGATATATTTGTCCTAATATAGCTATACGCTGATATAAGTCGTTGTATAGTATGAAATTATTTCTTGGATGAAATTCAATTTTAAAATTCGTTCACGCTGGAAAATATGTTTATATTTTATGCCTTTATCAACAGTGAATTTAATGGGTGTAAAGATAAAGATACTTTTTAATACAGTGAATAGAATATTAGTAAGTATTTTTAGATACGCAGATTTTGTGCAATTAGTTTTTATTAGAAGATAGACTGGTAAAAGTAGAATCAGATTAGAGCACATTAGCGAATAGGATGAACGAAAATATAGAGAAATGATTAAATTTTTCAAAGTAATTTAATTACGTTTGTAGTGATGCGGAGAGCTTTTCTATGAAAATTGTACGCTCTTTCGGTGGCCAAGGAATTATAATTGGGTAACAGAGGCAAGATTACTCTGTAAGTTTTACTGTAAGATTACTCTTGTAAGTTCACGGTTGCCAAGAAATAAAATTGGTTGTCGGATCTAGGAAATTGTAAAGACTTTGGCAAAAAAATATTCGTTTCTTATGTATGCAGCCACAGGAATGAAGAGACTAATTCTTCTACAATTTTTTTATTTATAACAATGAATAGATTGTATATAATATATATAAATATATCAATAGTATATGTATATGTAACAAATAATAGTTTTAGTCAAGTGAATGCGAATGTCAAGTATTTTAAATAAATATAATTTTAAAGTAACATAAAATAGTCTTGCTAACTTTCTAGGAAATCCCAAAGATTTGATTGATTTCAATCAATAATCTGGTATTTATAAAATGTCTTGTTCTAGTTGTCCTAAAGTATATATAGAAGACAAACATGTAGACCAATTGAAACTAGATTTAAGGAGCATTTAACTTATTTCAGATTAAATAGAAAAGATCAAAGTGCTGTAGCCGAACATATTTTTGACTAACTCAGGTCATCCTATTCAAATTAGTTCATTTAAATTACTTAAAAGTGTTTTGAATTATTCCAAGTTAAGTATTCTAATCCTACTACAGGAGATAATTTTTGGTGACGTAAAAGCATACTGTACTTATTTATATGTGTAAAAGTTAAATCCTTGTTAAATTTGGTGTTAAACAACAGAAATATTGACTCAGCTAATCCATAACCTTCGAAGATGTCTGTATTTGTACTCGATTTCTGTTTTAGCTTAACTTTTAAATTTTGTGTTCAAATAGCAATTTACAATCAACTACCGTTCAAATTGGGGTTCACTCTCATATAGCGATTAGAGGCATCGATCGCTAATTAGTGGCCCAGCGAACGGGAGTGCGAATTCCCTTGAGGTTAATTTTTCGATACGATGTGGGGCTTTCTGCACCTTGAGTTCCTTGAGTGTGTTAGAGTAGGTTTAACAATTAAATGAAAGTAATGGGAGAGAAATTATTGATATTTGTTTAGTAAAATAAAATTGAATTGTGCATTAATTTTTGCTATAAATATATATATATATATCAATCTTTGTTTACTTGTAGAAATATTACAATACATTGCAATATTTTTGTTGTAGTATACATGAACAAAAAGGAAGTGTTTTGCAATAAAGTTCAGATGGGGGAATTTCAAATATTTTGCCAACATTTTGACTCGTTCATCGTTATGATGCATTAAATATCTTACTCGGTTGATATTGAGAAATAACTTGGATATAAATTAAATTGTTAGAAGACTTCCAAGAATTCAGGGAGTATACTTGCAATAAGACTAGAAAATTTTCATGTAAAGAAAAATGTTTATAAAATGCTGATATAACACGATTCAAAGAAATGTTTTAGATGATTTAAAACGGTTAAGCGTATCTTATTTTTATAATTTTTCTAAACTGCATTGTACAATAATATGCACAATGTGTTCTTCGATTCGGTACGCTTATATACGCCTGTTAAATATTGGTAAAATTGGTTAATAGCTTAAAAAATATTTAGAAGAACTTTTTTGAAATATATATTTTTTTTTTCTAAAAGCAAAATTGATATTAAAATTTTAAGTAATATTTATATTTTTAGGAAAGATAAATAAATAAATAGTATAATAAATATAATTAGTATGTCAAGTGAGGAATTAATTTTAAATTACCTAGGGTAAATTGAGGATTCTTGGGCCTTTTGATGACATTCATATTAGATTCTTTTTGGTGTATATATTTGTTCAATTTTCCTAGAATATTCTTTCCTTCCAGCTTCGTCAAAAAAAGACCTAACTTTCGATGATAGTAGAATGAAAGCGTGATAATATATTTTAAAGCAGACAAACAAGACTGCGCAAACTATCGACCAATCGCTATACAAAGCTGCTTCTCCAGGATCTTTGAAGAATGTATACACACTAGGTTTACATCGTTCTTAACCAAATGCAAAATACTGAATAAAGACCAACACGGATTTAGAAGTGGAAGATCAACGATAACAGCAATAGATACAATGTTGAAAGAATTAATGGACAATCAAGAAAATAATATGCATCAAATAGGTATATTCTTCGATATGTCTCAAGCTTTTGACAGGGTAAACCACCATCTCTTATTATCCAAACTCGATCACATCGGTATCAGAGGCAAGGCGTACGAACCAATGAAGTCGTTCCTAACTAGTAGATCCCAACAGGTGAGAGCAAATGGCAAACTGAGAGAAAATATGGTGGGAGTACCTCAAGGGAGTAAAAATGCACCCTTACTCTTCTTAATCTTAATCAACGATCTATGCCCATATTGTAACTCGTCAACAACAACAATTATATATGCAGATGATACGAATATGATAGTCGCTGCTACAGACAGGAGGACTATGATTGAAATGTCACAACGAGTAATCAAAGAACTGTATGAATGGTGCAACTTAAACGGACTACAACTGAATGATAAAACAACGCAAAGCATTGAATGTCTGCCAAAAAATATCGCATACTCGTCGAGCGTACTCCTAAAGATGCACTCAGCCTCAGTAGCCCAGAGTGATCACACAAAATTTCTGGGGTTGTGCATCGATAATAAAATGACGTGGAAAAACCACACACAGAATATTACAAGAAAACTCAGGTCCCTAGGCTTTTTGCTCAGAAATATCAGAGTGACAGTCTCTCTGATGATGTGTTACTTCGGGTTAATCCAATCCACACTATCATATGGCCTTATCTTTTGGGGTAATAGCTCAGCAGTCGGTAGTGCCTTTATCGCTCAAAAGAAAATTATTAGACTGATGTATAATATAGGATCAAGGGGCTCATGTAGAAATGTATTTATTAATAAGAAAATCATGACTCTCCCCAGCCTTTATATGTTCCTGCTACTGCTGAATGTAAAAATAAACATACATGAGTATACTACTGCTAATCACGAGTTCTTAACTAGACATCGTAATGATTTAACAACCCCTTTTAATAGACTCAACATATCTCAAAAAGAGCCGTACTTTCAAGGAAAGCTGCTATATAATAAGCTAAATATGGAGATCAAACAAATGAACTTTTTAAACTCTTTAAAAAAACCTTGTCCGATATTTTTGTAAAAAACGCTTGAAGTGATTAATTGTAAAATGTAACTTGACGTGTCTGTATTGTCATATGTATCACTATATTATAAGTATTACTAAATTAATATATTTTTTCATGTATGCAAAAAGACTAATAAATCTTATCTATCTATCCATCTATCATTTTGGGTTAATATTCTATTTTAAAATAATGTGTATAAATTTTATGGTATGTTGTTTTATGATATTTTATAGCATACTGCACAGCAGAAAATCCATTGTGAGAGCATTTAATGTCTTCCGCTATAGCAGCAATAAATATTTCAGTATTTTTGTCGTTTGGCGGCTAGCCGTCATCATCTCTTATCCATCCACCGTTCAATTTTATTTATAGGTTCCTATATTGCGACCATAGCTTCTATCGAAAAAGCCATTAGACACGTAAGTGTGCATATTTCCTGAAATAGGACTTAAAGTGATAACCTTTGGTTTTAATAATGAAGATGTAGATATCTAGCAATAAATAAGAATTGTATGTGCGTGCGCGTGTGTTGGTATCGTTATGCATGTTGTGAGGCGTGCTTAATGATAAAACAAAGAAACGTACAATAAAAATAGTAAAGAATATCACCCAAATGCCGTAATTTAAAGCATTAAGTAGCTAGATGCGCATTTCGAAGGCTATGCCCCCCTGAGTTAAGGCATTAGGGTGATATTCTATCAAATTATTTAACACCGTAGTGATAATTTTTAAATTACAATAGAAATGATTGAAATATGGTGCTATAGGAGAATGATAACTTTTAGATGGGTAGACGTTTGTCAATAGTGACAAATGCATACGTGTTAGAGTAAGCAATTTACAAAAAAAGAATAAATAACGATAACAACGATGAACAAAAACACGACACGGCGCGTATTACGAAATCGAAAGTGAACGAGCACACGACAGAAAGAAAGCTATTTGTGTAATGAAGAATATTGAAAAAATATTGTTATATGCAAAATATTGTTGAAATATAGATTAAGACATTAAGAAGTATTAGTATAAATGACTATGATAGGCTCGCTCAAAAATATTACATTAGCAATTTTATTCTATAACACCAATAAAAATCTATGCCACATAGAATTACGGCCCTGAGTTCGGAGCCAGAATTATATCCTCACAACATGTAGATTATCTATGAACGTGCAAAATACAATGAATTTCCAAAAGGTATCAATTACAACGTAACAAAGGGCATGATTTACGAGTTTTATTTTATCTAAAGTTATACTATACTAGCATGTGGATACCATCACGTACTTGTAGAAATATGAATATAATACCATCCTGATCTTCAACGCCAAACTTTTCTGTGTAAAATTCGAAGGAAGATGAACCGCAACACACGAATATGACGTGTAAGGACTGCTGTGACTATGCTGATGCACAGGTATTGTCTTTACACGTGGTGTTGTGGTTTTCGACTGCGCCACTGTACTTTGTTTAAAGAGCCGTACAGTTGCTCAGAATGGGTGGATATATATTGAGACGCTTCTATTTCGAAAGCGGTTTATTTACCATATATAGTCTTATAATATAGAACGAATAATTATCGAATAGATCATTATGTTATGCTGGTGTTCTTAATATACTGTGCGAGACTTGGTGGTTAACAGAAGGACGAGACTTGTTTTGTTGAAAGTTGGAAATTGAATGTTGTGTTGGATTTAGACTGACCATTTTAGCTGGAGTATGCGATTTGTAGAGGGGCAGATGTTAAAGATGTAAGAATAGACAATAGTAGGTATTTCATACCTACTATTGTCTATTCAAGCGCTATGCTAGGCGCATAGCGCTTGAAATGTACATCTAGCTACTTAATGCTTCTTACGGTATTTGGGTGATATTCTATATTATTGACAATGTATTGCATACGTTTAAAAGTTCGCTATTTGCAGATAAAAATAATAACAATTAAAAAAGTAGTTTATCTTGACTTCTGGACTTTTTCTGGAATCAAACCCCTTCCGGAGCATGTACGTTGTGAATGTTGCCATTCAGGGGTTCCCTGAATATTCTATGATTAAGTTCAATTAAATATTTACACTGGCAACATATAATATTAAGCATGGAGCTATAAGAATGGGAGTCTTCAGCGCCCATTCCTTAAAAAAAAAAAAAGATAAAAAATTATTATAGTCTAAAATTTGAAACAATACTGTTACATGCGCAATTTGACTAAGCTTATATCCTATAGACCAGGGGTGACCAACAA
Organism: Leptodirus hochenwartii; assembly: GCA_947310635.1. Taxonomy (NCBI): domain Eukaryota; kingdom Metazoa; phylum Arthropoda; class Insecta; order Coleoptera; family Leiodidae; genus Leptodirus; species Leptodirus hochenwartii. The sequence goes on from OX371186.1 coordinate 6,334,832, forward strand.
GTCGATCGCGAAGCGATTTTTATTCGATCGCGTACAGTTGGACACAAACACTGATTAATTCGAATGTGGCGCTAGTAAAAATGAGACAAAAAACACAAAATAAGGCGAAGATAAGTTGGCTCAGTGCTTTAGCGTTTCTGGCAGATTTTACTTTCAAGTTAAGCGATTTGAATTTAAAGTTACAAGGAAAAAAGAAGGCAATAAGTCACACGATTAGTTGCATTAATGCTTATAACAGTCAGTTCGTAATGTTGATTGAAGATTTGCAACAAACAAATTTTGATCATTTTCCAAATATGAATGTTCATTTACAAAAACATCCCAATTTTAAATATAACTTCGAAAAATACGCGTTGTAGAATTAAAAAACGTTATTGAGGATTTTTTGATGCAAGATTTGGTGATTTAAAAAAAAATCAGGATATTGTTCAATATTTATCTTTCCATTTTAAGAAAGATTTAAGTGTGAAATATATTGCTGCAAAATTTTCTGATATTTTTGACTTGGAAAAAACCAAATTAGAGAATGAAATTATAACTCTACAATTTGATTTAATTTTAAAAGCTAGGTAGCTTGAAGAAGAATTTTGGAAATATGTTAGTTGTGATAAATATCCAAATATTAATAATGTAGTAAATATATCTATTCTTGTTTTGGATCAACGTATTTGTGTGAATCGACTTTTTCATATCTACAGTTAACAAAGACACAACATCGTTCTTTAATTACCGATTCACATACCGAAGCCTCATTACGATTGTCTTTATCAACATACGAGGGGTGATCAAAAAGTTCTAGGACAGATTTTTTAAGAATTTATAATTTTTTTTTACAATTTATTGGAGATTGCCCCGTTCAAAGTAGTCCCCTTGGGAAGCTATACATTTTTCCCACCGTCGTTTTCACTGCTGGAAGAACCTTGAGAACTAATCTTCTGGAATGGTGTTCAACTCCTCCAACGATTTTTCTTTAATTTCACCAGTTGATTCAAATCTCTGCCCTTTCGAGGGTCTCTTGAGTTTCAGAAAGAGGAAAAATTCCGCAGGGGCCAGGTTCGGTGAGTACGGGGGCTGGGGGATGACGGTCATGGCGTTTTTCGCGCAATAATCGCGAATGAGCAACGCAGAATGAACAGACGCATTGTCATGGTGCAGCACCCACTCCCCGCTTCGCCACAGCTCAGGTCTCTTCCTCCTCACAGTCTCGCGCAAATGTCTCAGGGTTTCAAGGTAACGAAAACGACTAATTGCCTCACCTCGTGGAAGAAATTCGTAGTAGAAAACACCCTTCCAGTCGAAGAAAACAGTGAGCATGACCTTCACATTTGATTTGACTTGACGAGCTTTTTTGGGTGTTGGAGAGGATTTTGTCTTCCATTGTGATGATTGGATCTTTGTTTCCACGTCGTACCCATAAACCCACGTCTCGTCACCAGTAATGACATGATGCAAAAAGTTTTCATCATCATTTGCCATTTTAACAAGTTCCTGACAAACTTGAATTCGGTGTTGTTTTTGATCCTCAGTCAACAGTCTCGGGACAAATTTTTCCGCCACTCGATGCATCTGCAGCATTGCAATTAAAATTTCTTGGCATGAGCCAAATGAAATGTTGCATTCCTCCGCCATTTCACGGATGGTTAGTCGACGATTTGATCGCACGAGAACGTTCACTCTGGCAATATGATCGTCGTCAGTCTAAGTTGATGGGCGTCTTGAACAAGGATTGTCTTCTGACGACGTCCGGCCTTCTTTGAACCTCTTGTATCACTCATGAAACCGTGATCGACTCAGACATTCATCCCCAAAAGCCTCTTGCAACTTCTGAAAAGTTTCTGTAAGAGTTTTACCCAACTTCACACAAAACTTGCCACAAACGCGTTGCTCTTATTATTGAATCATTTGATCAAAATAGCCAAACACGAAAAACTTGTTTCACAAAAACGTCTGTCACTTCACAACAAAGAAGGTTCTAGAGAATCTACAAAAACATAACTAATGTCACAAGTCACAACAACTAATGTTGTCAACCGTACCGCCCTCCGACGCTCTATTGGCGCTCAATTAAAAAAGTTCTCGAACTTTTTGATCACCCCTTACACACCTCACTATATCAATGCTTGATAGAAGATAAGAAACCACAAACTTCGCATTAATAAATCTTTTATTATACATATATTTTATGTATTTGTTTTTTTATTTGTTCAATAAATATTATTATTGTGATAACGTTTCGTTTAAACTTCATTTCTACCTTTCACTAGATATCGATTTTTAAGGAATTTGATTATGTCATTGTGTGAAATATTAATAATTTTACAGAAAGATCGCGATCACCTTTTACGTAGAAAAGTCGATTTCAAGAACAAACAAGTTGGCCACTCCTGTTATAGAGTAATGGTCCTATAGTTGTCACATAAATTAGCTCCTACATTTTTCAGCATTATACTACGTTGGAAATCCTGTGGTTCCTCTCATTCCTGTCATATATTTATAACATTAATGAAAGGAAAAATACACGCGTTAATCTCTATAGGATAGATATGGCAATTGATGGTATAAAAAAAGGCTATTTTTTTAAAGTGGCGGGCCCGCTCCTTCTACTGCGCATTACAAATTAAGACTAGTTTATGCATAAGACCAATGATATTACTATACAATTCAGAATCGCCTCTCCATTCTTAAGCGTTGTAGTATTAGTGGCGCACACATAAACATAATAACCAATTAAGTAGTACATTAAGTATCTTTTAAGTGTATGGATATTAAATATTCATTAAGTGTACAATAAAAAAAAAGCAAATGAACGTAGAAACTTTTCAACAAAATATATTGTTCATTGTGTATCAAACTCTTAAATTGTCAAATTATTATAAAACATAACAAAAATAATGGATAAATAAATTAGGTATATTATTTATCATCGTCATAATCGTGACATTCACTATCACTGTCAGATTCACCATTAATGTTTATAATTAAGTCTACAACACCCCGAAACCCTATGCTCGTGAAGAGATGCTCGCCACTGCATTTTTGTTATTTGAGGGTGTGGTCAAAATTACTGCAATGTTGTCATATTGACAGCCAATAAATACAGAGAGTATTATATTAGCATAATTGATCAAAACAAACAATAAATAACTGGAAACTTTTTACTAAATAGTGGACTTTAATCGAAGCCGTATATATTCACATATTAAATATTTTCAATTTGAATTTTGCTATGCAGTTTACAATTTGAGCACTTTGTACTGAAGTTTTTTATTCATATATGGGAACAATGGTAGTGGAAGCTCAACCCTTATGCGCAGTAGCGGATGAATTAGGTCCGCCAAGATATAAAAAATGACTTATATTACTCGTATATTATTCCATTCGTATGCTACGATTGTGCGAATTATAGGGGAATATGGAATAGATTTCAGTCTACACGATTAAAATATGATTTATTATACTAATAAAATTTATATTAGCAAATAGATCCATTAGCCGAGGCGTAACTATAGAATAATTCATCAGACCGGTGCATTTTCACTTAACTCACTCAAAATCCAGTTTCCAACGCAATTCGTAGTTAATTCTACCATAAAAGCTAGAGACCTCAATTATAGCTAAATATTCGAATTTCGTTTGTGAATTCGCACGAACTTCTGCTATTTGCTATATTACTATATTGTGTTGTGTATATATAAATAATTTTTTATTTAATAAAAATCATTCGTTAAATTCACTCGAGTTAAGCGACGTTAAGCATAATTACGGTATAATCGCATTAAAATGTTATTTTTGCGTTTTATTTATTTTTTTGCTCCAAATTTACTATTAAAAGCTGCAATTATGTTCATAACGTAAATTTACAAAAAAAAAAAATGTAATCTGCGTGAATGTAACATACAATGCCGTTTTGGCGTACAGGTTGAATTGAATATTAAATCGAATTATGATGGCATTTAATCTTCCATTTTGCGGCACGGAAAATGGCAACGGAAAATATTGTATAGAATATCACCCACAAAGCATTTAATAGCTAGATGCGCATTTTGATTGTTTTAAAAAAGAAAAGAGTTTTTATAAAAATATTGTTTCAGTATATGATTGTATTAATTTATGTTGACGATATAAGGGACTAAGAGGACGAAATATCCATGCCAAACAGGTCATTGTGGAAACGAATGATTCAACAAATTAAAATTCTTTATGTTAATTTTAGCACATTAAATTTTTTTGTCACATACATATATTTACGATATAATTTTTAATCTGACATGTGACTGTAGTGTTTGTTACACTACTTTGAAATGAGCTAAATTTCAGATTAAATAGAAAAGATAAAAGTGCTGTTGCCGAGCATATTTTTGACTAACTCAAATTTAATGAATTTAGATTCAGACACAATTTCATCATGTCTATTTCATTTATTTACTAAGAACTATTTATAAACTTATTTTTACTAATTTTAGATTTCACAAAACATTATTTTTTGCTGTTACTTGTTAGTTTCGTTAATTGTTAATTTGTATTGTTTTAAAAGATTTAAAGGTCATGTTATATGCCATTTTTAAAGTACTTCTGTCATGTTGACTTATTTATTTAATAGTATATCAATCACGATTCGTGTCAAAGGTATTTTATTTAGTTTTTGTTTTGTGCTACTGCAGATGGAGGCATAGCCTTCGAAATGCGCATCTTGCTACTTAATGTTTAAGTTACGGTATTTGGGTGATATTCTATACAATTGTATTAATGTTCAACTTAAGAAATGCTAAAAATTATCTAAATTCTTAATTCTCTTTTCGATTTATATTGATCTCTCAAGAGATTTATTTTATAAGTAATATTTAGGTAATTATCAAACCACAAAGCGTATTCAGCTACGCCTTGTGGTTTGATATCCTAATTAATAAGTAATAAATATTTTATTAATTACAGCATTCATAATTAATAATATTTAATTTACTCAAAATATTTTGTTATACACTGTATTATCTTTAATTTTGTCTGTATGGAATATCAATTATTATTATTAATATTAATATTAATGTATGATATACGGAATGCACTAATATGGCGATAGATTAAATTGATTATCTTAAAATTATTAGATTCTCCAAATGATTATAAGTAAATGAAATTAAATTAAAAAAGCATAAAATAAAATAAAAATTATGAAATGATGTTTATATTAAGAAAATAGTCTAATATATATATACGAGTATATATAGCAATTCAAAGTAGGTGGAAGGTTTTACATTTCTAGCGACATTTATAATTTATTAATATTCAGTAGAAACTCACCAAAAAAACTCGGTCGAGTTTAGTAACGTACTGCGTAAAATACAAAATACATGAAATGTTCTTTGAACTTTGCTATATACATAAAATGTAGACAAACTTCTTTTTGGCAAAGCAACGTAATATGAGTTTATTACGTCTTTCCTTTGCGAAAGTCCATAATCTAATTTCTTCGACGCAGAACTTTACCCTATAATTCCTTTAGCACCACGGAAAGGAACACGAACATAAAGTCGATATAAAGAAAAAAATCACGTACGAGAAGACTTGTCCATTGAGCAACAAGCATTCAAGCACGATATATGAAATACGATAGAATAAGCACTGTTAAATATATTGAAGGATTAGTTTATTTGATATGAAGTAAAAATGAAAATAAAGAAGACAACAATACGTTGGATGTTATAGGAAAAAAAAAATGCATTATTTGTTTTCGCTAAAATTACGAACCGAGAAGGCTTGATTGTATGTTTCGATGTAGAAGAATCTATGAGTTTATTCGTTTATTTGCCACCCGAACCTGGTATCATTAACGACTTATTTATGTCATATTGGTTGCAACTGTTGCAAAATTTAGTGTTTAAATATCAAGCAGCCTTTCCACATTGTGTATAAGTTTTTATATAAGTCTTATTGAATTGTTCTGCGCATTTATATCAAAGGCTATGCCAATGAATACTAACTATTTAAAGAAGGATAAGCATGTGTGACTTTTTCCTTTATATAAATTTCGACAGAGAGCGACGTCGGCCTCCGAAGGATCGTAAATTGAACTAATGATTGGCTGAATTCTACAATATTTTACTTCAATATCTTGCAATTGCGGGCGGGGGCCAGTATTGTGACGTATTTGACTGACTTACCATCTTTGTTTTCTTAATAGGATAGAGTGACATAGGGATTAGATGTAGATTGGAGTAGCTACTTGGGCCGCCACTTGGCCGCATGTCTGGCTACAGTCTTGTGCAATATATTTTTCTTATTAATGAGTACACGCAAATATGGATAATATACAATATAAAAACCAATAAAAAATGAAATTCTATCATTGCCCAAGAAAACAATCGTATCCTTACAATTATTTATGATAAAAAGCTCTTTATACTCGGATATCACTTTTTATTGTATATTCAATCATTACTGACTATAGAGAAGTTCTACGCCAACTGATTTTCATTTTAAATCAATATTCATCGCTTAATTTATATAAAATTCTAAAGAATTTAGAGGAATTTTTAAATTAAGAAAACAGCTGTGCCTTACAAAATTATCGACATACACGATTGTTATCTAAACACTATTTACACACATAAATATTGCAAACAGATAATCGGGTGCTAGTTTCGTATTTTATTCTATCAATATTCACGAAAAAAAATATGACTAAGTTTGCCACGGGCTTATGCACAATTCTCTCTCTCTCTCGCTCTCTCGCTCTCTCTCTCTCTCTCTCTCTCTCTCTCTCTCTCTCTCTCTCTCTCTCTCTCTCTCTCTCTCTCTCTCTCTCTCTCTCTCTCTCTCTCTCTCTCTCTCTCTCTCTCTCTCTCTAGTATTATGCTGTTACTGCACAGAATATCGTGGCAGGCAACTCGAACCATTCGGCTCTCGGTTTACTACTTCGTGTTTTCAGCTGTTTTGGTATACAAGGCGGGAAATGGTTGTTTGAATACGAATATTTAAGCTTTAACAGCATTATAGTTGCTAGAGTTACAAATTACTTAAAATATAGACTTATCTAAATTTACAAACTATTTTCTTTTATTTTTATCTTTAATTATGCATTTGAGATATCCTTACCATTGATTTCTTATGCCAAATAAATGCTTTGATAAATTGGTTATTTGAATATATAACACATGCAGAATTTTACTATCGACTTAGTGTAAAAAACTGACTTTGTAGAATTATAGGGTCCTATGTATATATTATTCCTCTTCTATTAAATTCATTTCTTGCAATATATATCATTTTACAGAAATCTAGATATTTCCTCTCAAATATTTTCTCCACGTATTGGTATGGCTCTACGTATTGATATCGCTCCCAAATATTTGTTACATATTTTCCACTAAACTTGTTTTCTGTGAGCATCTTTTATCTATTTTTCAAGTAGATAATAATTACTTTTACATTTTACTAATTTTGCACTTTTCTTCTTAAGTCCTGACGTCTTATCAGACGTGTGGTGGCCCTTACTTATGGCGGTCTATCTCGTAGCGCCGCCCGTATCGCTTCTCTCCATCTACTACGATGGTCGGCGAGTCTTGTGACTTGTTCCAGGTTTTTGTATAATAGAGTTTCCATCAAATCAACCCAACGGGTTGGGGGTCTGCCTCGTCGACGTTTCCCGTAAGGCTTTCCTTGAACCACTAGTTTTTCCATGTAGTTGCTACGGGACACGTGACCAAATAACGTTAGAATTCGTTTATATATAAGGGTAGAGAGTCTCTGTTCGGGGTTAATTTCCTCGAGGATTGATGTGTTCGTCCTATGTGTGGTCTATGGAATGCGTAGCAGTCGTCGCCAGCACCACATCTCGAACGCCTCCACGCGACGACGGTCTGCGGTTCTTAGCGTCCATGTTTCTGATGCGTATGTCGTGACGGGGAACACTAAAGTATTGAACACGTTAATCTTGGTGGTATTAGCTGGAGATTTGTATCGCCATATCTTGGTAAGTTGTGACATAGCATTGCGTCCCAACTGGATTCGTCGGCGTCTTTCTGGTTCGCAGTTACCCTCGTTGTTGATGATTGTGCCAAGGTACGTGTAGTTGTTTACGACCTCGTATTGGCCTATCCTGTAATGTCTGGCCTGTTGAAGGTTTCTCGGTCAATGATCATTATTTTGGTTTTGCTGACATTTATTCGCGGACCGTGTTCGACACTGGCAGCTTTTAGTCTGCCCAAAAGTTCTTCAATCTCTTCTTGGCTAGGAGCTAAGAGCGCAGTATCGTCAGCAAAACGTAGGTTCGAGATCTTGTTACCTTCAATGAGTATCCCTTCGGCCCAGTCTTCTAAGGTGAGTCGCATAATGTGTTCGCTGTAGATATTAAACAGCAAGGGCGCCGTGATGCACCCTTATCGTACCCCTTTTCTAATGCGGCACAACTGTTGTAATAATAACATAGCTATCATAAATATTACATAAATATCGCTTGATATCCAATTCATAATCTCTTGTAATTTGATCACATATATTATGTTGCGCAAACTAAACACACTAGCAATTTCTTACGGCTAACGGTATACTACGGTAGGCAACCTAATATGGCATGCCAACGATATCATCTGAGTCCTGAGTCAAATAAGTGCATATATTTCATTGTATTTGTTAATATTGTACACATGGCAACGCTGTATTCATTTTCCTATTCACCACCATGGGCCAGCACTGTATGGATGTTGTTTTCTTATTAGTAAAACAAGGACCCTGCAAATTGGCTTCTATCCTTTGGGCACGATTTGGCCGTATGCGTTAGCCTTCTTTTGGCTATGCTATATACATTATACATGCTATATACATGCTATAACATACATTGGCTATGCTCTGTAGCACAAGAGTATACTAAATAAAATACATATATCACTAATTGTATTTATTTATTAAATGCTTAGTGTTAGGGTATTTCGGTGATATTCTATACAATTATTTAACACAGTAGTGACAAACTTACAATATATAATTCTTGTTTTAATACGAATTATTTTCGGGCATTAGAACAATAAATAATCCGTGAAAACACTAGCGTGAAAATATCTCCAAAAATAAAAATTGGAACCAAGCAGTATGTTAATTATAATGAGATGTAAAATAATTTAACCCCGAAATCTGCGTGCAGTACCTTTCAAAATTTTTGAATAATGTGGTACAGTGCTTCATAAACTTTTATGGGTCGAGATCCACTTTGAAAAAGTAATTTCTTTCCACCCGTTCGCATGTAATGTATATTTTCCAAGGAGGAAGTGGAAGAAACACATATTGCTTTGTTAGTTAAATTTTTTTCTGGAATACACTTAATATATAAATTTCTGGATCAGAAACAATTAAATGTCTTGACTTGTTTGTTCACATATTAATAATTTACGCAATACCGAATTTTTATGGATAGTTGAATGATAAGCAATTAAAAATTGTTTGATATAAATCGTTGCGTTGACATATCATGTTTTGCCATATTACCACAGATATATTCTCTATTTATTTATTTTAATGTTCGTAGTTTTTTGTGCCATTAGAGGGCAACGTTTCTTATCTACATTCTTATTCAACTTACGGTACCCTTAATGATATTATTACTATAATTTAATCGCATGAATAAGTCGAAATGGAGTTGTTCTTTACAATAAAAAGAGTCGCTCTAAGAAGTGTGCAAATATGAATTTTGATATCGTGTCTTTGTTTGCATCCTTAGTCGCGATAATCAATACCTTATTATCTTGCAATCATTTCTATTTCCACAAATTTAGGGCACTGAATAAAGTACCTTAAAGAGTCATCAATTTTAAGAGTATACGATTCAAATGCTTTTCGATAGAATAAAAATAAAAATATCATAATTGATTGTCGCCACTTGACAGTGGCGGCTCGTGACATTTAAATCAGGGGGGGGGGGTGCATTTCTTAAAAAATAACATAATAGTGAGAAATCTTACCTAAAATGGATGCAAAATGATTAAATTCGATCATTTCTTGAAAGTGAATTCCACTCTTCTATCTTTCATTGATATAAACTTTTACAAAACTTTTTCGTTAAAATTGTAAATATCTCGCACCACATTTTTATTAATAACACATCATCGCCAACGCGTTTAAACGATCATTACCCATAGCATTTCGCGAAAAAGTCTCGATTCTTTTAAGTGTGGAAAAACAACGCTCTGATTCAGCAGTGGTCATCGGGGTTGTTAAAATAACTTTAAGTATTTTTATAGTTTCCGGGAAAGTTTCACTCAGATTATTTTGTAGCAATAATGAAAGAAAATTTGTGACTCCAATTATTTGATAATAATCTGGACGCGAGTAAATGACTTCTAATTGTGTTTTTAATCTGATATTATTAAAAAATGGATATGCATTACATACGGCTTCGAAAAGGTCCATTGGAAATTGTTTAGAAAATGTTGGCATCGATTTCGTGTTAAATAACTCAGCGGCTTGTAGATGGCCACGATATGAGAATCTATCCTTCATCTGTGTTATATATATTTTTGTAAATATCTCTTGTAAAACGCCGCGTAAATGTCCGGATTTGAGCACTCCTTGCACAAGTTTGCGATAAATTTAAATCAGGCAATGGCCTACCTAATTCTTTAATTTTTACTTTGTCATCAAGAGAAAGTCTACAGAACTCTATTTTCAATAAAGAACTAACACTATTCATTTTTATTAAATTATTTCTATTAAATATATTGTTGGAGAAGCACGTGGCAAAATCGTACATACGTAACTACACAGAACAATGCAACTATATCTATATCAATTTTCCTGTATACTGTATACTAGGCTGCTCTGTTGGGACGCCGCTAAAGAATCGTAGGCCACAATAGCTTAATACAACGATATATTCTTAGCTATAGAAGCAGTGTGACGTCACGTTGACATAGCAACCCGGCCGGCTAGTTTGTATGCGGACAGATGAAACACTCTGGTCGCTCTCACTAGATAGGATATATATATATATATATAGCGCTTCCAATAGATAGAATGAGTGCACCATAGCGATATGTATATACCACGCGAACGATAGATACAGATAGATACAGCATCGGTCGCTGCTGTGACTTGCAACGGATACCACAACGAATGCCACACCGTACTGTGTTGATTGTTAAAGAGATAAAATATCGCAATACAATTATATATCTACGGTGATGCGCTCAATGTTCAGGAGGGGCGCGCGGCCCTGCGGCCTGCATAAGGAACCGCCACTGCCACTTGACCAAAAGGAAATGAAGAAGAAGAAGAACTGATTATTGTTGTTATTTTTTTTAGTGTGTTTTATTTTAGAATTACTATTTTGCCCAACACAATATACTTGATGATTATTGTACTGTCTTATATATGATTATGCGGAACTGCAAATATTTGTTCAAGTTTGATATACTAAAAGTCAATTCTATACAAAGCATAGTGAATATGGTCATGTCCCATGTATTTAATAAAGATTTAAAATTAATATATATCAAGTTGGTCATATCGTGAGATCGAGTTTAACACACAGATTTATCATACCTGTACTATACTGGTCTTGCCGACACCAGACGCCCCCAAGATGATAACCTTCACTCTGTCAACGGACTCTGGACTAACTTCAATCGCACTTTGGACGAGCGTGTCTGTAGGTGGACCGCTAATGCTGCCAATTCCGCCACAAAGTCGGTCGTTGATGTCACCCCCATGTTGCTGCTGTTTGTGTTTGTGCCGATTCTCCAGAAAATCCAGATCCAATTCTACAAGCAAAGATAGTAATGATATTTTAGAAGTATAAAATTTAATCAATGTAGTAATTTTAATTTTAAGTCAGATGTAAAGTTGTCCTCAACCGGTGCTATTCGGCCGCTATTAAAAATAGCTTGGCTAAGGTGATAATAAAATCGCTGAAATCCGTCCAGAGGTGGCACATGTTTAATAATTCGCAAGTGTTAGACAGTGACAGAGAAAAACTTGTTTTACTTTACTTTTTAATAATAAATATAGTGTTAACAAATTCTATCGGCCAGGTGTTTATAAATTATGTTGCCCAGATTGCAGTGATATTTATATTGGCGAAATAGGTCGCAGTTTTAAAATTAGATTTAAAGAATATCTAAGTTGCTTTAGAAATAAAAAAATTAATTCCAATTTTTGAAACCACATAATAGAATCAAATCTTACCTTTCCCGCAATAGATAATATGGAAATTTTACATATTTGTACCAAAGTACCCAAACTAAATTGGTTAGAATCGTTAGAAATCCATAAATATGAAAAAGACCCAAATTATAATCTATTAAATGACCAACTAGATTTAATCTTCTCTGTTCAATATAATCCCACTGCCTATTTCTAATGTCTTATAAATTTGTATATATATAGACGTAAATCTGTACATTGTAACTTATTACCTACAGAAACAACTAAACAAAACAAACCTAAAGTTCTACAAGAACATCAAATACATCAACAACACAACACTCAAAAGACTAATAATAGAAACTGCATTACATAAACGAAAGACCAGCAAACAAACGCTACAATCTCTAACATAACAGACATGTAATAACAAACATTAAAAACCCACTCACTAACTAAAACGTCAAGAACACAGATTCACCCAAGACCACACTATTAAGAACAGACAACATTAACACCGGAGAAAGAAACATACGTTTGACACTCCACATACAGGCCTAACAAGCCACCACATATAAGATTATAACTAATTCTAAGACTTAATAATGTGTTAATAGCACGAAACTTTAGTTGTCTCTTATTTAATAAATTTTGGTGATATAAAAACAAAGTAACCGTCTTTCATTTTCCATGTTTTACTATATATAACATAATTTTTATACTTTCTGTCGCCAGCCCTTACACATTTTACTTGTTATGTAATGACGCACATATTAAGAAACTTATAATATAAATAGGAGTGTAATGCGAGAAATGTGGAAATATTGCACATAACTAATCACATGCATTTACAGTCGAGAAAGGAAATAAAACCTCTCTGGCAGTGGCGGTTTCTTTCGAGGTCGCATGCCCCCCCCCCGAACATTGAGCGCCTCACCGTAGATGTATAATTGTATTGTGATATTTTATCTCGGCATTACCTTTCTTAAAAGATAAAGCTCGCGTCGCTATAACACTCAACACGGTGTGGCGGCGAGCAAGTATGAGTTAAATGCATATGCACTCATCCTATCTATTGCAAGCAATGTTCGCGTATCGTATTAGTCGCATACGAAATAGCGGCCTGAGTTGCTATAGCAATGTGTCGTCACGTTGCTTCTACAGCTAAGAATATATCGTTGTTTTAAGCTATTCCGGGCCGCAATTCTTTAGCGTCCGAACAGAGAAGCCTAGGCTAGTATACAGGAAAATGGATATAGAATAGCCAGATAAGACAGTTGCATTGTTCTGTGTAGTTACGTATGTACGATTTTGCCACGTGTTTCTCCAAGAATATATTTAATAGAAATAATTTAATAAGAATTAGGTAGGCCATTGCCTGATTTAAATTGATCGCAAACTTGGGCAAGGAGTGCACAAAACAGAACATTTACGCGGCGTTATTCAAGTGACGTTTACAAACAAAACACATGGATATGTGGTTGTGAAGTTTCCAACTTATTGTACTGCTTTCCATGTATATTAAATTACAACCCTGCAGCAACTGGAATGGATCAGAATTGGGCCAGAATAGGTATGAAAGATTTGCATCACCTTCCTGATAAAATAAGAAAGCATGGATCATCTCGAGGTCATATCAGTTCATGCGCACAGTTGGCTTTACTTGGCAAAGTAAATATCATGACTCAGCTTAGTTCTGCATATCGCAAACATGTAATAGAATATAACGAACAAGTGAGGCAGAATCGTAATATTAAAACGCATTATTTGTTGCGTGAAATTTTGCAGTGGTTTTGAATTAGCTCTCAGAGGTCACCGCGAGAATGAAGAATCGGGAAATCATGGAATATTTAGAGAATTGGTCGATTTTTCTGCAGAATTAGATTTTACATTGCGAGAACATCTGCAAGACGCTACGGTTTTCAGGGGGACTTCTAAAACAATACAAAATGATATTTTAGATAGTATTTGTATTCAAATAAAAAAATCCGATTTTTTGGTTATTCAGTGCGACGAAACTACAGATGTTACGAATTGGTGCCAAACGGTATTGATATTTAGATCTGTTTTTGATGGAACTGTTTGTGAGAATTTTTGCAGCTTTATTAGGATCCATGATAAATCAGCAGAAGGCATACAAAAATGCATGAAGAAGAAATTGTTCCTCTAAGTCTGGAAACACCTCAAAAGTTAATCGCCCAAACGTACGATGGCGCGAATGTTATGACTGGTGCTACAGGTGGTGTTCAAAGTTATATAAAGAAAAAATATCCTTGTGCTCATTATATACATTGCTATGTTCACCAACTAAATCTTCTAATGCAGAAAGCAGCATCACAACATGTTAAAGTGAGGGTATTTTTTAATAATCTATCAGCAATTCCCGCTTTTTTTTCACAATCGTCGAACAGATGCGATGTTTTAGAGGAAATAACCAACCGCAGGTTACCGAAGTTAGCTGCAACAACATGGAATTGTAACATCAGAACTGTCAATACTATGTATGAAAATCGAGAAAAGCTAATAGAAGTATTTGAAGAAATTGAAGAAAAATATTTAAGAAGTGTAACTTCTAATGAAGCTTTTGGTCTCCGGCGAGCTCTAGAAGACCCAGAATTTTTGTTTTGGTTGTAATTTTTCAACAAAATTATGCCACATGTGGATATATTGTATCAAATCCTGTCAAGAGATAAGGATAGTATCCAACTCCAAACTGATATACCAAATTTTGAAAACTGTATTAGAAACATTAGATGTGAAATTGATGCTATTGAAAGTGACACTGCAGAAATTTTTCATTCAACAAAAAGAAGAAGAAAAGAAGATAACTTACAAAGAAGTGTATATGCCAAAGAAGTGTGTGACGTAATTATTATAAAGATGAAGGACAGATTCTCATATCGTGGCCATCCATAAGCCGCTGAGTTATTTAACACGAAATCGATGCCAACATTTTCTAAACAATTTCCAGTGGACCTTTTGGAAACCGTGTGTCATGCATATCCATTTTTGAATAAAACTAGATTAAAAACAAAATTAGAAGTATAATATAGAATATCACCCAAATACCGTAACAAGCATTAAGTAGCTAAATGTACATTTCAAGCGCTATGCGCCCATCTTCAGTAGCACAAGATAAAACTAAATAAAATACCTCTGTCACGAATCGCGATTGATATACTATTAAATAAATAAGTCAAAATGACAGAAGTACTTCAAAATTGGCATATAATATGACCTATAAATCTTTTAAAAACAATACAAATTAAAAATTGCAAATTACTAATTATAAATTAACGAAAATAACAAGTAACAGCAAAAAATATTGGTTTGTGAAATCTAAAATAACCAAAAATAAATAAATAAATAAATAAAATAATAATAATAAATTTAAAAATAGTTTTTATTAAACAAATTAAATAGACAAGATGAAATTGGCCCTGAATCTAAATTCATTAAATTTGATTTAGATTTATGCATGTATATACTTTCATAAGCATTTAACTCGGAATAATTCAAAACACTTTTAAGTAAATTAAGTGAACTAATTTGAATAGGATGACCTGATGGATCAACAATATGCTCGGCTACAGCACTTTTATCTTTTCTATTTAATCTGAAATGAGTTAAATGCTCCGTAAATCTAGTTTCATTGGTCTACGTGTTTGTCCTATATATACTTTAGGACAACTAGAACAAGATATTTCGTAAATACCCGATTTTTTAATGAAATCAATCGAATCTTTTGGATTTCCTAGAAAATTATATGCAAATTTGAAGCAAATATTTATAGGTATTGATAAAATTAATTCGCAAGCAGTATTCTCATAATACTACGCTTTTCATTTATTTAATTCAATCACGCTTACAAATACATGGCCGATGGGTTCTCCTGTAGAAATATATGTTATTAAATTAATACTGAAAAGCCATGAAACGTCCTAACAGTTCTGCAGCATTTAACTAGTGCGTTGTAGCGTCCTTCGCTTGCTCTGCTTCCATTTAAGCAAAAGCCAGGCCAGAATTACGAATGCAAATATGCTAAATGTTAACTAAAAACGTGGCTTTTGAATTTTATATATATATAAAACACAGCCTTGTTTTGATTAAAAAACACAGTTTTGATTAAAAAAAACTTCGCTCAAAATATGAACACATATTTTTATATAAATACATGTTCGTATTGCTTTGCTATGTAAAATTATGATTCACGTAAGCTATCGTAAATTAGTCTCTACAGTTACAGATATAATTGTACAAAATAGAATATAACCCAAATAAGCATTTATGCATTCAGTTACGGTATTTGGGTAATTTTTATATAATTATATTCCTTATAAGCTTTAAAAAAGTATTTAAAAAGTATTTAAAAAAGATCACATGCCTGTCAGTTTATCATTTTTTTTTAAAATTTCTAATATTAAAAGAAATGCTTAAAGAGAGTAATATTTTATTTTGTATACTAAGAACTTAGGGTGATGGTGGTGCCGTGGTGCCGTGGTATAATGTTGCCATTCAGGTCTTCCCTGAATGTGCCATGAATAAGTTTATTTAAATATATATATATACACTGGTGTATATATATATATATATATATATATATATATATTACAACGTTAATCATGGAGCCATTAGAGGATGGGAGAGTCTTCAGTTCCCATTCTCTTTTTATAAAAAAAAATGTTATACCACCGCACATCATGATCGTGATGAGCTAAAAGTTTATTATGAAATTAAACCTAGATAAGTAAATGTAAAATGGCAAGAAAATTTCATTATAATAGAAGGCTAAAATGCAATAGTAGACTTCTGTACAAGAAATACGCTAGTAGTAGAGTAAACACATTATTCAAGTATCATAAGCGCTGGATATATACTTGGAAAATGCCAGGACATATAGGAATGTATCAGACAGATTACATATTAGTTAAAGAGATGTTTAGAAATCAGATTAAGAACTCTAAAAGTTACCCTGTAGCAGATATAGACAGTGACCACAACTTAGTAATCCTGAAATCAGAGATCAAATTTAAGAAACTTGTATAGAAGTCTAAACAGGTTAGAGTAGATGTTGATAGGTTAAAATTAGAGGATGGAACTAAAAGGTATAGAAAGTAGAAACCGTAGCTGATGGGATTAGCGATGGAAAACTGTAGGTCACTTTGAGGACCTAGTTCGTAGTTCATAGTTCATTTCAATGTATTTCAATGTAACGTTCCGTTAACCAACACACTTTATCACTAAATAAATGTTAGTACTGTATATGTAATGTATACTATACTGCATCGTTTACGAGCCGTTGTGATTCATGAACGGTTTAGTACGCGACGGGTTCAGGACCTAGTACAAGTACATCAATACGTACACCGTGCACCATCTAGTTCATAGTTCACGAACTAGGTCATAGTGACCTACAGGTCGTTGCAAAACATCGTCACAGTACGCCCGTCATTTGATTGAACCGTTCAGAGTGAACGGTTCGCGAGTGAACTACACATCGCTAGATGGGATATCTAGGGATGATGTAGATAACGAATGGAGGGAAATTAGGGATGAATTGACTACAGTAGTAGTCAAAAATAAGATTTAGGCACGAAGAAAAGGGATGATAGAAAGAAATGGAGAACTGAAGAAATAATTAACATGATAGAGGAAAGAAGGAATGATAAAAATATAAATACGGAAGCAAGACAGAGAAGATATAGGGACTAAGGAACTTAATTAATATGAAATGTTAATAATCAATAAAAGAATGGATAAAAGGAAAATGTGAGGATATTGAGGAAGATATGAAAAGAGGTAAAGTAGATATGGGATATAAGAAAAATTAAGTCTCATTTCCTCTAAGGTAACGTTCTATGTGATAAGGAGGGTAAGGAGCTCACAGAAAATAAGGATAAAGTTAAAAGATAATAAAGATAAATTAGAAAATGGAAGGAGTATCACGAAGAATTGTACAGCGGTAGGCAGGAAATGGAGAAGCTAGAAAGTGTAGAATAGATAGATTAGGATGAGTTGATCCTAGCTTTCTTAGTTCAAAGTTCAATAGAACATTATAAAAATTAAAGAATAGCAAAACAGCAACCGTAGATGTGATACCAGCCGAATTAATAAAACACGCAGAGAAAAAGATGCAGGATCGATTATACAGGCTAGTTTGTAAAATATATGACGAGGAGAGCCCACAGGGTTATCAGTGCAGTATAATAGTGACAATGCCGAAGAAGGTAGGTGTTAATTTGTGTGAGAACTATAGGACCATTAGTCTACTATCGCAGGCATCGAAGATATTGGTAAAGATTATTTATAAAAGATTGGAAAATATAGTAGAAGAAAGGCTAACAAAAAAGCATTTTAGTTTCAGAAAGATCATAGGGACGTGGGAGGCTATTTTAGCGCTAAGAAGGGTAGTAGGAAAAAGAATGAGAAGAGGAAAAACTACTTATATAAATATCATCGATTTAGAAAAGGCATTAGATAATGTTGATTGGGACATAATGTTTAGAACCTTAAAAGAAACAGAAATAGATTATAAAGATATGCGAATTATTTTCAATTAACATACAAAGAGGAAGCAAGAATAGGAAAGGGAGTCAGGCAGGGATGTACGCTTTCGCCATAATTATTTAATCTATATATAGAAGATGCAACAAACAAGGTTAAAAAAGACTATAGTGTAGGTGTGAAAATTCAGGGAGCGGAAATGTAAATGTTAAGGTTCGTCGACAATATAGGAATAAACAAGGTTGGTTGAGGTTTGCCTTATATATAGCTAAATTCGAAGATTAGATGAAACGAGAAAGATTAGATGATGAGGATTGGTTGGGAAGATAAAGTAACAAATGAAGTTGTACTAGAGTTAGTAGGGGAGAAGAGAAGTATCTGGAGAGTGTTACAGCGTAGGAGAGACAGATTAGTAGGGCACATTCTTAGGCATGGGGGGATTATGCAATTGATCATAGAAGGTAGAGTGGAGGGAAAGAGAGGGGTAGGTAGGCCTAGATTGGAGTATGTGAGTCAGATAGTTGAAGACGTTGAGATGAATAGCTATAGGGAGATGAAGGGATTAGCTCAGGATAGATCGGCATGGCGTGCTGTTTCCAACCAATCTTTAGGATTGCGGACTCTTTAACTAAGATGAAACGAAACAGAATTTAGAATATGTGCTCAATTGTAAGTAGGAACTATAGTATCAAAATAATCATAAATAAAATCAAGGAGATGATAAGATGCATGAAGTATCAAATTTTTGAAATTTAGGATGTAAAATTAAACAGGATATCGAAATAAGGAATGAAGATAAATTAAGAGCGTGTATAAATAAAGTATATATAGAGTGTGTCATTACAAATAGGTTATGGAGCAATTAGAAGTTCCTTAGTTGAAAATATGAGAATTTAGTAAAACATGCTTTAATAAAATGTTGATGGTTAATGAAATACCGGGTATCAGAGTTGCAATTTTTATATTGGTTTTTAGAAAAAGTTGAAGATTATTGTCTATCGAATGCTAGACTTCGGTTCGCACAAAATTTCGTTAGATAATAAATAATATGTTAATAATATCAATATTATGACAATTAAACAATAATAATATAATATAAAATAATAATATAAAATTAATAATATAACAAAAAACACGCATGTAAAAAATATCATAATTATCGATATAGCTCTGGTATATTTTGTTGTGATGAACACTTTTATTATAAATTATGGTGTATATCTATCATATCTTAACAAAAAATTATTATTTATTTCATGCCAATGACTGAAACGTTTTTATTACTGATAAACATAGTAGTATAGAATATCACCCAAATACCGTGACTCAAGCATTAAGTAGCTAGATGCATATATAAAATTTATGCTATTATTTAACACCGTAGTGATAATTTTAAAAATAGATAAACATACTTTTTTTTAGATTATCAGTACGGTTTTAAAAATTATCAGTACGGTGTTAAATTATAATATAGAATATCACCCAAATACCGTAACAAGCATTAAGTAGCTAGATGTACATTTCGAAGGCTATCTTCAGTAGCACAAGATAAAACTAAATAAAATACCTCTGTCACGAATCGCGATTGATATACTATTAAATAAATAAGTCAACATGACAGAAGTACTTCAAAAATGGCATATAATATGACGTATAAATCTTTTAAAACAATACAAATTAACAATTAACGAAACTAACAAGTAACAGCAAAAAATAATGTTTTGTGAAATCTAAAATAACCTAAAATTAGTAAAAATAGTTTATAAATAGTTCTTAGTAAATAAATCAAATAGACATGATGAATCTAAATTCATTAAATTTGATTTAGATTTACGTATGTATATACTTTCATAAGCATTTAACTTGGAATAATTCAAAACACTTTTAAGTAATTTAAGTGAACTAGTTTGAATAGGATGACCTGATTCAAAAATATGCTCGGCTACAGCACTTTTATGTTTTCTATTTAATCTGAAATGAGCTAAATGCTCCTTAAATCTAGTTTTAATTGGTCTAAGTGTTTGTCCTATATATACTTTAGGACAACTAGAACAAGATATTTCGTAAATACTAGCTTTTTTACTGAAATCAATCGAATCTTTTGGATTTCCTAGAAAATTAGCAAGACTATTAGAAGTATTATATGTTACTTTAAAATTATATTTATTTAAAATACTAAAACTAAAATAATTAAAATAATTGTTACGGTATTTGGGTGATATTCTATACTATTATTTAACACCATAGTGATATAATATAGAATATCACCCAAATACCGTAACTTAAAGCATAAAGTAGATAGATACGCATTTCGAAGGCCATGCCCCCATCTTCAGTAGCACAAGATAAAAACGATATGAAATACCTCTGTCACGAATCGTGATTGATATACTATTAAATAAATAAGTCAACATGACAGAATTATTTCAAAAATGGCATATAATATGACCTATAAATCTTTTAAAACAATATAAATTAATAATTAACGAAACAGACAATTTTAGGTTTGTCAAACCTAAAATAACTAAAAATAAATAAAATAAAAATAAATTAAAAAATAGTTCTTATTAAATAAATTAGAACAAGATTATTTATTTCTATAAGATAAACATGTGTTCTCAATCTCGAACAAACTTGGTTTTAGTTCGGACTGCATCGCGCATATTAACAATACACTAAGTTCAAAACGTGCAGGAAATTTCTATTTTGCATCTAAAGTCTATTTGTACATGTAGATACATTTGTTTCTCTTTAATTGTGATGCTTTTGTTTGTACACCACGTTTACAGTTTAATTAAATTTTAAATTACGTGTTATAATTACTATTAAATTCAAAGGTGAGGTATAAATATGCATGGGTTCACAAATATATACAGCAAAGTAAATATACATACTTACCTTATTGTGGTACGTGTGGCGCTTTTCAAAGCGCCCACGACTCAATCTAGATGCAGAGTTCATTAGAGAAAGTTATCCAAAGGATATTTACAGTGTGAAATGCAGAAAATACATGATCTAATTTCGTTCATAAATTTTAAATTTCGTGCTAAAGAAAATCATTGCAGTGATTTAAGACATAATGATATATAGAGTAGAAATGAATGAATTCTGCATTTTACTAATTCGTTCTATTACAAATTGGTATACAATTTGGCCAATTCTTTCATCAAATATACTAGATCGCAGAATTGATGTTAGAGTTCATATGGCATTAGGTATTCGACGCATATATTAATTTCTACATTCCTTTACGTTTTTCCGCATTATGATTTCTCGTGTCTGTGATAATTGGAATGGAAGATATTTTTTAAATGGTCAATTATTGTGGAAATTGATATATAATAGCTGGTTTATAATAGCCTCAGTCTTGGATCTAGAATATCATGGAAAACCAGATCTAGAACATCATGGAAAGTCACTATCGTTAATTACCAAAGAAAACGAAGTCCAAGTACACATTTCTCTCCCCAAGTTTTAACCAAGGATATTGACTACCACGAAATATATTTCATCACTCACGTTATATTACATTTTATAAATACACAGTTTGGTTTGAATACGCTTGTGAGACAGTCAAAGTACTGAAGCGTAGAATTTACGTACATTGGAATATTAGTTTTCAAAAAAAAAACTCGTGTAAGTGTACATACGTTACACAAAATGTTACGGAATTTAATAAAAAGTGCTGTGAACCAGAAATCAGAAGACGTATTATACTAGCACGTGCAGCAATGACCCAGCTTATTAAAATATGCAGGGTTAGGAACCTAACAAACGCCACCAAAATCGGAGTGATACGGGCACTGGTCTTTTGAATCTTTTCATATGCCTCTGAAACGTGGGTAATAAGATCCAGGGATCCAGTACGATGCCTTTGAAATGTGGTGCCGGCGAAAAATGTTACGAATACTATGGACAATAAGAACGAATGTTTTCATCCTAGAGGAGATCAAACCAGCCTATAGATTATCAGCAGCAACATCAGTGGCGGTTCCATATGCAGGCCGCAGGGCCGCGCGCCCCTCCTGAACATTGAGCGCATCACCGTAGATATATAATTGTATTGCGATATTTTATCTCGGCATTATTTTTCCTAAAAGATAAAGCTTGCGCCGCGAACATACCTAACACTCATGACTCAACACGATATGGCAGCTAGCAAGTACCAGTCAAATTCATATGCCCTATCTGTTGGAAGCGCTAGAGTTAGAGCGACGGTATGCAGTATAGCTATATAGTTATACTGCATATACTTCGCAATATAGCTATATCGTTAATATGTAGTACAAATTCCAGCGCCACCCAGCCACACAGTACAGGTTAAATGCATATGCACTCATCTCACTCTATTGCAAGCAATAGGTGAGAGCGACCGTATGCAGTATGTCTTCTCTATTCCTTCGGTCCGCCTGTACTGTATTACGACTAGTGTGTAACATTCCAGCGGCTTTACAAGAGTCATAGCAACGTGACGTCACGCTGCTTGTACAGCGAGAATATATAACGTTGTTTATGCTATTCTGGGCTACGATTCTTTAGCGTCCCAATAGAGAAGCCTAGTATACAGTAAAATTGATAGAGATTTAGTTGCATTGTTCTGTGAGTTACGTATGTACGATTTTGCCACGTGTTTCTCCAAGAATATATTTAATAGAAATAATTTAATAAAAATGAATACTGTTAGTTCTTTATTGAAAATATAGTTTTGTAGACTTTCTCTTGTGGACAAATACAAATTAAAGAATTAGGTAGGCCATTGCCTGATTTAAATTTATCGCAAACTTGTGCAAGGAGTGCTCAAAACCGGACATTTACGCGGCGTTTTACAAGAGACTTTTATAAAAAAAAATTATAACACAGATGAAGAACAGATTCTCATATCGTGGCCATCTACAAGCCGCTGAGTTATTTAACACAAAATCGATGCCAACATTTTCTAAACAATTTCCATTGGATCTTTTGGAAACCGTGTGTCATGCATATCCATTTTTGAATAAAACCAGATTCAAAACAGAATTAGAAGTCATTTACTCGTATCCGGATTTTGATCAAATAATTGGAGCCACAAATTTTCTTTCATTATTGCTACAAAATAATCTGAGTGAAACTTTCCCGGAAACTATAAAAATACTTAAAATTATTTTAACAACCCCGATGACCAGTGCTGATTCAGAGCGTTGTTTTTCAACACTTTGCATCCATTTTAGGTAAGATTTCTCACTATTATGTTATTTTTTAAGAAATGCGCCCCCCCAGATTGAAATGGCACGAGCCGCCACTGAGCAATATATAGTCGTATATTAGGATTTTTCGGACATATAACACGAAGCAACCACATGGAAAATTGGTTAACCAAGGAAGGCTTTTGGGCAAGCGCAGGCGCGATAGATCACCAATGCGCTAGACGGACCTAATTTATAAATTAACAGACCTGAGGATAGAAACCGCAACCCAAGAGGCAAATAACTGGCAAGAATGGCGCCGCATGGTGCGCAGAGTTATCCAAAATTTAGATCAAGACTGATTATGTCACAATCACTACACATCGGTCACGATGTTGGACTAAGAAGAAGAAAGTAAGGTATGTTAGAGGATGATAGGGTGCCAGCGTCTTGGGCATCCCTAGAGAACCTGTTCTATCAGGAACAGGCACACATAATCCTATTATTCAATAAATATTGAATTCACATTCTATACTATACTATGTTGATAACGGATTATCAGACTCTAATATTTTACAAAACACGGGATCAACTATAATTTATATAGAAACAAGGAATACATTTCCAATAGTAGCTAATAATGACAAAAATATCGTAATGGAGGTTTCCAACTATTGAGTATAATATATCGAGAAAGGAAGATCAATCGATTTAAAGAGTAAATAACGTAAATAAATACTTGCAACAGATCATGGCAGATCATTGCTATATATCCATAAGGTATGTATTCAAAAACGAAGTAACTTAGAAATAAAATCTATAGTCGAATGATAGGGGAATTTTTATGTAGAGTGTAGAAAGATACTTCCTTATTAAAGAATAATTCATTGACAAGGAAGTACCTGTCTATACGCTACATAACTTAGAAATACTTCACCCTGTCTGTCGGGAAGACGATCCTACAAGAACATAAAGATATTGCCGAGAATATATTAAAATTTTCCATAACCGGTCGAGATTAAATTGAAATTACAAACGAACTAATATGTATCACACAATATTTGGTAAGAAGAAGAAATTAAATATAACTTATAGTATCTTTCGATAGATAGATTCTCTAATCACTTTACAACAAAATAGTAAATATAAATAGTTTACAGGAATTTTATTCCAAATCTGGAGCACTTTATTTTTATTCTCTAACTTCAGTAGTTTTCAAAAAAATTGATGAAACGTGGACCATTGTAACGAGAATTTAAAAGTGAAAAAGACAATCTGACCTTGCGGGCTGCGGCTGACCATGCGCCAATTTTTGTACTAATAGAACATGTATGAGCAATGATTTAGTAAGGGCTAAATATTACATATTTCGTAAACAAAATATAAGAAGTATTTTGGATAAATAATGAATAAATTTATAATAAATGACCATAATTTAGTAGTCCTGGACTCAGAGGTCAAATTCAAGAAATTACAGAAGTCTAAACAGGTCAGAGTAGATGTCGATAGGTTAAAATTAGCTGATGTATGTGAAAAGTACAAGCAGAAAGTAGAAATCATGGCTAATGGAACATCTAGGAGCGACATAGATTGCGAATGGAGGGAAATCAGAAATGGGTTAACTACAGCAGCAAATGAAGTATTAGGCATAAAGAAAAGGGCAGGTAGGAGGGAATGGATCACGGAAGAAATAGTTGAAATGATAGAAGCAAGAAGGAAAATTAAAATTGGAAACACAGAAGCAGGACAGAAAAAATATGAGGAACTAAGTAACTTAATTAATAGGAAATGCAAGCTAGCGAAAGAAGAGTGGATAAAAGGAAACTGTGAGGATATTGAGGAGGATATGAGAAGAGGTAAAGTAGATTTGGGCTACAGGAAAATTAAGTCACATTTTTCTAAAGTAAAACCAAAGGGTAACATTATATGTGATAAGCAGGGTAAGGAACTCACAGAAAATAAGGAAAAAGCTAGAAGATGGAAGGAGTATCTTGAAGATTTATATAAAGGTAGGCAGGACATGGAGGAGCTAGAAAGTGTGGAACAGATAGATGAGGATGACTTAGGTCCTAGCATACTTAGGTCAGAGTTTCATAGAGCATTAAATGATTTACGGAATAACAAAGCAGCGGGGATTGATATGATACCAGCCGAATTAATAAAACACGCAGGGGAAAAAATGCAGGAGCGATTATACAGGTTAGTTTGTAAAATATATGAGAAGGGAGAAGTACCACAGGATTTTCAGCGTAGTAGAATAGTAACAATGCCGAAGAAAATAGGAGCTAATTTGTGTGAGAACTATAGGACCATTAGCCTACTATCACATGCATCGAAGATATTGTTAAAGATTATTTATAGGAGATTAGAAAATAAAGTAGAGGAAAGGCTAGGAGAAGATCAGTTTGGTTTTAGGAAAAACAGAGGGATGAGAGAGGCGATTCTAGCACTAAGAACGGTAGTAGAAAAAAGAAAGAGGGTAGGAAAGGTAACTTGCATAGCTTTTGTAGATTTAGAAAAGGCATTTGATAATGTAGAGTGGGACATAATGTTTAGAATTTTAAAAGAAACGGGTATAGATTATAAGGATAGGAGAATAATTTTTAATTTATATAAACACCAAACTGCCTTAGTTAGAATTGAGGGGGAAGAAGAGGTAGCAAAAATAGGGAAGGGAGTTCGGCAGGGATGTACACTCTCACCGTTATTATTTAATCTATATATAGAAGATGCAATAAACAAAGTAAAAGAAGAGTATAGTGTAGGTGTGAATGTACAGGGAGAGAAAATATATATGCTGAGATTCGCCGACGATATAGCTATATTGGAAGAAAGCGAAAAGAATTTAGAAAGGGTATTGAATGGTATGCAGGCAGTATTGCCTAGGGATTTTAACATGAAAATAAATATAGGTAAAACTAAAGTGATGAGGTGTGACAAAAAGGAATGCAGTAGAAAAATGAGGATCACAATAGGAGATAATAGAATCGAAGAAGTGTCAGATTTTTGTTATTTAGGCAGTAGAATCACAAAAGATAATCGAAGCAAGGTAGATATAAAGTGTAGGATAGCACAGGGTAGGAAGGCATTCGTAGAAAAAGAACAGATTTTAAGATCAAATATTGACTTGGGTATTAGAAAAAGATTACTGAAGGTATATGTTTGGAGTGTAGCACTGTACGGGTGTGAGGCGTGGACTATAGGAAAGGAAGAGAAGCGTAGATTAGAAGCACTTGAAATGTGGTGTTATAGGAGGATGATGAGGATTGGTTGGGAAGATAAAGTAACAAATGAAGCTGTACTAGAGTTAGTAGGGGAGAAGAGAAGTATCTGGAGAGTGTTACAGCGTAGGAGAGACAGATTAGTAGGGCATATTCTTAGGCATGGGGGGATTATGCAATTGATCATAGAAGGTAGAGTGGAGGGAAAGAGAGGGGTAGGTAGGCCTAGATTGGAGTATGTGAGTCAGATAGTTGAAGACGTTGAGATGAATAGCTATAGGGAGATGAAGGGATTAGCTCAGGATAGATCGGCATGGCGTGCTGTTTCCAACCAATCTTTAGGATTGCGGACTCTTTAACTAATGAATAAAATTGATTTTTGAAGAACGTATGCATTAATCTATTGATTGATGTGTTTTGTACTAACGTAGTGCATAACGAGGTAAAGTAAATATTAAAATATTACGCGTATTCTAATTGTTAACGTATAGTATAGAATATCACCCAAATACCGTAACTTAAGCATTAAGTAGCTAGATGTACATTTCGAAGGCTATGCCCCCATCTTCAGTAGCACAAGATAAAAACTTATAAATCTTTTAAAACAATATAAATTAATAATTATCGAAACTGACAAGTAACAACAATAAACATTGGTTTGTCAAACCTAAAATAACCAAAAATAAATAAATGAAAATAAATTTAAAAATGGTTTTTATTAAATAAATTAAATAGACAAGATGAAATTGGTGCTGCATCTAAATTCATTAAATTTGATTTAGATTTATGCATGTATATACTTTCATTAGCATTTAACTCGGAATAATTCAAAACACTTTTATGTAATTTAAGTGAAGAAATTTGAATAAGATTACACGATTCAAAAATATGCTCGGCTACAGCACTTTTATCATTTCTATTTAATCTGCAAGGCTCCTTAAATTTCGTTTAAATGGGTCTACGTGTTTGTCTTATTTATACTTTAGGACAACTACTAGAACAAGACATTTTATAAATACCAGATTTTTTATTGAAATCAATCAAATCTTTGGGATTTCCTAGAAAATTAGCAAGACTATTAGAACTATTATATGTTAATTTAAAATTATATATCTATATTTTTTTAAATGTTAACATGCACAATATAATGCAGTGACTAAATTATCGAACACTATTCAAGATGGCAATATATTAGCGATTTTATAAAAAATTGAATTAAGTTTAATAAAGGGCTTACTGATGCACATAATGAAGCCTGGTAATTATGACTGAGATATCTTAGTATTTCATCAATATCATAGCATTGAATATTGATTTAGTTCCTATTACATTTGGCGAATTCCCACAATCAAATCTCACAATTGAGTTTTCGTCATTTGGTCTGTAAAGAGTATTTGATATCTTGTTAAACTGTAGGTGGCGTGTTCATTTCTGTCGAGTTATGGTAGAGGGCTATCCAGAAAGTAAGTTCCGTTTGACTATCAAACAAAAACAAAGATATATAAACAATTTTTTTTTATTGCATTGTAAAGTACAAATAGTAAACTATTTTTCCACGTAATTTCCACCATTGTTTAGGCATTAGTCATAGCGGGGTACAAGTTTTTGTATGCCAGTCATAGAACGTCCCCGCCCGTAATGCAAACAACGTAGTAACATCTTCACCTCGTCGTCGTCGTTGAACAGCTGATCAACAAGAAATGATTTTATACCGAGAAACAAATGGAAATCACTCGGTGCTAGGTCTGGACTGTAAGGTGGATGGTTAAACTGCACCCAGCCGAAGTCTTGTAAGAGTCGTTGTGTCACATGAGCCGTGTGTGGGCGGGCATTGTCATGAATGAACACAATGCCATGGCTAAGCATGCCTCGTCGCTTATTCTGAATTGCGCGACGCAGTTTTCTAAGGGTGTCACAGTATGCATTTGCGTATAATGTTGCACCGCGTGGCCTGAAGTCCACCAGCACTTTGTCTGTCCCAAAACACGGTGCACATGATTTTTCGAGTGGTAAGGGTTTGTTTGGGTTTTGTCTTTGTTGGCGATGAAGTGTGTCTCCATTCCATTGATTGCCCTTTTGATTCAGGCGTTTCGTGGGCCACCCAGGTCTCATCCCCAGTGATAATACAGCTCAAGAAGTCATCACCATCATTGTTGTACCGGGTCAAAAACTCAAGTGCACTGGCCTGACGTTGAACTTTCTGTTGCTCCGTCAGAAGTTTCGGCACCCAATGACAAAACAGTTTTCGATATTGCAGATTCTCGGAAACAATTTGATGCAAAAGAGAACTTGCAATTTACGGAAATTGCAGTGACAATGTCGTAATGGTGAATCTACGGTTTTCCCTAATCATCTTTTCAACTCCATGCACCAAAATAGGCGCCTACTTCGTTCTTCATCATGCACATTCTCACAACCTTCATTGAACAGTCGTACCCATCTCCGTACCATTGAATCGCTCATTGCATTTTCTCCATACACTTCACAGATTTGTTTATGAATTTCACAAGGTTTCACATTCCTGGCATTGAGAAAACGTATCACAGATCGCATTTCACAGGTGGTGGGATTTGCAATTCGCTTCGACATTATAAAGTCTCACCGTGCAGCACACACAATAACAAGCGATCTCAAAATGGTGTCTATCCCTTCCTACTGAGTCAGTGCAACTGGCACGCATGCGCGAAATTGCCACAATAGCGCCTGCGCAGCAATGCGTTCCAACGGAACTTACTTTCTGGATAGCCTGTATGTTGTCCATTACGACCACACATTTCGAACTAAATTGTTAGTAATTAAATGGACAGGAAGTAGTTAATGGTATAGTCTAAAAAAGTCCTCATTCATTGTTTTATGATTGTCTCCATCATTGATTGGTGAGTCAAGTAGTAAGGTGCACTCCTGTAACAATCCAAAACTTGTCCATATCGTGTAATATAATAAAGCGTCGTTCGTCTAGAAATGCTTTTGAAATCGGATTTTCTGTCCGTATTGTAAAACCCATCTAAGTATGGACATAATCATATTCAAGTCTCGTCAAAAGCTGTACTTAAACAAATGAATTTCTGTGTTAACTACTTTCACATATTTTTTTATATCATTAATGATTTTAAAAATTATTCAATGGGGTGAACTCAAAATTTTTAAAGAGTGAAACGGCGCTCTAGATACTTTAAAAAATCCTTTGTAAATCCTAAAAAACATTTTGAAAGAAAAGTATTCGTTGACCTTGCTATATTCCACAGTCTTGCAAGACATACAAGACGGCAAATGATCAATCCATTACTGATGCAATTGGCTACACCCATCAAGTAATCGTCGCCCGGCGTATCGGTGTACTAGTACGAAAACAATGACAATACAATAATTATCAAAACATCACAAACTCTGGAGACGCCGCAGAGTTTCTATCACATGTCTGCAACAGATACTCCGCTCAGAGCTAGAGGCGGATATGCAACGATGACAGAATTTAAAGATTAAGCTCGTAACTGCTTAAATTAATACCAAGCTGGTTACATCACATACTCTCAATAGTTTCACAATGCCGTGCTAAACACTACATGAAACTAGAACTATATATTGAACTGTTAACGAGTAATGTATAAGTTCACACGTCCTCAAAATATAAGAAGTAAAGTGTACCAATACGTAAGTATCAATCAATTAATATCTTTAAAAACAATATTATATTTATCGATCATGATAAAATCAATAGATATCTTTAAGATCTAACTATCTTACCACAGTACCTATGTGAAATACTCACTTTAAGTATTTAACACAAATTAGTCTTTGTATTAAAAGTATTTAATACAAAGACTAATCAATACAATTAAGGAGCCACGTTTAAAAACTCGATCGCTAGGCTGTTCTACTTTGACTGAGCTCACTTCTAGAGCCGCATTCCATAAAAAGTGCTTTCGTCAGTAAAAACCCTTCAATATAGATAAGACAAAGTAAAAAATATGCGTGAGATTCTCGCGCGGTAGAAGTGAAACTTCTTAGCTCCTAGGAAAAGTTGATTTTATGCATTGTTTCTTTTTCCATTTGTTAACGGTTTGATTTACATTTTTAATTTGATTCATTTTGATTGACACTCTGATTATCAAAGAAAGCATTATTAACTGTAATGTCATACAGTCTATAAAGAGGAGTTTGGATTAAATATTGTAGTCATATTTTTATAGTTCTTTTTCTCACCAAACCAATTAAATAACTCGATCTGTGTATTTTTCTTCTTTTTATGTGGACATTAATACAATGATCATCATCAATGTCTCTTGGCAAATGATTCACCATCGTATTCACAGATATTGGAACATTAATAATTTGCCCATAAATCCCATGTTGACCATGTACATGTCGTAAACGTCGAATTTGCGTAAATGGAATTCTAGATGAAATTAATCTCTCTGACACTAAATCTAATTTTGGTAGATGACCAGGTAATTCTGGGTAGACAAAAGTATTTAACTTCGATAACATTGGAATGGTATTGCGAGTGAGAGCATTTCGGCATGAATTGCACGCCATCACATCTTCAATGATAATGGCTGGAAACGCAGTACGTAAAAGTTGCTCTTGCTTAGGATCAACAGGTTTCACATCGTTCTTAAACCATATTCTATCACATATGGAACACACTGTACCTGGCGGATTATTGAAAAATTGTTTATCAAATTCGCGATGAGCAGGTTGAAGGAATGTAAATTTTGTGTATGATGCACTAGTGGGTGCATTTCTATTTGTTGATGGCTCAGCTGTATCAGATTCATTTTGTTGATCTCTCACACCACGTGTATCTTCACGTGTAGACGGCACGCCTGAATCAGTGGCATTCAAATTCTCTATACCACTCACTGTGTCCTCACATAACGACGGTAACGATTCATCCAGTGTATTTGAGGTCGTTGGAAGGTTATGTTGTCCACCGTGTTTCTTTAACGCTCTTTGCCTGGCTCGATACTCTCTACTTCTTTCCAAGGTACTTGTTGGCACTTTTCTTCGTGGTTTAATCGTTTTCTTCCGTTCTCTAAAGGCTCGTACTCTGACTGTACTTGTCTTTTTCTCCATTTCACTTTTCATACAATGGAAATTGTTAGCTAAAAGATTAAACTGTGTTTGTGTAATATATAATAAAATACGCAAGCGTCTGTTGGTTGCCCTATGCTACGTATACAAACAGTACACGCGGCGCATGTGCGTAGCGTGTTTCACTTTTCGTGACGTTCAGGCCAATTTCAGTCCAATTCACTTCAATAAGGAACATAACTTACTGTAATATGCTGACTTAGAAAAATCTGTACTACATATAAATATATGTGGAAGTTTTCTATGGATATGAGTATTATATTGACGTATAACGGTGATTTTTTTGTCTCTAATCCGAGATATAGCGCTAATTAGCTCAACAAACCATTTCAGAATGCAAACACAATATTCTTTTCCCTTCACATAGCAGTAGTCCCTTAATTCCCTCGCCGACTTACTTCCTTATTATTATACAGTGCGATGGAAAAGCACTTAAGCAAACATGTATCCAATTTCTACCCACGGTATTATTATAAATTAACACACTCCTCCTGAATTTGGTGAGGCTAGTAATCCAGCCCAGGCTAAAATGAGATAACGCACTTTACCGTGATTCTTGAAGCAATGTGTACAGTATTCCCGTAGTATTTAAAATATTATTCAAGTAAAATTCTTGTCATAATTTGATTCCTATAATAGAAATTACAAGTTATCTATAATAAAACGTGAATGGTTCCATCGTCACTAACAATCTGATTATGTACGGGTAAAGAGGATTCATGTGCGCTCTGCGAACAGAGCTGAGTAATGCAATTGCACGATTTAGTTAAAAAAATTTAATTGGGAGCGAATGGTACCGTCATTGGCTCGCTGTGTGCTGTGGTTTCCCAGGAGATACGTGTACAAAATTTTACAATCATTTTCAAATTAGATGAAAGAGACAGATAGATGAGAGAATTATGACATGGATTGGATACGGTCGTGTCATATAGCTGACGATAAACTGAGCTAATGTGTCAGTCCCATTACGTGTTTTTGAATTTAAGATTGTGCATCTACAATGTGCTCGATACAGCGCAAAACGAAGTTATATGATAAATACGATCAATCATTAAATTTGTAGGACAAACACAATAAAACTTGCCGTTGTTATATATATATCCGCTGCAAACAGCACATGAGTTCCATAATTCGGGTGGGTACTTCAATTCCCAGCCACAAATTCCCAGTATCAAACGGTAGGCGAACTATAAAAAAAAGTGTAGTAATACCATTCATGATTACTAGGTTACAGCAATTCTTGAACCACGAAAATTGCTCAAAAAGATTCACCTCAAATACACCTACGATTCTCTTTTTCCTATACAGTTGCAATGTCTATTTATATTTGTCTATGGTAAAGCTGCAATTCTGCGGTAACAATACGCTGGAACCCGCCACAAGAAAAACTTACATTTTAATGGACCAAGCAGTATGAGCTCTTGTGAGGGTGCCTGAATATTATGAATACATGATAGTCTCGGTTGCAGTCAACAAAAACTAAGGGTTAATGACTAACCGCTTTAGTTTGGTTCACTATATATTTAAATAATCTATATATGTAGAAATACGTAGATGATGATGTATGTAAATTAGGGTAATGGTTTACTAGGGAGAATCTCAGATTTTATATTAAATTTGGTTTCTAAGTGTATCTACAAATTAGATTTAATTACATATTCCTATATATTTTACAGAAGTCTAAATTGGATATTGACTTTGATATTTCTGAATCATAGAGAGGCTTTTATATTGGTATTATTTAGTATATACTCAGTGGCGGCTCGTGCCATTTCAATCAGGGGGTGCACATTACTTAAAAAATAACATAATAGTGAGAAATCTTACCTAAAATGGATACAAAATGATTCAATTCAATCATTTCTTGAAAGTGAATTTCACTCTTCTATCTTTCATTGATATAAACTTTTCCAAAACTTTTTCGTTAAAATTGTAAATATCTCGCACCACATTTTTATTAATAAACATCATCGCCAACGCGTTTAAACGATCATTACCCATAGCATTTCGCAAAAAAGTCTTGATTCATTGAAGTATTGAAAAACAACGCTCTGATTCAGCAGTGGTCATCGGGGTTGTTAAAATAATTTTAAGTATTTTTATAGTTTTCGGGAAAGTTTCACTGAGATTATTTAGTAGCAATAATGAAAGAAAATTTGTGGCTCCAATTATTTGATAAAAATCCGGACACGAGTAAATGACTTCTAATTCTGTTTTTAATCTGGTTTTATTCAAAAAATGATATGTATGACACACGGTTTCCAAAAGGTCCACTGGAAATTGTTTAGAAAATGTTGGCATCGATTTCGTGTTAAATAACTCAGCAGCTTATAGATGGCCACGATGTGAGAATCTGTCCTTCATCTGTGTTATAATTTTTTTTGTAAATGTCTCTTGTAAAACGCCGCGTAAATGTCTGCTTTTGAGCACTCCTTGTACAAGTTTGTGATAAATTTATATCAGGCAATGGCCTACCTAATTCTTCAATTTTTACTTTGTCCACAAGAGAAAGTCTACAAAACGCTATTTTCAATAAAGAACTAACACTATTCATTTTTATTAAATTATTTCTATTAAATATATTCTTGAAGAAACATGTGGCAAAATCGTACATACGTAACTCACAGAACAATGCAACTATATTTATATCAATTTTACTGTTTACTAGGCTTCTCTGTTAGAACGCTAAGAATCGTAGCCCAGGATACTATAAACAACGATATATATTCTCGCTGTACAAGCAGAGTGACGTCATGTAGCTATGACTCATCCAAAGCCGCTGGAATTTATGTACATGAGTCGTTATATAATACAAGCGGCCGAAGAAATAGAGAAGACATACTGCATATGGTCGCTCTCACCTATTGCTTGCAATAGAGTGAGATGAGTGCATATGCATTTAACCTCTACTGTGTGGCTGGGTGGCGCTGGAATGTGTACTACATATTAGCGATATAGCTATATTGCAAAGTATATGCAGTATAGCTATAAAGCTATACTGCATACCGTCGCTCTAACTCTACCGCTTCCAACAGATAGGGCATATGCATTTGACTCGTACTTGCTAGCTGCTATATCGTGGAGTTATGAGTGTTAGGTATATTCGCGGCGCAAGCTTTATCTTTTAGGAAAAATAATGCCGAGATAAAATATCGCAATACAATTATATATCTACGGAGTGCGGTCAATGTTCAGGAGGGACGCGCGGCCCTGCGGCCTGCATAAGGAACCGCCACTATATATACTTCTATAGCGTTTCTATTGGTAGTTGTTTTTGGTAAGGATGATTATGGTTCAATAAAGTAGATTTGTTATAGATTGTGATATATTGCCTTTACGAAGCACTAATAAATCAAAAAAAAATAGATGACGATTTTAAGATCAAATTAATGGTTATACAATTAGAGAGAGGGGGAGAGAACTGACTATCTAAAGAGATGAGCTTTAGATGAGCGAATGTAAGTGGCCATAATACAAGCCATACTTCATGGTGTTTTGGACGGCCGGTGTAGTGCTTCTAGGGTTTGTGTTAGCTTCGGTTGACATGAATAGATCGATACAATAAGGTGGTAGTAAAAATGAGTATTTGATGTAAAAGCATATAGCGAGAGATATAGGGTATTTATAAAGGATGGCCCTAAGAATAAAGGTGAAGTAGTAAGAAATCTTAGAGGACATGGGTTACAGATAGATGCATGCAAAAATGAAGAGAGTCAAACAGGGGACGTAATGGGTCAATGGGTCTACTACATTTCATCTTGTTTGTAAATAATCTTTTTTCACATGTAACCAATGGCAAAGTCTGCATATTTACTGATGATACCTAATAGTCGTTAGTGGTATTGATGCCGAAGAATGCAACCATAAAATGAACTCAATCATGTGTGAAGTTAGTTCCTGGCGTATGAGAAACAAATTAATATTAAAGGATACAAAAAGAACTTGTGAAATATAACTTGGCATCAGCTCTAAAATTACAAATGTTAATATTGCTATCTCGAGTTAAGTTACATTTTTAGGTGTCAGAATTGATAAGACTGTATGATGGGAAAGCCATGTTCAAAATGCTTTACTGTTAATTTCATCATTGTACGCTATTAGTATGCTCAAGCAAAATTTAGATGCAAAAGGACTGATGATGGTATATATTGGTTTTGTTTATTCCACACTCAGTTACGGAATAATTGTTTGGGGATTAAGCAATAATCTAAATAAGAGTTTTGGTCGCGCAGAAACGAATACTTAGAAAAATTCATAGTCTACAGTATAGAGAACCTTGAAGGTAAACATTTACAGATAATGGAATTATAACAGTTCCCGCAATTTACATGTATAAAATATTAAACAATATTCATGGCAACAATACAAATTGTACATTTAACTGCACAATGCATGGATATAATATGTGAATGAAACATAACATGATCATTACTAAATTAAATCCTGAATTTTTTAGAAAATCTGTTAACTACGTAAGAATTTCACTGTATAATATTTGTATAGAATATAACCCAAATACCATAACTTAAAGCATTAAGTAGCTAGATGTACATTTCGAATGCTATGCCCCCATATTCAGTAGCATAAGATAAAACTAAATAAAATACCTCTATCACGAATCGTGATTGATATACTATTAAATAAATAAGTCAACATGACAGAAGTATTTCAAAATATGGCATATAATATGACCTATAAATCTTTTAAAACAATATAAATTAATAACTAACGAAACTAACAAGTAACAACAATAAACATTGGTTTGTCAAACCTAAAATAACTAAAAATAAATAAAATAAAAACAAATTTAAAAATAGTTCTTAAATAAATAAAATAGACAAGACGAAATTGGGCCTGAATCTAAATTCATTAAATTTGATTTAGATTTAAGCGTGTATATACTTTCATAGGCATTTAACTTGGAATAATTCAAAACACTTTTAAGTAATTTAAGTGAACTAGTTTGAATAGGATGACCTGATTCAAAAATATGCTCGGCTACAGCACTTTTATCTTTTCTATTTAATCTGAAATGAGCTAAATGCTCATTAAATCTAGTTTCAATTGGTCTACGTGTTTGTCCTATATATACTTTAGGACAACTAGAACATAAAACAATATAAATGTACATCTAGCTACTTAATGCTTGTTACGGTATTTGGGTGATATTCTATATCATAATTTAACACCGTACTGATAATTTTAAAAATTCTTTTAACTATTTCTTATAACGATACCTCTATAGAAATTAATTATTTCTTCACCTTTGTGATTCCTTATAATTTTATTACATTCCTTCCAACTGTTAGAACACACCAACATAGACATGTTACTTAAGAATAAGATACTTCGTCCAGTAGTTGAACTATGTATATAATACAAATCAAGAAAGCGTTTATTGTTTATCCCTTGAGCATTTACAGCAACAGAAGGA
The DNA here is from genome assembly GCA_947310635.1 of Leptodirus hochenwartii. NCBI lineage: Eukaryota > Metazoa > Arthropoda > Insecta > Coleoptera > Leiodidae > Leptodirus > Leptodirus hochenwartii. The sequence goes on from OX371186.1 coordinate 6,372,376, forward strand.
ACGAGCAAACAACTGTAGCGAGTGGCAAAGCAAATCGATTCTTAAGTGCTCTTAAACCCTAAAACCACCACCAATACTGCCACCTTCATAGCAATAGCAAAAAAAACATTTGTTTCCAATACAACTCTTATATTTCCTTTGAACAAGACACAAAGGTGGTGTTTTATATAAACATACTGATAAAGCGATATACTAAATCTTAAGAAAAGACATGAAAATAGTTATAATATTGCCAAGATAATACAGTAGGATCATGATTTTTTGACATGTAAACATTTAATATTATAGAATATCACCAAAATACCGTAACTCAAAGCATTAAATAGCTAGATGCGCGTTTCGAAGGCTATGCCCCCATCTTCAGTACCACAAGATAAAAACAAAATAAAATACCTCTGTCGCGAATCGTGATTGCTATACAACTATACTAAAGATAGGAGAATAGCCTTCGAAATGCGCATCTAGGTAGTTAATGTTTTAAGTTACGGTATTTGGGTGATATTATATACTATTATTTAACACCGTAGTGATAATATTAAAATGTAAACATTTATTCGTCACTGAAATAAACAAAAATTAATTTTAGGCAAAATAAAATATCTATTGGTATTTTCAATTATAAGTACTAAATTGTGGATTTTTTAAATTATTAATGGAGTGTAGCTTCCCAACCAATTACTCACTTTCTGTTTATGAATGTATACAACAAAAATAAATTAATGGATATATTGGATTTTTTGTAGTCGACAGAATTTGCACATTCATAACAATGGCAAAATGCATTTTCCTCCATGTCAAAAATATTCGAACAAGTTGAAAGTTAGTTACGAACATTAAAAATGTGTAGAAACGCTTTACTTTTGGTGTAGTCTTCAATATGCAGTTATAATGAATACGAGATAAGTTCTACGGTAATAAATAAATAAATTAATTGCGCGGATGTTTTAGATTTATTTTAATTAATTATTTAATTATTAATTTATTTTAATCGATTTAACTTGGTTTAGATGTCCTTTTCTTTTGTATTTTAACTATTGCCGATAATATAATTTTTTGTATCACCATTCAACATTCACTATAAATACATCCACCTGCAATTTTCTATGGTTTCATTCTATCTATTTGCACAGTTAAAGCTGTATGTTGAGTATATATCATATTATTTTTCCCTTCAATATTTTCCATCGGCCTTCGTCTGTACCACTACGCGTCTGCAACTGACGGCTGGCATGAAATGCACAAAATGAAAAACAATTTCCCCCTGTTTTTGTATTGGAACTCATCCACTGCTGCAGATTTCATGCTTTGGGGTTGTTGTCTTTGCAATTCGGTATTTCATTCTTCGAGCCGTTGTAGTAAAATCAAGACCGATCACTTTATATAAAACTTATATATATAAAAAAAATCAGTTAATAAATGTGTTTATTTAGACACTTTAAGCCAATATGGAATAATATTGTAAATCTTATTGTCATCACCAGATATTATATACTGTACTGTCGTAACCATGACGTGTTTCTGATATAATATACCTAAAGTGAAAAAACTAATGTCTGGACACAATGATATGTAAGCTACAGGCGTTGGAATTAGCGATGGCAAAGTGTAGGTCAATTTGAGGACCTAGTTCGTAGTTCATTTCAATGTACCGTTCACGAACTATAGGTCGTGAACTATTACATCTATTAAAAATGAACTAGTTCACGACCTATATGAAATACATGCACATACTGAAAATAATCTCTTTTTTTCTCAATATAAAAATATTAAATGGTAAAAAATAAATAAATTGAAATATTACAATAATTATTTTGAATTAGGAATGAGGAAGAAAAGACAACAATGTTTATAATTTATACAAAACATATATATAAAGAAATATAATCTTCTCTAGGTACTTACGATAAGTTCTAAAATACTTATTGGTAGTTACTGATGAAAATGTTTACTACTTTACTAACACATGAAAATTAAATGTACAAACTATAATAAAACGAACTCGATAGAATTGTTTTGTTTGGCGTTATGATTTATATTTTCTATTCCGAATCTTCTCTGTTCAAACTTCAAAGCTTTGATTTGATATTAAGTGATTGCATTGCACTCAGTATGAAATAGAAGAACTATAGAAAATTTATATTTTTATTTTTGCAATATTGCAAAAATTTGCAATGGCATGACATATTTAGGAACATATTTAATCTTGCGAATATATTGATTATATTATTCCAAATAAAATCTGATACAAACATATAAATTGTGACTCAGCTCGACAATGCTGCTGTTGCAATATTGCATCGAGTTTCCTATTTCGTTCCGTTCACTAACACACTTTATCACTAAATAAATGTTAGTACTGTATATGTAATGTATACTATACTGCATCGTTTACGAGTCGTTGTGATTCATGAACGGTTTAGTAGACGACGGGTTCAGGACCTAGTACAAGTACACCGTGCACCATGTAGTTCATAGTTCCCAAACTAGGTCATAGTGACCTATAGGTCATTGCAAAACATCCTCATAGTACGCCCGTCATTTGATTGAACCGTTCAGAGTGAACGGTTCGCGAGTGAACTACACATCGCTAGTTGCAATGCAAACCTATTAATATCTCATGCTGTTTTTTACCAACCTTGATCGTTCGAAATGCAATTTGCGATACTTTTGCAGATTATCTTGAGCGATAGACACTACTTTGCAATTACAATATAGATATGGTCATAACAAGTCTATTTAAAAGCAATAAGCAAAGTAGAATGAAAAAGGTAATAAAACTGCTTTGTTAAAGTAGTTGTTTTTTTACATATGTAATTTAATATGAATTATTATTAAGTAAGCCTGCAACACATCAATTATCAATTCCGCTTTAGCGGAATAGCGAACCGCTATAGTAACAGGCTTCCCACCCTTCCCATATGTTCCTAATATCTGCCCAAGAACTCAGATATGCTTCACTGGCTTCGAGCTGTTTGCAATCTGATCCCAATCACAAACAAACAATAAAACAATAAAGGAGAATTTCATTTGATTGTTTTGACTTTTTATCAACTTCAATTCAAATATCAAAGATGAGCTTGCCCTGTTTGTCATTTCTTTTATTTTTAAACGTGATAATTCCAGGAGTTTCGACTGATGAATATAAAATTTTAATGCTTCCTCTCTAGTTTTCAATGTGGTAATCTACACATACACAAAGTCTCTTGCTTTTTGACTTATTTTGACAATATTTATTAATTTTTAACCCTCTATACTAGCGATAGCAAACTGCAGGTCACTTTGAAGACCTAGTTCGTAGTTCATAGTTCATTTCAATGTACCGTTCACGAACTATAGGTCGTGAACTACTACATCTTTTTAAAATGAACTAGTTCACGACCTATATGAAATACATGCACATACTGAAAATAATCTCCATTTTTCTCAATATAAAAATATTAGATGGTAAAAAATAAATAAATTGAAATATTACAATACTTATTTTGAATTAGGAATGAGGAAGAAAAGACAACAATGTTTATAATTTATACAAAACATATATATAAAGAAATATAATCCTTCTCTAGGTACTCACGATTATTTATATGAAGTTCTGAAATACTTATTGGTAGTTACTGATGAAAATGTTTACTACTTTACTAACACTTGAAAATTAAATGTACAAACTATAATAAAACGAACTCGATACAATTGTTTTGTTTGGCGTTATAATTTATATTTTCTATTCCGAATCTTCTCTGTTCAAACTTCAAAGCTTTGATTTGATATTAAGTGATTGAAGAAGAAATTGAAAAAGATTGAAGTAGAAGAACTATAAGATTTAGATGTTTATTTTTGCATTATTGTAAAAATTTGCTATGGCATGACATATTTAAGAACATATTTAATCTTACGAATATATTAATTATATTATTCCATATCAAATCTGATACCAACATATAAATTGTGACTCAGCTCGGCATTGCTGCTGTTGCAATATCGCATCGAGTTTCCTATTTCGTTCCGTTCACCAACACACTTTATCACTAAATAAATGTTAGTACTGTATATGTAATGTATACTATACTGCATCGTTTACGAGTCGTTGTGATTCATGAACGGTTTAGTACACGACGGGTTCAGGACCTAGTACAAGTACATGAATACGTACACCGTGCAGCATGAAGTTCATAGTTCTCGAACTAGGTCATAGTGACCTATAGGTCGTTGCAAAACATCGTCACGGTACGTCCGTCATTTGATTGAACCGTTCAGAGTGAACGGTTCGCGAGTGAACTACACATCGCTACTCTATACGACTACCTGTTTCATGCTCAATGTCTAGTGCCGTTATGACTCCCCGACATTCGTCAACATCAAAATGGTGGCCCATTATCCGTCATTATTTTTGACGGTGTAACGGATGAGCAAAGTTTGTTTTTAAAATTTCAATCGTACTTTCTGTAGTAGTTCCCCCATTTTGTCCACTATTATAAACTTAGAATGGTAGTTTATTACTATCCAGTTCCATATTATAAGCTAAGTAAGATAAATCCTATCCTCTACCATGGATATTTTAAAAACTTACGATGATATATTGGTTGTTCCAAATGCAATCTTGCAAATTTTTGGCATACTTCGCATCTCTCCACCATGTTCTGAATGTCTTCTTGCATACCGACCAGTAACATCTTTGAATTAAACAAACAGGTATTTGTGGGGTTGCTATACAATTAGTGACAGAGCATTGATCTGATTTCTATTCCCTAACAATATATCAGTTTATCATGAGTACTGCTAAAGTAGTTGTTAACAAGTCGAGACCGTGATATAAATAGAACATACGAAAGCGTGCTCAGAAAAGAAAAAGAATTGAGAAGAAAGCGAATTCAAAAATCTTTAGAATGGAAGTTTGTTTAAATTATTAAAAACTGATGAAATCAAAAGTGAGGAGAGAATTGCTAATAGCTGCTTAGAGATAGACATAATACCTTCTACAGCGAACTCGAATTTAAATGAAATTGAAGACATCGTCTATGAATCATCATGTTCAAATTTGGATAATTTGAAAAATAGTGAAAATAATTCCGTTAATAATACAATTGGAGTAACAATAGTTAATTAAAGAGTCCGCAATCCTAAAGATTGGTTGGAAACAGCACGCCATGCCGATCTATCCTGAGCTAATCCCTTCATCTCCCTATAGCTATTCATCTCAACGTCTTCAACTATCTGACTCACATACTCCAATCTAGGCCTACCTACCCCTCTCTTTCCCTCCACTCTACCTTCTATGATCAATTGCATAATCCCCCCATGCCTAAGAATATGCCCTACTAATCTGTCTCTCCTACGCTGTAACACTCTCCAAATACTTCTCTTCTCCCCTACTAACTCTAGTACAGCTTCATTTGTTACTTTATCTTCCCAACCAATCCTCATCATCCTCCTATAACACCACATTTCGAATGCTTGTAATCTACGCTTCTCTTCCTTTCCTATAGTCCACGCCTCACACCCGTACAGTGCTACACTCCAAACATATACCTTCAGTAATCTTTTTCTAATACCCAAGTCAATATTTGATCTTAAAATCTGTTCCTTTTCTACGAATGCCTTCCTACCCTGTGCTATCCTACACTTTATATCTACCTTGCTTCGATTATCTTTTGTGATTCTACTGCCTAAATAACAAAAATCTGACACTTCTTCGATTATATTATCTCCTATTGTGATCCTCATTTTTCTACTGCATTCCTTTTTGTCACACCTCATCACTTTAGTTTTACCTATATTTATTTTCATGTTAAAATCCCTAGTCAATACTGCCTGCATACTATTCAATACCCTTTCTAAATTCTTTTCGCTTTCTTCCATTATAGCTATATCGTCGGCGAATCTCAACATATATATTTTCTCTCCCTGTACATTCACACCTACACTATACTCTTCTTTTACTTTGTTTATTGCATCTTCTATATATAGATTAAATAATAACGGTGAAAGTGTACATCCCTGCCGAACTCCCTTCCCTATTTTTGCTACCTCTTCTTCCCCCTCAATTCTAACTAAGGCAGTTTGGTGTTTATATAAATTAAAAATTATTCTCCTATCCTTATAATCTATACCCGTTTCTTTTAAAATTCTAAACATTATGTCCCAATCTACATTATCAAATGCCTTTTCTAAATCTACAAAAGCTATGCAAGTTACCTTTCCTACCCTCTTTCTTTTTTCTACTACCGTTCTTAGTGCTAGAATCGCCTCCCTCGTCCCTCTGTTTTTCCTAAAACCAAACTGATCTTCTCCTAGCCTTTCCTCTACTTTATTTTCTAATCTCCTATAAATAATCTTTAACAATATCTTCGATGCATGTGATAGTAGACTAATGGTCCTATAGTTCTCACACAAATTAGCTCCTATTTTCTTCGGCATTGTTACTATTCTACTACGCTGAAAATCCTGCGGTACTTCTCCCTTCTCATATATTTTACAAACTAACCTGTATAATCGCTCCTGCATTTTTTCCCCTGCGTGTTTTATTAATTCGGCTGGTATCATATCAATCCCCGCTGCTTTGTTATTCCGTAAATCATTTAATGCTCTATGAAACTCTGACCTAAGTATGCTAGGACCTAAGTCATCCTCATCTATCTGTTCCACACTTTCTAGCTCCTCCATGTCCTGCCTACCTTTATATAAATCTTCAAGATACTCCTTCCATCTTCTAGCTTTTTCCTTATTTCTGTGAGTTCCTTACCCTGCTTATCACATATAATGTTACCCTTTGGTTTTACTTTAGAAAAATGTGACTTAATTTTCCTGTAGCCCAAATCTACTTTACCTCTTCTCATATCCTCCTCAATATCCTCACAATTTCCTTTTATCCACTCTTCTTTCGCTTGCTCGCATTTCCTATTAATTAAGTTCCTTAGTTCCTTATATTTTTTCTGTCCTGCTTCTGTGTTTCCAATTTTAATTTGCCTTCTTGCTTCTATCATTTCAACTATTTCTTCCGTGATCCATTCCCTCCTACCTGCCCTTTTCTTTGTGCCTAATACTTCATTTGCTGCTGTAGTTAACCCATTTCTGATTTCCCTCCATTCGCAATCTATGTCGTTCCTAGATGTTCCATTAGCCATGATTTCTACTTTCTGCTTGTACTTTTCACATACATCAGCTAATTTTAACCTATCGACATCTACTCTGACCTGTTTAGACTTCTGTAATTTCTTGATTTTGACCTCTGAGTCCAGGACTACTAAATTATGGAGTAACAATAAAATAATAAAATTTATTACATGACGATTCTGGAAAGTGACCATTATATCCTTTTGAGCAAATAAGAATATTTGCGAATAAAATACCTCTTCAAGTGATACATTACGATTTACCAGCAAATGAACAAGGTAGAAAATTTAATATTTCCCTTTACACTAAGACGAATATAGATAGAGAAAAATACTACAGAAATTGGCTCCTCTATTCAAAATATAAAGATAAAGTAGTTTGTTACTATTGCAATTTGTTTTCCAATAAATACACAAGGTCGGTTTTGGCTAAATTCATTAAATTAGATTTAGATGTGTATACTTTCATAAGCATTTAACTCGGAATAATTCAAAACATTTTTAAGTAATTTAAGTGAACTAATTTGAATAGGATGACCTGAGTTAGTCAAAAATATGCTCGGCTACAGCACTTTTATCTTTTCTATTTAATTTTATTTCTATTTCTTATTTCATTGGTGTTACATCTATGATCAAAAGTACGAGATTCGATTTAAGTGAAGAGTTGAGGCCAGAAACTTATTTTTTTTTGTTTAAATATGAATGTTTATCGTGGACAAGCCCATGGAATATAATGGCGCTAACATGGTTGGCATTTTTCGTACCAGAAATGTTCCAAATACAATTTACGACATAGTTATATAACAAAAACCCTATTATATTTATCCCTATTTATAAAAGTATTCGTAAAATACTTTGTCGATTTCTATGTTTATTTATACACAGTTTCCATAAGTAGGTACAAAACTTCATAATGAAGTAGTCTACAATAGACGCAGCGAATTATTATTTATTTCTGAGTAAAGTCAGTTTGGCGTTATTGTATTAAGGCTAAAGTTTATCGCACAAGAAACAGAGAATCAGTTCCGTGTCTAGCATACCCCGAATTTTTATTTATTTGGACAACATTTTTTAGAGAATATCCCTAAAGGATGAGGCTTTTGAATGATATATTTCTTATATTTTTAAATCACTTATTAGGTGTCGAAAAAAATCAGCACTTTCATTTAAAAACAAGACAAATTTTAAGACGTTATTTTATCGAGGAAGCTAGTGATCTTATGAATGTCCTGTGCTTATTTATACATTATGTCTCGTTTTGAATGATTTGTTTACTACATCTACTTAAGGTTTCACAAAGGGTACAATTTCATTAGATGTGGAAACCGTATCAATTCTTCGAAAAAAAGTTGTAGGAATTTATTTTAAAATATTTTCATAAAAGTACTTTTACTTGAAATATGTATGAAGATTTTATTAACAACTGAAAACTACTTCAAACACACGTAAAAATAAAAATAAACTATGGTTATGAATCACTAGTGGTATCTGTTGGCAGAAATTTGTCCCTACGTTTGAGGACGCTCGTCTTAAGGAGTATATAGAAGAGGTTACAAAATAAAGTGGAAGAAGCTAGCGGAAGATCAATTGGGTTTTCGGAAAAAACAGAGAGACTATACTATTTTGGCGAGTAATACGAAGAAGAGATACAATAAGAAGAGTAATACAAAACTGAATGAAAGTAGGAAAGATCGATTTCATAGATTTCAACGATTTCACAGATTTAGCAAAAAGCATTTGATAATATAGATTTGGATATAATGTATAAATTCTTAACAAAAAACAAGAATAGGAAGCTGGAAACATAGCAATAAGAATAATTCTCCTATAAGGATAGAATTATTTTCAATTTGTATAAACATCAAACTGCTTTAGTTAAAATTGAATGGAAAGAAGAGAAACAAGAATATGAAAGGGAGCCACAGGCGGGGATTTATACTCTCGATAAAGAAGATGTACTAAACAATGTTAAGGAAGAGTACAGAATAGGCGTGAAACTTCATGTTGAAAAACTATTAATCTTAGAAGAAAGGCAGCAAAGTTCAAAACATGGTATGCGGGAAGTACTGACTAGAGATCTTAACACAAACTAAATATAAGCAAATCAAAGCGATGAGATGTCGCAGGAGAAAGACGAAGAAAGTTGATAAGAGATAGGGCAATAGGAGATGATAAAATAGAAGAAGTATCAGAATTCTATCCATAATTACTATTCCAATAATAACAAATATTATTTCCAGAAACATGGCTTAAACATGGGTTCTCCATTAAATCCTTTAATTGCAGGTATTTTCACGTATAACTTCGAAAATAAAATATTCAATTCTCTTTAGGGAAAAAACAACACGTTGACAATATTTTTGCTTGTTTTAATAGCACGAATATGCAACTAGATATATTCCTATAGTTTATGGATAATATTCATTTAAAAAATTATCACTACGGTGTTAAATTATAATATGGAATATCACCCAAATACCGTAACAAGCATTAAGTAGCTAGATGTACATTTCAAGCGCTATGCGCCCATCTTCAGTAGTACAAGATAAAAACTAAATAAAATACCTGTGTCACGAATCGTGATTGATATACTGTCATATGTATATATATATATTGATACTATATGCCAATTTTGAAGTACTTCTGTTATGTTGACTTATTTATTTGATATTATATCAATCACTATTCGTGACACAGGTATTTTATTTAGTTTTACCTTGTGCTACTGAAGATGGGCGCATAGCGCTTGAAATGTACATCTAGCTACTTAATGCTTGTTACGGTATTTGGGTGATATTCTATATGATAATATTCATGGTAAAATTAAATTCACCGATTCCAACCTGTTTATAAAATACCGCTGAGCACAACCTCTTTAAATTTATGTCCACGTAACATTTTAAATTGCTAGACTAAATGGATTCCAAATAAAAAAAATATTATCGTCCTCCTTATCCACAAGAAATACAGGCAGCAGCTTTATAATAACATTTTGATCCCAGTTCATAAAACTTAAAATCCAATTAGGTATAATTTAGCATAACATACAAGAAGTGTATACGGGAAAAGGCGGTGTTTAATGGTAGATAGTCAAGGAATACTCTATTCTTACACGCAACCGAAAATAGGATATAAAGATACAGGTAAATATCAAATTATAACAAGTATGTAAAAAATGTCAAATAAAAAATAACTTCGATAGATTTTTGATTAAGATAGAAGATACATATCAATTGCAGATTATATTAAATGAAGTAGTATATAACAAAGTAATATTCGGAGTATTAAAGAAAACACCTTATACACAACTGAAGTAAGAAAGAGTGAACCATTAAACAATTACTGCTGTGTATAAAACAAAAGGACATTTTGTAATTCTTGAGAAATAAGTAAAAATTGAATGAAATAAGTAAAAATTCAATAAAAAGAATGCAAGCGAAAAATGAATAGGAGATGATAGAATAGAACAAATGTCATACTTTTCTTATTTAGGAAGTAGGATTACAAAGGATAACCGAAGTAAGGTAGATATAAAATGTAGGATAGCACAGGGTAGGAAGGTATTCGTAGAAAAGGGGTAGATTTTAAGATCAAATATTGACTTGGGTATTAGAAAAACATTACTGAAGGTATATGTGTGGAGTGTAACATTGTATGGATTGGTTGGGAAGATGCAGCCGTACTGGAGTTAGTAGGGAAGAAGAGAAGTATTTGGAGAGTATTACAGCGCAGGAGAGCTAGACTAGTAGGTCACATTCTTAGACACGGGGTTATTTGCAATTAGTTATAGAAGGTAAAGTAGTGGGAAGGCAAGGGTTAGGTAGGCCTAGATTGGATATATGTTCTTTTTTAAGAAATGCGCCCTCCTCGATTGAAATGTCAAGAGCCGCCACTGTCCCATGATAAAAATAAACAGCGCAAAATCGTAAAACAAGCACCGAGCAATCGTACAATTAGCAACAACAAAGCTGAAATTAATAATATTGGTGTCTTCAATATTATGATATTAAAACCCAATATCGTAGACGATATACGCTACGAATTTCATTGCGAATGTGCGACTTCTGTAACGGACTTCAATTATAATGAACTTAAACTATAACAGGCAATATAAAATATTTTAGCAAAATAGTTCTTTACACTTACTTTCATTGTTTTACAATTTACAGGATAATCGATAAACGATTTCCATATTTTACCGACAAGGGCATCTTAAAATTCTAAATGACATGTGTCAGTGTCATTATATGTAGTTTTATTATAACAAGAAATATAATTTTATTGTAACGAACACCTTGTAAGACAATCAAGAAATCATAAGCTACCTCATAAATGTAATAAATTTTAAAAAATTAGTGTGTATGTATACGCGCAAACAAAAAAATCGTATTGTAGTTTTTTTTTCATGAGCTTCACGGACATAAATTGTCCGAGTTTATTACTTTGAGTATAAATATTTAGAACTTATCTGAATCCTAGATATTATTCTTTGGAATAAAGGTATGATTGTATGATTTAAGTGATTAAACCTTTCACGATTTGTAAATATCTGTTTGTGTCTGTTTGTATTGTTTATTTGTTTATAAATTTTGTCTTCAGACTGTAATATTTCCATATATTATAATATTATATTTTATAGCTATTTCAATATGTCTGTTGTACTTGTTCCGACGTATATTATTTACTATACAAGGAATTTTAAAAATTATCACTACGGTGTTAAATTATAGTATAGAATATCACCCAAATACCAAATAAATTAAAGGTAAGATTAATAACTTAAGTGCTGATATTAAGTTCCTTAAAAATGTAAGGTGGAACGAATTTTTCCATCCTTTATTAAAATTGTTACTTCAAAAACTAATGAAAAACGTGCAAATAAATTTATTAATATTGCTAAAATAGCTTAGTTAGATTCTGAAATAGACCATTTTTATGCAAAGCGAAGTTCTTTAGAATTGGAAGCATACAATCTGATATATACTGATCTTTCATATAGCTTGGATGATTCTCAATTTTTAGAATGGAGTGAGTTTCAGAAGAAGATTATTGATGTTTAATTTAATTTAATTTATTTATGAGTTATTTTGAAACAAAATTAAAGGAAACTGAAATTTATTTTCCTAGAATTTGGATTAGATATGTACATGACATCTTTGAGATTTTTGATACTGGAAAATCTAATATTGATGATTTTATTAAAATATTAAATTCTAAATTTCCTTCAATTACATTTACTTATGAAATGGAAAATAATAATCAGTTACCTTTCTTAGATGTTTTAGTCATTAGAAATAATAATTAGAATTTCATATTTATAGAAAAACTACAAATACGGATATTGTCTTCAAGATAAATATGCTGATTTTAATTTTTTTATTTAACCGCACATTAAATTTTCCTTTATCTAATGATAAATATAATATTGAATTAAATAATATTCGAAATATGGCAGTACAAAATGGCTATTCTTCTAAAATATAAATAACATATTAAGAAAATTTAAAACAACAAGAGATATCAGAATTATTAGTAGTTTAGAAAAAAGTAATAATTCAACTCCAAAATTTGTTAAATTACCATTTGATCCTATAATTGCACGTGGTTTTGATAGTATTTTAAAGTAACGTCTAATAGACTTGCTAATTTTCTAGGAAACCCCAAAGATTTGATTGAGTACAATAAATAATCTGGTATTTATGAAATATCTTGTTTAGTGGTCCTAAAGTATATATAGGACAAACACATAGACCAATTGAAACTAGATTTAATGAGCATTTAGCTCATTTCTGATTCAATAGAAAAGATAATAGTGCTGTAGCCGAGCATATTTTTGACTAACTCAGGTCATCCTATTCAAATTAGTTCACTTAAATTACTTAAAAGTGTTTTAAATTATTCCAAGTTAAATGCTTATGAAAGTATATACATGCATAAATCAAAATCAAATTTAATGAATTTAGATTCGGGCCCAATTTCATCTATACAATTTATTTATTAATAAGAACTATTTTTGAATTTATTTTATTTTATTTATATATTTATTTTTGGTTATTTTAGATTCAAAAACCAATATTTTTTGCTGTTACTTGTTAGTTTCGTTAATTGTTAATTCGTATTGTTTTAAAAGATTTATAGGTCATATTATATGCCATTTTTGAAGTACTTCTGTCATGTTGACTTCTTTATTTAATAGTATATCAATCACGATTCGTGACAGAGGTATTTTATTTAGTTTTATCTTGTGTTATTGAAGATGGGGGTATAGCAGGGGCGGTTCCTTATACAGGCCGCAGGCCGCGCGCCCCTCCTGAACATTGAGCGCATTTATCTTTATCCTAAAAGATAAAGCTTGCGCCGCGAACATAACACTCAACACGATATGGCAGCTAGCAAGTACCAGTCAAACAGATAGGATGAGATCTGTTGGAAGCGCTAGAGTGAGAGCGACGGTATGTAGTATGTCTTCTGTTTCTGTGGTTCGCGTATCGCAATATTTCGACTAATGTAACAAACATTCCAGCGGCTTGGGAAGAGTCATAGCAACGTGATGTCACGCTGCTTCAAAGCTAAGAATATATAGTTGTTTTAAAATATTGATGTCACGATACTTTATGGCCGAACAGCCATAGAACCACAGCCACAGCCACAGTTCAGAGAACAGAGTAGTCTAGTATATATGTATATAAATTGATATAGAATAGCCAGATAAGACAGTAGCATTTGTTCTGTGTATGTACGATATATACGTATGTACGATTTTGCCACGTGTTTCTCTAAGAATATAGAAATAATTTAATAAAAATGCATAGTGTTAGTTCTTTATTAAAAATAGAGTTTTGTAGACTTTCTCTTGTGGACAAATAAAAATTAAAGAATTAGGTAGGCCATTGCCTGATTTAAATTTATCGCAAACTTGTACAAGGAGTGCTCAAAACCGGACATTTACGCGGCGTTTTACAAGAGACATTTACAAAAAAAATTATAGCACAGATGAAGGACAGATTTTCATATCGTGGCCATATACAAGCCGCTGAGTTATTCAACACGAAATCGATGTCAACATTTTCTAAACAATTTCCAATGGACCTTTTGGAAATCATGTGTCACGCATAGTCATTTACTCGCGTCCGGATTTTTATCAAATAATTGGAGCCGCAAATTTTCTTTCATTATTACTACAAAATAATCACAGTGAAACTTTCCCGGAAACTATAAAAATACTTATAATTATTTTAACAACCCCGATGACCACTGCTGAATCAGAGCGTTGTTTTTCAATACTTAAAAGAATCAAGACTTTTTTGCGAAATGCTATGGGTAATGATCGTTTAAACGCGTTGGCGATGATGTTTATTAATAAAAATGTGGTGCGAGATATTTACAATTTTAACAAAAAAGTTTTGGAAAAGTTTATATCAATGAAAGATAGAAGAGTGAAATTAACTTTCAAGAAATGATTGAATTGAATCATTTTGCATCCATTTTAGGAAAGATTTCTCACTATTATATTATTTTTTAAGAAATGCGCCCCCCAGATTGAAATGGCACGAGACGCCACTGGGGCATAGCCCTTGAAATGTACATCTAGCTACTTAATGCGTGTTACGGTATTTGGGTGACTGACTTTGTATATGTTCGAGATGTTTTGGAAAAGAAGGATTGTTCAGATAATTGTTAATTGAATGTTAACTGTTACTTCGTGATATTCCATAATATAGGAAATAAAAAAAAATTCACCAACAATAATTTATTTATTAGGCGACTATAGTTTCGTGTTATTCACACATTTTTAAGTCATACAATAAGTTCTATTCTATTCTTCCTATAAATCTATACTTCATTAGGGGTACCTAGTGGGATTATATTAAAAAAAATATATATTTTAATAATGATATAATTTGATGCTTCACTATATACCAAAATTGTAAAAATAGTACATATTACAAACTTATCATATAGATAAGATAGGTTTCACAAAATTAATTCGGACAAATGCTAAGTACAATACAACAGAAACCCACTCAACAATATATTTTCCTTCAGAAAACCCATACATTAACCATTACCACAACTACCGACAATATGGAATGTAGCCGTGCGAATAAACACATCAACCTCGCTCCACCGTATGTGTATTATACAAGTATGTTTACAGTACACAAGAATATGGGAACACACTCCCCGGGGATCCAACTCCCAAGTGCGAGCGTACACTGTAGTTTGGTAGTTGCCGTAGTCGGCCGCTGAACATGCAACAATATATTGACTAAGCGATTATTGCATTGTTGCTGTTGAGGTTAGTAATGGTGATAGATGTAAACTTATATAACAGTTATATAACGAAGAAAAGCACAAATGGAAACGGAATAGTCTGCGGGAAAAACAATGTAAAAGAGCAAACAGAGCGTATGGAATAGTTTCAATATACTTAATTTTCATTTAGATATCACCATTTTTTACGAATAGAAATTAGAAATTTAGAAATAGAAATTAGAAATTCTTAGAAATTTTCTTTCGGAGAAATAACCTTCCGGGTGGGATTCGAACCTACGACCAGCTTAACTTAGTCATAACGTTGTAATTTATTTGCCTTACAATAATCGTAAAAATGATTTAATTCTGATTACATAATATTTACACAATTGTATTAATATCAGTATATATCTTCAAATCATCCGCATAGAGTAAATATTTGCATTTAAAAAAACACATCTATGTCATCTATATAAACATAGATGACATATCTATATCATCTATGTTTATTAATGAGATATCTATGTTATTAATAAACAGATTGAATAGCAGCGTGCCCAGATGCGATCCTTGTGGGACACCAGAAGTTATTTCTTTGAGCAATAACCATTCAAAGTTACAATTTGTGATCTATTTTCAAGATAAGATTTCAACCAGGACAGTAGGTCGCCACGTATACAAATCTGCACCAGCTTCAGTAATAGAATTTAATGGTCAATCTTATCGAAAGCCTTGTTATAATGGGTATACAACGGCGTCCACCTGCGCACGGTTGTCCATCCTATCCAAAAAGTAATTTGTAAAGATTAGTAAATTACTCTACACTGATCTGCTACTGTAGAAGTCATGTTGTTAAGGGATGATGACCGATTTTGTAGCATTAACGAGTACTTTGTGCATTAATGACTGCAGAACTTTACTAATAATTGACAGAATGGATATTGGTCTGCAGTTTGAAACTTCTGTACGGGATCCGGACTTGTGGATAGGTACGATATGCGATACCTTCCAAATATCAGGGCAAGTACCAAATTCGAATGATTTATTAAATATAAAAGTCAAAGGTTCACATAATGCATTTGCACTTTTTTTAAATAAATAATGCGGGTATCCCATAAGGGCCAGATCCTTTTTTAATCTCAAGACCATTGAGAACATGTAGAACTTGATCAGACATAAATGATTATTTGTGTAGGTTAATATTATTATTGAGATATTTATTATAATATAGAATATCACCCGAATACCGTAACAAACATTAAGTAGCTAGATGTACATTTCAAGCGCTATGTAATGTAAGAAAATAAGAAAATGTAAACTAATTCGCAGTACAAAGAAAATTCGAAAGCAAATGATGTATCGTTATATGCGAACTAAAAAAAAGTTGAACCAACAAAGTTTGCAAGCTAATGGATACGTACGACAATTAAAAAGTTCTAAGTATTGGAAATAATATAGAAATATTGCCAATCAATAACTTTACTTTAAGTTTTAAATCTCACTTTTATTTATAGAATAAAAGTCCAATGGGCGGCCGGTATAAATAAAATATATTGTAGAAATAGAAAAATGTGCATATAGTAATCAAGTAAATTGTAAATATATGGATTTTATAGACGTGAAAATTAAATTTTCAATGAATGCTTAAATTTATAACTGTAACTCTTTAACTCAAAGCATTTATTAGTGAGATGCGCATTTCGGAGGCTATACCACTATCTTCAATAGCACAATAATAGACTATATAAAGATATCTGTCACTCACCGGGATTGCTATACAATTGAAGTGCAAAACTATTTATGTGATCAGGGTCCATATATCTGAAAATGATTCAGGTTATATTGAACATAGAATTAGATTTTTTTTTGTAGAAGTACAGGCTAAAAAAGTATATGCATGCTTCGACACTCCCCATCTTATTAAAAGTTTCGGAAATAAATTTAAAAACTCAACAGTGTCAATTAAGAGTAAGGGAGAACCTATTGATTTTCAGGATAATCGTAAAAACCTACAGAAGAGACAATACCAACAAAACAGGTAAAACTGAATATTTACCACCTCAAATAATTTGTTTAGTATCAATTTTTATTTGATTATATATTTCTATATTTCAATATCGTAGCAAAGATGATTCGAATTCTACATTGTCTTCTTTTTTTTTGCAGGACGAGCAGGAACAAAATAATTAAAAACATTTGTATCCGACTAATTTAGAAAAAATGAGAGTTAAATTATTTGTATTTAATAAAACTGCAAGCAAAACGGAACAATTAAAAACTACAAGCATAAAACAAAATGAAATACCTCTGTCACGAATTGTGATTGATATACAATTAAATAAATAAGTCAACATGACAGAAGTTCTTCAAAATTTAATATGACCTATAAATCTTTTAAAACAATACAAATTAACAATTAACGAAACTAACAAGTAACAGCAAAAAATATTGGTTTGTGAAATCTAAAATAACCAAAAATAAATAAATAAACAAAATAAAAATAAATTAAAAATAGTTTTTATTAAATAAATTAAATAAACAAGATAAAATTTGGCCTGAATCTAAGTTCATTCAATTTGATTTAGATTTATGCATGTATATACTTTCATAAGCATTTAACTCGGAATAATTCAAAACACTTTTAAGTAATTTGAATGAACTAATTTGAATAGGATGGCGTGATTCAAAAATATGCTCGGCGACAGCACTTTTATCTTTTATATTTAATCTGAAATGAGCTCTATATTAATATTTAACACCGTAGTGATAATTTTTAAAGTATTTTTGACTGTTTTGATAGCAATCTATTGAAGCGTGGTTTATTATGTTATAATGAAAGTCGACGCCAGAAAAATCAAGAATAGAATATAGAATAATTGGATTACAGTTAATTGAAAAGGATTACAGATATTTAGGACAAGTCACATTTATAAAGAAAACAAATATTAAGATATCAACACATGCACATACACATTGGTTTTTCACACTCTGGCTGTAGCATTCTGCATTGGCCAACTTCATATTTTCTTGCAAACTACTAGCTTTGTCAAAGTACATTCAGGAGGCCTTCCTGAATGGAAACAATCACAACGTCCATGGTGTGAAAGGGATTTACTTCCAGAAAAGTCCAGAAATAATCCCGACCGGAGTGGAATTCGAACCCACAACATCCGCGGTGCCAGTCTAACGGCACCACGATGCCCCCACATTATAGTTTGAAACAATGTTAAAATACCATATAAAATACAATAGTTTTAATAATGAAAAGTTCATTCTATACGAATAAGACTGTTAATAACGTATCTGATAAAGTCTAACTTTCAATAAATTCACGATACGAATAAAAAGCATTATTGATTAAATATTCTTTCAATTTTAATTTGAAAGTTTTTGTGCAAGTAATATTTTTAATTAATAGGGGTAAAACATTATACAAACATTTAGATTGGTAGGTAGAACATCTTTGCGATTTAGATAATCTATAAAAATCGATATTTAAGTAATTATTATATCCAGTGTAGTGATTGTGTATGTCCGAGTGCAGTTTACACTTCGATAGGTTAGTTCAAGCGATAATTATACATTCCAGTATATACAAGCAGCAGTAGCGGCTCTTGACATTTCAATCGAGAAGGGCGCATTTCTTATAAAATTACATTGAACATTATAATGCATATAATGTATAATGTATAACAGTATAATGCATATATCGCATGAACACTCACTAAAAATAAATGCGGCGAAAACATCTCTAATGATATTTGGTAACAGGAAAAATTTAAATTAGTATAAAAATGACATCAAATTGCAACTTGATTTCGCCATCAGATTCCACGTCCTCATCTTCTGACGATTCTTCCAGGTTGTTGTAAAGTGGCACCTCTTCTGACGGTTGCTTCACCTGAATTGGGTACATATTGATTCTGTAATTATATAATTATGACATGTTATGAAATGGAAAAATGGTACGACGGTGCTCTTGTAGTCCTCAGATGTCTTCTGTGCTTGGTTTAATGATGGCTTCAATGTTATCGTTAGATGCTTTTTGATAGAACTCATGGATGGTAAATTGCTGGTCCTTGGATAGGTGTAGCTGGTAGGCGAGGTGCCATGGCTGGTGTTGGTATGGCTGCGGGTTGATTATTATCGTTTTCAGCGTCGTTGGTTGGATGGGGTTCATCTTCATAGTCGGCAGGTGCTTCTCCCATTTCTTCTTCTGTGTCATTGCTTACATTGTCTTCATGATCGCTTTCTTCAAAGAGCTATTATCTAGTATCAGGAGCTACAGATCGCTTACTTGTAGTGTCACTATCATACTGTCCGTATGTTCTCTTTGTCTTTCTGACTGGCTGAGATGCAGCTGGCATCTCTTCTTCATTTGCAAGTGGTTCGGTTTCTTCTTGTATGATTGGCAAGTGATCTCTACTTGTATGATAAGCTTTTAGCAGATTGGCATGTATTCGAATTAGTTTACCTCCCGTGAGTGCTCTTGTGAAGTTACCGGTGAATTTTTCTCGACTGTGCGGTATGGACCTTTCCACATATTGCTGAGGTATTTTTATTTTTGCATTTTTTGCTTTCTTTGTACTTTTTCGGGCTTGCTTGCTTGATGGATCGTAGCCGCTCTTCTACATTTTGATAGGCAGTGCGTAGGAGTTGTCGTAGCTCTATAACATAATTTTCGTCGACATCGTACCTTTGTGGTTGAGGTTTGAGCAGATCATCCAATGGAATTTCCATGTCTCGGCTATGCATCAAGTAAAACGGTGTTTCGCTAGTGTATGATGTTGTGGTAAGCCAATGCTGCAAATGGGAGGTATTCATACCAATTGTCTTGGTTCTTGTCGATGTAATATGAAATAATCCTTCAGCATACTATGATATCTTTCTATCATCCCATTTCCTGGTGCATGGTAAGGGGTTGTTTGTAACTTTTTTACTAATTCACATATAGCTTTAAAAGTTTTTGATACGAAGTTTGTGCCTCGGTCGGTTAATAGTTGTTGTGGAGTTTCATGTCTGTATATGATGTTTGTTGCGAAGGCTTTAGCTACTGTAGTTGTTTTTTGGTCTGGTAATGGTATGACCATGGTCTGGTAATGGTATGTCCAAAAAAAAAAAGCAGTTAGCAAATGTGGAATTTGTAAATGAAACAAAGATTATCAACAATTCTATTTATATTTATGACATTACCGTTAATGAAATCCTTGATCTGGTCGGGAAGTTTAAAAGTAAAAGCAGTTCGGGTTATAGAGATGTAATGTTCCAGTGGGAATTTTCTTAGATCTCTCCAAGGCGTTTGATTGTGTGGACCATCAATTACTTCTACAAAAACTGCATAATTGTGGGATCAGGGGAAATGTGTTGTGCTGTATCGAAAGTTATCTTGACGCTCTCAAAGAGTTTTAATGAGTACTTGCATAGTAGAAATTTTTCCGAACCGAACAGTATCAAACTCGGTATTCCGCAAGGTAGCATTATCGGCCCTTTGATGTTCATCGCTTACATAAATGACATGCTTGACTTACCAATAGAGCCACAGAAGATTTTATATTATGCGGACGATACTAATTTGTTAATTATTAGCAAAAACATGTCTGATGTACAGCACGTGGTCGATGGCGTTATACCAAAAATTGAAAATTGGCTACTAACAAATAGATTGCTCATTAATAAAGATAAAATAGATTGTGTAATTTTATCTACTACTACTACTAAGAGGGTTCCCAAATATTAATAACTATATATTGATTTTCGATTCAATGATAAATGCGGACCATGTTTACAAGTGCCTTGGCACCCACCTGGACATGACTTTAAACTGGAAACATAATATAAATGATCTAAGTAAAACATTAAACTGTGTCATATATTGCTTTAGGCTTGCAGTAAACGTATTAAACTAAGACATGCTTCGTGTATTATATTTCTCTAACTTTATATCTATAATTAAATACGGCATTTTATTTTGGGGCAATAGTCCGAACAGAAACCGTATCATTTTATCGCAAAAGTGTATCTTGCGAATTACGTGTAAACGACCCTATAAAAGCTCGTGTAGAGGTCTTTTTAAAAATGAATGTTTGCTTACTATCACAGCTTTGTATGTTCTAGAATGTCTATTGTTTTTATTTAAGCATAAGCACATATTTGCTAAGTTTTTAAAACAACAAGTATATCCTACATGTAATGTCAATTATATTTACCCCACGCATTCTCTTACTACATTTGCAAATTGTCCGATGTACATGTGTTTGAAAATATTCAATACACTGCCATCTCATATTAAAACGGTATTTAGTTTTAATGCACATAAAAAAAGAAATACTTAATTTTTTATTTGATGTAGAATCATATTCACTTCAGGAATATTTTATGCTTGCGGTAACCATGTTCTTTAGTAGTTCATGTTAATCGCGTGTATCAAATGCAATCAAATATGTAACATATCCTGTAAATTCCTAACGAGAATCCGCTCTGTAATATCACGTTATAATTCTAATTTGTTTACAATGTGTGTTTTTAGCCTTATCAACTTGTATGCATGTTATCACATCACGTTGTAATTATTCTAATTTTAATAAGCTGACTTGTTTGTATTTTATAATGTGCCTACACTTTTGTTCTTAGAACATGTATGTATATTATTCTTTCCCAAATAAATTTTTATTCTATTCTATTCTATGACCTCGACCCATTTTGAAAAATAATCTTGGAAAGTGAGAATGTGAGAATTATTACCTCGTTTAGTTATGGGTAAGGGTACTACTATGTCCATTGCGCAGCGTTGGAATGATTTGGACACTGCTTTAAACCTTTGGAGAGACACTAGTTTTCTGTTTAATGGGTCCTTTCTTAAGTTACAGGGAAGGCATTCCCTGACGAGTTGTTTGCTGTAAGTTTTCATGGTGCGCCAGTAAAAATGTCTCTCAATTGCTAATTGGGTTTTCTCTTGTGCTGGGTGCCCTGCGTATGGTGGTTCATGATAAGCTAAAAATATGCGTCTTACCATTGATTTTTGTGAAATTAAAACATCGTAAGGTTCGCGCTTTTTTTAAACTAGCCCATTCTCATCTTGGTAGAATTCATTCTTCGTAAGCAAACATTGTATTTCTGGAGTTTGCTGCTCTTCTTTGATCCATTGCATGTGCCATATTGGATCGTAATTAATGGCGGCTATTCATCTAGACAAACCATCAGCATTACCGTGTTTTTTACCTGCTCGACAAGAGATTCCGAATTCGTACTCTGCTAGAGCCGTGTTTCCGAATTCCGCCACGAACCCATTAACGCATCCTAATTATATCCGAATTCCGCCATGAAGCTCCAGGTAGTTAAATGGCTTAAAAACTAACACCTAGGCAATATAATTGCAACTTTAACAACTTTGGCCAACTTTAATAAATACTAAATAACTAATATGGGATTATAAATATCCAAATTGTAATTCAAGTTCTATTAGTCGTTTTTGGCACTTGCTATCGAAAGTATCGTGACCATGAACATTTCCACCATGTTTAGTGAAGAATAGAAATAACTTATAGTAGTTGATAACTATAAATTCAACAAGGGTCAGGTCAGGTCAGGTCACACTTCCAAACACAACATATGCAGATGGCGTTGTGTGCAGAAAGAGTTTGTAAGGTATTTTGCATGTATTTTGTCTTTGAAGCTATTACTGAACAATTATGGAGATTAACTACCTTCGTTTCCAACATTTGACTACCTGGGTTCGTGGAGGAATTCGGATACCACCTGCTAGAGTCAATTTGGTTAAATGACTACTTTTTTATAGTTAAGTTGATTGTTAATATTTGTCGTGCATAGCCTTCTGATTAAGCCCGTATTTATGCTTATCTGACCAGTTGTATAAATTACCTACGGTATCGATGGTGTATAGGAAGTTTATTGGAACTTCGTCTTCGCCTTTGAATACTGGTATCATCTCAGTGTTACCTTTGAATGCTAGTTAAGCTGGTGATGCTCCGGTAGATGTTTCAGACTTGGTCTGCTTTGAAGTTGACGCTGATGTTGCGTATTCTTCATTGGTGCTCATGGTTGCACAGGTTACATAATATTAGTTTAAATTTACGTTATTTTATAACACCCACAACTAGATACCAATTTGTTACAGATGGCTTCGTTGGTGTTTGCGATTGAGTTGAAAGGGAGCGTTTTTCTATGTTAGTGGGTTCACTGTTAGTTAATGAATACTTAAACAATATTGTGTAAAAAAAGTTTTTGAAATTTTATACAGTTTAGCTGGCTAAGTATTCAAATATCAGGAAAATTATTAATTCAGAAGAATATTATCACAGTGGTTCGATGACAATTGCAGGCTTTACTTTAATAGGCATAATAGTTTAACAAAACTAAATTATTAACAATAATTTTAAACTTACTATTTATTACGATCGAGTTGGAAACTGGATCGATATTAGATGTTTAATTCACGGCTTACAGAACTGCTTGTTCACGGAATTTACAAATTAACAGCGGTTCATAATGGATTTACTATTTGAAAAAATCATCGGCTTTTTATACTCGTTTATATCCGCGTCAATACTAATTTACCTCACTTTTTCTAAAAATAATTCTATTTGTAGCTAGTCGTATGATGTCTTTATCGTGACCTATTCACCCGGTATTCAGAAAAATTTATTCTAATTGAATATTAGTGTAGCGCGGATGCCTCTTTTAGGTAATTGATGGTGATAACGCGACCCAAAGATAGGCGTACAGCGTTATATTCTATTTAAATATTTGAATCCAATATTTGTTTAAATGTAAAAATGATTAGTATAGAATATCACCCAAATACCGTAACTTAAAACATTAAGTAACTAGATGTACATTTCGAAGGCTATGCTCCCACCTTCAGTAGCATAAGATAAAACTAAATAAAATACCTCTGTCACGATTCAAAAATATGCTCGGCTATAGCACTTTCATCTTTTCTATTTAATCTAAAATGAGCTAAATGCTCCTTAAATTAGGGACACGTAGACAAGTTTCAATTGGTCTACGTGTTTGTCCTATATATACTTTAGGACAACTAGAACAATACAACTAGACAATATATAAGTTACGGTATTTGGGTGATATTCTATACTATTATTTAACACCGTAATGATAATTTTTAAAAGTAAAAATAATTATTTTACGAATGAACATTCTAAATAATTTGATTTCGTTACAAAATTATATTTTTTTCATTTTTACAAATTTCATGAACAAAATAAGCATGAGTTACAAGTCGTTAAAAATATATTTATAAACCAATTCCTAACCACTCTTGTTTCAAAGAATGTTACAGCATTTATAAATTACCTATTATAATTAGGGTTAAGTTATATAATCGTTTGATGTGGAAAAATAAAAAGACTGCAGAAAGACATTTCACGAAAATGAAGTCCATTGTAAAGTTACAAACCATGAGGAAAAAATAAAAATAAATAAATATATATATATATATATATATATATATATATATATGTGTGTGTGTGTGTGTGTGTGTGTGTGTGTGTGTGTGTGTGTGTGTGTGTGTGTGTGTGTGTGTGTGTGTGTGTGTGTGTGCGTGTGTGTGTGTGTGTGTGTGTGTGTGTGTATATATCTCACCAATTTTAAGTTTTGAGTTAAAACTTTCCTATTATATATACAAAAAATCTGAACCCAGTATATAAGAATAAGAATTATTTATTGTCATCAAAATAAAATTACATGACGAGTTACATAGTACTAAATTGTTGTATATATGCGGCATTACAAAGTTTACAATTTTACATATAAAATATAAAATGTAAAATGTAAAATGCAAAATCTAAAATGTAAAATACGAAATTATTGAAAATGTACATTTTCAAATTATTGGTGGATTTCTTATATATTGACTTCTTGTAATTCTTAGATCTAATAGTTCCGGTAGGATGCAATTAAAATAAAAAACTTTAAGTTCTTCGTGCATTTTTAATTCCCAAAATTTATCGTCCCTTTCAATTTTTATACATTCCATTTTTTGGGGAGTATATAATATAATAAAGTAGCAATTGAGTTTCTTCGTGATGTGTAATTGACCTTGAACCTGGTAGTAGTAATTACTATTTTCTTTAAGTTTTACTTCGTCTTCTTCTATGATTGCCTATTTTATTAAATTACTTTTGATAGCCTCCGTAGGCGTTGTGGCTTGTGGCAAAGGCGGTAGCAGGACATTTGACTTCGATAATAGCGTTTTCTTCTTCTGTAATACCATCCGGACTAGCAGCTAAATATGGAAAATCGGTGTCTACAAAAAGACCGCATTTTAAAATATCTAATAACGACAATTTTGAAAATTCTCTAACAGCAATGTTATCGTCACAATGTTTTGCGTATATGACACAATACTTATTGCGGATACCAATATATAATAAATTTCCTGTGCGCTTTCCAACAATACAACAAGATATATCTTTCAAACAAAATATATATAGAGAGAGAAAAAGACCTCGCGTAATATTTATATACCATCTATTTACAAAACAGGTACATTTCTATTATTCCGGAGTTCTATTGTATTACTTGGTATCCAATAATATTTCATTGGGGTGGAACTATGTTAATAGTACAAATATTATCCGCCGGTGTCACTACTCTCCTATACTAAATATAGCTAATTATTATACCATGCCATAGCTTAATTAAGCTAAATAGAGATCTAATTTTTTGTATGATACTTTATGAGACTATTGCGCGATCAAACACATGGACCAAATTTAAATAGGACATCACGAAGTTACTGCAAAATGGTGTTATATTCAAAGTCAATTATCTATTAATTACATGAAGATAATAGGATATCTTCTATGTATTTCTATGTAGAAAGGACCAATTTGATTTCGGTTAAAATTTCATTTATTTGGTACAAATAGTTTGATTTTTTGAATGGGATAATATTAACATGGCCAGCATATACGCTTAAAATGAGTATTGGTTGCCCTTAACAATTGTCTAGTAACAACACTGTCGAACATGTCAGTGAAACTGACGATATGGGACTTTTTGCATTTGTTCAAAAATACATGCACAACAAATATGTATTAACAGCAATCGCTGGAATCACGTAAATTGCCTAACTAACATTGGACGTTGTATACATTGCCTAGGTATTCCACATAACGACTAGGTAATGTATATAAGATCATTATTTTTTTTAACTTTGACAAATTCCATGAGGCATTACACAGAATGCTTAGGTATTCTACAGAATGCAGAATTATACACATTGCCGTTTTTATATATATTTTTTTATATTATATATATATATTTTTTAATTACTTTTATGTGCATAATAAAATGAAAATAGTTTATATCAGTACTTCAGATACCTATAATTAAATGGTAGATTACCAAATAATTTTCCCTACTATTTATTTGCAATATCAGCAATATTATTTTCATATTTTCATATTGTTGTGCAACACGTCATTGTAATTCTTTATTTGCTTGCATTGGTCATGATTGCAAAAACTCGAGTAGTACCAGAAAATTCGTTTTAAAATAAATTGTGTCGCTAGCGATAGGCAAGAATAGAGCGTATGTAATGCCGGCTACAGACGCCGTATAGAGTGTAAGCCAATGTTTATTTTGGGGTATATTCAGTTATTCACGTATCGTGTTAAAACGGATCACCAATCCCTACCAACGTTGGCGCTGGCCTACGTTCGCCTCGAAGGCGGTATTTCGAACATATATCAAAGAGAATGAACCAACAAGAGCAACATACGATTGTACTTGTCATAGCGTGTGTAGGAATCCCCCAACGTTGGCCCCAACGATCGTGTATACACGTCACGTCGTCTGTAGCTGGCTTAACGCAGAATTCAACGGGTGAATATTTCCCCATAAGGTTAAACTACTAGAGATTATGTATACCATGGCATAACCATATATATCAATTTATTATCATAGGGCACTAATGAATTGTCATTTTGACACTTCACGTAAATAGATAAATCATCACAACAGCAGTATACAATTTTTCGTCTCAGTTGGTTAACTCACCAGTGGCGGTTTATTTCGAGGCCGCACGGCCGCACACACCCCTGAACATTGAGCACATCACCGTAGATATATAATTGTATTGTGATATTTTAACTCGGCATTATATTTCATAAAAGATAAAGCTTGCGTCGCGATAGCACTCAACACAACACAGTGTGGAGTTCCGTTGCAAGCGGTAGAGTGAGAGCGACCGTATGCAGTATATCATCTGTTTCTTTGGTTCGCGTATCGTATTAGTCGCACGCAAACTAGCGGCCCGGGTTGCTATTGCAACGTGACGTCACGCAGCTTCTATAGCTAAGAATATATATTTGTTTTAAGCTATTCCGGGCCGCAATTCTTTAACGTCCCAACAAAGAAGCCTAGTCTAGTATACACGAAAATTGATATAGAATAACCAGATAAGACAGTTGCATTGTTCAGTGTAGTTACGTATGTACGATTTTGCCACGTGTTTCTCCAAGAATATATTTGATACAAATAATTTAACTAAAATGAATAGTCTTTATTGAAAATAGAGTTTTGTAAACTCTCTTGAGGACAAAGTAAAAATTAAAGAATTAGATAGGCCACATCGCTTGATTTAAATTTATGACAAACTTGTGCAAGGAGTGTTTATATCAACGAAAGATAGCAGAGCGGAATACCACTTTCAAAAAATGATCGAATTTAATCATTTTGCATCCATTTTAGGTAAGATTTCTTACTATTATATTATTTTTTAAGAAAAGCGCTTCCCTCGATTGAAATGCCAAGAGTCGCCACTGGAACTCACATAAATACTCAAATAAAAGTTTGCGTTCTTTTGCGATGTCGAAGTTTACCTTATTTTTTCTAAAATTAGCATTTACATTCATTTCAATATTTATTTGCAACAGAAAAAGATATCTTTTAATTTCTAAACATTAAATCTGTGGTTAGATGACAAAACATGATATGTGTAATTTTATAAATTTTACAGGAGAGTAAAAACAACGTTTCGGAAGGCATTGTATTTGATTATATACCATGCGTGAATTTCTACGGATTTAAAAGTCATTGACATAGCAAGTTTGCCAGCATATAGATCTCAACGTGTATTGTTTACTGAAGTAACAATCAGAACATGACCAAAAACGTGACATACCATGTTTTGCCATCTTACCACAGAAATAATATATCAGTAAATCAACCTTGTTATAAATAACGCGTATATTTTTATATTATTATTGTTATTAAAATATAACTGTTGAAGTATATTTTAAAATTCCTCACATACGCTAATATTTTCATGGCTTTCTTTTTGAAATGTCGAAAATCTATACTCATGTCTGCCCTAAACATTTTTTTATTACGATCCAGTAATTAAATAAGTGTTGGATTGAAACAGCAAATATGTAAATATAAAAAAATTTCAACCAAATTTAAACTAAGAAAAATTATTTATATTCTATAAAATAAACAATTATTTCTATTTTTACTCAAAACTGTATTTAATCTGTTATATATGTATATATAAGCGTATATTACAAATTAACTTCGAAAAAATTTCACTCATCATTCTCTACCATATACTCTTAATATATTTCATTATTTTGATTTATTGAAATGGTAGAACACGAAGTAAATTAAATCATTCGAGCAAATGTATGCAATACGCAATCTTATATTAGCAATTAGGGATACGAAATTGATATCTCTACGTTACTAAAAAAACATTTTATTTTGAGCCATTATCTAAAAAAATAATTCAGACATAGCAAAGGTATTATTTCCACTTTCATATTTTCAATTGATTGACAATTGACAACTTGATTTATCTTAGTTCACGCAAGTGGTGGTTCCTTATGCGGGCCGCAGGGCCGCGCGCCCCTCCTGAACATTGAGCGCACACCGTAGATATATAATCGTATTGCGATATTTTATCTCGGCATTATTTTTCCTAAAAGATAAAGTTTGCGCCGCGAATATACATAACACTCATGACTCAACACGATATGGCCACGGGTTTAGTTCGTACGAGTCAAATCTCATTCTATCTGTTGGAAGCGCTAGAGTGAGAGCGACCGTATGCAGTATATCTTTTGTTTCTTCGGTTCGCTCGTCGCTTACATCGTCTAATATGTTTCACACATTCCAGCGGCTATCCAAGGCCAGTACAAGTTAAATACATATATACAGTACATATGCAATGAGTACAGGCAATGAGATGAGTGTATCATAGAGTGCGGCGATCGATGTAGTACATCATCTATTGGATGCCGCGCTTCATTAACGTCCTAGAGAAGTTCAGAGAGAACAGAGAGTAGTATATATATATACAGAGAGTATATATATATATGTATATACATTGATATAGAATAGTCAGATAAGACAGTTAGATACATACACATTTGTTCTGTGTATGTACGATTTTGCCACGTGTTTCTCCAAGAATATATTTAATAGAAATAATTTAATAAAAATGAACAGTGTTAGTTCCTTATTGAAAATAGAGTTTTGTAGACTTTCTCTTGGGGACAAAGTAAAAATTAAAGAATTAGGTAGGCCATTGTCTGATTTAAATTTATCGCAAACTTATGCAAGGAGTGCTCAAAACCGGACATTTACGCGGTGTTTTACAAGAGACATTTACAAAAATATATATAACACAGATGAAGGACAGATTCTCATATCGTGGCCATCTACAAGCCGCTGAGTTATTTAACACGAAATCGATGCCAACATTTTCTAAACAATTTCCAGTGGACCTTTTGGAAACCGTGTGTCATGCATATCAATTTTTGAATAAAACCAGATTAAAAACAGAATTAGAAGTCATTTACTCGCGTCCGGATTTTTATCAAATAATTGGAGCTACAAATTTTCTTTAATTATTGCTACAAAATTATCTGAGTGAAACTTTCCGGGAAACTATAAAAATACTTAAAATTATTTTAACAACTCCGATGACCACTGCTGAATCAGAGCGTTGTTTTTCAACACTTAAAAGAATCAAGACTTTTTGCGAAATGCTATGGGTAATGATCGTTTACACGCGTTGGCGATGATATGTATTAATAACAATGTGGTGCGAGATATTTAGAATTTTAACGAAAAAGTTTTGGAAAAGTTTATATCAATGAAAGATAGAAGAGTGGAATTCACTTTCAAGAAATGATTGAATTTAATCATTTTGCATCCATTTTAGGTAAGATTTCTCACTATTATGTTATTTTTTAAGGAATGCGCCCCCCCCCCCCAGATTGAAATGGCACGAGCCGCCACTGGTTCACGCAGTATAATTTAATTTATGTAGCACTAATATATGTAATTTTTTCTTTGGAATATATAAATTTAATCCAGTATAGAGTATTAATCGGTCTTCTTTCGGGTGATTTTAGTTCACGTTCTACAATAATTGCCATTCCTAATTTTTCTATTGCTTGTACGTTTTGCATACGATCTGCAAATTATACTTATTATTCTTGTAATTTATACAATTAAGGAGCGATTATACAGGTTAGTTTGTAAAATATATGAGAAGGGAGAAGTACCACAGGATTTTCAGCGTAGTAGAATAGTAACAATGCCGAAGAAAATAGGAGCTAATTTGTGTGAGAACTATAGGACCATTAGCCTACTATCACATGCATCGAAGATATTGTTAAAGATTATTTATAGGAGATTAGAAAATAAAGTAGAGGAAAGGTTAGGAGAAGATCAGTTTGGTTTTAGGAAAAACAGAGGGACGAGAGAGGCGATTCTAGCACTAAGAACGGTAGTAGAAAAAAGAAAGAGGGTAGGAAAGGTAACTTGCATAGCTTTTGTAGACTTAGAAAAGGCATTTGACAATGTAGATTGGGACATAATGTTTAGAATTTTAAAAGAAACGGGTATAGATTATAAGGATAGGAGAATAATTTTTAATTTATATAAACACCAAACTGCCTTAGTTAGAATTGAGGGGGAAGAAGAGGTAGCAAAAATAGGGAAGGGAGTTCGGCAGGGATGTACACTTTCACCGTTATTATTTAATCTATATATAGAAGATGCAATAAACAAAGTAAAAGAAGAGTATAGTGTAGGTGTGAATGTACAGGGAGAGAAAATATATATGTTGAGATTCGCCGACGATATAGCTATATTGGAAGAAAGCGAAAAGAATTTAGAAAGGGTATTGAATGGTATGCAGGCAGTATTGACTAGGGATTTTAACATGAAAATAAATATAGGTAAAACTAAAGTGATGAGGTGTGACAAAAAGGAATGCAGTAGAAAAATGAGGATCACAATAGGAGATAATAGAATCGAAGAAGTGTCAGATTTTTGTTATTTAGGCAGTAGAATCACAAAAGATAATCGAAGCAAGGTAGATATAAAGTGTAGGATAGCACAGGGTAGGAAGGCATTCATAGAAAAAGAACAGATTTTAAGATCAAATATTGACTTGGGTATTAGAAAAAGATTACTGAAGGTATATGTTTGGAGTGTAGCACTGTACGGGTGTGAGGCGTGGACTATAGGAAAGGAAGAGAAGCGTAGATTAGAAGCACTTGAAATGTGGTGTTATAGGAGGATGATGAGGATTGGTTGGGAAGATAAAGTAACAAATGAAGCTGTACTAGAGTTAGTAGGGGAGAAGAGAAGTATTTGGAGAGTGTTACAGCGTAGGAGAGACAGATTAGTAGGGCATATTCTTAGGCATGGGGGGATTATGCAATTGATCATAGAAGGTAGAGTGGAGGGAAAGAGAGGGGTAGGTAGGCCTAGATTGGAGTATGTGAGTCAGATAGTTGAAGACGTTGAGATGAATAGCTATAGGGAGATGAAGGGATTAGCTCAGGATAGATCGGCATGGCGTGCTGTTTCCAACCAATCTTTAGGATTGCGGACTCTTTAACTAATTCTTGTAAAATCATTTCTCAAGTCCTGTTTATAATTCTAATAATTTTACACAAATGACTTATTGACATTATGTTAACCATGAAAACGAAATCATAACAGACGCTATAGCTTCAATGGTATAACTCAAGTACGCTTCAGCATCTAGGATCTAGTTCAGAAATAATATTTATTCGATCGACGCCTCTACGGAATAGTTTGCTGTAACTTGGGGTTCAGGTTCAGGTTCAACTTAAGCAATAAGTTAATAATCAAATGTTCCACAAATCTAGAAAAAATATTTTCTAAATTAGCTTTAGCTTACCAGAAATATTTGATTGCATTTTATATGGTATCTAGTTTGTCCAATGTTTAATTTTATCTAACTTTCCTATATCCATCACAAATCAATGATTTCATATAAGGGCTCATCAAAAACAAAGATTTTGAAAAGAAATATGATTTTAACCCGGGAGAGGTCGCGCATGCATAAACACAGTTAGAGGTCGCTTGGGGGTATATTTGACCCCAGCAATAAAATCGCCATACGCAGGAAATGAAATGCAAAATATATTATCTTTTATTATTTTATTGTTGAACATATAGACGTCTTTGCCATTGCGTCATACCATCTCGACCAGTGTATGATAAAAATCTGGTAGCCCGAGGAATGTCGACAAGCTCGTCATAATTACTATCATGTTCACTTGCAATTTGGTCAAACACAAAATCTACATCCAATGTTCCATTTGCGTCCTCCATATAAATTTCTGAATCACTTCCTACTTCATCACTACCACCTACTATTTCTTCATCGGTCTGTACCTCAAGCATGAGCTTTTTTGTTCTTCGTAGCTCATATTTTGTTCTATTTTCCACAACAATTAAAGGTCCCCACTTGGAATATATGTCTCTTTATTCGCAAAAAAAACCGAATAGAACTGAATGCTTGAGATGTTATTGTAAAAAGACTTGAGAGAAAATACCTAAAATGTGTGGAGTCCCTCTTAGAGTAATGTAAAAAGATTCACGCGACTTGGGTCATTATATACCCCGTGCGACCTCTCGCGGGTTAAATAACGTTTGAAGCGTCCTCTGTGATTTTTGATTGAAATATAGCTAATAAATCTTTAATGCTTGAATCTTTTTGCATATATATGGATATATTTATGTTTGAAACGAAAGTAATGTAACTTACACTACATGCTAATAAAATTCTTTGATATAGTCAATACGTATGATTAAAGACGATCCAAAATATCGTCAGTGATGTGACAATACCACCTATCTACTTTGAACTTATAATGGGAGTTATTCTGAACTTGCGCAATAAGCCTAAGAATCAGTTTGACATAATATCTTATTTTCCGAATTTTTGTAAGATAGGAGGTACTGTCACATCGCAGACGATGTGTAATTTTCTTAACTATATCTTCACCTTATCTAAGTATACAATAAAACATATTTTTCTACACCCAGTTCATAAACATGCTTCAAAAGAAATTTCACAACACATTAGATATAAAGTCACTGATTAGATGAATAGAAGCCGTAACATCTATAGGAGGATCACAATGTTATTTCCAACTTTTCCAAGCTTGAATCGCACGTGCAAATACTACTGCCTACCATGAGGAGGGCAGTTATCCAGATATTTCTCTTTGACTGAGAGTATAGCCTTCAGGCTATCGAGAAGGGAACTTACTAGCGTTGAGAAGGAGGTTTGTGACGGCAACACGAATAAATTCAATAAATCCAAGTAGATTGAAGCAGAAGTGGTTGATTTAGCCCAGAAGGGATGGAGGCTAGAGGGTAGGCTTCACTCCACTCCACTGGCTTCCATGCTCGATATTACATCATGTATATTGTGTTGTCTTGTGCAAGTTTAATGGTTCGATGGTTCCGAACGTTCCCATTTTGGCTTAGCCAATGTAACTGCTAAATTAGGTTCTGCTACAATGATTATATTATGTAACACAAGAGTTGTATTTGATGTGAGTAGTATTTAATTTAAGTTAAAGTAAACGATTCATTTTTTTATGATGGAAATTTCTATTCCATTAGCTTAATAAAAATATTACAAGGTAATTATACAACCATAAATTGTAAAAGTAAATAGTAGTTGTAAAAATTAGCACTACGGTGTTAAATAATACTTTAGAATATCACCCAAATACCTAGAGTTTTAATTTTAATTTTCCTAGAGTTTGCAATTTTTGATACTGAGAAATATAATATTAATGATTTTATTAATATATTAAATTCTAAATTTACTTACGAAATCGAAAATAATAATAATAATAATAATAAATGACTTTATTGGCAAAAAATAATATATATTGTTACAAAATAATACAAAGAAAAATAATAATCCATTTGCCAAAGGGCGAAGTTCAACTGAAATATGCTACTAAATATAAAAGACGAAGTATAGTGAGAGACGTAGTTGCTCTTCCACTTAACCCAAAATCATAAAAACAAAAGTAAAGTATTATATATAAATCATATTATATGATAATATTATTGAGAAAACAGTAATGAATACCTAATTAAGTAAAACATTTAGTACAATGCCGAAATAAACATTTCAATATTCATATATACCAATTAAATACAATATCGAAATTGAATGTATAAAATATGTATAAACATATTATGGAGAAGAAAAGAGTAAAATAATAATAGAATAGATTATATTCACTTTAACACATACCCACACAGATTCCAATGGCCACGTCAATAACAATAACAAAGCACATTATTACGGGCAATAAATAAATATATATTTATAAATAAATTTATAGTATGAAATATTATGTGACTTTATTACCTAATCAGTTACCTTTTTTGGATGTTTTAGTCATTAGAAATAATAATATATTAGAATTTGATATATATAGAAAAGCTACAAATACGGACTGCTATATACGGAACGATTCAAATCATTGTCGTCAACATAAATATACTGCTTTTAATTTTTTAATTAACCGCGTATTAAATTTTCTTTTATCTAATGATAAATATAACATTGAATTAAATAATATCAGAAATATAGCAGTACAAAATGGCTATTCTTATAAAATTATAAATAACATAATAGGAAAATTTAAAAGAACAAGAGATATCAGAAATATTAGTAGTTTGGAACAAAGTAATAATTAAACTCCAAAATTTGTTAAATTACCATTTGATCCTATAATTGCACGTTGTTTAGTAGATAGTATTTAAAATAAATATAATTTTAAAGTAGCATATAATATTTCTAATAGTCTTGCTAATTTTCTAGGAAATCCCAAAGATTTGATTGATATCAATAAAAAATCGGGTATTTA
Source organism: Leptodirus hochenwartii (assembly GCA_947310635.1). NCBI lineage: Eukaryota > Metazoa > Arthropoda > Insecta > Coleoptera > Leiodidae > Leptodirus > Leptodirus hochenwartii. Next base: position 6,407,954 of record OX371186.1, read on the forward strand.
TAAAATATCTTGTTCTAGTTGTCCTAAAGTATATATAGAAGACAAACACGTAGACTAATTGAAACTAGATTTAAGGAGCATTTAGCTCATTTCACATTAAATATAAAAGATAAAAGTGCTGTAGCCGAGCATATTTTTGAATCAGGTCATCATATTTAAGTTGCGCATAGCTTTCGAAATGCGCATCTAGCTACTTAATGCTTTGAGTTACGATATTTGGGTGATATTCTATGGTATTAAATAGTATTTGATAGTTGAAATTTAAATTGTTCATTTTACTCCTCGATAGGAAAACTAGCAAATTGGTTGAATACCAAATTTATTGTTTTATTACTGAAGTATAAATAGTAGCATTTTCTCCAAACATTTGAATAAAGAAAAAATGCGGAAGAAGAGAACCCGAGAACTACAGGATCTAAATAGAAAAATTTCGCACGAAATTTCAGGGTATATTTTGATAAACTTAAAAAAAATTTAATTAAATATTTCGTACAAATCTATTGACAACAGATACCATTTAATTAACGCAATTATAATCTACCTCTTATGTGTAATATTATGTCACAAAATTAACGTAATATCATACAGGGTGTCGATTTCCTGTCTGAACCTGTGTGGTCTCTACAGGACGGGGTCACAGCTCACACAACACGACGTTCGCTCGGAGTGTTGAGGAAAATGTTTCCTGGGCGTTTGATCTCTTTAAGGAGAAACGTGGAGTGGCCGGCACGGTTACCAGATCTAAGACCATGTGAATCACATTGCATTACAATGTGAATACTGTTGGTATTTCTAAGAGGTATGTACATATGTTGACATAAAAACTAATCGAACGACAGTCTGATGATATAATTCATAATTTTATGTAACGCTGGATCAATGATATCGTGACGCTTAAAAACACTACGGAGTAGCGATGGCAAACTGTAGGTCACTTTGAGGACCTAGTTCGTAGTTCGTAGTTCGATTAAATGTACCGTTCACGAACTATAGGTCGTGAACTACTAACATCATTAAAAATGAACTAGTTCACAACCTATATGACCAAATACATGCACATACTGAAAATAATCTCTTTTTTTCACAATATAAAAATATTAAATGGTAAAAAATAAATAAATTGAAATATTTCAATAGTTATTTTGAATTATGAATGAGCAAGAAAAAACAACAATGTTTATAATTTATGTAAAACATATATATAAGGAAATATAATTTCGTTCCGTTCACCAACACACTTTATCACATAAATGTCAGTACTGCTATTGGTACTGTATGTGTAATGTATACTATACTGCATCGTTTACGAGCCGTTGTGATTCATGAATGGTTTAGTACACGACGGGTTCAGGACCTAGTACAAGTACATCATTACGTACACCGTGCACCATGTAGTTGATAGTTCACGAACTAGGTCATAGTGACCTATAGGTCGTTGCAAAACATCGTCACAGTACGCCCGTCATTTGATTGAACCGTTCAGAGTGAACGGTTCGCGAGTGAACTACACATCGCTACTAGGGAGATTAAGGGACAACACTTTTCTCGCACAAAAATTTACAAATCTTTTTTTGTATTTTTTTCATTGTGTCTATATAAATGTTATGGAAACAACGCCAAAATAACCAATCCGTCTGTTATATTACTACTATAATAAGTGTTAGAAATAAGGTTCTTAATAATTATACCATCCTATTATAGCAATTGTGAATTCCATCAGGTTTTGACACGATCAACTTACCCATTATTAATCTATGGTTTTAGAAAAAGTTACAACTATTATTCAAAAAACAAGATCCATGGGACATTCAAGACACAATCTATTAGTCTGAAATTAATATTTTAATTTTTATTGGTTATCTACTGACCTATTCAAAAATGCTGCATTAATTGTAAGTGTATTATTACACTCAAAAAATGATCACTACGGTGTTAAATAATAGTATAGAATATCACCCAAATACCGTAACTTAAAGTTAGATGCGCATTTCGAAGGCTTTGCCCCTATCTTCCGTAGCACAAGATAAAAACTAAATAAAATACCTCTGTCACGAATCGTGATTGATAATAGCGATGTGTAGTTCACTCGCGAACCGTTCATTCTGAACGGTTCAATCAAATGACGGGCGTACTGTGACGATGTTTTACAATGACCTATTTGTCAGTATGACCTAGTTCGTGAACTATGAACTACATGGTGCACGGTGTACGTATTGGTGTACTTGTACTAGGTCATGAACCCGCCGTGTACTAAACCGTTCATGAATCACAACGGCTCCTACACGATGCAGTATAGTATACAGTACATATACAGTACTAACATTTATTTAGTGATAAAGTGTGTTGGTGAACGGAACGAAATAGGAAACTCCATGCAATATTGCAACAGCAGCATTGCCGAGCTGAGTCACAACTTATATGTAGTATCAGATTTCATTTGGAATAATATAATTAATATATTCGCAAGATTAAATATGTTCTTACATATGTCATGCCATAGCAAATTTTTGCAATAATGCAAAAATAAACATCTAAATCTTATAGTTCTTCTATTTCATACTGAGTGCAATGCAATCACTTAATATCAAATCAAAGCTTTGAAGTTTGAACACAGAAGATTCGGAATAGAAAATATAAATTATAACGCCAAACAAAACGATTCTATCTCGTTCATTTTATTATAGTTTGTACATTTAATTTTCAAGTGTTAATAAAATAGTAAACATTTTCATCAGTAACTACCAATAAGTATTTTCGAACTTCATATAAATAATCGTGAGTACCTAGAGAAGATTATATTGCTTTATATATATGTTTTGTATAAATTATAAACATTGTTGTCTCTTCTTTCTCAGCCTAATTCAAATTAAGTATTGTAATATTTCAATTTATTTATTTTTTACCATTTAATATTTTTATATTGAGAAAAAGAAATTATCTTCAGTATGTGCATGTATTTCATATAGGTCGTGAACTAATTCATTTTTAAAAAGATGTAGTAGTTCACGACCTATAGTTCGTGAACGGTACATTGAAATGAACTATGAACTACGAAATAGGTCCTCAAAGTGACCTACAGTTTGCCATCGCTATATTAGTCGACGAAATCATTTAGATTTCTCACTCTTAGAAATTTTACTAATATTGAAAAATGTGCTTCGCCTTAGTATGCTTTATATTAAAAAATTTAATTTTACATTTTTTGTGCTTTTTATTATCATTTTTTAGTGGTTAGTCTAGATGTTCTAATAAGTTTTGAATTTTAACGGTGTGTATGATATGTAAGAATATAAAGTAAAAGTTCATGTTTGCACCTGTACATAACAATAATACAAAATATCCGCGCATTTGGATATTATATAATTTTATAATCATATTCTCAAGTGCCGTAAAGTTAGTGTAATTTAATTTCCCGTGGGACCGACAAAGTTTCCAATATAATTATGGAACTGTATTGCGGAACACCAAACACAATTTCTCCAATTGAATATGACATCCATATTGCATCTGTGCTCATATTTGTATGTATAATTAATAAATTGGCTATATATGTTATTAACAATACGAATGACTCAGATTTTGTTATAATAGTTTAATGAAGTCACGACCATAAAGGTCACAATCACTTGAATACATTGAAACAATACCATAATCATACATTTGTATTTTAACAAATAGATAAAAGGTTTTTTTTTTTAAATTAAAAGGATGGGCGCTGATGGCTCTCCCATCCTTAAGGCTAGATTTCACAAACCAATATTTTTTGCTGTTACTTGTTAGTTTCGTTAATTATTAATTTATATTGTTTTAAAAGATTTATAGGTCATATTACATGCCATTTTTGAAGTACTTATGTCATGTTGACTTATTTATTTAATAGTATATCAATCACGATTCGTGACAGAGTTATTTTATTTAGTTTTTATCTTGTGCTACTGAAGATGGGGGCATAGCCTTCGAAATGTACATCTAGCTACTTAATGCTTTAAGTTATGGTATTTGGGTCATATTCTATATTATATATGTCAACGTTTTGTATTTTGAATTAAAAATATTTTATATTGGAATGGAAAAGTGAAGCGTACCAGAATGTAAAGATAAAAAGGAATAACAAAGCGAAAGCTGAAAATATCATAAATATTAATACATGCTGCAATCAAAACAAAAGCTCTCCGACCATACCCTCAGAAAATTTGCATTATGCAACCAGTTTCCACATAGATAAAATAGACGCTTTTAATGCAAATGCGTTTCATTTTGTTCTTATCGTTTTATAAACGATTAGAATGTTATTATTGAATAAGTTGAATAAGAAGTACCATTATTATTAAAAATAACAAAATAATCGTAATATAATATTCAATGGTTCTATTAATGGTTAGCTCTCAAATTTCACATCACACTTAAGGATATGTGAATTTAGATGAAAAGAGAAGCAACAAAATATAGTAATTGTAATGAAAAATTTAAGAATGATTTAATGTAATTTAATGACAAATTTAATAATGATCGGCAGTGTTAGTACATAGTTGTTACCAGATGACAGTAGTTCAATTCAATTCTCATTGCCGCAAGAGTCTTAGCCATTATATAAAATACCTAGACAATGTACAAAATTAATTTCGTTATACGCTATGCGTAATAATGTTAGTTGTTCTACTGAATCTCTATATATTCTACAGTTTGCGGAATGGTTTGTACTATATGTAGTAGCGATGGCAAACTGTAGGTGACTTTGACGACCTAGTTCGTAGTTCATTTCAATGTACCGCACACGAACTATAGGTCGTGAACTACTACATCTTTTAAAAATGAACTAGTTCACAACCTATATGAAATACATGCACATACTGAAAATAAACCCGTTTTTTCTCAATATAAAAATATTAAATAGTAAAAAATAAATAAATGGATATATTACAATACTTATTTTGAATTAAGAATGAGGAAGAAAGCACAACAATGTTTATAATTTATACAAAACATATATATAAGGAAATATAATTTAGTTCCGTTCACAAACACACTTTATCACATAAATGTTAGTACTGCTATTGGTACTGTATATGTACTGTATACTATACTGCATCGTTTACGAGCCGTTGTGATTCATGAATGGTTTAGTAGACGACGGGTTCAGGACCTAGTACAAGTACATCAATACGTACAGAGTGCACCATGTAGTTCATAGTTCACAAACTAGGTCATAGTGACCTATAGGTCGTTGTAAAACATCGTCACAGTACGCCCGTCATTTGATTAAACCGTTCAGAGTGAACTACACATCGCTAATATGTAGCCTCAACTATGTACTCTCGCTTCTGCATATAGTCGTGTAAAAGAACTCCGTGCTCATACGAGAATCACCCGTCGAGTCTGTGGATAAGGCATTTTATCGTATTGTAAAATGGGGCTACTTTGATACGATTTTGGTTGTTTCATGAAAATATCTAATTGGCTATTGTTGTAAATATATTAAAAATTACATGAATAGAGAAAGATTAAACCGCCAGCTTTCAATTTTGTTTACACAAGTTGTAAAAGATTTGAAACAAAAAAAAATATTAGAAAAATATAGTGTCCCAATATAACCCCATATTCTGGAGTTACTTTGTGACACTCGTGATTTTATATGAAAACTTCGTTCAAACATTGTTTTGTCACATGGTAAAACGTTGATATCAAAGAGAAAATTAAAATAAGCAGACAGACTTGTTCAGATTTTATTAAAAAATATATACAGGACCATACACATCAAGTAGGAAGCATCTTTTTTTAGGAAAAAGGTACTTTTGCAAATTAATATTTACTTTGTATAAGAACATAAAAAACACATATAATATAGGAAACATTTTCAAACTAAACCAAACTCTTTAATCATAGTTGACATACCTACTTAGTTAAAGAGTCCGCAATCCTAAAGATTGGTTGGAAACAGCACGCCATGCCGATCTATCCTGAGCTAATCCCTTCATCTCCCTATAGCTATTCATCTCAACGTCTTCAACTATCTGACTCACATACTCCAATCTAGGCCTACCTACCCCTCTCTTTCCCTCCACTCTACCTTCTATGATCAATTGCATAATCCCCCCATGCCTAAGAATATGCCTTACTAATCTGTCTCTCCTACGCTGTAACACTCTCCAGATACTTTAAGGTACATAGTAGCGCCCGTATTCGTCTACTTTGTTTATATCCTTAACCCGGGAGAGGTCGCGCATGCATAAACACAGTTAGAGGTCGCTTGGGGTAAATTTGACCTCAGCAATAAAATCGCAATATGCAGGAAATGAAATGCAAAATATATTATCTTTTATTAATTTATTGTTGAACATATATAAGTCTTTGCCATTGCGTCATACCATCTCGACCAGTGTATGATAAAAGTCGTCAAACTCGTCATAATCACTATCATGTTCACTTGCACTTTGGTCAAATACAGAATCTACATCCAATGTCCCATTTTCGTCCTCCATGTCCATTTCTGAATCACTTCCTTCTTCATCACTACCATCTACTATTTCTTCATCGGGCCGTACCTCATCCATGACCTCTAATAGTCTTTTTTGTTCTTCGTAGCTCATATTTTGTTCTATTTTCCATAACAATTAAAGGTCGCACGGGGTATAAAATGACCCCACTTGGAATATATGTCGCTTTATTCGCAAAAAAAAACGAATAGAACTGAATTCTTGCAGATGTTATTGTAAAAAGACTTGAGAGAAAATACCTAATATGTGGGAGTCCCTCTAAAGTAATTTAAAAATATCTACAAATTCACACGACTGGGTTCATTATATACCCCGTGCGACCTCTCGCGGGTTAAAAGACGACATTTAAAAAAGTGTAAAACAATACCGTGTTAGATCAATATTATGTGAAATAATTCTAGAATGGCGTGTACTTAGTTATTTTTCGGTATCTGCGGGCGTTTTCCTTGAACAGTAGAAAGTATCCGAACAAACTGTCAACATCCAATTTTTCTGCAACTATCAAATACCTGCGTATGGTACGCATGCTTATGCTGGAGTTTCTTTTTATTGTCACAAGATAGCAGCATATGACTATTATATGTTTGCTTAGGTATAAGAGTTCATGACAATATCAGGTACAAGTACATTGTCGACGCACTGTCATAAAGTAACACCAGTAGGTACAAAGTAGCCCCACTTTACGGTATATGAATTTTATTTTCATCAAACATTAATGAAAGCATGGTATTTGTTTCAATATAATCCTTGTCCGGCAATACTCATTTTTGTCCCGATAAAACTCGTTTCTAAGCATCCGCAGACAAAGCTTATACGTAATGATATGTAATAAATCCTATTTTCATTAGAATGGCATTTGTCTCGAAAGAAACTTTTTTATTTTCATGCAGCGATCTGAATTGATTGACACAATGAATGGCTTGCTTGAAACGACTGCTATTTTATTCATTCAATGTTATCCTAGAATTCCAGCTTCGATTTGTAGTAGGACATTATAAAAGTATTGATTAAATGTCATTCAATATAAATAAAATAAATGGGAGGGAATATACAGTTCTGTTCAAACGACATCTGATGCAGCTGTAATTATAAAATTCAAAACCAAATGGTAATAATAGAATATAAGTAGATACAATGTAAAAAAAACGAATATAAGTGGTAGATCCGAATTTGCTAGTTTAGTCAGATGGATTCTCACAAATCTATAGGTAGCGACTTCAAATACGAGACAACCAGCGGAAGATAAACAAAAAACCACATGTGAATATTGCGGAAAGCAACATACTAAGTGTTATCGTCAGACTTAAAATAAAAAAGAGTGCAGCGGAAACTATGAGAGAAAAAAAGAATAATTTACAACCAAATAAATTGGGAGTGGATATTAAAGAAACGAGAAAACAATAAAATGGTTCAATCTTAACCCGCGAGAGGTCGCACGGGGTATATAATGACCCCAGTCGTGTGAATTTGTAGATATTTTTACATTACTTTAAGAGGGACTCCCACATTTTAGGTATTTTCTCTGAAGTGTTTTTACAATAACCTCTGCAAGAATTCAGTTGCATTCGTTTTTTTTTTGGCGAATAAAGCGACATATTCCAAGATCACGCAATACTCCGTTTATCGTTACCAAATTTGTCAGTTGATTAAAAATCCAAAATAAAAATAATCTTTGGATTTGATCTTGAGGAAAGCGAAGAACCCCTCGTAAAACGTGCTAGAGGACGATGTCACATATGTCCAAGGGTACGAGATTGAAAAACAACAAAATCTTGCTGTCTCTGCAATTATATGCTCTTTTCAGAGCACATGAATTACATATGCGAGATTGCAAAGGAAATTTGGGACAAGATGATATTTCCCAATAAATTTGTATTATATTATTTGTTTTCTATATGTTAAACAATAAATTGATAAAAGATAATATATTTTGCATTTCATTTCCTGCGTATGGCGATTTTATTGCTGCTGTCAAAATATACCCCAAGCGGCCTCTAGCTATGTTTCTGCATGCGCGACCTCTCCCGGGTTAATAAAAACAAACCTCCGAAATATTACATCAAGAAGCCTCCAAAGCATTATTGGATTATGATATAAGGAGCATTTAGCTCATTTCAGATTAAATATAAAATATAAAAGTGCTGTACCCGAGCATATTTTTGAATCAGGTACAATTTTTAAAATAAATAACTTGTAATACTTGTAACTTGTAATAATATAATAAAAATGATAAAGATAAAGATAATAAATAAGAGTCACGAAAAAAAAATTATTGGAGCGAAACGTCGAAACGTTTGTTCTAAAGAATAAATTTATTTAGCTCTTCTCGCGATAGGACCTGCGCAGCGGCACCATTGAAAATCGTCATGCGCAGTAGTGCCTGTTAAACTGGTCATTCTAACCGATGCCTACGCTATTTATCAGATAATAAGTATTCGTTTAAGATTCGAGGATACATAATTTTTGTCGATTAAATAGGGAAGACGTACCATAGTACATAAGAGGTAGATAGGAATGTTCATACTACCACAAGTATTACCCAACCTGTACGAGAACATTACAGAAACCTTAATACCTGCGTAAACGAGACGATTAATACGACCGCCTGCTTTATTTAGCAAATGGTTAAAGATGATCTTCAACGAAAGACCCTATTTGTATTAGAGAATGTAGTTGAAATAATTACGATTGGTACCTATGTAAAGATCTGGTGTTTGTGTATTATTGGAGTCGACTTTTTGTAAAAGTCTGCAGTTTGTGTATTATTGGAATCGACTGCCCGAATGCTCGTTATTAAATTGTTTATTAGAATTGTTGAATGTTGGATGTTGAATATTTAATGTTGAATTTTAATGTTGATTAGGAAATGTTCGTTGTAGAATTGTGTTGATTATCCTAGGTCCCTATATTTCTAAAATTAGCTAAATTATAGATGGGAAAGGAGGTTTTTGCAGGGGTACCAATGAGAGAATATATGTAGTTGAGGGAAGGGATCTTTACTAGGTTATTGGTAAGTTTATGCAGAAAGTGTTACTTGGATGTATGGTGATGAAAAGAAAGAGTTTGAAGATATACGGTTATATACAGATATAAAGAAATATTGGTTTATGAGGGTTCGAGGATTTGGCAAATGAATAAGAAAGGACGAGGCAAATGGATATGTCTTAAGGGGAATATAGTACGGGCGTAAGATAATAAAGGTATAAAGTAATTGGTTTATGAGATAGGTGAAACTTAAAGCGTCGAAGATATAGATGAATAAATATGACTTCGAGGAATCTCTAGGTTAAAAAGCATAGTGTTTCTACAGTTAAATAAAAGGGTAACAGGTACAAGGGTACCTAATGCGAATTGTTATGGAATTTACGATAGAAGGTACAAAGAGATGGATGGAAAAGAATTTAAAATGTACTGGAGATTGTAAAGGATGACATTGAAATAAATATTAAAAAGGAACTGTATAATTCTAAAGAAGGGGCTGCTAAATATTACTGTTACTTTAAGAATATAGGCATAGGAAAATATATACAGGATCATTACATAGAAGTGGTTCTCATACAGATGTCAGAAATTGAGGATTCAATTTATTTTATGGTCATTATAATTTTTGGATATGTTGTTTAATTTTAGAAATAACTAAATACATTGCCCAAACACGTCTAGAAGTGATATCGGGTTTATCCACACGAAGAAGTTTTTTACCGTACGTATAATAGAAGAAAACAAGAAAAAGAAGACATCCGATTCCTGACGATATGGTGTATTGCTGCAACCTTACGCGTGTCCAAACAACGCTGACAGGATGCTATAATTGTTTTGCTGCTCCTGTTGATCAAACCGATCCTCGAGGAGTCAGACTTTTAATTTTAGGTAGGTGAACCGGGGTGATTGGTGCTCGTCAGTGCGTACCACGACTTCTCAATAAGGAACAATGCTGGTAATGCTTGACTTAACTTTATTAACTAAAAAACGATACAAGTATTATAATACTAAGAGAGTTGCATATCTTTCTTAAGTTCTTTAACTATAGGTCTGTTCTATTCGGGTCTTGATTATCTATTTTTAGCTATTTCGATTACATTCAATTTTAATTTGTTACAGATTAGTAGGGGTGCGCCTTTAGCCAGAGCATTCAGAACTGCAAAGCACCCATACAGTTCTAAGTACACATATACGAGAGGTGATCAAAAAGTTCCAGGACTTTTTTAATTGAGCGCCAATGGAGCATCGGAGGTACGGTTGACAGCATTAGTTGTTGTGACTTGTGACATTAGTTTTGTTTTGTAGATTCTCTACAACCTTCTTTGTTGTGAAGTGACAGACATTTTTGTGAAATAAGTTTTTCGTGTTTGGCTAATTTGATCAAATGAATCAAAAAGAAGAGCAACGCATTTGTGTCAAGTTTTGTGTGAAGTTGGGTAAAGCTTTTCAGATGTTGCAAGAGGCTCTTGGGGATGAATGTCTGAGTCGATCACGGTGTCATGAGTGGTACAAGAGGTTCAAAGAAGGCCGGACGTCGTCAGAAGACAATCCTCGTTCAGGACGCCCATCAACTTCGACTGACGACGATCATGTTGCCAGAGTGAACGTTTTCGTACGATCAAATCGTCGACTAACCATCCGTGAAATGGCAGAGGAATGCAACATTTCATTTGGCTCATGCCAAGAAATTTTAATTGCAAAACTGCAGATGCGTCGAGTGGCGGAAAAATTTGTCCCGAGACTGTTGACTGAGGATCAAAAACAACACCGAATTCAAGTTTGTCAGGAACTTGTTAAAATGGCAAATGATGATGAAAACTTTTTGCATCATGCCATTACTAGTGACGAGACGTGGGTTTATGGGTACGACGTGGAAACAAAGGTCCATTCATCACAATGGAAGACAAAATCCTCTCTAACACCCAAAAAAGCTCGTCAAGTCAAATAAAATGTGAAGGTCATACTCACTGTTTTCTTCAACGGGTGATGTCTACTACGAATTTCTTCCATGAGGTGAGACAATTAATCGTTTTCGTTACCTTGAAACCCTGAGACATTTGCGCGAGGCTGTGAGGAGGAAGAGACCTGAGCTGTGGCGAAGCGGGGAGTGGGTGTTGCACCATGACAACGCGCCTGTTCATTCTGCGTTGCTTATTCACAATTATTGCACAAAAAACGCCATGACCGTCATACCCCAGCCCCAGTACTCACCAGACCTGGCCCCTGCGGACTTTTTCCTGTTTCCGAAATTCAAGAGACCCTTGAAAGGGCAGAGATTTGAATCAACTGACGAAATTAAAGAAAAATCGTTGGAGGAGCTGAACACCATTCCAGAAGGTAAGTTGTCAGGGTCCTTCCAGTAGTGGAAACGGCGGAGGGAAAAATGTATAGTCTCCCAAGGGGAATACTTTGAAGGGGACAATGGCCAATAAATTGTAAAAAAAATAATAAATTAAAAAAAAAATCTGTCCTAGAACTTTTTGATCACCCCTCGTATATACATATCGAGATTATAACGTCTTAGCGACTTAATTGATTTTACATGTTTACGCTACCTTAAGGGGCGAATTTGAGCATGTGTGGAATCTGAGGGAGCTTTTATGCGGTTTTACGTGTGAAACGAATTTTATTGTGGATCTCACATTTAAGGGCATCTACATTTGGTCTGGAACAGGATTACTTAGGGGTCTTCTAGTTTATGGTATCTGTTTGGATAGTGGCGGTAGAAGGGCAGATTTGATATGTGTGTATGTATATATAGGGTGTTGGTTACTACAGTATTTTTATTTCATCAAAATGCGTATTCAAAAATTGTCGACTTTAAATATTACATATTTTGATAAGATTCATCGAAGAGCAAGTCTGAAGTATAATGGACTTACCAACTTACCTGTAAGTGAAGTTTGATCGTAATTATTTGAAGATTCTCTCCACTCTATTTCTAATTTTCTAAACCCTCTCTTATGAATACTGTTTTAAACAAGTACATCGATTCAAATCAGATAATTTAAGAAACCTCTAAATCAAACAGCGGACCAGACAGATTTTGCATTATTTGAGAGCCTTCAACTTATAGACACATACATGAAGATGGTATTATTACATATTTTCACAAGATTTGTCTTTGAGCGGGTTTTCATGTAATTACGATCGAAATTTACTTAGAGGTGAGTTCGTTTTACCATTTAAAAAAATCATTCAATTTTAAGCTATGATATTCACAATTACGATATATGAGATAGTAATTTTATTAAACTAAGATTTGATCAAAAATATATAAAAATAGTTTATCGTACAAACTTTTGCATTTATTTAATATATTGCGCTGATAGTATCCATTTCATAGCTTCACGGGCATAATAATGGACTGTCTAGAATAAGTGGATTGGATGCAACGCGCGTATTGAATTTAATTAACATGTTACTTATGGCGAGACAGTTAATGGTCAATAGCGATGGCAAACTGTAGGTCACCTTGATGACCCAGTTCGTAGTTCGTAGTTCATTTCAATGTACCGTTCACGAACTATAGGTCGTGAACTACTACAGCTTTTAAAAATGAACTAGTTCACGACCTAAATGAAATACATGCACATACTGAAAATAATGTCTTTTTTTCTCAATATAAAAATATTAAATGGTAAAGAATAAATAAATTAAAATATTACAATACTTATTTTGAATTAGGAATGAGGAAGAAAAGACAACAATGTTTATAATTTATACAAAACATATATATAAGGAAATATAATCTTCTCTAGGTACTCACGATTATTTATATGAAGTTCTAAAATACTTATTGGTAGTTACTGATAAAAATGTTTACTACTTTACTAACATTAAATTGTACAAAATTAAATTGTACAAACTATAATAAAATGAACTAGATAGAATCGTTTTGTTTGGCGTTATAATTTATATTTTCTATGCCGAATCTTCTCTGTTCAAACTTCAAAGCTTTGATTTAATATTAAGTGATTGCATCATTGCACTCAGTATGAAATAGAAGAACTATAAGATTTAGATGTTTATTTTTGCATTATTGCAAAAATTTGCTATGGCATGACATATTTAAGAACATATTTAATGTTGCGAATATATTAATTATATTATTCCAAATGAAATCTGATACCAACATATAAATTGTGACTCAGCTCGGCAATGCTGCCGTTGCAATATTGCATCGAGTTTCCTATTTCGTTCCGTTCACCAACATACTTTATCACTAAATAAATGTTAGTACTGTATATGTAATGTATACTATACTGCATTGTTTACGAGTCGTTGTGATTCATGAACGGTTTAGTACACGACGGGTTCAGGACCTAGTACAAGTACGTCAATACGTACATCGTGCACCATGTAGTTCATAGCTCACGAACTAGGTCATAGTGGCCTATGGGTCGTTGCAAAACATTGTCACAGTACACCCGTCATTTGATTGAACCGTTCAGAGTGAACGGTTCGCGAGTGAACTACACATTGCTAATGGGCAAGCTGTCAAAATTTCGTTCCCTTGTATTTGGTTAATATACTAGCGCAGTCTTCAGTTATCTTCCCCAAGTACGGGCGAGGACGATATCGACTGATGTCGCCAAACTTAAATCAACCGCTTTAACTTGACTCGTTTTCGTAAATAGACTTGCAACGTCTAAAAATACATTGTCATTGGTACGATCAGTTTCCTTCAAGATAGGTGCGATTGTAATGAATTTTAAAATGTCTGCAAATGTATTAGAAATAAAATACAAATTTGTAATGTATTCCAGAGGAGCAGAATCGATATTTACCTCAAGTGTCTTTATCCGATATAGCAACCTGTTCGCATGCAGATGTAGATTTTAAGTTGTGTATTTTTAGTATAGAATATCACCCAAATAAATTAATTTACTATGTATTTTTGTTTCTAAGATTGTTTCAATATTTTTGATTTCATTTATTTTGCCATCAGCAACCAATTTACTGCAGTTTCCGTAAAACTGATTGAACGCTTCAGATTTTAAATCATCACTACTTTTCTTGGTCATATTTTCAGCCTCAATATCTTCTAATTTTATCTTGCTTTAATCGGCAACTTAATTTATAACTGTCCATACCTATCCAAGGTTCCTATTTGCTCATTTTCGCTCATTACTGCAATATTTGTATGTTATATTAATATATATTTATATAATATAGAATATCACCCATATACCGTAACTTAAAGCATTAAGTAGCTAGATGTACATTTCAAGCGCTATGCGCCCATCTATAGTAGCACAAGATAAAGCTAAATAAATTACCTCTGTCACGAATCGTGATTGATATACTGTTATATATATGTATATATATACAGAGGTATTTTATTTAGTTTTACTTGTACTACTGAAGATGGGCGCATAGCGATTGAAATGTACATCTAGCTACTTAATGCTTGTTACGGTATTTGGGTGATATTCTATATTATAATTTAACACCGTAGTGATAATTAAAAAAAAATATATATTTATGATCATAGAATATGACAATAATAAGGAATATTATTGTTATATTTGGGTGATATTCTATATAATAATAAGGAAATCACAAAAAATTTAATGCAACGTTTTTTTGAAATGTCTGCGTTACTTCATAGTATATAACAGAAATAGAATTTACCTGAGATGGTAGAAAACTATCAAATAATAAAAACATCATGAAAACAATAAGCTTTACTTTCTTGTTATACATAACTAATACTCACCAAGGTTCCGTTTCGAGTTTGGAGTGATAGCCATAATGTTCATTAAGCACGTAAATTCTATATACGATGGTTGCACTTTTGAGTCATATTGTGTTTCATCTCCGTTTTACTCGCACTGAAGTTGAATAGAGTTCATTCTTTCTATGATTTGCGACCACATAATGTGTTCTTTATCGACTTAATCATTTTAGCAACGTAACTAAACACAAAAACTGTAATGACTAATTTGAATTATCTGTGTTATTCACGCCTCATGGGAAACCTAGTGCACTTGTAATTCAGTTTTTGGTTGTTGGTGTTTGAGCAATTAATAAAAAATAAATTAATAAAATATGCTGCGATTTATCACGTTTATGTTGTATCTGTAAAATTTACAGATACAACGTAGAAAATTTAGAAACACGTCTTTACAACAAAGAGGGTCACACAAAAACCAAACGGAGATTTAACACATCCATTCATTTGATTCGGAATATTAATAAAAATAAGGAAAACACAATATATATTATAACAGTGAACGTATTAAATTCTCCAGTACTTAAACAGTCGTATATATTGTACTCAAATCATATATTGTACAAGTAACGAAATTATGAAATAAATAATTAAGCTTCACACGAAAAGAAGCCCATGGTGGTGGTGGTGGTGGAGGTGCTTTCGTCGAAATTGTACATGCAAGAGTTTTAGTGACTTCCTGCTTGCTTACTCGTCAAATAAAATAAAAGTACCTCTACCTAAATGTATGATGAACAAGTTTCCATCACAAAAAAAAACAAGCTATAGTGGGCCAAATTCAGTGAAGCCGAAATACATCATAGTTACAGATCCACGACCAGAAACGATATCACGCTTCCCTATTTTTCCTTTGCTACGCATTAGTCAGTATCTGTCCTCTGATTAAATAAGTTTAATGTACCTAATGTAGGTGTATTAAATCCATTTATGAACGACTTATAATGTCATCTGTCGACTTTCGTAAAATTGGAGATTTGTTATAACTTTAAACTAGTCATTAGAGTTTGTGAAAGCTTCAAGTGGACACATAGTAGCTGTATATCAAGTTATAAAAATAATTAGAAGAATTAGAAGAATTGAAGATATTAAAGTGTATGTATAATTTCTAAACGTCATAAAATAGCTTAGTATTAAAAGCCGCAATGTTAATTTTTAAATCACATATTAATAATAAAGTCACAAGTTTACCAAAATGTCACAGATTGATATTATTATTAAACCATTGGAAATTTTTATATTTACATATATAGAACAAAAACTTTAAACTAAGCTACCGTGTACCGATACATTTATAATTTTTTGAGTATAATTAATTTCTCTAATATACACCAGCACATTTAGATTTTTAATGCTGGTAATAACAGAATTAACAAACCGATTTTTCGATTTTACTATTCTATTGATAAAATTTCTAATCTAAAATGAGGTAAGCACAAAGTTATGCAGAGAAATTACATTCATTTTATTGCAGAATTAAAAAAAAAACAATAATATAAAATTTTCCAATTTTTACTTTATAAAGCTTTCCTTACTTCGCATTGAATAAAAATTTTATGGATAAAATAGTATAGAAAGTGTATAGTATAGAACGTGTATATTAAAAAAATTATATAGATAGTATATCAATCACGATTCGTGACAGAGGTATTTTATTTAGCTTTATCTTGTGCTACTGTAGATAGGCGCATAGCGCTTGAAATGTACATCTAGCTACTTAATGCTTGTTACGGTATTTCGGTGATATCATATATTAGATCGTGTATAGTATAGAACTATGTAGAGTTCCGTTCCATAGCTAAGCCCATAAAGGTTATAAGTGAAGAGCATGCATTTCATGTGAAACAACCAACATGTAAAATAGTTACTATATTAAGTAAAATTACACAACAGTAATTTCCTTGTATTGAAGAATACTATTGTTGGATTTCTTCAATAAATTATGTAGTAATAGAATGTAGTAATAGAAATATGTAGTAAATCTACTATTAAGTAGATTTACTTGCGTTGTAATGTATATTTTTATGTCACTATAAAGATTATTTTGGGGTGCAACATCAATGATTGAAGTGAAAAAAAAGGATTAAGCCATTTTGCTGCGTAATGTTATTTTATGGTGGAATAAATATACTATTTAATGCGTGTGAACGAACAACAGTTCAGGAGTTTATTATGTTGTTGGTTTCAAATATCTTGTACACGATAAGAAAACGAAAATATGAGACGACATTAAAATGTTTATGAAAACAGAAAGAAGTTTCATTTGTTTGATTTATAATAAATAGTAAGATGTAACGACGCCCTAAGCACTCGTTGCTGGCTCCAGGGGTGGGTAATTGAAAGATTTGTTTGGCGCCAACCACGCATGCGCGTGACAAAAAATATATCAGAGTGCTCGGCTTTTAGAAGTGAATTTATTTTAGGGCACCTGAGGTTTTATATAAAAAAATGTTTAAGTAGATCGTGACATAGATCTAAGCCTATGAATAATTATAAAAATAGAAATTAAAATTAAATGTTAATATATTCCTGCAGATACCCTGGAGCAGATATTGATAGTGACCATAATTTAGTAGTCCTGGACTCAGAGGTCAAATTCAAGAAATTACAGAAGTCTAAACAGGTCAGAGTAGATGTCGATAGGTTAAAATTAGCTGATGTATGTGAAAAGTACAAGCAGAAAGTAGAAATAATGGCTAATGGAACATCTAGGAGCGACATAGATTGCGAATGGAGGGAAATCAGAAATGGGTTAACTACAGCAGCAAATGAAGTATTAGGCACAAAGAAAAGGGCAGGTAGGAGGGAATGGATCACGGAAGAAATAGTTGAAATGATAGAAGCAAGAAGGAAAATTAAAATAGGAAACACAGAAGCAGGACAGAAAAAATATAAGGAGCTAAGGAACTTAATTAATAGGAAATGCAAGCTAGCGAAAGAAGAGTGGATAAAAGGAAACTGTGAGGATATTGAGGAGGATATGAGAAGAGGTAAAGTAGATTTGGGCTACAGGAAAATTAAGTCACATTTTTCTAAAGTAAAACCAAAGGGTAACATAATATGTGATAAGCAGGGTAAGGAACGCACGGAAAATAAGGAAAAAGCTAGAAGATGGAAGGAGTATCTTGAAGATTTATATAAAGGTAGGCAGGACATGGAGGAGCTAGAAAGTGTGGAACAGATAGATGAGGATGACTTAGGTCCTAGCATACTTAGGTCAGAGTTTCATAGAGCATTAAATGATTTACGGAATAACAAAGCAGCGGGTTTTGATATGATACCAGCCGAATTAATAAAACACGCAGGGGAAAAATGCAGGAGCGATTATACAGGTTAGTTTGTAAAATATATGAGAACGGAGAAGTACCACAGGATTTTCATCGTAGTAGAATAGTAACAATGCCGAAGAAAATAGGAGCTAATTTGTGTGAGAACTATAGGACCATTAGCCTACTATCACATGCATCGAAGATATTGTTAAAGATTATTTATAGGAGATTAGAAAATAAAGTAGAGGAAAGGCTAGGAGAAGATCAGTTTGGTTTTAGGAAAAACAGAGGGACGAGAGAGGCGATTCTAGCACTAAGAACGGTAGTAGAAAAAAGAAAGAGGGTAGGAAAGGTAACTTGCATAGCTTTTGTAGACTTAGAAAAGGCATTTGATAATGTAGATTGGGACATAATGTTTAGAATTTTAAAAGAAACGGGTATAGATTATAAGGATAGGAGAATAATTTTTAATTTATATAAACACCAAACTGCCTTAGTTAGAATTGAGGGGGAAGAAGAGGTAGCAAAAATAGGGAAGGGAGTTCGGCAGGGATGTACACTCTCACCGTTATTATTTAATCTATATATAGAAGATGCAATAAACAAAGTAAAAGAAGAGTATAGTGTAGGTGTGAATGTACAGGGAGAGAAAATATATATGCTGAGATTCGCCGACGATATAGCTATATTGGAAGAAAGCGAAAAGAATTTAGAAAGGGTATTGAATGGTATGCAGGCAGTATTGACTAGGGATTTTAACATGAAAATAAATATAGGTAAAACTAAAGTGATGAGGTGTGACAAAAAGGAATGCAGTAGAAAAATGAGGATCACAATAGGAGATAATAGAATCGAAGAAGTGTCAGATTTTTGTTATTTAGGCAGTAGAATCACAAAAGATAATCGAAGCAAGGTAGATATAAAGTGTAGGATAGCACAGGGTAGGAAGGCATTCGTAGAAAAAGAACAGATTTTAAGATCAAATATTGACTTGGGTATTAGAAAAAGATTACTGAAGGTATATGTTTGGAGTGTAGCACTGTACGGGTGTGAGGCGTGGACTATAGGAAAGGAAGAGAAGCGTAGATTAGAAGCACTTGAAATGTGGTGTTATAGGAGGATGATGAGGATTGGTTGGGAAGATAAAGTAACAAATGAAGCTGTACTAGAGTTAGTAGGGGAGAAGAGAAGTATCTGGAGAGTGTTACAGCGTAGGAGAGACAGATTAGTAGGGCATATTCTTAGGCATGGGGGGATTATGCAATTGATCATAGAAGGTAGAGTGGAGGGAAAGAGAGGGGTAGGTAGGCCTAGATTGGAGTATGTGAGTCAGATAGTTGAAGACGTTGAGATGAATAGCTATAGGGAGATGAAGGGATTAGCTCAGGATAGATCGGCATGGCGTGCTGTTTCCAACCAATCTTTAGGATTGCGGACTCTTTAACTTATATTCCTGCCTTGAAGAAAATTACACAATGAATAATTTACGCTATCGTAACATAATCTATCAAATTACAAATCAGATATCTACAATATCGATATTTGATTTAAAGATAAAACATATAATAGACCAATAAACTTAATGCTTGTTACGGTATTTGGGTGATATTCTATATTATAATTTAACACCGTAGTGATAATTTTTAAAATACAAATTAGTTTATTTACAAAATCTACTTCTTAAATCCGAGATTCCCCTAACATTTAAATAACTCAAATATATATAAAAACGTACACAAGAACCCTTTCTGATGGACTTTTACCACAAAGACTGGACAACAACCCTTATCGCAGCCTTCCAGAACTATTCTTAAGCCGGGCCTGAACAGCGTTAAAGCACTAAAGTGGAACGAACCTCGAAGGACCCCGTGGGGTCGTTACAAAAATATGTAGTGTATAAAATTCAAATTATAAATCAAACTCGGTTATCCATTTAAATTAGAAATTGGATTTTATTGATTGTCAATGTAACTAAAACTTATATATTAAAACAAAATAGATTCATAGCATTAGAGATATCCAGCACGATCCTTCAAAATGTTGAGAGATTTCTCTAATCTAGTGTTAAGATGAATCTGTGCCGGCAGTGTTAAATGCCCCTATGTTTTGTATACCATTAATACATATCATAACATAATTTATTAAAACATAACGTGATTCATCAACAAAAAAAAATTTAATTCTAATTTTTAAATAATCACCAATCTTTTTTGATTTTGGGATTGGTTGGAGACAGCACTCCATGTTAATTTATGCAACTGCAACTACGTTTTGCCATGTTGATTTATTTATTTAATAGTATATCAATCACGATTGGTGACAGAGGTGTTTTATTCAGTTTTTATTTTATGCTACTGAAGATGGGGCTTGGCCTTCAAAATGCGCATCTACCTACTAAATGCTAATTGAATTACGGTATTTTGGATAAAATTCTACAAATTCTTTAAGACTGTTTGTAATAGCTTTGTCTTGTCAAGATTATTTTTCAGAGTAGCTGCAGAATACTGATATAATTTAATAACTGAATATTCGCGAAAATACACAAAAACATAAAAGAATATTGTAAGGACTGCTGTGACCGTGCTGATGCATAGGTATTGTCTTTACACGTGGTGTTGTGGTATTCGACTGCGCCACTGTACTTTGTTTAAAGAGCCGTACAGTTGCTCAGAATAGGTGGATATATATTGAGACGCATCTATTTCGAAAGCGGTTTATTTACCATATATAGTCTTATAATGCAGAACGAATAATTATAGAATAGATCGTTGTGTTATGCTGGTGTTATTAATATACTGAATGAGACTTGGTGGTTGACAGAAGGACGAGACTTGTTTAGTTGAAAGTTGGAAATTGAACGTTGTGTTGGATTTAGACTGACCATTTTAGCTGGGGTATGCGATTTGTAGAGGGGCAGTTGAAGATGTAAGAATAGACAAGAGAAGGTAGGTAGGTAGAAAGGTTTTTCGGAGTATAATCGGTAAATGTTCAAAGGTGTAGGGTATAAGGACGGACACAATAGTTATAGAGAAGACGAGTTATTCTGGCGAAAGTCGGTTGAGGTTTAGTGTTGGGAATGCCAAATAAATGAATAAGATATAAGGATAAAATAAGTAAGAGGAATTCATGCTAAAGGCCGACAAAGAACAAATAGATTTGAATATAGACAGGAAAGTAGGTAATAACAACAATACATATTGAAATCCGTGTTTCCGAATTCCGCCACGAACGCATTAACGCATCCTAATTATATCCGAATTCCGTCATGAAGCTCCAGGTAGTTAAATGGCTTAAAGACTAACACCTAGGCAATATAATTGCAACTTTAACAACTTTTGCCAACTTTAATAAATACTAAATAACTAATATGGGATTATAAATATCCAAATTGTAATTCAAGTTCTATTAGTCGTCTTTGGCACTTGCTATCGAAAGTATCGTGACCATGAACATTTCCACCATGTTTAGTGAAGAATAGAAATAAGTTATAGTAGTTGATAACTACAAATCAACAAGGGTCAGGTCAGGTTAGGTCAGGTCTGGTCACACTTCCAAACACAACATATACAGATGGCGTTGTGTGCAGAAAGAGCTTGTAAGGTATTTTGCATGTATTTTGCATGTTGCATTCATATTTACATTGCCTAGGTGTTTGTCTTTGATGCCATTACTAAACAATTATGGAGATTAATTACCTTCGTTTCCAACATTTGACTACCTGGGTTCGTGGAGGAATTCGGATACCACCAATGAAATATGGGCAAACTATGACATAATAAATGTACAGGGTATTACAATATGTTCGTAGCTAACTTGAACTCAGTTCGGTTGTGTACGAATTTATAAAAGGTCTATAAAAGCACAACAAAGACACTGTGAACGAGTTGCTTTATACCGTGATAAATACTGCTTTTTAATTTTAATAAATAGAAAAACATTTAGAAAAATTTGAGTTAACCGTCCAAATATATACTTTTAATTATTGAGGTATGAACTCTAACTACTTTAAAATTTATAGCGAGTTTGAACAGTTGCTGCGTGAACATTTAGATATGTGATGAAAATGAAACGCGGGACCAATGAATACTAACTGTATAAGGAAAGCTAACGCAAACAGCCAAATCGAGCTTAAAGGATAGAAAGCAATTTTTAGGTGTCCTTGACTTACTCATTAGAAAACAACATTCATACAGTGCTGGCTCATGGGGATACGCGTTGCCATATGTACAAACCAATATTGTTATAATATTGTGATAATATTCTATATATATTATATTTTTAAACTATTGACCCTATTTTATTGACACGGGTTCTCATTAATAAGAAAAATATATTACACAAGCCTAGCAAAAGCGGTCAAGTGGCGGCACCAGTAGCTACTCCAATCTATATCTAATCCCTATGTCACTCTATCCTATTAAGAAAACAAAGATAGTAAGTCAGTAAAATACGTCAAAACACTGGCTGTTGCAATTGCAAGATACTGAAGTAAAACATGCCAATTATTAGTTCAATCTACGACCCTTCCGAGGTTGACGTTGCTCTCTGTCGAAATTTATATAACGGAAAAAATTACACAGGGTTATCCTTCTTCATATAGTTGGTATTTATTGGCAGGACGATATGTTTCACTCGCGTTGACCCGATAGGGGCTTTCTTCAAATCTAGTAAAAGCATCATCAACTTGCCTTTTTTGTTATTCGTAGATTTAATATTTGAAGTATTAATTACGAATCAATTTATTTCTCAAAGACAAAAGAACGATTTCTATACATATAAAAAGCGCTTAATTTATATAGGAGTTTATGTGGAGAAAGGCAATATCTGGTGCATTCGGAAAGATAAATGTCTGTTTTTTCAATATTTCTCAATTTATTTACAACGATTTAATTTTAACCTTCAAATTCAAATTCAAATTCAAATTCAAATTATTTATTGCATATAATAAAATACATTGCATATGTTGAACTAAACAACAATTACAGAAAAGGAGATTAGGGTACACACATACATTGGTGAACACATGTAAATACAAATACACTATATAATATACAAACATTTAGCAAAATATACACACGAGTGATGATATGAAATCAGGCGAGAACAGAGGCGTGCGTCAAAAAGTTAGAAACTCGTTTACGTTGTAGTATGTAGTTCTGGTAAAGTAATCTTTACAGGCTACTTTAAACCTAGACGTTTGACTGATTGATTTGAGTGGGTTGGGTAACTTAATATATACAGATATTGCCATATATTTAGTGCCAAGTTCGAACTGACGAGATTATGGAACGGAATACTCAGCGCACTTGCGTTTCTAGTGTTAAGTATAAACGTATTATCATATAGGTCATGATTACAATCAAACGCATCGCGATTTTAATAAACAAAGCAGATTATTTGATATAAATAAAGCGAGCGGACTGTCATAATGTTTCGATTTATAAAAAGAGGTTTACAATGTTCACGGAAAGCCGCTTTAGAAATAAGCCTAACAATTCTTTTCTGAAGAATAAGAATTCGATAGGTATATGAAATTGTACCCCAAAATAGAATACCGTACAGTAGGTAGCTTTGCGCAAACGCATAGTAGTACATAAGTTGAACTTTTGTTAAAGTAAAAGAACGAATGTTACGGATTGCGAGAGTAACTTGGTTTAGCTTTCCACAAATCTGGTCAATCTGTGCATGCCAGGATAGGCATTCACTCATACTTAGTTAGTTAAAGAGTCCGCAATCCTAAAGATTGGTTGGAAACAGCACGCCATGCCGATCTATCCTGAGCTAATCCCTTCATCTCCCTATAGCTATTCATCTCAACGTCATCAACTATCTGACTCACATACTCCAATCTAGGCCTACCTACCCCTCTCTTTCCCTCCACTCTACCTTCTATGATCAATTGCATAATCCCCCATGCCTAAGAATATGCCCTACTAATCTGTCTCTCCTACGCTGTAACACTCTCCAGATACTTCTCTTCTCCCCTACTAACTCTAGTACAGCTTCATTTGTTACTTTATCTTCCCAACCAATCCTCATCATCCTCCTATAACACCACATTTCAAATGCTTGTAATCTACGCTTCTCTTCCTTTCCTATAGTCCACGCCTCACACCCGTACAGTGCTACACTCCAAACATATACCTTCAGTAATCTTTTTCTAATACACAAGTCAATATTTGATCTTAAAATCTGTTCTTTTTCTACGAATGCCTTCCTACCCTGTGCTATCCTATACTTTATATCTACCTTGCTTCGATTATCTTTTGTGATTCTACTGCCTAAATAACAAAAATCTGACACTTCTTCGATTCTATTATCTCCTATTGTGATCCTCATTTTTCTACTGCATTCCTTTTTGTCACACCTCATCACTTTAGTTTTACCTATATTTATTTTCATGTTAAAATCCCTAGTCAATACTGCCTGCATACCATTCAATACCCTTTCTAAATTCTTTTCGCTTTCTTCCAATATAGCTATATCGTCGGCGAATCTCAGCATATATATTTTCTCTCCCTGTACATTCACACCTACACTATACTCTTCTTTTACTTTGTTTATTGCTTCTTCTATATATAGATTAAATAATAATGGTGAGAGTGTACATCCCTGCCGAACTCCCTTCTCTATTTTTGCTACCTCTTCTTCCGCCTCAATTCTAATATATACTCATACTTATTCCCAAGAAATTAGCTAATTTGGACTGAGGAACGAATTGGTCAGATACTTGAATACGAATACTCTCTGAGTGAATATTGCGGTTATTTCTAAAATATAAGACAGGTGTTTTAGAGCTATTCAAGACCAACTTATTATCCTTACACCATGTAGTTATTTTTGTACATATATTGTACAGCCGAGCTTATAACATCATCCACGATTATTGAGGAGGTATCATCTGCATACTGATAAATACCAGTGTTCGGTAGCAGAAGGTTAAGTGGTAGATCATTACAATAGATAAGAAACAGGAGGGGCCAACAAAGAACCTAGAGGAGCTCCTTGTATCAGGGCGCGTAGGCCGGACTTAAATTTCAAGTTGGAAACGACATTGCTGCTGTCAATTAACTGAACATATTGTGACCTTCGTGATAGGAACGACATTAACCAGGATTGAGCTGGATTCAATATACCGTAAGCATCTAGTTTGGATTGCAGAATCTCATGGTTCATAACATCGAAAGCTCTGGAAAGGTCGAAGAAAATCCGAATAACTTTCCTCTTCGTATCCAGAGCATCCACGACTTTACTTAAGCACTCATAAATAGCGTCGGTTGTAGATTTCCTAGATCTGAAGTCAAATTGTGAGTTAGAAAAAAGCTTATGTTTTTCAAAATAATCCACTAATTGAACATATATGCGTTTTTCCAATATTTTCGAAAAAACGGACAGTAACGACACTGGTATGTAGTTACTTTTGTCTAGTCTGCTGCCTTTTTTGTATATTGGTAACACTTTTGCTATTTTCAGAGCATCTGGGAACACTCCTTCAATAAACGAGCAATTAATGATATCTAGTAGTGGTTCGCTATTGTCTCCGCAACCATTGATAATAGTTTACAACAGTGGCGGATTATTATGCAGGCCGCAGGGCCGCGCACCCCTCCTGAACATTGAACGCACCACCGTAGAGACATAATTGTATTGCGATAATTTATCTCGGCAATCTTTTTCCTAAAAGATAAAGCTTGCGCCGCGATAACAATCAATACATGATCTGCACACGCTGCATGATCAGCGCCACCCAGTACAGGTTAAATGTATATGCACTCATCTCACTCTATTGCAAGCAATCGGTGAGAGCGACCGTATGCCGTATATCTTCTATTTCTTCGGTTTGATCCTTGCTTCATTGTCTAATATATGTCACAGATTCCCAGCGGCTATCCATTGCCATTACAAGTTAAATACATATATACAGTACATATGCAATGAGATGAGTGTATCATAGAGTGCAGGCGACCGATGTAGTATATTATTTATTAGATGTCGCGCTTCTTTAACGTCTTAGAGAAGTTCAGAGAGAAGAGAGAGTGGTATATATATATATACAGAGAGTATATATATATGTATATAAATTGATATAGAATAGACAGATTAGACAGTAGCATTTGTTCAGTATATGTACGATATGTACGTATATACGATTTTGCCACGTGTTTTTCCAAGAATATATTTAATAGAAATAATTTAATAAAAATGAATAGTGTTAGTTCTTGATTGAAAATAGAGTTTTGTAGACTTTCTCTTGGGGACAAAGTAAAAATTAAAGAATTATGTAGGCCATTGCCTGATATAAATTTATCACAAACTTGTGCAAGGAGTGCTCAAAAGCAGACATTTACGCGGCGTTTTACAAGAGACATTTACAAAAAAAATTATAACACAGATGAAGGACAGATTCTCATATCGTGGCCATCTATAAGCCGCTGAGTTATTCAACACGAAATCGATGCCAACATTTACTAAACAATTTCCAGTGGACCTTTTGGAAACCGTGTGTCATGCATATCCATTTTTGAATAAAACCAGATTAAAAACAGAATTAGAAGTCATTTACACGCGTCCAGATTTTTATCAAATAATTGGAGCCACAAATTTTCTTTCGTTATTGCTACAAAATAATCTGAGTGAAACTTTCCCGGAAACTATAAAAATACTTAAAATTATTTTAACAACCCCGATGACCACGGCTGAATCAGAGCGTTGTTTTTCAACACTTAAAAGAATCAAGACTTTTTGCGAAATGCTATGGGTAATGATCGCTTAAACGCGTTGGCGATGATGTGTATCAATAAAAATGTGGTGTGAGATATTTACATTTTTAACAAAAAAGTTTTGGAAAAGTTTATATCAATGAAAGATATAAGAGTGGAATTCACTTTCAAGAAATGATTGAATTGAATCATTTTGTATCCATTTTAGGTAAGATTTCTCACTATTATGTTATTTTTTAAGTAATGTGCACCCCCTGATTGAAATGGCACGAGCCGCCACTGAGTATATTGGTACATTGTTGTGATTCGCCGATAGTAAATCATGCGACAAAACCTTTACAGAGTCAATAAAGTGATCATTAAAAATTTCTGAGGCAGATTGATCGTCGATAGGGAAGACAAGCTCACTTATTACAATAGGATTATTACAATAGGATTCATGAATCGAACATGATAAAGGCAGATTTGCATTGTCTGAACGAGAAATAATTACGAACTACTGCATTATTTCATATATAATAGAGCTATAGCTCATCAAGTTCGCCCATATATATATAAAACTCTGTCGCTCTATTCGATATAAATACCATATAAATTCTATGGAATTGAGCCATTCTATATATGATGAACGCAAGAAATAAACATGCTACTACTCGTTTTTCACATAAAAAGCCGGTTCTCGAGCACATTGGCTGATTGCTGATCTGATCGTATATCCGCAGAGACGATCTGATAATGAATGCTTCGCATCTCGTCGATAGTCGCCCTTCCTTGATAGAGATTAAACGTCGAGTTTGATTATGTATCGAATGACGTAACGTAATCGTTTTTGTGTCCAGCGCTCATCAAAATTGTGGAATAACAAATAGTACAATCAATAGTACAATAGTACAATATAACAGTTAATAATCTTCAAATTGCGTTGTGCGAAAGATTATTTTTGATTCATAGAACCGAATTAGCTTCGTTTCCTTTGTTGCGATTATTTATTTAAAAAATTATCACTACCGTGTTAAATTATAATATAGAATATCACCCAAATACCGTAACAAGCATTAAGTAGCTAGATGTACATTTCAAGCGCTATGCGCCCATCTTCAGTAGCACAAGATAAAAATAAATAAAATATCTGTGTCACGAATTGTGATTGATATACTATTGCGATTATTTATGTTTTGAGAATATAATAACGTTATAAATTGATTTTTAATTTACGCAATAAATTAACTATTGAACAAATATCGCGCAAGGAACATGATTTATTCAGATTAAACTCTATACAGATCGTAAAACAAAAACTAAATAAAAAATTTAAGTTTAATATGTTTATGTTATGTGCCAAACATGTTCTTATTATTAAGATTGTCATTATACTAATGTAATGAACCCTGTCATTTTACCTATTGTCAGTGTCTTCGCCTAACGATTAACCTTTTCTTTGATATCTATTTTCTCATTATAATATAATTTTACCTACCTGTTCCTAAGCCTTTATAATGATGTTTCAAGTACCTTTCAATTACCAAACTTCCCCATCATTATTATTGTATTCTTATAATCCATTCCAGTCCCTCTATAAACTAATATTTTAACTACTCACCCTTCTTGTTTTGTTGTGTTAGTTTAAGTATATATATAAGACTTGTACATACAGAAAAGGCTCGGCATAACTATCAATAATCATAACTATACGCTGCCTATAACCATCAATGACTTCTTTCAAATAAACTTTATGCAGTACGCATAAAAACTCTTCACATCCGTCTTGTGCTTTACGTTAAAACCCTAATTCGTTCTAATAAAATATTGATATTTTATTACTACACAAATAAATCATTTGTATTATTATACAAATTGGCGCAGTCACTCTTATCCAAAACCACCTATCCGCTACGCATTACACTAACCACTAAAATACACGTTAGGTACTGTACGGGACAAGAATTAATTTAACTTTTTTAAACGTGAACCTATGGACTTGCAAAATCTAAGTATTATTCTTTTAAAATATATTATACTATGCAATATTCTGATCCGACTCTGAGTTACTGCATATAGATTCTGTTTTGTCTATGGATGGTTCATAATCGAAAAATGCTAATCATAAATTAATATAAAAGTGCCTCTGGTGAATATGAATCAACAATCACATATATCAAGGTTAGCCAACTTGTTTGTTCTTGAAATCGACTTTTCTACTTAAAAAGGAATATTAAAAAGGAATATTCCTATCCATTTACAATTCTCCTATATTCATCTCAACACCATTCTGTTGACAAAGCAACACGTACATTTTTGTACCTCAATTTTGTTATACCATAATTTGTTTATATAGTATTCATTTATACTATGATCGTCTCAATATTATGTGGTTGTCTGTTAACGATCAAGAGATAGTCCTGATCAACGATAAAGTTTATAAATTAAATGATTAGTTCTGATAAAGCCTGAGCATGAAATTGTAATACATTTCGAAACGTCGCTTTAGAAGAAGGTGGTTTCATTTTGAAATGTCCGAGAATACCCGATAACTACAACATATCATTATTTTTCAAAGTTATGTAAAGGTCTGGTATTTGTGTATTATTGGAATGACTGCCTGAATGCTCGTTATTGATTTGTTTATTATAAATGTTGAATGTTGGATGTTGAAGTTGAATATTGAATATGTGATGTTGAATTTGAATGTTGAATGTTGATTGGGAAACGTTCGTTGTAGAATTTGATGTAGAATTGTTGAATTTCTTTGTCGAATTTGATGTAGAATTTGTTGTAGAATTTTATGTAGAATTTGATGTAGAATTGTTGAATGTTCTATGTTGAATTTCGTTGTCGAATTGGCCTTGATTATTCTAGATCCCTATATTTATTATATTAGCTAAATTATAGGTTGGGAGGGAGGTTTTTGAAGGGAGACCAATGAGAGAAGAAGTTTAGTTGGGTTTATGAGGGTTCGAGGATTTGGCAAAAGAATAAGAAAGGACGCGGTAAATGGATATTTCTTAAGTGGAATATAGTGCGGACGTAAGATAATGAAGGTATAAAAGTAATTGGTTTATGAGATAGGTAAAACTTAAAGCGTCGAAGATATAGATGAATAAATATGACTTCGAGGAATCTCTAGGTTAAAAAGCAGAGTGTTTTTACAGTTAAATAAAAGGGTAACAGGTACAAGGGTACCTAATGCGAATTGTTATGGAATTTACGATAGAAGGTATAAAGAGGTGGATGGAAAAGAATTTAAAATGTAGTGGAGATGGTAAAGCATGACATTGAAATAGATATTAAAAAGGAACTGTATAATTCTAAATAAGGGGCTGCTAAATGTTACTGTTACTTTAAGAATTTAGGTATAGGAAAATATATACAGGATCATTACAGTTATAATTAAAATTGGGATGTTTTTGTAAATGATAATTCATATTTGGAAAATGAACAAAATTTTCTTGTTGGAGATCTTCAATCAACATTACGAACTAACTTTAAAAGCATTAATGCAACTAATCATATGACTTATTGCCTTCTTTTTTCATTGTAACTTTAAATTCAAATCGCTTAACTTGAATGTAAAATCTGCCAGAAACGCTAAATCACGGAGCCAACTTATCTTCGCCTTATTTTATATTTTTTGTCTCGTTTTACTAGTGCCACATTCGAAAGAATCAGTTTTTGTGTCCAAATGTTCCCGATCGACCAAAATCGCTTCACGATCGACTTATTGGCCACCCCTGACATATAGCATAAAGAAGATCTACACAGAAAAAAACTCCATAGAGACAAACAGAAACTCGATATGGCGTGTTGTGTGGTTTCAGACGGCAGTAAAGAGACGCCAAGGAGGTGCCAAGAAGGCTGGCCTGCAGAGTAGGTACAGTAGGCGGCTGGATGTGGGTGAAGGGATTAACGATTTAACTTATTACGACAAAACCGAAATACGGGTACGCACGGACTCTGAAAGACGCCAAAGTGCAATTGAAGCAGAAACCAGAGGATCGGGAGAGGAATAGATGGATAGCTGAAGAAAAGCTGTAGGGTCGGCCTAGTATATAAAATATAAATAATTTGCAGACAGAGTTGTATAATGAATTAAGAAGTAATGTTGGAAATATATTTTCGAAGACTATTGCAACTCACTATTCGAGAAAGAGAATTATTATTTATTATCAATTGAAGGTATGGAGAATTCATTTCATTACAGGTTTTATATATTCTGATTCGATTTGTTTCAGTTTCATTCAGTGTTGTATTGTTCCTGCTTCGTTGACTATTTTCGTTTATTTCTATATTGAGTGGCTTTCCTGTTGCCTTTGTAGCACGTGGTATTATCATCATCATGTGCAGTCATCAGTATTAGTTACTGAAAAATTCATTTGCAAACGTTTATGGCGCTTCAGTAGCAATATAAATAATACTGTATTCAGTAGCAATATAATTGATAATAGTTAGGCAATCATAGTATCAATCATCGGAAATGCCGTAAGATTATATATAGTTATTTAACACCGCATTGATTTGTTTGTAATATATTTCCATGGCTCTTTAATGCTCTTAAGCCGTAATTCGCCTCCGTGCGCTTAAAACTTTCATTGAGATTTATAAGACAAAATATTTATAAACCAAGATGTAAACATAAGAAATACATGCTAATCATTGATATACTTTGGAAAAGTGGGGCTGTCATGGCGTCAAAGAGTACATATCGAATATCTTATTGAGACCCGTCATTTTGAAAAGCTTCTCACTTTTGGGTCATCAAATTCCCTGAGTAGTGATCACCAAAAGCGTCACCTCCACCTGTCCGTAGATGCTTCAAAAGGTAGTTTCTTTGAGAAGTGTTGCTAAGTAGTAAGCCTTATTTTGATCTCGGCTTTCGGAAAGCTACAACGTCACGTCTACCACAAAGTACCTAGAGCTTCCGACCACAACAATGTTTTTCAGAACTGCCATTTATCTATTTTAAATTCGGCTCAATGTTTGGAGCTTATCCCTTGCTACGCAGCTCATTAGCCGTCTCATCCACAATATTTCGCCGGAAGTGGGCATCTTTGAAATACATAACAGAACATTCTTGCTATCGTAACAACACTTTTGCTAGGAAGAAGGGTGAAAGGGTTTCACTTACAAGGAAGCTTGAAGATAAGTTTTCAAAATGTATTGCTGCAGGAAGATTGAGGATTCGATGGATAGATAAAATGACAAAAGAAGACATGTTAGAGTTAGTGAAGGAAAAATGGGAAGGTGTTCCAACCTAGGAGACATGAGCCGTATTATTAGATTTATTTTTAGAGAAGAGGATATTATACAGTTAGTTGTAGAAGGTAACGAAAAGGGATGGCAGGTATAATTAGACATAAAATCGAGTATATAAGCCAGATAATGCTGGCTAAATAGGCTTTAAAATGGCTTTAGGATAAATAGCATTGGAGAAATATATATTTCAGAACCTCAGAACCTCATTACCACAGGACGGATGGCATGATATGCTATTTCCAACCAATTCGTAGGATTAGCCATAGCTAATTAGTAGTTCGCATCAAATAAAATCACTTCATTATACAACGGACCCTCGGAAGTTGAACACATCCGTTCCAGGCGGCAGTTCGACTTTTAATTTGTTCGACTTTCAAATTTGACTATCAACTTGCACACACGACCCAGAAAGGAGGTAACGCGACCGAATGTCGACACGACGGATCAATTGTGTAGTCGAATTTAGAATTTTTGTTCGCGATTCAAACCAAATTTTCCTCGAATTGTTTGGTCGAGATTCAAGTTGTTCGAAATCAAACCGTTCGACTTCCGAGGGTCCATCGTATATGAAACTTTAAATTAAAATAGTATAGAATATCACCCAAATACCATATCTCAAAGCCTTAAATAGCTAGATGCGCATTTTGAAGACTTCAGTAGTACAAAATAAAAATAAATGAAATACCTCTGTCATGAATCGTGATTGATATACTATTAAATAAATAAGACAAAATGACAGAAGTATATCAATAGTATATCAATCATGATTCGTGTCAGAAGTATTTTATTTAGTCTATCTTGTGCTACTGAAGATGGGGGCATAGCCCTTGAAATGTACATCTAGCTACTTAATGCTTGTTACGATATTTGGGTGATATTCTATATTAATGACAGAAGTATTTCAAAAATGGCATATAATATGACCTATAAATCCTTTAAAACAATATAAATTAATAATTAACGAAACTAACATAAACTTTTTTTTTTTAATTATCACTACGATGTTAAATTATAATATAGAATATCACCCAAATACCGTAACAGGCATTAAGTAGCTAGATGTACATTTCAAGCGCTATGCGCCCATCTTCAGTAGCACAAGATAAAACTAAATAAAATACCTTTGTCACGAATCGTGATTGATATACTATCAAATAAATAAGTCAACATGACAGAAGTATTTCAAAATTTGTATATAATATGACCTATAAATCTTTTAAAACAATATAAATTAATAATTAACGAAACTAACATAAACTTTTTTTTTTAAATTATCACTACGATGTTAAATTATAATATAGAATATCACCCAAATACCGTAACAGGCATTAAGTAGCTAGATGTACATTTCAAGCGCTATGCGCCCATCTTCAGTAGCACAAGATAAAACTAAATAAAATACCTTTGTCACGAATCGTGATTGATATACTATCAAATAAATAAGTCAACATGACAGAAGTACTTCAACATTTGTATATAATATGACCTATAAATCCTTTAAAACAATATAAATTAATAATTAACGAAACTAACATAAACTTCTTTTTTTTAAATTATCACTACAATGTTAAATTATAATATAGAATATCACCCAAATACCGTAACAAGCATTAAGTAGCTAGATGTACATTTCAAGCGCTATGCGCCCATCTTCAGTAGCACAAGATAAAACTAAATCAAATACCTTTGTCACGAATCGTGATTGATACACTATCAAATAAATAAGTCAACATGACAGAAGTACTTCAAAATTTGTATATAATATGACCTATAAATCTTTTAAAAAAACAATACAAATTAAAAATTAAAAATTACAAATTACAAATTATAAATTAACGAAAATAACAAGTAACAGCAAAAAATATTGGTTTGTGAAATCTAAAATAACCAAAAATAAATAAATAAATAAATAAATAAATAAATAAAATAATAATAATAAATTTAAAAATAGTTTTATTAAATAAATTAAATAGACAAGATGAAATTGTGCTTGAATCTAAATTCATTAAATATGATTTAGATTTATGCATGTATATACTTTCATAAGCATTTAATTCGGAATAATTCAAAACACTTTTAAGTAATTTAAGTGAACTAATTTGAATAGGATGACCTGATTCAAAAATATACTCGGCTACAGCACTTATATTTTCTATTTAATCTGAAATGAGTTAAATGCTCCTTAAATCTAGTTTCAATGGGTCTAGGTGTTTGTCTTATATATACTTTAGGACGACTAGAACAAAATATTTCACAAATACCATTTTTTTATTGAAATCAACCAAATCTTTGGGATTTCCTAGAAAATTAGCAGGACTATAGAAAGTCTATTATATGTTACTTTAAAATTATATTGATTTAAAATACTATCTAAACCACGTACAATTATAGGATCAAAAGAAATTTAACAAAATTTGGTGTCGAATGATTACTTTGTTCTAAACTACTAATATTTCGGATATCTCCAGTTCTTTTAAAATTTCTTAATATGTTATTTATAATTATAGAAGAATAGCCCTTTTGTACTGCTATATTAATATACAATTACGTTCCAGATAGATGCATATGGACGTTTATATTTTGTCGAAACCGTATTTCACTCATCGTTTCAAGTTGATATAAATCAAATTACACTGAAGAAAAATACACGAGAATGAATGTATCTTACTTATCAATCTCTTGTAGTATTCTTCCATGTCTACGCTCGAAAATAAATCATAAATATACATTTATCACTTGTCAAACGCTACGAGTTTCGTAGTAGGCGAGGGTGGCAAATATTTTATCTTACCGTTTTGAAATGATGGGTGGTAGACTCGAATGTCTTTATGCAGGATGTTGTATAAAGAATTATAAAATCGTCACTACGGCGTTAAATAATTGTATAAAACATCAGCCAAAAACCGTAACACAAAGCATTTATTAGCTAGATGCGCATTTCGAAGGCCATGCCCCCCATCTTCAGTAGCACAATAATAAAACAAATTAAGATACCTCTGTCACTCACCGGGATTGCTATACAATTTGCTATATTGATGAAACAGATTGCTATAATTGCTAATATCTTCGAAATGCTTCTATATTTTTCAACAAAGATGACAGATTTATTCAGATATAAAATTTCTTATACCTGAAATGCTATAGATTTTACGAGATATTGCAAATGTGAGCATTTTCTTATAAGAAACGCATGCCTTTTGATCATCACTAGAAGCTATATACACTATATACTCGCTTTACTATTTTCTATACCCAATTCTTTCTAATATTCTAGTAATAAACAGTGATAAAGAAAGAACACTTTTTACTAGGTCATATGAGAAAGAAAGTAAGTCTAGAGCAGTAGATCATTTACAATATGGCGTTAGTGTTTATAAACAAACCGCGTATAATTAGTATAGAATATCACCCAAATACCGTAACTTAAAGCATTAAGCAGCTAGATGTACAATTCGAAGGCTATGCCCCCGTCTTCATTAGCACAAGATAAAACTAAATAAAATACCTGTCACGAATCGTGATTGATATACTATTAAATAAATATGTCAACATGACAGAAGTATTTCAAAAAATGGCATATAATATGACCTATAAATATTTTAAAATAATATTAATTAATAATTAATGAAACTAACAATTATAATATAGAATATCACCCAAATACCGTAACAAGCATAAGTAGCTAGATGTACATTTTAAGCGCTATGCGCCCATCTTATATATATATATATAAGATATATAAAAATATATACATGCATAAATCTAAATCTAATTTAATGAATTTAGATTCGGGCCCAATTTCATCTTGTCTATTTATTTTATTTAATAAAAACAATTTTTAAATTTATTATTATTTTATTTATTTATTTATTTATTTTTAGTTATTTTAGACTTCACAAACCAATATTTTTTGCTGTTACTTGTTATTTTCGTTAATTTATAATTTGTATTTTGTAATTTTTAATTTTTATTGTTTTTATAAGATTTATAGGTCATATTATATGCCAATTTTGAAGTACTTCTGTCATGTTGACTTATTTATTTGATAGTATATCAATCACGATTCGTGACAAAGGTATTTGATTTAGTTTTATCTTGTGCTACTGAAGATGGGCGCATAGCGCTTGAAATGTACATCTAGCTACTTAATGCTTGTTACGGTATTTGGGTGATATTCTATATTATAATTTAACATCGTAGTGATCATTTTTTAAATGAAACTAACAATTAACAATAATAAACATTGGTTTGTCAAACCAAAAATAACCAAAAATAAAAAAAAATTAAATTAATTATAAAATAGTTCTTATTAAATAAATTAAGTAAACAAGATGAAATTGGACCTGAATCTAAATTCATTAAATTTGATTTAGATTTATGCATGTATATACTTTCATAAGTATTTAACTCGGAATAATTTAAAGCACTTTTAAGTAATTTAAGTGAACTAATTTGAATAGGATGACCTGAGCTAGTCAAAAATATGCTCGGCTACAGCACTTTTATCTTTTCTATTTAATCTCAAATGAGCTAATATATGCTGCTTAAATCTAGTTTGAAAATTTGAAGAATTGAAAAAAAAACAACACTTGACACAATTTTAATAATACCAAATTTAAAAATGTAAGTGGTTTACAATTACAAACGTTGATAAAAGTTAAGTAAGCTTTCCTAAAGTAAATCTGTATTATATAGAAGGGTTTCAATATATTAAGTTAGAAAATAGAAAATATGAAATAATTTCAAAATACCTAAACTAAAAAAGACACATGAAGAGTATTTTGTAACCTACATTAGTAATTTAGCAAGCTAATGTAATAGCTAGAACTGATAAAATAATATACCGACTTACGGTTAATATTAATATCATCAAGATGGTAAAATAACGACGCGGTGCAGAAGCTTAGGTACATGTTAAAGTAAAAGCCGGGGAAATATCGTTTGATCAATTTTATGAAAACAGATGATGTAGTAATAAGAAACAACTTACATCGATGGAGGACGACACACCATGTTCATCGAACTATAAATAATACATGAATTGATAATGTAAACAAAAATGAAATATAATTTCGATAAAATGTGCATACTATGATCAAAATGCTTCTGTGTAAAGAAAAATAATCACATAATCACGTAACAAACTAGATTTATTAAAAAACTGAATGTGGAAAACCGAGGTGGTTCCAGATTAAGTTGCGTCGTCAGACGATGTTAGGTTGAGATGAAGATGATCTACGAGAAATACAAGCCAAATATAGGAGGGATATATGCATGTTCATTCGATAATGAAAGCTGGGTTTTTAACCTTTTGTTTTAAATTTGAATTTAGAAAATAGTTCAAAAAATAAAAATATTTGTTTATTGTAATGTAATATGAGAGTGTAAATTTATAAAGAAGTTCTGAGGAATAATATAACCAAAAGAATTTTTAAAATGTTTAAAAAAATCCTATAAAAAGGAAATTTAAAAGCAATTAAGAGCTATTTAAATGCTCCTAAATAAGTATCCTATATTAAAAAAAGCCTCAATACTGATTTCAGAATTTCAGTCGAACTAGACTTTTTTGGCAACTTTGAATCAACGTATTTTTTAACTAGTCATTGTTTATCTTTCTGATCGATAGAATTCTTTTTTTGCCTCTCAACCTCTCAAGAACTAGCTCGATATGGAAATGGAATATCATTAAAATCTAATTTACCAGTCTCAGATGTTGGGGATAATGATAACTTTCCATGGAGTGGCAATTTCTCGATTTTTTATCGCACTTATAATTAATGTTCCATTGTTTTCCGATACTAGGATCAACGAGGAAAAACATTAAATCGAATATTTACTTATTTCTGGTAGTGTAAGAGCAATTTTTGTCCATATAAGTCATTATAATAATCCAAAAATATTCTATATAAAATTCCCAACAGACGTTAGTGATGTACAGAAAATTAAACAAAATTGAAAGTTTATTTCACCTCTTTTATGTATCGAAACGACCGTTTTATTAGACATTGGCATACATAATATAGAATATCACCCAAATACCGTAACAAGCATTAAGTAGCTAGATGTACATTTCAAGCGCTATGCGCCCATCTTCAGTAGCACAAGTTAAAACTAAATAAAATACCTCCGTCACGAATCGTGATTGATATACTATCAAATAAATAAGTCAACATGACAGAAGTATATATTATATATTATATATATTATATCATATAATAATATATATATATGATATATTATTATATTATATATTATAGATATATTATATTATATATATTATATATATATATTATTATATCATATTATATGCCAATTTTGAAGTACTTCTGTCATGTTGACTTATTTATTTGATAATATATCAATCACAATTCATGACAGAGGTATTTTATTTAGTTTTACTTGTGCTACTGAAGATGGGCGCATAGTGCTTGAAATGTACATCTAGCTACTTAATGCTTGTTACGGTATTTCGGTGATATTCTATATTATAATTTAACACCGTAGTGATAATTTAAAAAATTGGCATACATGATTATTTATGGGAAATATTTACTCTAATCCCAGTTATTCTGATGCAGAAATATCGATTGTCTTTATCAAGTAAACAAACGCCTGAATACATATATTTTTTTAAATGGGCGCTGAAGACTCTTCCGTTCTTGTGGCTTTACGCTTTACGTATTACTAACCCGTATCATAATTTTTCTTGAACTGTTACCAGCACTCTTTAGGGAACACCACCTGCGTGGCGACATTTATCCAGTGCGGATATTTCCTCAAGAAAATATCCCGACCGGAGCGGGATTCTAACCCGTGAACAGCGCGACGTACTAGCACAGCGCTGGCATTATCCAATGGCTATACCGCTGTGCCACGCTGCCCATGAATAAATATTGTTTTAATATAAAACTTAGTTGGAAACAGCACGCCATCTGTCGATCTATCTATGAGCTAATTCCTTCATCTCCCTGTAGCTATTCATCCCACACGTCCTCCACTATCTGACCCACATACACTAATCTAGGCCTACCCCCCCCTTGCTTTCCCTCTTCTTTACCTTCTATAACTAATTGTATAATGCCTCCATGTCTAAGAATATGGCCTACTAGTCTATCTTTCCTACGCTGTAATACGCTGCAAATACATCTTTTCTACCCCTAGTAATTCTAACGCGTCTACATTTGTCACTCTATCTACCCAACCAGTGCGCATCATACTCTATAGCACCACATTTCAAATACTATTAATCTACGTTTCTCTTCCTTTCCTATAGTTCACGCCTCACACCCGTACAATGCCACACTCCACACATATGCCTTCAGTAATCGTTTTTCTAATACCCAAGTCAATATTTGATTTTAAAATCTACCCCTTTCTTACGAATGCCTTCCTACCCTGTGCTATCCTACAGTTTATATTTACTTTACTTCGGTTATCCTTTGTAATCCTACTTCCTAAATAAGAATAGTTTGACACTTCTTCTATTCCATCGTCTCCTATTCTAATTCTCATTTTTCGCTTGCATTCCTTTTGAGGTGACTACCTCATTACTTTGGTCTTGCCTATATTTATTTTCAGGTTATAATCCGTAGCTATT
The DNA here is from genome assembly GCA_947310635.1 of Leptodirus hochenwartii. NCBI lineage: Eukaryota > Metazoa > Arthropoda > Insecta > Coleoptera > Leiodidae > Leptodirus > Leptodirus hochenwartii. Next base: position 6,448,000 of record OX371186.1, read on the forward strand.
AATTCCTGCATACCATTTAATACGTGTTCTAAATTCTGAAAGATGAAATTGGGCCTGAATCTAAATTCATTAAATTTGATTTAGATTTATGCATGTATATACTTTTATAAACGCAGAATAATTTAAAACATTTTTAAGTAATTTAAGTGAACTAATTTGAATAGGATGACCTGATTCAAAAATATGCTCGGCTACAGCACTTTTATCTTTTCTATTTAATCTGAAATGAGCTAAATGCTCCTTAAATCTAGTTTCAATTGGTCTACGTGTTTGTCTTCTATATATACTTTAGAACAACTAGAACAAGATATTTCATAAATAACAACATTTTTATTGAAATCAATCAAATCTTTGGGATTTCCTAGAAAATTAGCAAGACTATTAGAACTATTATATGATACTTTAAAATTATATTTATTTAAAATACTCTTTAAACCACGTGCAATTATAGGATCAAATGGTAATTTAACAAAATTTGGAGTTGAATTAATACTTTGTTCTAAAATACTAATATTTCTGATATCTCTTGTTCTTTTAAAATTTCTTAATATGTTATTCATAATTTTATAAGAATAGCCATTTTCTACTGCTATATTTCGGATATTATTTAATTCAATGTTATATTTATCATTAGATAAAGGAAAATTTAATAAGTGATTAATTAAAAAAATAATAGTAGCATATTTATGTTGACGACAATGATTTGAATCCTTCCTTATATAGCAGGTCCGTATTTGTAGCTTTTCTATATATATCAAATTTAATATATTATTATTTCTAATGACTAAAATATCTAAGAAAGGTAACTGTTTATTATTTTTGATTTCATAAGTAAATTTAATTGATGGAAATTTAGAATTTAATATTTTAATAAAATCATCAATATTAGATTCTTCAGTATCAAAAATCGCAGAGGTCTAATTAAATTAAAAAAAAAAAATTACAGCGAAACTATACTAATGAAAATAGTGTAAAATATAATTTAGCAATTAATAGTAATATAGTTTTTATTCTATGCAATGATTTTTGCCAATATTTTATGGTTCTTTTAGCGTCAGCATACTTTTAACCGTAACCATAATATCAACAGATATTAGATTCGCCAGGGAAATTTCCATTTCGTGCAGATGCTGTGCGGTATTGCATTTCCCATGCAGCTTAGTTGTTATAATTAATAATTTGGATGCCAAGTTATTTTGTTTCTGTTGGCGTCCGGAATCCCGAAACATATTTATTTAGGGGTAGGAAACAAACCGTTATCCTTTTCATATATGCACCACTTATATAATAAATCAACTCTTAAATCCTATGCAATAAAAATAGGAGACGCAAGACAAGGGACTGGGGTATAGGATGGAAAAGGGAGCTTGTAACATCGTAGTCGTTTCTAGGTCATTAAAAATACAAATATCATTTCCTACTTATAGCTATATTAAGATAAGATTACAGATATATTACAGGGCAGTTGAAAATGGTATTTATTTGTTACCATAAAAATCTACAGTTAATTTCAAAGTTTTCATGAACAGAATAATTTTTATATTCTTAATTTATTTACATAACAAGGCTAAGGAAGAGTATAGTGTAGGTGTGAAAATTCAGGGAGAGGATATATATATATATATGGTGTAAAAGGATTAGTGATAAAATATGTTAAGTTTCGCCGACGATATAGCTATCGTGGAAGAAAGGGAACAGAATTTAGAACATGTATTAAATGGTATGCAGGAAGTAATAGCTAGGGATTATAACCTGAAAATAAATATAGGCAAGACCAAAGTAATGAGGTAGTAGACCTCAAAAGAAATGCAAGCGAAAAATGAGGATTAGAATAGAAGACGATAGAATAGAAGAAGTATCAGACTGTTCTTATTTAGGAAGTAGGATTACAAAAGATAACCGAAGTAAGGTAAATATAAATGTAGGATAGCATAGGGTAGGAAGGCATTCGTAGAAAAGGAACAAATTTTAAGAACAAATATTGACATGGGTATTAGAAAAACGATTACTGAAGGCATATGTGTGGAGTGTAGCATTGTACGGGTGTGAGACGTGGACTATAGGATAAGAGAAACGTAGAATAGAAGCATTCGAAATGTGGTGCTATAGGTGGATGATGAGGATTGGTTCGGAAGATAAAGTGATAAATGAAGCCGTGCTAGAGTTTGTAGCGGATAAGAGAAGAGAAGTTTTTTGAGAGTTATTCACTTATATCCACCGATCTATTAAGGTCACTGATTATAGAAAAATATCATAATATTTAAGAAGTAAATTTAAGCAGTACATGTTCTTAATATTAAAAAACACCAGATGATTAAGCAGATGGTAGTTAGGGTATTTTTTAACCACCTGTATCTCAAAGGCTTGTAGTAGTGTTAATTTCCCTTCCCCCTGTGCATGTATTTTAGTTTTATAATTGTCAATAATTATTATGTTTACAAATGAATAGGTGGCGCCCAAATTTGATTTTAAGAATTTGTTACATTTATAATATAAACATTTCTACCAAATTTCTATATCAGATTACGATTAAATTTTGTGCTTCAAGGAGATATCGACTTCAGAAGCAAATGGACACACATATCTTACAAATTAAAGAATATTACATACGAATATAAAATGTCTGTCTATGGAGCTGTTATTGTACGGTTGTGAGGCTTGAACAATAGGAAATAGAGAGAAACATGCAATAGAAGCTTTTGAAATGTGGTTCTATAGGAGGTTAATGAGGATTGGGTGGGAAGGTAGAGTGACAAATGAGGACGTGTTATAGTTAGTTGAGAGAAAGAGATGCATTTGGAAGGTATTACGCAAGTTTAAGGAAAGGGAGTAGTTGGGTAACCCAGTAACCCAAATATGCAAGTCAGATAGTGCAGGGTCTTAGGATGAATATAGAAATGAAGAAATTAGCGTAGGATAGATGGGCGGCGTTTGCTATTTTCAATCAATCCTTAGAATTGACAATAAAATAAATACCTATAATAGAAGGTATTGAATAGGGGCACCGTGGTGCCGCGGTAAGGTCGTTAGCCGAGAAGATTGTTGCTTCGAATTCCACCCGGGAGGGAATTTTTCTGGAAAGAAGAATTCCTTCCGGACCATGCATATTGTGTACTTTCTGTGTATATCTTAAGTAAAGTCCTTAGTATTGTCACTCAGCTGTTCCAAGAGTGTGTTTAGAAAAGTTAAGTAAAAATATTGTAGCTGGCTACTTTATAACGCAAAGCGTAGGACTATAAGGTTGGGAATGCCTTCAGCACCCATCCTTAAAAAAGGTGTTGAATGATACATCTAAGGTGTTAATAAATATACGGACAAATTGTAATGCATAGTTTACATTTCACGATTCCCTTACTCAGTAAAACACAGTTTAAAGATTCTACGTTCATCCTACATTCTCACATTATGAATAAAATTCCGCATTTACCTTCATAATACAACTTCTTCAATTTCTCTATAATCACCGTCTCTATACTTAAAGTTTCTTTTAACAATGTCATACACAATGTTTATTCTTGGCTTTGTGGTTCGATTCTATCTTCATTGCCTGCATGCTTTCCTAATCTATTTCTTCAATTTTTTTTCGTGTATTCGATCTTCCACCCTAAGTATCATTTTTCCATTCTTACTCCTTTGCACGTAGCAATTGAAAATTGCACGTTTTTTTTTATGCAATGTTTGAAATTTAAAAAATTATCACTACGGTGTTAAATATTAGTATAGAATATCACCCAAATACCGTAACTTAAACCACTAAGTAGCTAGATGCGCATTTCTAAGGCTATGCCCCCATCTTCAGTAGCACAAAAAACTAAATAAAATACCTCTGTCACGAATCGTGATTGATATACTTAAGTTAAGAATATATATTAATATATTAGTATACTTATATATTTAAGTTACGGTATTTGGGTGATATTCTATACTAATGTTTGAAATATTAAACAAAATCAGCAAACAAACAAACTCTTGGGAAGTTTCATCTATTCCCTATTTGAATATTTATATATAAGTTTATTCATATATAAGTATGATTCATATATAAGTGTGATATATATATATATATATATATATGTATAGGCTTGAACAAATGTCATATAGTGTTTAATTCAGTGGGGTAAAGTGTGGATAGTCACGCGCGTCATGTTTTTCCTGTAGACTAGCGATGGCAAACTATAGGTCATTTTGAGGACCTAGTTCCTACTTCATAGTTCATTTCAATGTACCATTCACGAACTATAGGTCGTGAACTACTACATCTTTTAGAAATGAACTAGTTCACGACCTATATGAAATACATGCACATACTGAAAATAATCTCTTTTTTTCTCAATATAAAAATATTAAATGGTAAAAAATAAATAAACTGAAATATTACAATACTTATTTTGAATTAGGAATGAGGAAGAAAAGACAACAATGTTTATAATTTATACGAAACATATATATAAAGAAATATAATCCTGCTCTAGGTACTCACGATTATTTATATGAAGTTCTAAAATACTTATTGGTAGTTTACTGATGAAAATGTTTACTGCTTTACTAACACTTGAAAATTAAATGTACAAACTATAATAAAATGAACTAGATAGAATCGTTTTTTTTGGCGTTATAATTTATATTTTCCATTCCGAATCTTCTCTGTTCAAACCTCAAAGCTTTGATTTGATATTAAGTGATTTCACTGCACTCAGTATGGAATAGAAGAACTATAAGATTTAGATGTTTATTTTTGCATTATTGCAACAATTTGCTATGGCATGACATATTTAAGAACATATATATTTAGAATATTTAATCTTGCGAATATATTAATTATATTATTCCAAAAGAAATCTGATACCAACATATAAATTGTGACTCAGTTCGGCAATGCTGCTGTTGCAATATTGCATCGAGTTTCCTATTTCGTTCCGTTCACTAACAAATTTTATCACAAAAAAAATGTTAGTACTGTATATGTAATGTATACTATACTGCATCGTTTACGAGTCGTTGTGATTCATGAACGGTTTAGTAGACGACGGGTTCAGGACCTAGTACAAGTACATAAATACGTACACCGTGCACCATGTAGTTCATAGTTCACGAACTAGGTAATAGTGACTTATAGGTCGTTGCAATACATCGTCACAGTACGCCCGTCATTTGATTGAATCGTTCAGAGTGAACGGTTCGCGAGTGAACTACACATCGCTACTGTAGACACGAATGCGCAACGCATGAAAATTTATTATTATCCCCCAATTATGTTTGTCTGTTTGCAAAGTTTGTTTATGGATTCGTATGAATTAATGCGACTCGTGGAACTGAGAGAAGAGTGACATGTGCAAATGTGATAAAATAATTATGGTTTTACAAAATCGATTCGTGGTTTTTTTTAAATACGAAAATATACCAGCGTAGATATAGAAAATTCCGAATTTAAATTTTAAATTAAATATCAAAAATTATGATTGATATAATTCAAGAATTAAAATGGTTGCAATCATTGCTCTTTTAACAATAAATATGAACACGTTCGTTGGCTGGTTAAACTCGATTTGGATTAAATAAGCACTAGTACCGAATAAACGCATCACATATTGTGATCAATTTAAGCATAGCAAACATTAAGAACAGCAAATTAATACAATTAAATACAGTTATTATAATTAAGTAGTTGGCAGTAACTCAATATTGAATACTAACGAAGTGAAAATTACTGACTTGCTATATAAGAAGAGCTGAGCTAAGGGCACATTTTATGTGGTAACTTTGTATGACAATTTATGACTTTTAACTGTGTAAATTTTCATATCTGATTATGCGAACGTGATTAAGAACTAATCGCGGAAATTAAATTCTTCGGAATCAACGCTAATACCATGAAGCAAACAAACATGACAAGATTTTAAAAAAGGGGTATATATATATATATAATCAAAAATTTATAATAATTTGTTTTAGTAGAGTGCTTTTCATACGACAACAGAAAAGTAATGGGAGTAGCATAAGCAGCTTATCTAGCTGTTTATTATTCCATAAATTGGGACATAATATTTAGAATCTTAGGAAAGAAACAGAAATTGAACTAAGGATATGAGAATTATTACAATCTATATAAATATCAAAATACCCGAGTTAGAATTGAAAGGGAAGAAGTAGCAAGGGTAGGAAAGGGAGTCAGGCTGGGTGGTACACTATCGCCATTGTTATTTAAACTGTATATAGAAGATGCAATAAACAGGGTAAAAGAAGAGTATAATATAAGTGTTGAGAGAAGGAATTGAATTGTTAAGGTTAATATTCTTCATCTTGGAAGAAAGGAAACACAATTTAGAGCAAGTATTAAGTGGAATGCATGAAGTAATAACTAGGAATTATAACATGGAAATAAATATAAATAAAACGAATGTGGTGAGGTGTGACAAGAAAGAAAACAAGCGAAAATAGGAGATGATAAGAGATGAAATATTTTAATAGGAAATATTAAAATAGCAAGTGTCGGATTTTTGTTATTTTGGAAATATAATTTCAAAGTTCAACCGAAGTAGAGGTATATATAAAATGTAGGATAGCACAGGGTAGGAAGGCACTTGTAGAAAAGGAGCAGATTTTATGGTCAAGTATCTAGATATTATGAAAAGATTACTATAAGTATATGTGTAGTAGAGTATAGAATTGTACAGCCATGACATGCGGAATTATCCTATTATTAACTATTAAGAGAGCATATAAAATCTTGTGTTACAGGAGAATGATGAGGATTGAGTGATAAATGAAGACGCCCTAGAGTTAGTTGAGGAAGAGATATTTTTGGAAGACAAGTAAGTTATATTCTAGACATGTGAGTATTGCACTACTAATTACATATAATGTAGATAGAAAGTGGCTGGTCTTTAACTGCGCACACATTTTATTACCGGATTAAAAGATTCTCTATTTGCGCCAACAACAAAACTCCGACCGAAAAGAGATACATCAACTGCGCACACAGGTACTAAGTAGTATATAGTACCTGGAACGCCTGACCTGACTGACCTGACCTGACCTGACATAACCTATCTTAGTGTATACTGACTTATATATATTTTTCTACCGTGTTTTAATAAATGTATTGAAATATATGTGAAATTGGTGAACTACAATGCAAATCTATTTTTATTTTACCCATTATTAAGAATGACACAATGAAAAATACATTCTCTTTTTGTTCCACATTATTAGTTCCACATTATTAAAACCAAAACGGTAGGTATTATCATAGGTACTGTACTAATAGAGGTATAGATATAACCTGGTAACCAGAGGTAGCCAGCCGTCCGTATACCTGCTTATACGTGTGCGCAAGTGAATAGTAGGATTAAGGGTGCCGCTGGGTCGTAGTTTATGACATCGGATTAGTGCGCAAATAGAAAACTGCCATAAAAAGTAAGTAGACGCGGAGTACCTAAGTCAGATAGTGCTGGTTGTTAGGATGAATAGTTATAAGGAGATAAAGGAGAGGACAGATGGCGTGCTGTTTATATCAACCTTGGAATATTTTATCCCTGGATATCTCTAACTATTTTTATTTATTTAATATGGAGAAATCGATTTAAAATTATGGTAAATACAATGTTTTTCAAATTTAATTAAATAGGGGCACCGTGGTGCCATGGTATAGTCGCTAGACTGGGACCGGGGAGTTGTGGGTTCGATTCCCGCTCAGGTTAGTGATATTTTCTTGAGAAAAAATCTTTTCCGGACCATGGACGTTGTGTTTTGTCTTTAGAATTAAGATACATAGTAAAAAATATATATCTGTTGGTAAGGATGGCTTTCGTCCGACAACCATAAAAAAAAAGTTTTTATACACTAATTCGATGATACAATCGATAATTAATGTTTTCATGAAATTTTCTCTCTCTCTCCCTCTCTGTCAAACAAATTCTATCCAAAATAAATAAGTAAGGTAAATTAGAAACACACTTTATAACCCTTTTGCAATAAAATACATTAGGATTTTTTTCAAGAACTAGCCTATTTTTAAGATAAAATATTCATCCCGTTAAAGAAAACTTTCGAAAAAATATGAAATAATATTCTTTAACGCAGATAACTTATACATATAACAATTATGAACTTTTCATTAAAGCATACTTTGTTCCCATTAACGTTTACAAAAAGCATACTATATTTTAAAAATTATCACTACGGTGTTAAATTATAATATAGAATATCACCTAAATACCGTAACTTAAAGCATTAAGTAGCTAGATGTACAGCTCATTTTTTTTTAATTGACGGAGAATTTTTGTAGTCGTCTGCGCATAAGGTTGTGCTTATCGGGTTATACAGTACCAGTGGTGCCAGACAACAAAAAATACTCTACGTCTAATAATTTAAATTTGTCACTATTTTATAGCTATCGTACAAATTAATTATGACATAAATATGATACTATAATAAATATTTATCAACATTTCTTATATTCTAGTATAACTTTTCTGCATTTTGTATTAATTTCAAAGAATTCATTCTAATTGCATAAAATGGTTATAACTGTGCGTGGTGATTTGTCAACATTGCATTTCTTAGGACGCACACCTTCTGCACTAGCCACACCTACTTATCCTTTGCAGAAGACAGAAGCGTAGCGTGCATTGGTAGAATTATATTATTATATTGAAATAAAAGTTATATTTTTGTTTAAAATCGAAATAATATTCTATGCCCAGCTCAAGTGAAGAACCGAGTGAGTGCTTCAAATACGACTTTCAAACTTGATGATATACGAAAACTTACCGAAGACGAGTTCAACAATGTTAGCATCGAGGATTGGAAGAAGCGTTGCAATCATGTTTTATAAATTGAGAAAATTAAATTTGCCTCGGAAATTCAGATAGATACTTTTACAGAAGATCTCATTATCAATATTAATGGAGATACAGATAGTGATAGCGATGGTTATGATGATGATTTATAATATACAAAATTAAAATATTTGTGTATATAGTTTTAATTTTACTTTGTTTCTTTTTTTTATATTATATGTTTTCAATTAATTGTATTTTGCAATAAATTAATTTTTTATATCTCTTAGTTAAAGAGTCCGCAATCCTAAAGATTGGTTGGAAACAGCACGCCATGCCGATCTATCCTGAGCTAATCCCTTCATCTCCCTATAGCTATTCATCTCAACGTCTTCAACTATCTGACTCACATACTCCAATCTAGGCCTACCTACCCCTCTCTTTCCCTCCACTCTACCTTCTATGATCAATTGCATAATCCCCCCATGCCTAAGGATATGCCCTACTAATCTGTCTCTCCTATGCTGTAACACTCTCCAAATACTTCTCTTCTCCCCTACTAACTCTAGTACAGCTTCATTTGTTACTTTATCTTCCCAACCAATCCTCATCATCCTCCTATAACACCACATTTCAAGTGCTTCTAATCTACGCTTCTCTTCCTTTCCTATAGTCCACGCCTCACACCCGTACAGTGCTACACTCCAAACATATACCTTCAGTAATCTTTTTCTAATACCCAAGTCAATATTTGATCTTAAAATCTGTTCTTTTTCTACAAATGCCTTCCTACCCTGTGCTATCCTACACTTTATATCTACCTTGCTTCGATTATCTTTTGTGATTCTACTGCCTAAATAACAAAAATCTGACACTTCTTCGATTCTATTATCTCCTATTGTGATCCTCATTTTTCTGCTGCATTCCTTTTTGTCACACCTCATCAGTTTAGTTTTACCTATATTTATTTTCATGTTAAAATCCCTAGTCAATACTGCCTGCATACCATTCAATACCCTTTCTAAATTCTTTTCGCTTTCTTCCAATATAGCTATATCGTCGGCGAATCTCAGCATATATATTTTCTCTCCCTGTACATTCACACCTACACTATACTCTTCTTTTACTTTGTTTATTGCATCTTCTATATATAGATTAAATAGTAACGGTGAGAGTGTACATCCCTGCCGAACTCCCTTCCCTATTTTTGCTACCTCTTCTTCCCCCTCAATTCTAACTAAGGCAGTTTGGTGTTTATATAAATTAAAATATATATAAATATATATATGTTTATATATCTCTTATGTCTAGTTAATATTAATCCTTTTAAAATATAATTATCTAAATATTCCATCGTTAATAAAAATACGAACATTGAACAATATTTTCAATAAGTGGAAAATAAATATATAAAATGTCAGCTGAAGTTTAAGTGATTTTATTTCGAATTTATTTTCAAATTTTATTAAGTGATAAATCGGCGCCATATTTGACTACATATAATTTTTAAATAATATTAGTGAACTTTTCACGAATTTGCAAAAAAAAATGTACTGCACCGGATTATTTAATGTGCCACACGACTGATACCATACTATTTCGAATAGCACTGCTATGTACTGTATTGGTTAAACCATTATGCCGGTTTTGAATTATGATGCGTATACTTCTGTCATTCTCCGCCAATTAAAAAAAAAAAACGAGCTGTACATTTCAGCGCTATGCGCCCATCTTCAGTAGCACAAGATAAAATATAAATAAAATGTACATCTAGCTACTTAATGCTTTTTACGGTATTTGGGTGATATTCTATACTACATACTGTATTAGTAAATTAACTTTAAACTCGCAAATATTAAATCGTAACGTCTTTAATTAATAACTACTTTACATCACAACTAACAATTAGCCCTTTGCAACACATCACAATACCATCCATGTTTACAATGGTCTTGCAAATAAACCAGCTAATGATCACATTCTACATTGTTATCAGTTAATATCACTATAAACACACACACACACACACACACAAGTGACTTCGACGACACGAAGAACGTGTGTACTGATAAGCACACGCTCGAAACGGCAAGCCTCAGCGTACAGGTCCTACCAGGATAACGGATGAGGACATACTGATGCGTCCCGACGCTTTAAAGGATTCTGTGCTTTAGATAGCTCGAGCAAACTCTCGGGAACATGGTAGAAGTATATGCTTATTTTAGGATAGTATAGTACTACGGGTCGGAGTGCAGATACAATGAGGTAGTTAGAAGTTAACGAGTTTGATACGCAATATGCTCGAATTAACTAGAAGAATATGTGAGAAATTCTACAAAAAAATCAACAACTTTACTTACTCGGCATACTTCAAAAAGTGAACCAAATGTTATCTCATAACTTTGCTAAACTACAGATATATAATATAATACTTACTTTTTTAGTTATTTATTTATTTATTTATTTATTTAGAAGAAATAAAGAATGTCTACACGCCTAAACCCCCTAGTGACATTCAAAGTAATTACAATCTATAATACAAAAGTACAGTAATACCGACATAATACATTTTAAATACTACAAGATAATTTTATGGATAAGATAATTTATTCATGTTTGTATACATATAGTATTTACATACGTCTTAAAATTTCAATAAACGGAATTGCAATAAGCCTAAAATTACAATATTCAAAAAAGTTTAAGACTATTTTGAAACTAGGTTCGAAAATCACATGTTAAAAATTCACTATTACTATAGTACGCTTTGGATTTCAATAGTTTTATAATATTTAATTTAAAAAGTTCATAAGTCATGTTCCTTACTTCTGTGGATAATTTGTTAAACAATTTGAAAGGTAAGTAATAACTACTCTTTTGAGCCTTGCTTAATCTACAGAATTCTAATCAAGTCCTGTCTCTAAATCTTGTGGTATAGTTATGGATATCTTCCTGTAAGACAAAGTGATGTTGATTATTATGGGCATACAGGAGACACTGTAAAATATAAATACAGAGAAAGGTGAGAATGCCGCAATTAATAAAAACATGTTTGCAATCTTCTCTGTATTTAAGGTTTCCTATAATTTTAATGGCACGTCTCTGAAGTCTAAAAATTCTATGTCTACCAGAGCCATAACCCCGAGCAAGAATCGCATAATTTATTGACGATTCGCAGAGACCATAGTAAGCACTTTTTAAGACTATCGCAGATACAGACCTAGACAGATTTTTAATAACAAAAATACCTCTAGCCAAGCGCTGCGGTAACTTAATGATATGGTTATGCCATAATAATTTAGGTTCTATATCCAGACCTAAAAATGTAACACAGTCCGACAGATTAAGATTAGTGGGTTCTACAAGTCTTAATGTGGACAATAGAATATTTTTTTTTGATTCATTCAGTTTTAGCTTATTTGCATTGAACCATTCTACGGCTCTCGACTGTGCTGAAATACATTTAGGTTCTAGCGTAGCAAAATTATTACTATTGATCGTTATTGTGGTGTCATCAGCATTTAGAATGCAGTTATAAGCTGACATATAGTAAGGGAAATCATTTATGAAAATTAAAAATAGCAATGGGCCTCAAATTAACACTTGCGGTACCCCTATTTTAATACTCTTCTTATCAGATTTGATACCATTGTAGGACACCACTTATGCTCTATTAGTAAGGTAAGAGGACACTAATTTTACGCCATTACAAGAGAAATTGTACTTCTTAAGTTTTTTTTTTAGTAAAATGACATGGTTAACATAGTCAAAGGCCTTGCTTAGGTCTAGAAAAATTGACAGTATAAAATCTCCTTTCTCAAAACATGCTATTGTCCCATTTACAAATTGTACTATTGCATCAGCAGTACTCTTTTTGCGTCTGAAACCAAACTGTTTTTTATTAAATAAATGATTGTCTTCGAAGAAATCATAAATTCTTTGCGACATAACTTTCTCTATTATCTTAGAGTAAACTGGAAGCAAAAAATAGGGCGATAGTTTAGATATAAACGAAATATCACCCTTTTTTAGTATTGGTATATCCGACGCAAATTTGAGACTGTCTAGAAAAACTGATGCTTGTAAACACATATTTATCATAATTTAGAATATCACCCTAATACCGTAACAAGCATTAAGTAGCTAGATGTACATTTCAAGCGCTATGCGCCCATCTTCAGTAGCACATAGCACATAATACATAGCACATAGCGCTTGAAATGTACATCTAGCTACTTAATGCTTGTTACGGTATTTTGGTGATATTCTATATTATAATTTAACACTGTAGTGATAATTTTAAAAATATATTGAGTAGTTTGACTAACAATGTAAAAAACCGATTAAATCATATAAAAACAGTAATAGTTACCTGGTCAATGCTTGTGACACGGAGTTACCGTGGCCAAAAGAAAAAGCCAAATGGAAGAATAGAAAAAGTGACTAGAACTAAGTGATAACAATCAAATACCAACCACAAAAAATCCAAATCGCCAACCGACTACTGTCAAAGAGCAAAAAATCCCTAGAAAATATTAGAAAAGAAACTAGTACATGGAAAATTATTTTGTTCATTAACAAGGGTTAGTTCCTTATTTTGTAAAAATATTTGTAAAGCTTCTGTTAAATGTTAAGCTTAGTACCTTTGTTATAAAAGTGATGAGCTTCAAAGAATGTTTCTATGTCAAAGTCATGTTTCGAGTCCAGAATATGTTTCGCAAAGTGAGACTTTTCTCTTACAGATTTGTTAATGCAGTTAAGGTGTTCAGATATACGAGTAGAAAAACTACGTCCTGTTTGACCTACATAACTCATACCACAAGAACAAGTTAGAGAGTAAATGCCATTTCTGCTTTTTATATTGATAGGGTCCTTATGGAGGGAAATCAGAAATGGGTTAACTACAGCAGCAAATGAAGTATTAGGCACAAAGAAAAGGGCAGGTAGGAGGGAATGGATCACGGAAGAAATAGTTGAAATGATAGAAGCAAGAAGGAAAATTAAAATAGGAAACACAGAAGCAGGACAGAAAAAATATAAGGAACTAAGGAATTTAATTAATAGGAAATGCAAGCTAGCGAAAGAAGAGTGGATAAAAGGATACTGTGAGGATATTGAGGAGGATATGAGAAGAGGTAAAGTAGATTTGGGCTACAGGAAAATTAAGTCACATTTTTCTAAAGTAAAACCAAAGGGTAACATTATATGTGATAAGCAGGGTAAGGAACTCACAGAAAATAAGGAAAAAGCTAGAAGATGGAAGGAGTATCTTGAAGATTTATATAAAGGTAGGCAGGACATGGAGGAGCTAGAAAGTGTGGAACAGATAGATGAGGATGACTTAGGTCCTAGCATACTTAGGTCAGAGTTTCATAGAGCATTAAATGATTTACGGAATAACAAAGCAGCGGGGATTGATATGATACCAGCCGAATTAATAAAACACGCAGGGGAAAAAATGCAGGAGCGATTATACAGGTTAGCTTGTAAAATATATGAGAAGGGAGAAGTACCACAGGATTTTCAGCGTAGTAGAATAGTAACAATGCCGAAGAAAATAGGAGCTAATTTGTGTGAGAACTATAGGACCATTAGCCTACTATCACATGCATCGAAGATATTGTTAAAGATTATTTATAGGAGATTAGAAAATAAAGTAGAGGAAAGGCTAGGAGAAGATCAGTTTGGTTTTAGGAAAAACAGAGGGACGAGAGAGGCGATTCTAGCACTAAGAACGGTAGTAGAAAAAAGAAAGAGGGTAGGAAAGGTAACTTGCATAGCTTTTGTAGATTTAGAAAAGGCATTTGATAATGTAGATTGGGACATAATGTTTAGAATTTTAAAAGAAACGGGTATAGATTATAAGGATAGGAGAATAATTTTTAATTTATATAAACACCAAACTGCCTTAGTTAGAATTGAGGGGGAAGAAGAGGTAGCAAAAATAGGGAAGGGAGTTCGGCAGGGATGTACACTTTCACCGTTATTATTTAATCTATATATAGAAAATGCAATAAACAAAGTAAAAGAAGAGTATAGTGTAGGTGTGAATGTACAGGGAGAGAAAATATATATGCTGAGATTCGCCGACGATATAGCTATATTGGAAGAAAGCGAAAAGAATTTAGAAAGGGTATTGAATGGTATGTAGGCAGTATTGACTAGGGATTTTAACATGAAAATAAATATAGGTAAAACTAAAGTGATGAGGTGTGACAAAAAGGAATGCAGTAGAAAAATGAGGATCACCATAGGAGATAATAGAATCGAAGAAGTGTCAGATTTTTGTTATTTAGGCAGTAGAATCACAAAAGATAATCGAAGCAAGGTAGATATAAAGTGTAGGATAGCACAGGGTAGGAAGGCATTCGTAGAAAAAGAACAGATTTTAAGATCAAATATTGACTTGGGTATTAGAAAAAGATTACTGAAGGTATATGTTTGGAGTGTAGCACTGTAAGGGTGTGAGGCGTGGACTATAGGAAAGGAAGAGAAGCGTAGATTACAAGCACTTGAAATGTGGTGTTATAGGAGGATGATGAGGATTGGTTGGGAAGATAAAGTAACAAATGAAGCTGTACTAGAGTTAGTAGGGGAGAAGAGAAGTATCTGGAGAGTGTTACAGCGTAGGAGAGACAGATTAGTAGGGCATATTCTTAGGCATGGGGGATTATGCAATTGATCATAGAAGGTAGAGTGGAGGGAAAGAGAGGGGTAGGTAGGCCTAGATTGGAGTATGTGAGTCAGATAGTTGAAGACGTTGAGATGAATAGCTATAGGGAGGTGAAGGGATTAGCTCAGGATAGATCGGCATGGCGTGCTGTTTCCAACCAATCTTTAGGATCGCGGACTCTTTAACTTAACTAGGGTCCTTATTTTTTACTAATAAATTTTTGAGATTACGTTGATTAGAGAAACAAGTTACGCAGTTTTTGTTGTTCGTTTCTAAAAGTTTTTATGTAACTAGCTGAAGGAAAGAATGGCATAGAAAAGTAAGCCTTTTTATCTATAGAAACATTAAGTGAATTGCTGGAGTTATAAGCTAATTTATCAAACATCTTATGACGGAATCGATCACAAAATTTCCTTAAACTCGTATTTTGTACTTTGCTATTATTTGATGTAATCGTTTTTTACACTGTTATTCAAACAACTTAATGAGTTATAATTTGTATTTGGTTTCTTAGTAGTGACAATGAATTTATAAATAATTCGAAAACGTTCTCCTATAATTTTTTTTCCATGGGTTTAGATCACATCGTTATTTTTCTTATTATATTTATAATGGCCCATCACATCGACAACTTTCTTAAAAGGATTTATATAAATGTATAATTGAGGAAATTTTAGTAAAAGGCTTCGTGATTCTGAATATAAAACCTAGCATTTTGCTACATGTGCAGATTATGTGATCAATGTGTTTGTCGGGGCGTTCGTCTCTAGCACCGGAGCACCTGCTGGGTACAGTCTCGCTACAATCCCCCTAGCATTAAATCCTTAATCCCATATATCGCATGCACCGTTGCTCTCTGTCAGGTAGGACGGTGGTATGTTCAGGTCAGGTCAGTTCAGGTCATGTCAGGTCAGGTCAGATCTCTATGTATAAAAGTTTATTAGCCGTATGGTGTTTGTTAATAGCATATATTATTATTATAGCCAGTATAAAGCATAAAAAATTCTATAAAAATTTCTGTATAATATTTATCGTATGTAGATATGTAATACAATTTCATTTATTATTCTTATTCTAAAAATATTAAAATATAATCAAATAAAATTCACAATATGAAATAAGCAAAGCACAACCTATTTAGAAAGGTAGAAGACATTATTGTATTTGATTCTGTCAGCGGTGCTAGAGGCAGGTTTGGTAATTAGTATACCTCTATAAGCCGATTATAATCTATGCGGATCGGCGCTAGCGACCAGCGTCCGGTTGTCGAAGGATAGTTTGCTGTCGTATACAACACCCAAATCTCGAATAACGTCAACTGTAGTCAATGGCGTATCATCTATTTTATAATTAAAAATTATAGGATTAAGTTTTTTTGAAAAACTTATATGTTGACACTTGTCTAGATTAAGGTGCATGGCATTGGTGTTACAGTATTTTTTGAATGTATCAATATAAGTTTGGAACAGAATTGCGTGATTTAGGGATGTAACAGTGGAATATATTTTCAGGTCATCAGCAAACAGAGCGAATTTACAAAATTTAAAACAAGCCGCGATATCATTAATAAATATGTTAAAGAATATTGGACCTGTATGACTTCCTTGCGGAACACCTGAAGAAATAATAGATGGTGTTAATACCATACCGTGTAATGCTACTGCTTGTGTTCTATCTTGCAAATACGATACTAGTAAACCATGAATACCAAAAGCTTCAAGTTTCATGATTAATATTCTGTGGTCTACTTTTTCAAAAGCCTTTTTAAAATCTGTAAACACAACATCTACTTGATTTGAATTATCAAGGGCTGTGTACAGATATTCTGTATATGGTATCACATTACTTTGCACAGATTTATTCTTCGAAAAGCCATGCTGATATGGTATAATATAAAGTTTTAAGTGGTTGTTCAGGTGAGCACATATAAACAAAAATCTTTCCAGAAATTGACAATTTGGATATTGGTCTATAGTTAACAATTTAATTTTTTTATCCTGACTTAAGTATAGGTGAAATTAGAGCGTATTTCCATGTTAGGGGAAACGTACCACTTGCCAATGCTTTATTAAATATAAGATACAATGGTTTACACAGGTCCGGACAGTTTTTAATGAAAATGGGTTGTATGTTATCAGGTCCGGCACCCTTTTAAATGTATAAGTGATTTATACAATTTCTAATCTAATTCATAGCAATATGAGGCAAGGTTAGAGACTCATTTAAGGATATAAACGCAGATGTAATGAATTTAACTTTAACTTTAAGTGTTCTAATATATATTTAGAATGTAGTCCATCTGAATTTGTAAACTTCAATAAAGCAGTACTTGTAGAACGTTCGAGATCATATTTAATTACGAACTGATGATTATGAATCACTGATGCAATTTGACAACATGACCATGCGTGGTAGAACATTTAAGAATTTATGTCTTTTATAGCTTGTTCAAACATTCAAATGTTTTACACATTGTGCACTCAATTAAGTTTCATTAGGATCAAGTTTCAAGTACTTGAATAGTTATTTTTTCATAGAGATTTTGATTTTTTAAAGAAATGAAGTATAGTACTAGCATCTTGCCACCGCGAAAACTTATGTGATCCACCTTAACGTGCATACCGAAATTTCGGCGCTTCGCACCTCGAAACCTATCACGTGTTTGCTAAGCTCAGGTTTATTCGCACAGACCCTATTTTTACGGCTAGAAAACAGCCCGCGTAGCCAGTAGCCATTGTTTCACCTTCACTTCTTGTAATTTTTTATATACAAATAAAGTTGATAACGTTATAAATAAAATATTACATTTTTATGATTTCATTCATAAAGATGTGTAATATTAAATATTTCACTTTTCATAAATTTGTATTCATTTTAACGTTTTTGGATATTTATTATTTAAGTCAATAGTGTTTGTATCTTTTTGGAGAGATTAAAATTACCATTATTCCAAATAGTAATTCCAAGCATTGTTCAAATGTTTGAAACGTACTGGAAGATATTTTGTGTCGATTAATTAAGTAATCACTTATTTAGCCATAGTTAATCAATTTTGGGTGAGCCTTCAGCGCCCATCCTTTAAAAAATAAAAAAATGCGTGAGACTCTCGCGCGGTAGACGTGAAATTTCTTAGCTCCTAGGAAAAGTTTATTTTATGCGTTGCTTTTTTCCATTTGTTAACGATTTGATTTTGATTTTGATTTTGATTGACACTCTGATCATCAAAGACAGCATTATTAACTGTAATGTCGTATAGTCTATAAAGAGGAGATTGGATTATATATTGTAGCCATATTTTTATAGTTCCTTTTCTCACCAAACCAATTAAATAACTCAATCTGTGTATTTTTCTTCTTTTTATGTAGACATTAATACAATGATCATCATCAATGTTTCTTCGCAAACGATTCACCATCGTATTCACAGATATTGGAACATTAATAATTTGCCCATAAATCCCATGTTGACCATGTACATGTCGTAAACGTCGAATTTGCATAAATGGAATTCTGGGTGAAATTAACCTCTCTGACACTAAATCTAATTTTGGTAGATGACCAGGTAATTCTGGGTAGACAAAACCATTTGACTTCGATAACATTGGAATGGTATTCCGAGTGAGAGCATTTCGGCATGAATTGCACGCCATCACATCTTCAATGATAATGGCTGGAAACGCAGTATGTAAAAGTTGCTCGTGCTTAGGATCAACAGGTTTCACATCGTTCTTAAACCATATTCGATCACATATGGAACACACTGTACCTAGTGGATTATTGAAAAATTATTTATCAAATTCGCGATGAGCAGGTTGAAAGAATGTAAATTTTGTGTATGATGCACTAGTGGGTGCATTTATATTTGCCGATGGCTCAGCTGTATCAGATTCATTTCGTTGATTTTTCACACCGCGTGTGTCTTCACGTGTAGACTGAATCAGTGGCATTCAAATTCTCTATACCACTCACTAAGTCCTCACTTAACGACGGTATCGATTCATCCGGTGTATTTGAGGTCGTTGGAAGGTTATGTTGTCCACCGTGTTTCTCTAACGCCCTTTGCCTGGCTCGATACTCTCTACTTCTTTCCAAGTTGGCACTTTTCTTGGCGGTTTATTCGTTCTCTAAAGGCTCGCACTCTGTCTGTACTTATCTTTTTCTCCATTTCACTTTTCACACAATGGAAATTGTTAGCTAAAAGATTAAACTGTGTTTGTGTAATATATAATAAAATACGCAAGCGTCTACTGGTTGCCTTATGCTACATATACGCACAGTACACGCGGCGCATGCGCGTTTCACTTTTCGTGACGGAAGCGTTTCACTTTTCGTGACGTTCAGGCCAATTTTCCCTACCGCGCCTATAGAAGTTTTACTTCAAGAAAAAAATTGATCTTACAATTTGCTCCTATTCTACGAATCTTCCTTCCTGTGCTATCCTACATTTTATGTTTAACTTAATTTGCTTAGTCTTTATAATACTACTTCCAAAATAAGAGAAATATGACACTTAATCTATTTTATCACCTTCTATTCTAACCTTTATCCTTCGTTTGGTTTCGTTCTTCACTAACCTCATCACTTTGGTTTAATTTATATTTATTTTCATAATATAATACCTAGTTCTTACTTTCTGCATACTATTTAATAATTGTTCTAAATGCTGCTTCATTTCTTTTAAGATAGCTATATCATCGGCAAATATCAACATATTTATTTCTTTACCCTGAAATTTCATGCCTACAACCTTGTTGATTCTATTTATATTATAGCAATATATATGATAGATTTGATAGCTTCTTCGTATTAGTTGTGACGTGTGGAAATTTGACAACAAAACATAGCGATCCACGTCTAACCACTGCTGAACAAAACCAACTGATTGTAGAAACTGCAGCTGAAATGCCTTTTGTAACGAGTGATAGACTACACCACCTGCAACTAGGATGTTCCAGAAAAACAAATTGTAAAAGCCTTCATAAGGCTAAAGACGTCGATGTACGCGTATTAGCTGAGAATATTGAATTATCGCCGGCTCATAAACAAGCACCAATTAAATTCTACAATATAATTCAAATAGAGACTGTTACAATCGTTTTTAAGATTTTAAAAAGGTCCGAAGTTATACTTGATCGGAAGAGAAGTCATTCTTCACACATGAACGGCGGTAACGAACACGATTCAATGACGATTCCACCCGAACGTATACTGCTAGACAGATATAGCTGACGCATTAAAATGTGGTGATAGTGAATCCATCCATACACAGGGTGGACCAGAAGAAATAGTGCTAATTGCGCCTCCAACATTTACCGGACAAGAATATGTTAGGGTTTTGGAAAAGGTTTCCTAACTTTTTTAAGTATATGTATTTATAATTGTATATCGTATTAAATAAATACAATATAATGTAAAGTTGCATATAGATATTTTCCCGTTTTGAAAACGTGTATGAATATTATATGTAGGGCATTGGAATTAAATGTATAATTGGATTGACGATAATACGTTCAAGACTAAAATTCAACGTCAATGGTTTGTATTAAAAGAACAATAAAGAACCATTTGGACAAAGCAGTAAATATATTAGTTTAATAATATTTTTAGTTTGAGCCTAGGAATCTCCAATTAATTGTATGATCTCTTAAAAACACACCCTGTACATTACATTCGAATAATTTAATAAGATTGAACAATTTATAATCATAGCAAATTAAACACACACACACACACATATACTCAAATAAGACAATAAAATGAAACAAAATTCATGTAGGGATTAATATAAAATTGTTATGGAATAAACGATTATTATAAACAGACGGATTAATCATAGGCAATAGAATAATCTAAATGAGAGGCCTTGCCTATACCTTGCTATATCACTGATCACGTGTAGAGCTTGTATATACCTACATTATGTTCTAAACGTGACATAATAGTATAGAATATCACCCAAATACCGTAACACAAAGCATTAAGTAGCTAGATGTACATTTCAAGGGCTATGCCCCCATCTTCACTAGCACAAGAAAATATAAAATATAAATACCTCAATCACGATTCGTGACAGAGGTATTTTATTTAGTTTTATCCTTTGCTACTGAAGATGGGGGCATAGCCCTTGAAATGTACATCTATCTACTTAATGCTTGTTACGGTATTTGGGTGATATTCTATATTGATATTTAACACCGTAGTGATAATTTTTAAAATTCCTTGTATAGTAAATAATATACGTCGGAACAAGTACAACAGACATATTGAAATAGCTATAAAATATAATATTATAATATATGGAAATATTACAGTCTGAAGACAAAATTTATAAACAAATAAACAATACAAACAGACACAAACAGATGTTTACAAATCGTGAAAGGTTTTGATGATATAAAATCGGAATATTTGCAATATGCACGTGCAATTAAAAACGGTTTCAGTTTGCGCTTAAATATTAAGGAATCTAATCCTCTGATGTGCGGTGGCAGAACGTTATAAATTTTAAAGGCCCGAAAGTTTGTATCATTTTACGATTTAGTCAGGCGATAGATATCATGACACATGTTAGACTTATTTCTGGTATCGGAAGATAGATAAATAGAATATGCAATAAAAAAGTTAAAGAATAGTATAGTGTAGACGTGAAAATTCAGTCAAAAGAATTTTTCGTTTGACTGAATTAGTCAAAAGTTAGTTTCCTTGATCATATATAACTAATATAGAATATCATATATAGCTATTGGTATTTTTTTGCAACTGGCGAACGTCCGCGGCTGCAAGGGTTTGCGTACTCGTCTTACAGCCCTGGAGTAAGCACAGTCTCTAAAGCGTTCACATGTAAACATCCTCAATGGCATATCGTATTGGTTTGTTACTGTCTGTGCAGCGGTTATCGGTGTGCGGACGTTCGCCAGTTGGAAAAAATGTACCTGTATTTTGCTGGAAAGGGAACATAATTTAGAACAAGTGTCTTGCATATCAGCTTTACGGCATGTGCTGTAACTACACAATTTAAAGTTGCGATGAATTGAAATTTTCATACTTCGTTAATAAGATATTGTTGTTAGTGTTAGTTATACTAAAGGTAAAATAATTGTGAGTAATGTGTTAATAATCGCGTTGTAATTTTTTAGCAAAACGTATAAGAAAGCGTAAAACACATACACAAACTAATATGAAAAAGCTATCAAATTACACAGTATATGAGAAATTACTACTAGCTGTAGTCATTTGTTCATTATATTATTACATATATGTACGTGCAGATATCAGTAGCAAGGATCGCAAACTTTCCTCATTACAGCTAAGTGATTTCATTGGTGCAACTCATAGAATTGGATACCGGGACACGTCAAGGACATGCATATACGCATAAACAAAAGCAGATGCTTTTTAATCAACTTATAGCGAAATATAATACGAATTTTGTATGTTTACTAACAGATTCATCAGCAAACAGCTTATTAAGTTATATAATCATGCGTGTCTGCTATAAGTAATGCACATTTCTTTGCTGACTGAATCATTTATTTATTTATTTATTTATTTATTCATTATAGGAATACAAACAGGTTAACCCATAAACAGTATTCACTAAAGCACATAATATTTTCAAAGTAAATAGTTAAATTAAATTAAATCATACTTCCAAACACCATAAAATTAGATAAATAACATAATATTTGTTCGATTGTAATAAATAATAATAACAAATTGAAGATATTGAAATATATTAAACAGAATAATATCCTAGATTCTAATAATAATAAAAGTTAATGTTCATTGATATTTTGTTTGACTATTATTTTGTATTGTGACAGAGATAAGTAAAATATGTCCACATTATTATTATAATTTCGCATTAATCGTAAGATTGGCGAAAAGTGGAATTGATTGGTATTAGCGCTGTTCACACGGAATAAAGATGTTTGTCTCAACGCTTTATTACACACATTTATGTTAATTAATTGCAATAAATCTAAACAATCGAAATGCGCATTGGTAATTTTATATAAAATTATACTATCTCGATAAGTTCTAGTGTACAACAAAGAATGCAATTTTAATTTCTCACATCGATCATGATAGCTGTTATATTCAATTGAAAATCTGTTACAAACATATTTAGAAAAAATTCTTTGGATACCTTCTACGTTTGCGATGTGAATTGAGTAATGACAGTTCCAAATGACAGACGCATAGTTCAACAAACTCAACACAAAAGCATTATACAAGATTTTCATAGTATGTATATTGTGAAATAATTTCGAAGTTCTTATTACAAACCCTAGCATTCTATATGAATTAGCCTTCACATAGTCTACATGATCAACGAAAGCCAATTTCTCATCATTTATTACACCAAGGTCTTTGATTTTAGAAACTTTGTTAAGAACCCTGTCATTCAGCATGAAGTTGAAGTCTATTGGATTTTTGTTTCTCGTAAAATTTATTTGAATACAATTTTTCCTCGTTTAAAAACAAACAGTTATCAAATAGACGGTCAAGATCGTTTTGAAAAGCAATACAATCATCAATGGTTTTTACAGGGTTGTAAATCTTTAGGTCATCAGCATACAAAATGAAATTACTATTTAAAAAGCATGTGTCAATATCATTTATATATATGCAGAATAATAATGGACCAAGTATAGACCCTTGTGGAACGCCAGAAGTACAAGTATATTCGAATTTTGATACATGACCATTCACTGAAACGCACTGCACACAGAGATTATTAATGATTGCTCTAATGCAAAAGATTATTTATTATAATATTTACCATGATCAAGTTAAAATTGAATTATGCCTATACTTCAAATATTTCTCTCATGAATATTATTATTCTTATTATTATTATTTTTGAACAATATATATATATTTTAATATTATTTGTTTTTAAATATTGGGTGATATTCTATATTATAATAATTTATTTTGCAATTTATTTTACATTTACACTCGTTGTATACCTTATTTCACTAGACAATCTAACACATCGGTTTGAAAGTGTTAACTTATGTACTTATTTTGTAGGCTATTTATTTAGATTGTAAATATAGTAAAAAATATTGTAATTATTATTAGTATAGAACATTACGCAAATACCGTATCTTAAAGCATTAAGTAGCTGGATGCGCATTTCGAAGGCTATGCCCACATCTTCAGTAGCACTAGATAAAAACTAAATAAAATTTTCAATAAAAACTCTGGTATTAATGAAATATCTTGTTCTAGTTGTCCTAAAGTATATATAGAAGACAAACACGTAGACCAATTGAAACTAGATTTAAGGAGCATTTAGCTCGTTTCAGATTAAATAGAAAAGATGAAAGTGTTGTAGCCGATCATATTTTTGTAGTGATAATATTAAATAAAACAACACCGTAGTGATAATTTTTAAAATGTAATTATTATTGTAAAAATATTTTTTTACAATTTGTAATACAAGAATTTAAGTCTTACACTATACTATCGTAATGTTTAAGTAAATTTTTTATAAAGATTTTTGGATTTGGACTTGCTTTTATTTCATTTTGAAACGAGTTATAATTTATAGTAGAATTATGGTGTATTCTTCGTATTTACCATAATTGTTTTTAACTGGGAATATGTGGATTTTCTCTTTTTGACGAGTGTTATGAAAATTGTATTCTAAATTAGTATTTAATATTAATAAATCAATCAGAGGGTTAACTTCTATTTCTAGCTCTAAGACATTTATCCTATTTCTAAGGTTTCTAAATTATAGTATTTTATATATTTATATATATTCCTAAGCGGACATTAAAAAATAATAAAAATAAAAATAACGAGTCAAAAATTCTAGAATTACATTGATAAAATATTCTCACCAAATTTCACAACCTCAAAATCACAAAGTTTTAAGACAACTATTTCACAATCACAACTGAAATCCTGATTTTTATAAATTAAATCACATCTGTCATAAGATATTTTATCTTATAACAGACCAATTATATTGCATTATTTATTTTAAATAAAATATATATTATATTAAAATCCATTAGCAGACCGTTGAGGCGCAAATGGGATTCTTACCTTTCACCTCAAATTTCTATAGTTAAATAGTCTTTTCTCTGCTTTTCCTAAAACCAAACTGATCTTCTCCTAGCCTTTCCTCTACTTTATTTTCTAGTCTCCTATAAATAATCTTTAACAATATCTTCGATGCATGTGATAGTAGGCTAATGGTCCTATAGTTCTCACACAAATTAGCTCCTATTTTCTTCAGCATTGTTACTATTCTACTACGCTGAAAATCCTGTGGTACTTCTCCCTTCTCATATATTTTACAAACTAACCTGTATAATCGCTCCTGCATTTTTTCCCCTGCGTGTTTTATTAATTCGGCTGGTATCATATCAATCCCCACTGCTTTGTTATTCCGTAAATCATTTAATGCTCTATGAAACTCTGACCTAAGTATGCTAGGACCTAAGTCATCCTCATCTATCTGTTCCACACTTTCTAGCTCCTCCATGTCCTGCCTACCTTTATATAAATCTTCAAGATACTCCTTCCATCTTCTAGCTTTTTCCTTATTTTCTGTGAGTTCCTTACCCTGCTTATCACATATAATGTTACCCTTTGGTTTTACTTTAGAAAAATGTGACTTAATTTTCCTGTAGCCCAAATCTACTTTACCTCTTCTCATATCCTCCTCAATATCCTCACAGTTTCCTTTTATCCACTCTTCTTTCGCTAGCTTGCATTTCCTATTAATTAAGTTCCTTAGTTCCTTATATTTTTTCTGTCCTGCTTCTGTGTTTCCAATTTTAATTTTTCTTCTTGCTTCTATCATTTCAACTATTTCTTCCGTGATTCATTCCCTCCTACCTGCCCTTTTCTTTGTGCCTAATACTTCATTTGCTGCTGTAGTTAACCCATTTCTGATTTCCCTCCATTCGCAATCTATGTCGCTCCTTGATGTTCCATTAGCCATGATTTCTACTTTCTGCTTGTACTTTTCACATACATCAGCTAATTTTAACCTATCGACATCTACTCTGACCTGTTTGGACTTCTGTAATTTCTTGAATTTGACCTCTGAGTCCAGGACTACTAAATTATGGTCACTATCAATATCTACTCCAGGGTAACTCTTACAATTCTTAATCTGGTTCCTAAACCTCTCTTTAACCAGCATGTAATCTATCTGATACCTCCCTATATCTCCTGGCATTTTCCACGTATATATCCTGCGCTTGTGATTCTGAAAAAGCGTGTTTGCTACCACTAGCTTATTCCTAATACAAAATTCTACCAATCTATCCCCTCTATCATTACGTGTTCCTATTCCATATTCTCCTACTATTGAAACTTCCTTTCCCTTACCTACTACGGCATTCCAATCTCCGATTACAATTAGATTATCCTGTCCTTTAACGTTTGCTAACCTAGATTCAATCTCCTCATAAATGGATTCTACCTCCTCATCATCGTGACTTGAAGTTGGCATATATACTTGCACTATAACTGTGTCCGTTGGCTTCGTGTCTAATCTAATAGTTATAATTCTATCACTAACTTGGCAATAACTCTGTACTCTACATCCCAACTTTCTATTCATTATAAAACCTACACCGGTATGCCCATTATCTGATGCTGTGGTTATTAATCTATATTCTCCTGACCACGTATCTACTTGATCTTTCCCCCTAACTTCACTAATCCCTACAATATCCAGTTTATATAAACATTTTATATAAATATTTTATATAAACATCTTATTTTATTTCAAAGCATAGTAACGATACACATATATTTCAATTTCGAGGTTTTTGTCAAAAAGCTACTAAGGAATAGAGTAAAAGAATTTTAATTTGTATTACAATATTTCATTACTTTATATATACCAACATTAAATTGAAACTCAACATGTGCGTTATGCTTTTGTTAACACATTATTTGGTACATACATGATTTGTAATATTTAGACTTAACTGATATTTACAAAAGTATTAAACCGAATGAAACTTAGAGCGAATTTGCTACCTCATATTTATGTTTATTGGTTAAAATATTCAAAACCCTTTTAATCATGTTAAAAAGTCTATAGCCACCTGATGTCGTTGATATGATGCAATATATTAGAACTCTGGTGAAACTTGGTAAGTAGAAGTTCTTAATTAATTATTCCAATTATAACGTCAGGAATTTGTAAGTTTCCAGTTACATTTACTGTCAAGTTTAGCGACGCATGGTTTATCTCAACTTATAGCAATGGTGTAGAACGTATCTACATGATATACATATTTTAATATATGTAATCACAATTTAAACCCGTTAAATATTTGGATACGAAAATCTCATAAGTAAATACTTATGAGTATTGCACTGTCGCAACGGAAATATAATCTTCAAGACAATTTAATATTAAGAAAAATATTCGCATTAACTTCCATAAAAACTCTAAAAAGAGCAAACTATTCAAAGTCAATGTTATTACAACTCTTAACTATAGCGATGTGTAGTTCACTCGCGAACCATTCACTCTGAACGGTTCAATCAAATGACAGGCGTAATGTGACGATGTTTTGCAACGACCTATAGGTCACCATGACCTAGTTCGTGAACTATCAACTAGATGGTGCACGGTGTACGTATTGATGTACTTGCACTAGGTCCTGAACCCGTCGTCTACTAAACCGTTCATGAATCACAACGGCTCGTAAACGATGCAGTATAGTATACATTACATATACAGTACTAACATTTATTTAGTGATAAAGTGTGTTGGTGAACGGAACGAAATAGGAAACTCGATGCAATGTTGCAACAGCAGCATTGTTGAGCTGCGTCACAATTTATATGTTGGTATCAGATTTCATTTGGAATAATATAATTACTATATTCGCAAGATTAAATATGTTCTTAAATATGTCATGCCACAGCAAATTTTTGTAATAATGCAAAATTAAACATCTAAATCTTCTATTTCATACTGAGCGCAATGCAATCACTTCATATCAAATCAAAGCGTTGAAGTTTGAACAGAGAAGATTCGGAATAATAAATATAAATTATAATACCAAACAAAACGATTCTATATAGTTCATTTTATTATAGTTTGTACATTTAATTTTCAAGTGTTAGTAAAGTAGTTTATATATAGAGATATAGGGAGGTATCAGATAGATTACATACTGGTTAAAGAGAGGTTTAGGAACCAGATTAAGAATTGTAAGAGTTACCCTGGAGCAGATATTGATAGTGACCATAATTTAGTAGTCCTGGACTCAGAGGTCAAATTCAAGAAATTACAGAAGTCTAAACAGGTCAGAGTAGATGTCGATAGGTTAAAATTAGCTGATGTATTTGAAAAGTACAAGCAGAAAGTAGAAATCATGGCTAATGGAACATCTAGGAACGACATAGATTGCGAATGGAGGGAAATCAGAAATGGGTTAACTACAGCAGCAAATGAAGTATTAGGCACAAAGAAAAGGGTAGGTAGGAGGGAATGGATCACGGAAGAAATAGTTGAAATGATAGAAGCAAGAAGGAAAATTAAAATTGGAAACACAGAAGCAGGACAGAAAAAATATAAGGAACTAAGGAACTTAATTAATAGGAAATGCAAGCTAGCGAAAGAAGAGTGGATAAAAGGAAATTGTGAGGATATTGAGGAGGATATGAGAAGAGGTAAAGTAGATTTGGGCTACAGGAAAATTAAGTCACATTTTTCTAAAGTAAAACCAAAAGGTAACATTATATGTGATAAGCAGGGTAAGGAAGTCACAGAAAATAAGGAAAAAGCTAGAAGATGGAAGGAGTATCTTGAAGATTTATATAAAGGCAGGCAGGACATGGAGGAGCTAGAAAGTGTGGAACAGATAGATGAGGATGACTTAGGTCCTAGCATACTTAGGTCAGAGTTTCATAGAGCATTAAATGATTTACGGAATAACAAAGCAGCGGGGATTGATATGATACCAGCCGAATTAATAAAACACGCAGGGGAAAAATGCAGGAGCTATTATACAGGTTAGTTTGTAAAATATATGAGAAGGGAGAAGTACCGCAGGATTTTCAACGTAGTAGAATAGTAACAATGCCGAAGAAAATAGGAGCTAATTTGTGTGAGAACTATAGGACCATTAGTCTACTATCACATGCATCGAAGATATTGTTAAAGATTATTTATAGGAGATTAGAAAATAAAGTAGAGGAAAGGCTAGGAGAAGATCAGTTTGGTTTTAGGAAAAACAGAGGGACGAGGGAGGCGATTCTAGCACTAAGAACGGTAGTAGAAAAAAGAAAGAGGGTAGGAAAGGTAACTTGCATAGCTTTTGTAGATTTAGAAAAGGCATTTGATAATGTAGATTGGGACATAATGTTTAGAATTTTAAAAGAAACGGGTATAGATTATAAGGATAGGAGAATAATTTTTAATTTATATAAACACCAAACTGCCTTAGTTAGAATTGGGGGGGAAGAAGAGGTAGCAAAAATAGGGAAGGGAGTTCGGCAGGGATGTACACTCTCACCGTTATTATTTAATCTATATATAGAAGATGCAATAAACAAAGTAAAAGAAGAGTATAGTGTAGGTGTGAATGTACAGGGAGAGAAAATATATATGTTGAGATTCGCCGACGATATAGCTATATTGGAAGAAAGCGAAAAGAATTTAGAAAGGGTATTGAATGGTATGCAGGCAGTATTGACTAGGGATTTTAACATGAAAATAAATATAGGTAAAACTAAAGTGATGAGGTGTGACAAAAAGGAATGCAGTAGAAAAATGAGGATCACAATAGGAGATAATAGAATCGAAGAAGTGTCAGATTTTTGTTATTTAGGCAGTAGAATCACAAAAGATAATCGAAGCAAGGTAGATATAAAGTGTAGGATAGCACAGGGTAGGAAGGCATTCGTAGAAAAAGAACAGATTTTAAGATCAAATATTGACTTGGGTATTAGAAAAAGATTACTGAAGGTATATGTTTGGAGTGTAGCACTGTACGGGTGTGAGGCGTGGACTATAGGAAAGGAAGAGAAGCGTAGATTAGAAGCACTTGAAATGTGGTGTTATAGGAGGATGATGAGGATTGGTTGGGAAGATAAAGTAACAAATGAAGCTGTACTAGAGTTAGTAGGGGAGAAGAGAAGTATCTGGAGAGTGTTACAGCGTAGGAGAGACAGATTAGTAGGGCATATTCTTAGGCATGGGGGGATTATGCAATTGATCATAGAAGGTAGAGTGGAGGGAAAGAGAGGGGTAGGTAGGCCTAGATTGGAGTATGTGAGTCAGATAGTTGAAGACGTTGAGATGAATAGCTATAGGGAGATGAAGGGATTAGCTCAGGATAGATCGGCATGGCGTGCTGTTTCCAACCAATCTTTAGGATTGCGGACTCTTTAACTAAGTAAAGTAGTAAACATTTTCATCAGTAACTACCAATAAGTATTTTAGAACTTCATATAAATAATCGTGAGTACCTAGAGAAGGATTATATTTCTTTATATATATGTTTTGTATAAATTATAAACATGTTTGTCTTCTCTTCCTCATTCTTAATTCAAAATAAGTATTGTAATATTTCAATTTATTTATTTTTTACCATTTAATATTTTAATATTGAGAAAAAAACAGATTATTTTCAGTATGTGCATGTATTTCATATAGGTAGTGAACTAGTTCATTTTAAAAAGATGTAGTAGTACACGACCTATAGTTCGTGAACGGTACATTGAAATGAACTACGAACTAGGTCCTCAAAGTGACCTACAGTTTGCCATCGCTACTTAACTAACAACTTTGCATCAGAGAATATTTGCATAGATGTGGAAGATGTAGATAAAGTTAGAATATTTCAATTGTAAATGATACGACTTCAAATTATTATTGCAAAGTAATCGTTCTTGTAACGAATTGTTTATTCGAAATTATTATTTCGATGTCTAACAAAAAATATTTAATCGAAATACAATTATATAAAATTAGTTTAATCATTTCGAAAGAAGAAGCTTTGAAATATTTATCTATCTCGAATATTATATGATTTCTTAGTTCACGAGTACTGATAGTAATATACTAAATTAAAAGCATCTGTACTGAACTGAATATAATATGCCAGAAAAATATTCGAAATGTAAAAATTGAAGTATTTCATACATTAACACATAGATTTATAACTATTGGGTATAAATGTAGTGTTATTTGAACATTCGCTGAAACCAAAATAGAATTTAGTGCATTGTTATTGGGAAAAATCTCAGTCATCAAATTAAATTATATTAATAAAATCTGCATAGCTGTTGACCATACAAATTTTCATTCATTTTAAATGGTCTGGATAATTCTAATAAAAATGAAATTACAGAAAATAAACTATTAATTTATTATAAGTGTAATTTAAATCAATGCATGTCTCTTCCAGTACATTTGAAAATTAACATTAGCCATATTCTTGTGCAACTCCACATTTTTTGTTTTTATACAGTTTATGTAAAGAATCGGGATTATAATAAACAGTAACTGGAACCCTGGAATTAGATTACTTGCCAATATTTCTCATTGTGTCAAGGAAAAGAAGACATTTACATTAGTAGGATTACAAAGGATAATCGAAATAAGGTAGATATAAATGTAGGATAGCGCAGGCTAGGAAGGCATTCGTAGAAGAAGCAGATTTTAAGATCAAATACTGACGTATTAGACAAAGATTACATGTGTGGAGTGTAACATTGCACGGCATGGAAGAGCAGCGCAGAATAGAAGCATTTGAAATGTGGAGGATGATGAGGATTGGTTGGATTGGATAAAGTGACAAATGAAGGCGTATTAGAGTAGAAGAGAAGAGAAGTTTTTGACAAGTGTGAGAATGTAGGAGCGATAAAAATCGATATGTTGATATGTCGATAATATGAAAATAAATATAAGTAAGACCAAAGTGACGAGGTGTGATAATAAGGAAAAACAAGGTAGGAAGGTGTAACGACCCGTTTTCTCGGTCTATATGGTTATTCATTTTTAAACAATGAACAATGTCATGTAAGTTATGTTCCCATCTCTACTACTTGTTCATCTTTCTTTTATAATATGTAATCGTATGTAAGCGTACGCGGGCTAGGCACAATAGTTTGCATCGCGTTATTTAGTGTGTTCGTTGCTGCGGAGGGAGATTTTCGATCTGAACTTGAATTTTAATATACATTTACTTAAGTTTCGACTCCTTCCACGTTCCCCCCCTACATTCAACATACATTTCCTTGAATTCTGACCCCCTCTTCGTTACCACTTGAATTTTAATAAACATTTCCTTGCGTTCCGACCCCATGTTTGTGACCCTGACAATTTAAATACACTGCAGTCCCATAAACCTATTTTCATTCTTAGTAACTTTTTATTCAAATTGACCAATTGTAATGAGTTATGGGTATGTATGTTGTTCCCTTTGGAGTATAAGAGCTTACTGTATAGCATCTAGTAATTTAACTATGTATTTAGAACTAGATTGTTGATATGTACTATTTACTCTGATGTTTTCTATTTGGACACTCGGTGTATATGCTGCGGTCGAAGTGGAGTAGGGGACATTTGATTTTTTGATGCCATGGGCAACTTGTACGATGGGATAGGATTTTACTAGGTCTTCTTCGTATGAATGTCTTAGAAGCAGCAAGAAGCATGAATGTCTTAGAGGCAAGAAGCAGCTCCATGAGAGTTCAGGAGTCGTTTTCCTTGCCATGTGCATTTGAGGTCAGTGTGGATGAATGTGGCTGTTGCTGACTGAGGTTTAACTAATGGGTGAGTCTTAATTAGATTTTCTGGTTGCTTTGCATTCACTTTTACCGATATCTATATAAATTTAATTTTGATTATTTAACCAAATTGGTTCAAGTTAGAGTATGAAGCTAGATAGCCAACATCATCTATTTTCTATCATATCTGAAGATATTCTTTTAGTAGTTTAATTTACAGATTAGCGGTTTTTACGATTTCTTTGATTATTTTTCGTAATCCGTGAATTCAGTAAATTAACGTTCTATTTTTTATTCTTATCTTCAGGGTTAATTTTGGCTTGCTGGGTGATTTTTATCGGGTTTTCAAGATTAGACCATACTTCATTTCACAGTAAAAGTCATAATTTTATATTCAGGGTATTTTTGGTAAAGCACGCTATACCGCGTGCCAAGATGGCATTATATCTAGTTTCCTTCGGTTGTTGAATGCTAAACAGCTAGAGACCCCATTAATCAAACGGTATGACTGTTGAATGACTGTTTAATGTATGTATGTCGGTTGCTTGAACGTACGCGTGAGTAGATGTGTTTAATACCTTTCCTTACCCTCGCGTCGGCGCTGTCAAAATTATTTTGATTATATTGTAAATGATTGGCCATATGGCATATTTTGCGTATCTTTAGTAATGTTGTAATCTTTAGTAATGAACATAAATCGACTTAAATTCTATATTTGTTGTACTTGCGTAGTCGACCAAGGCTTGACAAATATCTATTGTTTATTGTACGTGTCTATCACGGGTAACTCATTGATTTAGTAGTTCTGTATTTATATACTTAACGAATTTACCACGGTTTGATAATATCTGTAGATAATTAATTACTTCTTGTATTATCTTATACCATACAATACCTTATACAATGTAATGTCTTATTTATTTAAAAAAAAATTGTAGTTTTGGTCCTGAAGATGGGTTAAAACCTGAAACCGGTCACCAATATATATCACAATAAACAAATAAGGAAGTACTATTTCTCCCTCACCCTACTAAATTATTCACCTTATTAAAAATTATGGATATAAACGAATCTAATTCATGGATATATTTTTATATTTTTGAAAGTTTTTTGGTAAATCTTATATCCCATTGAATTACTACACAATATAACGTTAATTATGGTGTCATTTGATTTTTGAATAAATGGGAAAAGGTTGGTGATTTAGTTATTGTTTTTTTTAGAACAGTCAAAATTTGAGACTTCAAAGTAAAGAAGTGTCTAATGCAGTGTCGAATACTAAATGCATCGGTTGTGATTTTTTTTTAAGTGTTGCATATTTACCACTCCAGGATCTATTCGAATCTTACAACAATCCTACCATTTAGCCTCACATTACCTAGAAAATGGTATTCTATTTTGTAATTAATAACTAACTAAATTCCGGAAAAATAGTGTAGCTTCGCCATACTCCGCAGAACATAAAATATCTTATAATATATTAACTATTCTTGTACTTTCAATTTATTAAAATCTTGGATACTGTTCATTATATTCTACCGAATCCACAGCTGACCGCCGGGATTTAAACATACAGTTCTGCAATACTTTTACTTACCAAATCATATTAATACGTCGTATAAGTCAGTTAAAGATGCTTACCTGAAATAAGAAAAAAAAAGTTTATCAATGTTGAAAGTATGTAATATGTATCAGTATAATAGTTACAATCTTGAAGCGATCAGGATTGGAAATAATAATCAAAACGAAACACAAATTCATCTAAAAAGATTATAGTAATTAACATTGCTTCTAATATGAAGATAAATCAGAAAAAAAAGTTTTTAATGAATTTATAAAACTATTGTAAAATTGTGTGCATATGAGATAAATAAGAATATAGTGAAACTTTTTATATTATAATTCGCGCTGATGGTAAAATTGATGAGAGTAATTAATTACACTCAAAAATATATTAACGATTTGAAAGCCTCCTTCTTATCTATTCCACTTTTTTACTTTATCCTGTTACATTTTTCGGTCTTGAAATATTTCTCTCCTCTCTTTTCCCCCCCTCTTCTCTGAATAGAAAATGTACATTTATTGTCTATTCTTCATACAACACATACTATCCATACATATTCCATCTAATACATTCGATAGGGATGAAGGACCCAGCGTGTGTGGCCGTTCAATAGAATGGAAGTTCATATGTTTTTCATGTATTTTTTTGTTCATACGTTCATACATTTTTGTTCTTTTATCGTATAATAATACATCGCAACCATATTGTAATTTAATAAAAATATTCGTTCACGATGAAATCACAATGTAGGGTTAATGTACCGATATATGATTGACCTACTTTCTGATTTATGAATATATGAAAGCAATAAATCATATTATTTGCTCCGTAATATGATCACTGTATATAATATAACAAAGACATCCTTGAGAGGATCATCAAGCACAACCATGATCGATCTGCAAATCGAAAGCTATTTCTGTACTGCTCATTCGGTAGCTATTGAACTTGGTATCATGTACTTTTTTATACAGGATCGATCCGAATCAATATCTGAGTTACATAAGACTTTGGAGAAAAATATCTGCTATACGCCTCGAGTTGTAGTATGACTGAAATGGACTGTCACAATGTAACATAAAAAAAAACGATACTGGAATTATTGTAAATCTAACCTGATATCAGTGATCGTGATAACAAAAACCAACGATAACAATAATGTCAATCTAACAATATATCCGCGGCGGTTGCCGTGCTTTATCTGATCAAGCTGATAAACTAGGATGCTGGCCAACAACAACCGTGGACATGGTAAAACGTATAACCAATGAATACTAACTGTATAAAGAAGGTTAACCCTGTGTAATTTTTTTTGTTATATAAATTTCGGCCGAGAGCGACGTCGGCATCAGAAGGATCGGACGATGATGGCAGAGTTCTACAGGTTTTACTTCAGTATCTTGCAATTGCGGCAGCCAGTGTTGTGGCGTATTTGACTGATTTACTATCTTTGTTTTCTTAATAGGATAGAGTGGCATAAGGATTAGATTCTTCTTAAATATAAATAAATATGATATAGATTGGAGTATCTACTTGTGCCGACAGTTGACCGAATAACTAGCAATAGGCTTGTGTAATATATTTGTCTATTAATGAGTACCCACAAATAGTGTCAATAATATAAAAATTTAAAATATATATAATATTATAAGAACCCAATATATATATAATATAGAATATAAAAACCAATACAAATGCAATTCTATCGTTGCCCAAGAAAATAATTGTATCTTTAAGATTATTTATGATAAAAAACTCTTTATATCACTTTTAATCGTATAATGAATCATTACTGACGATTGAGAAGTTCTACGCCAACTGATTTTCATTTTCAATCAATATTCATCGCTTAATTTACATAAAATTCTAAAGAATTTAGAGGAATTTTTAAATTAAGAAAACAGCCGTACCTTAGAAAATTATCGACATATTCGATTGTTATCTAAATACCATTTACACACATAAATATTGCAAACAAATAATCGGGTGCTAGTTTCGTATTTTATTATATCAATATTCACGAAAAAAATATGCCTAAGTTTGCCACGGGCTTACGGGCAATTATATATATATAAGATTGTTCCGGCAACTCGGAACCATTCGGCTCTCGGTTTACTACTTCGTGTTTTCAGCTGTTTTGGTATACAAGGTGGGAAATGGTTGTTTGAATACGAGTATTTGAGCTTTAACAGCATTCCAATTGCTAGAGTTACAAATTACTTAAAATATAAAGTAATCTTAGTTTTCAAACTAGTCTTTTATTTTTATTTTTAACTGTGCATTGATATATCTTTACCATTGATTTCTTATGCCAAATAAATGCTTTGATAAATTGGTTATTTGAATGAATAACACGTGCAGGATTTTACTAACGACTTAGTGTAAAAAACTGACTTCATAGAATAATAGGGTCCTATGTATATATTATTCCTCCTCTATTCAATTCGTTTCTTGCAATATATATCATTTTTCAGAAATCTAGACATTTCCTCTCAAAATCTTTTATTATGGATATATATGGACAACTGTCTTAAAATATAATTAGTTCATTTCATAATCTCTTAACCCGCGAGAGGTCGCACGGGGTATATAATGACCCCATTCACGTGAATATGTAGATATTTTTACATTACTTTAAGCGGGACTCCCCACATTTTATGTATTTTCTCCCAAGTCTTTTTACAATAACCTCTGCAAGAATTCAGCTCCATTCGTTTTTTTTTTGGCCAATATTTCAAGTGGGATCATTTTATAAAAATGATTTTATAAACGTCAAAAGCAAAAATAAAAAGAATCTTTGGATTTGATTTTGAGGAAAGCGAAGAACCTCTCGTAAAACTTGCTATAGGAAGATGTGACATATCTCCAAGGGCACGAGATAGAAAAACAATTGTCTGTAAAATAATCTTGCTGTCTCTGCATTTATATACTCTTTTCAGAGCACATGAATTACATATGCGAGAATTGCAAGGAAATTTGGGATAAGATGATATATCCGAATAAATTTGTATTATATTATTAGTTTTCTATATGTTCAACAATAAATTAATAAAAAATAATATATTTTGCATTTCATTACCTGCTTATGGCCATTTTATTGCTTGGGTCAAAATATACCCCAAGCGACCTCTAAGTGTGTTTATGCATGCGCGACCCTTCCAGGGTTAAGAAACGTATTGAAAGCGCTCCCAAATATTTGTTACATATTTTTTACTAAACTTAGTTTCTGTGTGCATCTTTTATCTATTTTTCAAATAAATAATAATTACTTTAATATTTTTACTAATTTTGTACTACTATTGTAAAAATAACATTGGCAAAACATATCATATCTATAATAAATATCATATAAATATCGTTTGACATCGCAATCATTATCTCTTTTAATTTGATCGTACAATTTATGTTGCACAAATTAAACACATTTAGAATTTCATACGACTTACGGCTAACGGTATACTACGGTAGGCAACCTAATATGGCACGCCTAGCGTGTAATACACGTGTAATGTGCAATAGCAACCCCCGGGGGCTGCAGCCAACAATATCATCTGAGTCCTGAGTCAAATAAGTGCATATATTTCATTGTATTTGTTAATATTGTACATATGGCAAAGCTGTATTCATTTTCCTATTCACCACCATGAGCCAGCACTGTATGGATGTTGTTTTCTAATGAGTAAGACAAAGATACTTAAAAATTGCTTTCTATCCTTTAAGCACGATTTGCCTGTTTGCGTTAGCCTTCTTTATATAGTTTGTATTCATTGGTATAACCTTCGTTATAAGTAAAAATTCTTACACACGAGTTATATAAGGTACGAAATGACAAACGATATACGTTTATATTATCGGTATTGATAGTTGTAAATAATCAAATAAAATATAACAAAAATTAGCCTACCCATACTCCTTGAATTATATTAACGTTGGATGGTACGTATTAATACGAGACCGATAGAAATAACTTTTAACTTCGTAAAAAACAAACACACTCTACTATTTGGGCAAATACATGTAAAAGAGTGCACGGATACCAAATTGTTCATGAATAAATTTAAAAAAAAACATCACGATATACGGTAAATGAACTCACAAGATAATTAATAAGTGCACTTTGAATAAAATTTAACATGCTCGATCGCTTATATAATATAAAATC
Source organism: Leptodirus hochenwartii (assembly GCA_947310635.1). NCBI lineage: Eukaryota > Metazoa > Arthropoda > Insecta > Coleoptera > Leiodidae > Leptodirus > Leptodirus hochenwartii. Next base: position 6,486,914 of record OX371186.1, read on the forward strand.
ATCAAATCGAAAGGTACCGCGGCGCTTAAGTCTATACTTATCTCAGTAAGTTTATCATCATGTGGGCGTTAACTTCTAGAACCGCATACAATATCCGAAGTAACTAAACTGTTCAAGGTATCAGAACATTGCAAAAAAAAGACGATAACAACCGCAAATAAATATGAAAATTTAGATCCAAACAATGTGTGAATTGAAAGGATTCAAAATCCGGGGAAAAGGGCTGAAATAAGTCAGCGTGACCTACGGGAACCTTACAACTTTTGAATGGGTAGTATTCAGCAGTCAGGAATATATTAAATAAGAATAATTAAATGTGCCAATGTGTGGTTTCAACAAGATGGTGTGATAGCGTACATTGCAATGACCATTTTTCGAAATATGTTTCCTTGGCGCCTATAATTTCCCTAAAATCTTCCATCGGGACGTGCCGTATCTCCGTCGCTCTCCCGATCTTTCAACATGTGATTTTTTTCTTTGGAATATTTAAAATCACGTGTCTACATTCACAAACCTTGTACGTTGAATGATTTGAAGGAAGCCATCCGTCAGGAAATTCGTCTGATCGATCGTCAGTTGTTGGCCCGTGTGATGGACGATCAAAGAGAAAGGCTTGAAAACTACGTCCAAGAAGACGGTCGCCATCTTAGCGATATCATTTTTAAAACTTAACCACCTTGTATGGCATGCCTTTAAGCTTTCATTTTGTACAAATAAATGTGAATTTACTTAAAATACAACAGTTTAATTTAAAGAAGTCAGGTTCCCGTGGGTCACCCTGTATAATCATGTAAGATAAACATTAACAACAAACCTTGATCTTAAGGCTCTTGCATATTTATTTATTTTTCTTTCACACACGAATACATCGATCATCGATTAGCTCAATTAATAAATAAATCTTAAAAAATAGAGTTCATGAAATATAAATCAATGACATACTTAACAGAAATGTAACAGAACATGAAAAAAAAATACACGTATTCCTAGATGAATGAAGATTTGTATGCGAAAATTTCTTTGACACAGCGTATTGTTGTATGATAATAATATCAATAATTAATATATATAATAAATAAATCCCACATCATAGATAAGCATTGTCTTCAAAGAACTAAAAGATAATGAGAATTAAGTGTCTGTATTTAGTATATATATCCAATGTATAGCCAAATTTTCAGAAAATGGAATTGCCAACTATGAAATTCTTAAATAACACAATGAACACTTCCTCGCCATGAAATATATACAAGACTACGTGTGTCAACGTACGCTCTCTTTAGTCTGCGGTTTCCTTCACATACGTACATTTCGACCATTGAATAGCCCAAATCAATAAATAATCTTCCAAATATAAAGGTCCTAGAATCAGTGGCGACTCTTGATATTTCAATGGAGGGGTGCGCATTTCTTGAAAAATAATATAATAGTAAGAAATCTTACCTAAAATGGATGCAAAATGATTAAATTCAATCATTTTTTTAAAGTGGTATTCCGCTCTTCTATCTTTCATTGATATAAACACTCCTTGCACAAGTTTGAGATAAATTTAAATCAGGCAATGGCCTACCTAATTCTTTAATTTTTACTTTGTCCTAAAGAGAAAGCCTACAAAAATCTATTTTCCATAAAGAACTAACATTATTAATTTTTATTAAATTATTTCTATTAAATATATTCTTGGAGAAACACGTGGCAAAATCGTACATACGTAACTACACAGAACAATGCAACTACTTATCTGGCTATTCTATATCCATTTTCCTGTATACTAGACTAGGCTTCTCTGTTGGGACGCTAAAGAATTGCGGCCCGGAATAGCTTAAAACAACGATATATTCTTAGCTGTAGAAGCAGCGTGACGTCACGTTGCAATAGCAACCCGAGCCGCTATTTTGTTTGCGGCGCATACGATACGAAACGAACCAAAGAAACAGATGATATACTGCATCCGTTGGCTCTCAATCTACCGCTTGCAATAGAACGCCACACCGTGTTGTGTTGAGTGCTATCGAACGCAAGCTTTATCTTTTAGGAAAAATAATGCCGAGATAAAATATCACAATACAATTATATATCTACGGTGATGCGCTCAATGTTCAGGAGGGACGCGCAGCCGTAAGGCCTCGAAAGAAACCGCCACTGCCTAGAATATAGATCATTGATGTACTTAACGGATTATGTAACAAAACAGGGAAAAAGTGTACGTACCCCTAGATAAATGGAGATTTGTAGTTTGAAGTGCCTTTGACACAACGTGCTATGTACGATATGGGATACATCCTACAACGTAGATAATCGGGTATTGAATAACCAAAGCAAAACCAAGTGTCGGTTTAAATAAAATAATGAACCATATAAATATTGCCATATTGCACAATGACCGTGTATGCACTTTGTAGTATATTATTGCTTATACATATAGACATATATATGTTGAACCATTAAGAAAAATTAAGGGAAAAAAGAGGTATCGGTATGTGCTGAGTTTAAGGTTCGTTTAAAGCAGTGCGTGTCTACAAAGTGAAAATATTATTTGATTGTAAAACAAATTTTACTCGACAAAACCTACAAATAAATTAATTAAAAAAAATATATTAATACACGCTCTATGAACTGCTGTCAAAGAACCTTCACTTTATATTTGCCACAATTACGTTTTTGTTAAATTATTTATACTTTTATAAGCGGCGTGCGTTACCAAATTGAAATCAACAACTTTTACTCTTTAATGCGCGAATAAATGAATTAATATTAAGTTAGATAAGTCACGTGTATATCGTCATTTGGATTGTTTTTTGTTTGTGCTTCGAATTATTATATTTAATTAAAAATGTCTTAATGACTGACAAAGCTATAACTGTTTAGAATTAAGTTACATAATTCCCTTATATATTGAAAGAATATAGTTTATTAAATATACAGACGTAACAGAAGCAATCACATTCCAGCAAATTCCATTGTCCAGGAAGTGCTGCACCTAAAGTTGATAAATAGAATATGGCTATATTATAATATTTACTGAGGATCCTGCGTATCTGCTTCAATCCAAATAATTTAAGGAGGTGTATTCAAAGACAATAGTAATGACCCAATAGATGAATTCGTTTACATTTATCATATTTATAACACAATTTATCATACTCAATCCACGTATATAGCTCAAACATGCTGTGTAGTGTAAACTAGTGTTGTGCCTATTTAGGGGTAACATATCAAATTTTAAATAATGTATTTCTTAAAATGGATCATTGATCATCGTAATCAAATACCATAATTTTAAATGTGTTTATTTTACATAAGACTTTTGTACACTCTTCGATAGAGAATAAATTTAGACTAATTAAAGTTAAAGTTGACAGGAGCTATTAGCTATAAAGAGAAGGATCCTCACAATGACAATAATATATTATTGTGATATTGTAATATCTATAATAATATTAATTGTAGATAAGGGTAAAATCAATTGCAATAGAAATGATCCGATATAGGGACTGGATTAATAATACACGGTACAGCGCGTGCGCATAGCCTCAGCCGTCGATCAGATGTGTGTGTTGTCTTCTTACGCTCGTACCCGTACCATAGAAAACAGTAACAATCTTACACTGCAGTGATAAATTAAACGATAGTTTGTATTTATAATTATATTCATTTTAAGAATGATCACTACAGTGTTAAATAATAGTATTGAACATCACCCAAATACCGTATCTTAAAGCATTAAGTAGCTGGATGCGCATTTCGAAGGCTATGCCCCCATCTTCAGTAGCACAAGATAAAAACTAAATAAAATACCTGTGTCACGAATCGTGATTGATATACTATTAAATAAATAAGTCGACATGACAGAAGTACTTCAAAAATGGCATATAATATGACCTATAAAGCTTTACAAACAATATAAATTAATAATTAACGAAACTAACAAGTAACAACAATAAACATTGGCTTATCAAACATAAAATAACCAAAATTAAATAAAATAAAAATAAATTTAAAAATACATCTTATTAAATAAATTAAATAGAGAAGATGAAATTGGGCCTCGATCTAAATTCATTAAATTTGAATTAGATTTATGCATGTATATACTTTCATAAGTATTTAACTCGGAATAATTCAACACTTTTAAGTAATTTAAGTGAACTAATTTGAATAGGATGACCTGATTCAAAAATATGCTCGGCTACAGCAGTTTTATCTTTTCTATTTAATCTGAAATGAGTTAAATGCTCCTTAAATCTAGTTTCAATTGGTCTACGTGTTTGTCCTATATATACTTTAGGCAGTGGCAGCTCGTGACATTTCGGGGGGGGGGGGCATTTCTTAAATATAGCATAATAGTGAGAAATCTTACCTAAAATGGATGCAAAATGATTAAATTCAATCATTTCTTGAAAGTGAATTCCACTCTTCTATCTTTCATTGATATAAACTTTTCCAAAACTTTTTCGTTAAAATTGTAAATATGTTGCAGCACATTTTTATTAATACACATCATCGCCAACGCGTTTAAACGATCATTACCCATAGTATTTCGCAAAAAAGTCTTGATTCTTTTAAGTGTTGAAAAACAACGCTCTGATTCAGCAGTGGTCATCGGGGTTGTTAAAATAATTTAAAATATTTTTATAGTTTCTGGGAAAGTTTCACTGCGATTATTTTGTAGCAATAATGAAAGAAAATTTGTGGCTCCAATTATTTGATAAAAATCCGGACGCGAGTAAATGACTTCTAATGTTAGGAATGCTGTAATGAATTCCAATATTAATAGCAATACGTATATTTGAATCATACGGTATATATTTTGAAAGATAATAGTCTAGTATATTTCCATTCAACGCATCCGCTTCTTTGTTCTTTTAAAATTCAGTTTAATATCACACATTTCTCTCCAGAAATGTCTTTTAATCACAAATCAACACATCACAACAAATATGTACATAAACTAAATCTTCAATATTTCGATACATAAAAATCAAAGATCACTCTCACACAAAGAATCGGATGTCATCTGCACACGACCCGAAAAACATCAACTACACATCAAGCATACGCACCATAACATATATAAGGCCTAGCTCACAGAGTGATCATTCTGTCATCCCTAATTCATAATCAATCACTATTCAACCATCAACCGTTCAATCAATAAATCAATCAATACTTCGAGCATCGTTTTCATTTAGTCCATTATTACTATCTACCCGTACCGTCCGTTTCTCTATACTAATTCTGTTTTTAATTTGGTTTTATTATGAGTCCTAATATGAATTATAGTCCTAATTAAGCTCCAAAAATTCTCACAAACAGTTCCATCAAAAACATATCTAAATATCAATAACGTTTGGCACCAATTCGTAATATCCGTAGTATCGTCGCACTGAATAGCAAAATCGGATTTTTTAATTTGAATACAAATTTCCCCTTTGCATACCGCAAGCATACTATCTAAAATATCATTTTGTATTGTTTTAGAGGTCCCCTTGAAAACTGTAGGGTCTTGCAGATGTTATCGCAATGTAAAATCTAATTCTGCAAAAAAATCGACCAATTCTCTAAATATTCAACGATTCTTCATTCTCGCGGTGACCTCTGAGAGCTAATTCAAAACCACTGCAAAATTTCACGCAACAAATATTTCGTTTTAAAATATAGCGATTGTTCCTCGCTTGTTCGTTATATTCTAAGTATTACATGTTTGCGATATGCAGAACTAAGCTGAGACATGATGTTTACTTTGTCAAGTAAAGCCAACTGTGCACATGAACTGATACGGCCTCAAGATGATGCATGCTTTCTTATATTATCAGGAAGGTGATGCAAATCTTTCATACCTATTCTGGCCCAATTCTGATCCATTCCAGTTGCTGCAGGGTTGTAATTTAATATACATGGAAAGCAGTACAATAAGTTGCAAACTTCACAACCACATATCCATGTATTTTTTTTGTAAATGTCTCTTGTAAAACGACGCGTAAATGTTCTGTTTTGTGCACGTCTTGCACAAGTTTGCGATCAATTTAAATCAGGCAATAGCCTACCTAATTTTTATTAAATTACTTCTATTAAATATATTCTTGGAGAAACACGTGGCAAAATCGTACATACGGAACTACACAGAACAATGTAACTGTCTTATCTGGCTATTCTATATCAATTTATATACATATATACTAGACTACTCTGTTCTCTGAACTCTGAACTGTTCTCTGTTCAGTGCTAAATTATCGGGGCATCCATGATCCAATATCTTAAAACAACAATATATTCTCAGCTTTGAAGTAGCATGACGTCACGTTGCTATGACTCTTATCCCAGTCCACTGGTATGTGTGCGACTTATACTGCATCGGTCGTTCTCACTCTATTGCTTGCAATATTGTGACACTCATCTCATTGCCTGCACTAATCGCATATGCATTCAACTTGTACTCGATGGCTTGGTTGGCCGCTGGAATGTGTCGTACATTAGTCGATATATATATATGCGACTCGCGAACGATAGAAACAGATGATATACTGCATCGATGATATCTACATCGATATACCACAAGGGAACGACACACCATGTTGTGTTGAGTCTTATGTTCGCGGCGCAAGCTTTATCTTTAAGAAAAATAATGCCGAGATAAAATATCGCAATACAATTATATATCTACGGTGATGCGCTCAATGTTCAGGAGGGGCGCGCGGCCCTGCGGCCTGCATAAGGAACCGCCACTGACTTTAGGACAACTAGAACAAGATATTTCATAAATACCAGATTTTTTATTGAAATCAAATCTTTGGGATTTCCTAGAAAATTAGCAAGACTATTAGAAGTGTTATGTTACTTTAAAATTATATTTATTTAAAATACTATCTGAACCACGTGCAATTATAAGATCAAATGGTAATTTAACAAATTTTGGAGTTGAATTATTATTTTGTTCTAAACTACTAATATTTCTGATATCTCTTGTTCCTTTAAAATTTTTCAACATGTTACTTATAATTTTATAAGAATAGCCATTTTGTACTGCTATTATTATAAAATTATTATTATTATTATTATTACTATTATTGCTGAACCAACTAATTGTAGAAACTGCAGCTGAAATGCCTTTTAAAACTGGTGATCGATTGTCAACACCATTTGCAAGTAGAATGTTTTAGAAAGACAATTTATAAAAGCCCTCATGAGGCTAAATACGTCGATTTATTCCTGCTGAGTATATTGAATTATCGTCAACGTTAAAAGTTAAATAAATATTTCCTATTTCATTCTTCACAACTACTGCCTTCATTCTAATCCATTTGAATAAATAAACTTTTATTAATAAACTTAAATAATTATGAATGAGCTATCCAATATTCTAATTTATCATAATCACATATTTCCTGGTACTATTACTAACAATTTATTTTTCAAAATCACTTTTCAATAAACCGCTTGTAAAATCGTCACTACGGCGTTAAATAATTGTATAAAACATCAACCAAAAACCGTAACACAAAGCGCATTTCGGGGGTTATGCTCCCATCTTCAGTAACACAATAATAGAACAAATAAAGATACCTCTGTCACTCACCGGGATTGCTATACAATATAATACAGTTGTGTTATTTGACCCGCACACTCCAATCTAGAATACCTACCCCTGTCTTTCCTTCTACTTTACCTTCTATAACAAATTGCATAATACTCCCATGTCTAAGAATGTGACCTACTAATCTATCTCTCCTGCGCTGTAATACTCTCCAAATACTTCTCTTCTCCCCTCTTACTCTTCTACGGCTTCATTTGTTACTTTATCTTCCCAACCAATCCTCAGCATCCTCCTATAGCACCACATAATGATGAGTAAATTCTATAGCGATGAGTGACATGGAATATTTTGTTTAGTTTAATCTTGCGCTACTGATGAGGAAGCATAGCCTTCGAAATGCCCATTTAGTTATTAAATGCAATGAGTTACGGTATTTGCGTTATAACCGATACAATAAAATTTACTCTTTGTGCAAAAGCTAACCTACATTGCGATATATATCTAGTTTGCATCGTCTTTGCAATTCTAATTCGTAATTAATAAAAAATATTATACTTCTATTTCCAGAAATTTTCTTATACCACATTATGAGCAGTAATTTTGAATGAAAACGTATATATAAATTCTCAAATTGTATTTTTATTCATTTTATTTGAAAAATAAAATCGAAAATAAAATTGTGATAATTCATTGCATATGAATATAGGGGTGGAAAAATCCTTTTTTATATCTCGAAAAAGTTTATCTTTATTTTTTCTGATGAAACGGATAGTTTCGCGCCATGTTCGACGCAGAATATATATAAAAGGGACAATGTGCAGCAGCATATATGCGTGAAGACGGTGACAAAATTCAAAGAATATGGAATGTACTAGCGATGGTCACTTTGAGGGCCTAGTTCGTAGTTCATAGTTCATTTCAATGTACCATTCACGAACTATAGGTCGTGAACTACTACATCGTTTAAAAGTGAACTAGTTCACATCCTATATGAAATACATGCACATACTGAAAAGAATCTCCTTTCTTCTCAATATAAAAATATTAAATGTTAAAAAATAAATAAATTGAAATATTACAATATTTATTTTGAATTAAAAATGAGGAAGAAAATACAACAATGTTTATAATTTATACAAAACATATATATAAAGAAATATAGTCTTCTCTAGGTACTCACGATTATTTATATGAAGTTCTAAAATACTTATTGGTAGTTACTGATGAAAATGTTTACTACTTTACTAACACTTGTAAATTAATTGTACAAACTATAATAAAATGAACTAGATAGAATCGTTTTGTTTGGCGTTATAATTTATATTTTCTATTCCGAATCTTCTCTGTTCAAACTTCAAAGCTTTCATTTGCTATTAAGTGATTGTATTGCACTCAGTATGAAATAGAAGAACTATAAGATTTAGATGTTTATTTTTGAATTATTGCAAAAATTTGCTATGGCATGACATATTTAAGAACATATTTAATCTTACGAATATATTATAATATAGAATATCGACCAAATACCGTAACAAGCATTAAGTAGCTAGATGTACATTTCAAGCGCTATGCGCCCATCTTCAGTAGCACAAGATAAAACTAATATCAATGTCAATGATAAAACAATAATGTCACTGATAAAACTCTGTCACGAATCGTGACAGAGGTATTTTATTTAGTTTGTATCTTGTGGTACTGAAGATGGGCGCATAGCGCTTGAAATGTACATCTAGCTACTTAATGCTTGTTACGGTATTTGGGTGATATTCTATATTATAATTTAACACCGTAGTGATAATTTTTAAAATTGCGAATATATTAATTATATTATTCCAAATGAAATCTGATACCAACATATAAATTGTGACTCAGCTCGGCAATGCTGCTGTTGCAATATTGCAACGAGTTTCCTATTTCGTTCCGTTCACCAACACACTTTATCACTAAATAAATGTTAGTACTGTATATGTAATGTATACTATACTGCATCGTTTACGAGTCGTTGTGGTTCATGAACGGTTTAGTAGACGACGGGTTCAGGACCTAGTACAAGTACATCAATACGTACATCGTGCACCACGTAGTTGATAGTTCACGAACTAGGTCATAGTGACCTATAGGTCGTTGCAAAACATCGTCACAGTACGCCCGTCATTTGATTGAACCGTTCAGAGTGAACGGTTCGCGAGTGAACTACACATCGCTAGAATATATTAAATCTAGTTAAAGACAATAAAATTGGAGTTTTTGGTGTAGCTAAATTTCACTATTGATTCCAGGTAATTCAGTATTATACTTTTATTCGAAGTATGATGGAAGATCTTCATATTGTTAATATCTGGGAAATTTCCTTTACTAATATGCTCAGAGCTATTCAGCAAAAAAACTTTTGTGAATGAAAACATAGTAGTTTTTAACCTATATTGTTAATAATATGAAAATGCTGAAATGTAAAAATATTCTACACAAACTCTTCGTAACGCATATTAGCGTAATTTTTCTATGTAAAAAACTGTCCAAAACTATTTATTTCTCTAAGAGGTATAATCTTGTGCAAATTGTACCTTTACATATTATTAAAAAGTATAATAATAATAATAAAGTGCCTTTACTAATAATAAAGAAAAAATGATAGGTACAGTGACTGTTTATAATGGCGAAGTTCAGCTACATGCTGCTTTTCAACTTAACCATATATGCGAAAGAGAATTTAAATTAAAAGAATTTCAGTCTCACGCATGCGCTATACCAGTCTAAGTCTACTCTTATAATCTAAGCAGGTTTCAAATTATGAGGGTAACATAAACATAGTTCACACAGAAATTGTACGTTCATATAACATTGTTAAATCTAGAAATTTCTTATATACTATAAAAATTATACACATAAATAGCTAATCTTGCAACATAGAAAAAGAAGGAAAGAAACTATAGAATAAAAAGAATAGATTATACAGTTTTAAAAATTGTCATCACGGTGTTAAATAATAGTATAGAATATCACCCAAATACCTTAACTTAAAGCATTAAGTAGTTAGATGTACATTTCGAAGGCTATGCCCCCATCTTCAGTACCACAAGATACAAACTAAATAAAATACCTCTGACACGAATCGTGATTGATATTTTATCATATATTAGTGGTATATTATTAATATAGTATAATTAATAATATACTATTAATTATATACTATTGTGCCTCCATCTACTGAAGATGGGGTATAGCCTTCAAAATGCGCATCTAGCTTCGTAATGCTATAAGTTACGTTATTTGGGTGATATTCTATAAGATTATACAGTATTCTGTAGATGTTTGGCTCCTTTATACTTTATGCATATATTAAACGTCGCCCAAATTAAAATATCTCCATTTTCTGAGCAGTCTCATTAGTAAAAACATTAATCCACAAAAGATGACAGCAATATACTTAAATATATTAGGACTTAATTACCCCTTCATTGCCGCTTTTAACAACCAAACAAACTTGAAAATCTACATAACAATGTTGAATTGAAGTTCGCTCAGGGTTCGCTGTAAATATACGCCATGATGCGGACATTTCGCGTTTCTCCATTATATGAAATAAATTTATTATTTTTATGTAGAGTAGTGTAATTAAAATTCTAAAAACCGTAACATCATATTCCTTCATATTTTTTTGTAATAGAGAAAATGGGAAGCTTTGAAATTTTCACATCGTACATTTATATCTATATGTTAAATAATTGTTGCTTTCGAACTGAATACTAATATATTTTTCTTTGAAATATGTATACGAGTTTTCAAAGTACAAAGAGTATTCATAGTGTAAGTATTCAACTTTCCTTTTAAATATAGTGTAATTATCTGCATCACGACCCTAAAATCATCAGGACCATTGTAACAAAGTTATATTAAAATAGCCATTTGGTTCAGCTATTAAAACGTTTCAGCAAATGAACATGTCATTCACTGTGTAAAAGCTTTAGAACTTGATTTTTTAATATATCATGTCCGAACATGGTGCGAATGAGGATTTTATTATTGGAATATTATATATTAAGGCTGGGTAATTTATTTGAAAAGCAGGTGCATGTGCGCCAATATCATATTACTTTGAAATAGTATAATTTTTTTACGAACGTTTCTTAAATATTGTCACTAACGAATGATATATCCTTTTGATTTTTTATATACAATAATTTTTCGATAAAAAAATCCGTAACTTTTATATAAAAATGACTATTTTTCCGAGATTGTTTTATGTAAAAATAAAGGAATAAAATGGTATAATCTAGCGCGTTTGCTAATTAGACATGAATTTCGATTTATAAAAAATCAAAAATTAATTTGTTTTCGTAGAATTTTGGTTCTTACATCTTCCTAGTGGTAATTCATATATAAATCAATGCGAAATTACATAATTTTATTTGATTCGGTCTACTAATAGTATAACGTAGTGTAAAGAATAGTATAGAATATCACCCAAATACCGTAACATAAAGCATTAAGTAGATAGATGCGCATTTCGAAGGCATGTCCAAATCTTCAGTAGCACAACATAAAAAGTAGTGTAAAGAAATTTATGATTGAATGAGTACTTTCTGCAAGAGCTGATGAGTACTCAAAATACATAAAAATTTATGTAAAAATAAAAATATTATTTATAACTAGAGAAGACGTTATAAAATGCAAAAAAAGTTACAATATAACGTCAGCAAATAATTTAGAAATTGGATGTTGATTGCCTTTGCTGCGTTGTTAAATTTCAATGTATAAATAAATGAGACATATAAAAAATAAGTATATGTTTATTATAAATAATTGTCCATTACCATTTCGTAAACAACCAACTAGTATTAATATACAATATTACCCAAATACCGTAACTTAAAGCATTAAGAAGCTAGATGTACATTTCAAGGACTATGCCCCCAAAGGATTTGATTGATTTCACTGAAAAGTCGGATATTTACGAAATATCTTGTTCTAGTCCTAAAGTATATAACATTTAGCTCATTTCAGATTAAATAGAAAACATAAAAGTGCTGTAGCCGAGCATATTTTTGAATCAGGCCACTGAAATTAGTTCACTTAAAAGTGTTTTGAATTATTCCGAGTTAAATGCCTATGAAAGTATATACATGCATAAATCTAAATCAAATTTAATGAACTTAGATTTAGGCCCAATTTTATCTTGTCTATTTAATTTATTTAATAAGAACTATTTTTAAATTTGTTTTTATTTTGTTTATTTATTTATTTTTGGTTATTTTAGATTTCACAAACCAATCTTTTCGTTAATTGTTAATTTGTATTGTTTTAAAAGATTTATAGGTCATATTATATGCCATTTTTTAAGTACTTCTATCATATTGACTTATTTATTTAACAGTCGTATATCAATCACGATTCGTGACAGAGGTATTTATTTAGTTTTATCTTGTGCTACTGAAGATGGGGGCATAGCCTTCGAAATGTACTAGGTACTTAATGCTTGTTACAGTATTTGGGTGATATTCTATATTAATTATAATCCGAATTAAAAAAATATATTTTCCAAAATTCCAAAAGTTACTTTTCTAATTGGATTAAAATGTAATTGTTTATTATCTATGTATTAAATTAGAATATCAATTAGACATCCTTTAAATATCAATAAACATCTCTTTGCTAATTAATTAATATTTTTTCAATTAATAAATTAATTGTACAATAATAATTTAAACTTACACCTAAGATAGAAAAGCTTTTTACTTACATTTTTATATTCTGTAAATCTTAAAAACTGTTCCACTATCAAAATAATTTGTTCACAAATTCACATATGTTTCAATTATCCACAATAAATAATCATATGTATTTGCTTATTTAATAAGTTATAATTGAGTTGCGCCGCGTTTAATTTCTAATTCGAAAATATGAAAACATTAACTATTAATTCACTTATTGCTTAATACCTGATTATTAATTGATTATTAACACTGGCGTTTATGTAAGAATAAAATTTAATACTACGTTTCATGTAACAATATTATTGCGATTATCTTATATGAACACTTTACCCAATAGAATATAATATCGTAATTATCCTGTGTTTTATAAGCAAACACGATATACAACACAATGAGGTTATGTTCAGCAATGATATTAATCAGATTTTCTAAATGATTCATACGTTAATATTGCGATATAGTATTGTCTAACTTATTTAGAATATAATCACAACTTGGTTTAGCGCACTAATTGCGCTGGTTTATATTAATTTCGTGTTTTTTTGTGCAATGTTACATGTCTACCAACTTGTACTTGATTGTACTGGGGAAAGTTGGAAGCTGAGCCACGAGATGGCAGAACTAGAGCGTGATCGATTCGGCTTTCAGCCGGAGCACGCCATATATCCTACTCACCATTCCTCCTACTCGTCATTCATCCTACCGCCACTGTTCCTAACATTGATGTATCCTATTCGTCATTTATCCTAAACGTCGATTATCCTACACTTTAAAAGCCGTCCGGCACAGTTCGTCATTTACCCTATCGTCACTTATCCTAATACTCAAGTATCCGGACATATAAAATGCGGACATATAAAATTTCTGAAGTGAAGCAGAGAATTTCAACTGTAAGCAGAGAATCTACCATATTCTAATTTTCATTTTAATCATAACAATACTGTTATACTAGTTTTAACAACTAAAACCCATATGTTATAAAATTTGATTCTATAATATTATTTGTCTAAAATGTCAAACTAGCAATATTGTCGGTTGATATAGATAATAATAATGATTCGAAGACGGCAAATTGGGTTGTTTATGCTTTTGCCCATCTGCATCTGAGCGAACATTCAGTAAAAAAAATCCAGCATCTATAATATAAAAGAAATGACAGGGGATAGGAACATATTAATATAAATATTGAAAATGTTCAATCATTTATTAAAAACTCTAACTTTGCAACATATTATTTAGAAATGTAACATAATTTATCGTAAAATAAGAATATATTTTATATATCCATAAGCGTATATCAATATTACTAACGTAACTAATACTAATATATGTAGCTCTAGAACAATATCGCTCTTGTAGGTTTTTCACCGCAACCGCACCGAGAAGACACATTGTTTGGGACCGATCACATTGGTACGGTTGAGGCGAATTCAAAAATAATAATAGCGAAATTGTATTTTATATTATAAAAATTATATATAAATTAATTTCACTGTGAACTCATGAAATTTAAGTTGTTTTGTGTAACAAATAAAATTTTTAAGGAATAAATTTTTCTATAAACGATTTCATAATATTTTACAATTGATATATGAAAATATATTCATCTAGTTCTTAGCGTTTATTAATACTGCATATTGTTTGAGCCATTTTTAATATAGGCTAAAATAATTTATGAAAATAATGCTTTAGAGTATATTAAATAATTTTTAATTAAGATATATGTATATTTGAAAGATATTAATTTATAAAAAATGGACGGATATTATAATAACATTATCTATATTTCAAAATATATTGTGCCTCACGTTATTTTAATCGAATATCAATATCTAAAAGTTTCTATTATAAAAATATATATAAGATGAGGTTGTAAATTTGTCCCTACGGTGTTAAGTAATTGTATAAAATATCATCCAAGTACCGTAACACTACGCATTTAATAGCAACATGCGCATTTCGAAGGTTGCGTCTCCATCTTCAGTAGCACAACGTTAAACTTAATAAAGCACCTTTGATATTTACCGGGATTTTTATATAATTGAAGAAGAAGTCAATATGACAGCAGTTTCCCACCTTCTACATCTATAATATATTTTTTACATCTAAATTTCCCCCCAAAAAAAAATTCGCCTAAATAACGAAATCTAATAATCGAATTGCATTATCAAGTATAAGGTAACTTTATAAATTTGGTGCAAATTTCCCAATTTTTCCTATTTTTCTAAATATAATCTTTTTATATAAGAATTTAAACATGATTGAATGAAAATTATCGTTTGATTCAATTTCATATATTTCCAAGATTTCTAATAAAAACTCTAGCATATATCTGTGCATTTACCATGATAAACTTAATAAAAATGAACCCTTTTTGACGTGAATTCTTAAAATTTTTTTGATACCTTTCATATTAAGTACATTCACCCAAATTCAATTCTGTCGGAATGTTTTTAAATCAACCGAATGCAAACAATCTAATACGTTTTATCGGTCAATATTGATGAAATAGCTTTGGAAACGTTCAGAACACTAGCGATGTGTAGTTCACTCGCGAACCGTTCACTCTGAACGGTTCAATCAAATGACGGGCGTACTGCGACGATGTTTTGCAACGGCCTATAGGTCACTAGGACCTAGTTCGTGAACTATGAACTACATGGTGCACGGTGTACGTATTGATGTACTTGTACTAGGTCCTGAACCCGTCGTGTACTACTAAACCGTTCATGAATCACAACGGCTCGTAAACGATGTAGTATAGTATACATTACATATACAGTACCAATAGCAATACTAACATTTATGTGATAAAGTGTGTTGATGAACAGAATGAAATTATATTTCCTTATATATATGTTTTGTATAAATTATAAACATTGTTATCTTTTCTTCCTTATTCTTAATTCAAAATATGTATTGAAATATTTCAATTTAATTATTTTTTTTACAATTTTTTATATTTTTATATTGAGAAGAAAAGAGATTATTTTCAGTATGCGCATGTATTTCATATAGGTCGAGAACTAGTTCATTTAAAAAAGATGTAATAGTTCACGACCTATAGTTCGTGAACGGTACATTGAAATGAACTATGAACTACGAACTAGGACCTCAAAGTGACCTACAGTTTGCCATCGCTACAGAGCACATCAATCAATTGTTAAATATAAATGTAATAAGTAATTGTTTGTATATTATTTTCAACGCTTTTATTATTCGTGATATAAAATTGTAGTTGCATTTTGTAAAGAGAATTATGCAATCTCTTGTTTCCATTAAACTACATGATAAATTATTTTTCTATTTTAGTTAATTAATTATTTTATGCGTTTTAAATATACGAGTTATTTTATTAAAAAAAAATTATTTTATTTTTTATATTTGAATCTACAAGGCTTTGCGGAAAACGCTATAGTTACAAAAATTTAAATCTATGATGATTTGAAATAGTCATATTTCGTCAATAGGCTATTCAAATATGATTTTTATACATGAACTGAGCATTCCAGTTATTAAGGAAATACGATTATATAATCTAAAATCACATGTTTCACCGTAATGACAATAATATTTTTTTTACAGCATTTGACAACAAGTGACGTTCTTTTTCATTTGAGTTGAATGAAACGTGAAGTTTTTCGATTAAATATCCACATTTCTAAAATAATCGGATTTATTTATTTATCTTAAGAAGCACAATTAAATACTTGCGCTATTTTCATAATTAAACTTAAATAATAAAATATCTAATATTTTCGCTATAATAAACCATACATTGTTAGAAAGGTAATTAAATTCGTAAAAAATTGTGGAATGATTCTTTTTTTAAATAAAATAGTAATATCATAAAATAGTTAATTATTCGGCTAATATGTTGCTTGTCCATTATTTTGTTATATTTCGTTACATTTGATATTTTTTATTTAATTTTTATATAATTTTTTATATATTAGGTTATTCATTGTATGTTTTTTTACTGATGTATTTTCCACAATGTATATATCATATTTTAACTTTATACCCCAATAAAAACATTCAATAATAATAATAATAATATATTATGGTAAAGACAATTTTATGTACAGCTCATTTTTTTTAAATTGACGGAGAATTTTGGTAGTTGTCTGCGCATAGGGTTGTGCTTATCGGGGTTATACAGTACCAGTGGTGCCAGATAACAAAAAATACTCTAGGTCTAAAAATTTAAATTTGTCACTATCGTACAAATTAATTATGACATAAATATGATACTATAATAAGTATTTATCAACATTTCTTACATTTTAGTATAACTTTTCTGTATTTTGCATTAATTTCAAAGAATTCATTCTAATTGCATAAAATGGTTATAACTGTGCGTGTAGATTTGTCAACATTGCATTTCTTAGGACACCTTCTCACGCACTAGACACACCTACTTATTCTTTGGAGAAGACAGAAGCGTAGTGTGTTTTGGTAGAATTATATTTATTGAAATAAAAGTTATATTTTTGTTCAAAATCGAAATAATATTCTGTGCCCAGCTCAAAATCTAATTAATATTATTAAATATTAATAGTATTAATAAAAAATTAATCTATCTCTAGTTAATATTAATGCTTTTAAAACATAATTATCTAAATATTCCATCGTTAATAAAAATACGAACATTGAGCAATATTTTCAATAAGTGGGAAATTAATATATAAAATATCAGCTGAAGTTAAAGTGATTTTATTTCGAATTTATTTTCAAATTTTATTAAGTGATAAATAGGCGCCATATTTGACTTCATATAATTTATAAATAATATTAGTGATACTTTTCATGAATTTGCAAAAAAAAATGTACTGCACTGGATTATTCAATGTGCTACACGACTGATACCATACTATTTCGAATAGCACTGCTATGTACTGTATTGGTCAAACCATTATGCCGGTTTTGATTTATGATGCGTATACTTCTGTCATTCTCCGCTAATTTAAAAAAAAACGAGCTGTAGTATAATTTGAGATAGCAAAAAATATTTAAAAACGCCTATTTATAATCTGTAGCATCCTTTATTGTTTAAAATATTTTTAGAACATAGAGTTTCAAATACTAGATGTGGATCCAAATTTTAAGTTTTTTGTCCATGTTAGTTTATTCAGGAAATTTCAACCCGGCCATTGTAGACCACCCTTTATATATGAGATAAATGACTTATAAAATGCTGAATAATAGAAAAATACTAGTTCAATCAATTATTAGTTCAAGTAGTAACAATAAATCAGGGGTAGTCGAACTAAACAACTAAAAGAAAAGTATTTTATTAAAAAAATCGAATAAATAGGAAGAAATCAGACCTAAATTTTATTTTGTTAAAATGAGTGTATAAACTTTCATAAGCATTCAACTCGGAATAATTCATAACACATTTAAATAATTTAAGTTAACTAATTTTATTGGCTATTTTAATTTTCTGATATTCTATGGACCCACATGTTTGTACTGTATATAACTTAAGACAACTAGATCAACAGATCTGTAGTATTTTGTAGTAAAATGAATTAAATGTTGGGGATTTCCAATTTTTTCAAAATTTCCAAAATTTCCAAATTTCCAAAATTAGCAAGACTATTTGATATAACTATGCTAAAATGCTATTTATTCGAAACTGTGTCGAAACCATGTAAAATAATAGGATGAAAAGTTAGTTCACCAAATGGAATAACTGCTTTATAATGAACTGGTAATATATTATTTATAATTAAACAAGAATAGGTATTTTACTCTTCCATATTCTGGTTATTAATCAATTAAATGTAATGACAATCATTGATAATAAATAATTTAATAAGCGGTATATTAAAAAAAGCAAAAGCAGCATATTTTGAACTTTTGTACAAATGTATAGTATTAATAGTAAATGACAGTATTTAGTTAATTTAATCTTGTGCTACTGAAGATGGGACCATAGCCTTCGAAATGCGCATATAGTTATTAAATGCTTTGATCTATGGTATTTGGGTGATATTCTATAGAATTATATGATGAGGTATTAATTTATATTAATAACTACGTTAATTTGTAAGACATTTATAATTTTCATTCTAAATAATTATAACATTTAAGACACTTCTGAATGCCCACATTATTGCAAATTTCAAATGTTAATTAATTGGTGAATTTTCGCATTAGCGTTACTTATGAATTAATTTTGTTAATAAAAAAATATTTATATAATAGCGAGAATTCGTATAAATACTTTGTGAATGTACCATTTAGATTTATAGAATAAATATTTAAATATATATTAGTAAAATAGTATAGAATATCACCAGAATACCGTAACTTAAAGCATTAAGTAGCTAGATGCGCATTTCGAAAGCTATGCACCCATCTTCAGTAGCACAAGGTGAAAACTAAATAAAATACCTCTGTCACGAATCGTGATTGATATACTATCAAATAAATAAGTCAATATGACAGAAGTACTTCAAAAATGGCATATAATATGACCTATAAATCTTTTAAAACAATATAAAATAATAATTAACGAAACTGACAGGTAATAACAATAAACATTGGTTTGTCAAACCAAAAATAAACAAAATAAAAATTAATTTAAAAATAGTTCTTATTAAATAAATTAAATAGACAAGATGAAATTGGGCCTGAATCTAAATTCATTAAATTTGATTTAGATTTATGCATGTATATACTATTATAAGCATTTAACTCGGAATAATTCAAAACACTTTTAAGTAATTTAAGTGAACTAATTTGAATAGGATGACCTGAGTTAGTCAAAAATATGCTCGGCTACAGCACTTTTATCTTTTCTATTTAATTTGAAATGCTCCTTAAATATAGTTTCAATTGGTCTACGTTAATTATTAATTTATATTGTTTTAAAAGATTCATAGGTCATATTGTATGCCATTTTTTAAATACTTCTGTCATGTTGACTTATTCATTTAATAGTATATCGATCGCGATTCGTGACAGAGGTATTTTATTTAATTTTTATCTGAAGATGGGGGCATAGCCTTCGAAATGTACATCTAGCTACTTAATGCTCTAAGTTACGGTATTTGGGTGATATTCTATACTATTATTTAACACCGTAGTGATTATATATTAGTAAACATGAAATTTTACTTTAAAACACTTATTTTAATTTTTTATACAAAAAACTTTTTTTCACATATTTACGACGGATTCGTGTTTCGCATAAATATATATATTTTCTCTTAAATATAGACTAAGATATTGATGAACGAAAATAAAAGCAAAATATGGGAGACGTCTACTTTCTTGTGAATTCAAACTGTGGCAAGAATATAAGAATCACTACTTTTCCATATAAACAGGATTCTACTATATATAGATTATACTACATTATAAAATATAGATTATACTCCAGGGCTGTAAGACGAGTGCGCATACCCTAGCAGTCGCGGACGTTCGCCAGTTGGAAAAAAATTACCAATAGTAGTGTCGCAATTATTTACATCTACTAATGAATCATTTTATATATTCTATATTTTCCTCACATAATTTTGACGATATTTTAACATTTACGTGTTATTTAAGTAAAAAATAACACTTTTAAATCTTTAAAAATATTCAAAATATATCTATTTTCAGCTAGGTGAACTGAAGTACAAAACAGCAATTTATTGAAGCAAATCTTGTTGTTATTCTTCTTTATTTCAATTGGACCAATACCATGAAGTAAGTTACTACTGCTCCCAATACCTTTCAAAATATGCAAATTAATACGTATAATATAATAATAAATGAAACTCGTGAATGAATAAGGGTCTATATAACACATATATATAACACAATATAACACATATAGAAAATAAACGGACATAGATTTTATTTCACATAACTGAAATTTAATGTTATGAACATGAACAAATATCATTCACAATTTGAACCCAAGCCCAATGGATTAAAATTAAGACGCTCACATCTGTCCACTATCCACTTCAATTTAGAATTTTTTTAGATTTTTAGCTTTATATTTCATTCATCAGTATATTTCATTAATCTATTTCTAACTATTCTAACTATTCATCTTAACATCCTGCATTTTCTGATATAACTAGACTTATTCTAATTTTGGAATACCTACCTATTTCTTTCCTTATACTTGTCTTCTATAACTATAGTACGTTCGCGCTAAAATGTCGCTTTTCTCATTACCAAAAGTCAACGGTGTGATAAAAAGAGAAACGGTCTTTCCGCGTTCAACACATTGCACATGCGTCTATTCGCTCTCCACGTAAATGCTTTAGTACGACAGCAATGGATATATGCGCAAGTACAACGCGTTTCAAATGGCACCGCCTTACAAGAGAGCTCTCTTCTAAGGCGGTGCCCTCTCTTTATCACACCGTTGACTTTTGGTAATGAGAAATGCGTCATTTTAACGCGAACGTACTATAGTTGCATAATACCCCCATGACTAATAATATGATCTACTAGTCTATCTCTCATGTGCTGTAATACTTCTCTTTGTTTAATCCATATTCTATTGTTTAAATAATAACGGTGAAAATGTACATCATTACCTGACTCTTTTCTATTGTTGCTCCTTTTGCGCCCCCTCAAATCTAACTATAGCGGTTTATTGTTTATACAAATAGAAAATAATTCCCTTCTTTTTCTATAATTCTACTTCCTAAATAAAATTAGTTTGACACTTCTTCTGTTTTACCATTTATTTTAACCATCATGTTTTCCTTCTTATCACACCTCATCACTTTAGTTCTATTTATGTTCAGTTTCATGTTATGTTCCTTAGTAATTACTTCCTGCATACCATTTAATACATGTTATAAATTCTGCTCCCTTTCTTCCAAGATAGCTATATCGTCGGCGAACCTCAACATATATATTTCCTCTCCCTGAATGAATTTTTACATCTACACTATACTCTTCTTTTATCTTGTTTATTGCATCTTTTATTTACAGTTAAATAACAATGGCGAAAGTGTAGATCCTTGCCTGATTCTTTCGTATTTTTGCTTCCTCCTCTTCTTCCCCATCAATTTTAACTATAGCTGTTTGATATTTATATAACTTGAAAATAATCTCCTATCCTTAAAACTTATCCCTATTCCTTTTAAGATAATGTCCCAATTTAAATAATGGACTGCCATATCTAAATCTAAGACAGATCATAAATGGTTTTTCCTGATGCCATGCTTTCTTCTATTACTTGTCGTAATGCTAAAATCGCTTATTAAGTTCCTCTGTTCTTTTTGAAAACCGAAATGTTCTTGTGCTAGTTTTTCTTCCACTATATTGTCTATGTCTCTATATATAATTTTTAATATCTTCACTGCATGCGATAGTAAACTAATGGTCTTTTAACTAGCATCTCTTCCTGCAGCTTAACTTTTTTCTTTAATAAAAAATTAAGTATTCCAAAGAGCTTTGTTCTGTAGTAGGCTTCAATTTTTCATGCTGTTATAACTGTACATACCGATGCAAACAAATCCAAAGAAATAGTAAAGAATTTCGCTCCGGAAATGGACATGGCTTTTTGACATTGCTGACAAACGATTTGCACGAATGTTTTTGCTTCTTCGGAACCATCATACCAATGACAACTATATGCGGCTTCCATTACAGAAGAACTCTAGAAACAAAACGAAATTATACTGCATACATTTTGTTAGGAT
The DNA here is from genome assembly GCA_947310635.1 of Leptodirus hochenwartii. NCBI lineage: Eukaryota > Metazoa > Arthropoda > Insecta > Coleoptera > Leiodidae > Leptodirus > Leptodirus hochenwartii. The sequence continues at coordinate 6,509,830 of OX371186.1, forward strand.
TATGCTAAATACTCTTTTATTTAAATATGCAGTCCAAGGAGAAAGGAATGCGTATGATAGAAATAAGAAATTTCTTTGATAAAGAAGTACCTGTCTAGACTCTACAATCTTTCAATTATATACAGTTAAAAGAAGGGTAATTATTTACTTTTGGTCTATAAAATTTTTCAAATTTTTATTTGTACCTTTTTATTCTAATGTTTAATTTATTAATGATCTTTAAAATATGAATTCTTTGACAAATAACCGATCAGTTCATATGTACAGTTTGTCGCTATAAGTTTGTTTCGGGTTGCGCAGATAGCGAAGGGATATTCGGCAATCTCCGTGAGGAGAAGGCTGTTCTTCTCTTCAACTCTGTCGACTAGTGGCTTTCCCAATACATTTGTCTCTCTTACCATGTTCGTAATATAAGATTATTTTTTGTGCTTCTAAACTTAAATCCTAAATCATGTACAATATGATTTAAGGAAGTTTTATGCCCTTCCCATCCTAAGTCACTGTATAGTTTTTCACGTAATGTTTTAAGCGTAACTCTTGTATTTTTGGTTTTGTGAAAATTATATATTATATTTCGAAAGCCACCTTTTCAAAATCTTCTAAATGTCGTATAGTTGCCTTTCGAATACGCTTCTTTCCTGGTGTAGAAAATTTCGGTTCACTTTCGTTACCTGGAGCTTCACCTTCCTTCATATTTGTAGCTACCGTTCTTATGGACACTTTGGTTGCTGCAGACACTCTTTCCTTTACTTCCTTCGCTGACAAATTGCCATCAGATTTAAAGTATTTATACACATTGAAAATCAATTCCCTTGATTGGCTATGGATTACTTTACCATTTAAAAGCGAACTAATTTTGGTAGTAAGTTGTTACGCCACTGATAATACACAGACTGAAGGGTAGTGCCAAGGATTGAATGATTCTAGGCGCGTCTTAAGCAATAGCAATTGCACCCCCACTATTTTTGGACAAGTGCGCATCTCATGGCCAGGCAAATTAAACGCGAACAGATACTATTTCTTACTATTAATTTGTGTTCTAAATCGTAAATAAATACTTAAACATAGCTACATTTCGAACTACATATATTTCTAATATAGAATATCACCCAAATACCGTAACAAGCATTAAGTAGCTAGATGTACATTTCAAGCGCTATGCGCCCATCTTCAGTAGCACAAGATAAAACTTAATGTTTGTTACGGTATTTGGGTGATATTCTATATTATAATTTAACACCGTAGTGATAATTTTTAACACGTGTATTTCATTTTTAAAATATTCCGAAAAAGAGGTGCTATTGTGGTACAGTTGGTATTGTCTTTAGGACAAATACTAGCATCACGAAGGTCATTTGTTTGAACCCGTTAGGAAGGATATGTTTCAGAAAGAAAAGTCTTTTCAGACCATAAATATTGTAACTTGTCCAAATATGGAAATTTACAACAAAAAATGTTAATATATTGGTTATAATCAAACCCGAATCCCTTAATTATCTAAAATATACCCTACAAAGGACGAAGACTCAAAATATCGATTTTATTTAAAATCTTTATATTGACTTGGAAGTTACTGAGTCATAAACCACAACAGGAATAATTACATATTTTTACCTCTTCTATAAGGCGATTACCGAAGATACAAAACAGGAACACTTGTCCTAATGCATAGAATAGGTATCCCAGTACCGTAAAAGCATATTTGTTGACACCATCGATCTGTTAATGAGAATTATATATTAATATAGTACAGTTCACGTAAAATTTAAAGTGGATTAAAATTTACTCTTGTTGCTTGATAAGCCAAAAGTGTTAACATGATGGTTGATGTTAACATGTGTAGTAGCAGAGCTACACCATATGCGTCTCCAACAGCTGTCACCAATCTATGAAAAAAAAATTATAAATGTATTACATCCCATACTTAAAAATGATTAATAATTTATCCATAAAATATTATTCAAAGATTACGGAATTGAGAATGTTAGAATTCTGTTTTGCACTCAATCTAATATCTAAAAAAGAAATAATAAGATTTAGATTAAGATTTAAAGGTAAAGAAACGTAGAACAGAAGCATTTGAAATGCTATAGGATTGGGTCGGTAGATAAAGTGACATATGAAGACATACTAGAGTTAGTTGAGAAAAAAGAGAAGCATTTGGAAAGTAGGTTGGTAACATATGTAGCAGCTTAGATTAGACTTAGACACGTGGTATTCTTAGACAAGGGGATATTGTATATTTTGTTATGGAAGAGAAGAATGAAAGGAAGGAGTATGTGGACTCAGATTACAATCCATAAATTAGATGGTGAAAAAATATTAGAGCTATAGGGAAATGAAGGGGTTGGTTCAGGAGAAATCAGTATGGTGTGCTGTTTTCAATCAATCCCTAGAATTGAGGTCCATCTATTCATGATTGCAGGATTCAATATCTTAGTTTAGTTTACCATGCGATATCATCGAACGTTTCAAACACATATTGCGCAGGTTTAAGCAAAGTAATAATTCCACATTTGTGCTAAATTTGTTAACCTGTTAATCCTATTATTGCGTGTCATTTAGAAATGATTTTAAAATAGTATATAATAATTCTAATAGTCTTACTAATTTTCTAGGAAATTCCAAATATTTGATTCATTTTTATAAAAAATAAGGTAGTTATTAAATATCTTGTTTTAGTGGTCCTAAAGTATATATAGGACAAATACGTAACCAATTGAAACTAGAATTAAGGAACATTTATCTCATTTCAGATTAAATAGAAAGGATAAAAGTGCTGTAGCCGAGCATATTTTTGATCAATCAGGTAAGCCTATTCAAATTAGTTCACTTAAATTGCTTAAATGTATATTGAATTATTTTGAGTTGAATGCTTATAAAATTATATAATATAAATAACATTCAGAAATCAAAATCAAATTCGATGAATTCTTATTCAGGTCCAATTTTATTTATTTATTTATTTGACAAATTTAGTTAAAGAGTCCGCAATCCTAAAGATTGGTTGGAAACAGCACGCCATGCCGATCTATCCTGAGCTAATCCCTTCATCTCCCTATAGCTATTCATCTCAACGTCTTCAACTATCTGACTCACATACTCCATTCTAGGCCTACCTACCCCTCTCTTTCCCTCCACTCTACCTTCTATGATCAATTGCATAATCCCCCCATGCCTAAGAATATGCCCTACTAATCTGTCTCTCCTACGCTGTAACACTCTCCAGATACTTCTCTTCTCCCCTACTAACTCTAGTACAGCTTCATTTGTTACTTTATCTTCCCAACCAATCCTCATCATCCTCCTATAACACCACATTTCGAATGCTTGTAATCTACGCTTCTCTTCCTTTCCTATAGTCCACGCCTCACACCCGTACAGTGCTACACTCCAAACATATACCTTCAGTAATCTTTTTCTAATACCCAAGTCAATATTTGATGTTAAAATCTGTTCCTTTTCTACGAATGCCTTCCTACCCTGTGCTATCCTACACTTTATATCTACCTTGCTTCGATTAGCTTTTGTGATTCTACTGCCTAAATAACAAAAATCTGACACTTCTTCGATTCTATTATCTCCTATTGTGATCCTCATTTTTCTATTGCATTCCTTTTTGTCACACCTCATCACTTTAGTTTTACCTATATTTATTTTCATGTTAAAATCCCTAGTCAATACTGCCTGCATACCATTCAATACCCTTTCTAAATTCTTTTCGCTTTCTTCCAATATAGCTATATCGTCGGCGAATCTCAACATATATATTTTCTCTCCCTGTAAATTCACACCTACACTATACTCTTCTTTTACTTTGTTTATTGCATCTTCTATATATAGATTAAATAATAACGGTGAAAGTGTACATCCCTGCCGAACTCCCTTCCCTATTTTTGCTACCTCTTCTTCCCCCTCAATTCTAACTAAGGCAGTTTGGTGTTTATATAAATTAAAAATTATTCTCCTATCCTTATAATCTATACCCGTTTCTTTTAAAATTCTAAACATTATGTCCCAATCTACATTATCAAATGCCTTTTCTAAATCTACAAAAGCTATGCAAGTTACCTTTCCTACCCTCTTTCTTTTTTCTACTACCGTTCTTAGTGCTAGAATCGCCTCTCTCGTCCCTCTGTTTTTCCTAAAACCAAACTGATCTTCTCCTAGCCTTTCCTCTACTTTATTTTCTAATCTCCTATAAATAATCTTTAACAATATCTTCGATGCATGTGATAGTAGACTAATGGTCCTATAGTTCTCACACAAATTAGCTCCTAATTTCTTCGGCATTGTTACTATTCTACTACGCTGAAAATCCTGTGGTACTTCTCCCTTCTCATATATTTTACAAACTAACCTGTATAATCGTTCCTGCATTTTTTCCCCTGCGTGTTTTATTAATTCGGCTGGTATCATATCAATCTCCGCTGCTTTGTTATTCCGTAAATCAAATAGCAAGCGTATTATACATATGCCCAATTACAGTTAGGTCATATTATATATGTCATAGATTGAAAAACTTCTGTTATGTAGACTTATTTATTTGATAGTATATCAATCACGATTCGTGACAGAGGTATTTTATTTAGTTTTTATTTTGTGCTACTGGTGATGGGGGCATAGACTTCGAAATGTACATCTAGCTACTTAATGCTTGTTACTGTATTTGGGTGATATTCTATACAATTATTAACACCGTAGTGTTAATAGTGACAATTAAATAAAAACACGTTGCAATGTAAATATGAAGTAAATTTAATTTAAAAACTTATTGGGTATATAGATTGTATTTGCTACAAAAGTATTTTATTCTCTTTACGAAAAATTGCAACGTTCTTTTCTAAAATTTAAAAAGGCGATTTTTTATTAGTATGTGCCATATTTTTGTAGTAATAATCGGTCTTGATAAAGAAACATCAAAATGTATGTGAATAAATCTGTAATTCAAATATATACACCCTTAATAAATTGTCAAATTTATAATTTGTAAGTATTATGATATTTAGGTGTCAAAATTAAACACTAAAATTTAATTTTGTTAATTATCTTTGTTTACATTTAGACATCCCTAAGTAGTGAAGCAGTATTTTAAACACTTTAAAGCAATTCAGCAAAAAATGTTTTGTCCGTCTGTCCTATGTTCCATACCTAAGTTTAGTATATCTTCATATTTCACTTTATTTTTCTACCCTATCCGAAATACGAGGGCTATCCAGAAAGTAAGTTCCGTTTGGCTATCAAACAAAAACAAAACGTATGTAAACAATTTTTTTTGATGGCATTGTACAGTACAAACATTAAACTATTTTTCCAAGTAATTTCCACCATTGTTCACGCATTTGTCATACCGGGGCACAAGTTTTTGTATGCCCCTGTCATAGAACGTTCCCGCCTGTGATGCAAATCACGTAGTAACAGCATCATGCACATTCTCACGTTCTTCATTGAACAGTCGTACCCATCTCCGTACCATTGAATCGCTCATTGCATTTTATCCGTACACTTCACAGATTTGATTATGAATTTCACAAGGTTTCACATTTCTCCTAGTATAATCAACGTATATCACACTACTCAACGTCAATGCTTAATAATACATTCATATATGATATACTATATACTATATATTCGTACCTATCTGCGCACAAACATACACTCCAATCACTATCTAAAAATAATGCCATCTACCACTAAAATGCTGAACTACACCGACTGGATTGTCTTATATATATAAAAATTACAATGTTAATTTTGAAGGATAATATCTCCCTTATTTGTGGAGATATTTCTGAGTTATAAGAAATTAACGACTTTGTGAATAATTGTAAAGTACCCCTACTTTTTAAAATTTTATTAAATATTTTAAAAATGTATTTTCAAAAAAGAATTAATAATAATAATCTTTTTTTTTTTTTCAAAATAGTGAGCCGCCTATTCCCTAGGTACCATAATTGGAAAGATAGCCACAAAATATTGTTGGCATATTCCCAGTCGTTTTCTCAAAATTATCTCCGAAATATTAGTTAGTTAGTTAAAGAGTCCGCAATCCTAAAGATTGGTTGGAAACAGCACGCCATGCCGATCTATCCTGAGCTAATCCCTTCATCTCCCTATAGCTATTCATCTCAACGTCTTCAACTATCTGACTCACATACTCTAATCTAGGCCTACCTACCCCTCTCTTTCCCTCCACTCTACCTTCTATGATCAATTGCATAATCCCCCCATGCCTAAGAATATGCCCTACTAATCTGTCTCTCCTACGCTGTAACACTCTCCAGATACTTCTCTTCTCCCCTACTAACTCTAGTACAGCTTCATTTGTTACTTTATCTTCCCAACCAATCCTCATCATCCTCCTATAACACCACATTTCGAATGCTTGTAATCTACGCTTCTCTTCCTTTCCTATAGTCCACGCCTCACACCCGTACAGTGCTACACTCCAAACATATACCTTCAGTAATCTTTTTCTAATACCCAAGTCAATATTTAATCTTAAAATCTGTTCTTTTTCTACGAATGCCTTCCTACCCTGTGCTATCCTACACTTTATATCTACCTTGCTTCGATTATCTTTTGTGATTCTACTGCCTAAATAACAAAAATCTGACACTTCTTCGATTCTATTATCTCCTATTGAGATCCTCATTTTTCTACTGCATTCCTTTTTGTCACACCTCATCACTTTAGTTTTACCTATATTTATTTTCATGTTAAAATCCCTAGTCAATACTGCCTGCATACCATTCAATACCCTTTCTAAATTCTTTTCGCTTTCTTCCAATATAGCTATATCGTCGGCGAATCTCAACATATATATTTTCTCTCCCTGTACATTCACACCTACACTATACTCTTCTTTTACTTTGTTTATTGCATCTTCTATATATAGATTAAATAATAACGGTGAGAGTGTACATCCCTGCCGAACTCCCTTCCCTATTTTTGCTACCTCTTCTTCCCCCTCAATTCTAACTAAGGCAGTTTGGTGTTTATATAAATTAAAAATTATTCTCCTATCCTTATAATCTATACCCGTTTCTTTTAAAATTCTAAACATTATGTCCCAATCTACATTATCAAATGCCTTTTCTAAGTCTACAAAAGCTATGCAAGTTACCTTTCCTACCCTATTTCTTATCATGTTAAATTGAAGGGATAATATCTCCCTTATTTTATAAGATAATAATAACATACAAAAACGATCTATCTTATTGCTTCCATTTTAAGAGAACGCAATACTTTCAAAATTTCAAACAAAATTAAAAAGTAGTTAAAAAAAAAAATTTGTTCGAAAATGATTTTTTTTTGAGAAAATGAGCCTTCTATTCCCTAAATACAGTAATTGGAAATATAGCCACAAAATATTGTTGGCATATTCCCAGTTGTTTTCTCAAAATTATCTCGGAAATTTTTCCTGTACCTTTAGCGCAGCCTTAATCAACGTTTGACATTAAATTTTCTATATTATCCCAATGTCATATCCCTTGTAAAAAAAACGATGTTTAAACTAAATGTGGCTATTTTATCTTCGACATAATAGTAGCTAGTTAATCAACGGTTAAATTAATAAATCAATAGTCATATATAACTTACGGTTTCGACACAACTTGAATAATTTTAGAACATGAGTTTCCTATTTTTAGTATAATCACAGAAATTATTCCAATTATTATCAAATTCTAAAATAATCGATGAATCTGCTATGAATATTTTAGTAGTCACAGTATTATTAATTTTAGATTTAATTGAGTTTTAACTATTTTAAAATTGAGCTAAATAATTCAGAATCTAATATTTAAATAGTGTCATTAAGGCATAAAATAGGTAACGCAATCGCTTTGCTCAAATAATTAGTTAGTCAATTTATTGGTTAGATCTCTACTGGACTAATTCTTTATTTCCCTTGATTTGTGCCCACCTACCCCGTTATTTTTCTCTACTGAATTTTCTCTACACAAAACTCCATGTCTAAAAATATGACCTAATAGGCTATCTCTCCTACTCTGTAATATCTTCCAAATACTTTTCATTTCCGAATTAATTTAATGGCTTCTGTATTCTATCAATAAAACATAAAATTTGTGGGTAAGCAAAAATAATGAAAGTGTGTTTCAGCTTTAATTAATCTTCTACATGATCTAAAATTCAACATAATTATTACCGGAGATGTTACCGACTTCGTTAATTACCACCCTCAGCATTTTATCAACGTTTTATAAAATACTAGAACATATCATGAACAGCACACTGAAGTCTTTCTTCAAGAAACACAGCCTATTTCCTGAAAGACGACACGGATTCATGAGCCAAAATCAACAGACACGGCCTTATTTGACCATATAAACCAAACTATGAGGTCAAACAACAAACAAACACACCGCAATACTATCCATAAACTTAGAAAAAGCCTGCGATAAAACCCACACAAAGCACTACCATTCAAGCTTATCAAACACGAATTTAACACAAGACTATGTAAACTCATACAGAACTACCTACACGACAGAACCTTCAGAGTCATAACTAATAACTCCACATCAAACCAATTTCCCCTAAGTGCAGGAGTACCACAAGGCTCAGCCCCAGGTCCAAACCTATTTAACCTCTACATAGTGGATATCCCAACCCCTAAAGATTACAATACCATATACTCACAATACGCAGACGACACAGCCATACTATCAACATCAAAGAACATTCAACTACTAACTAAAATTCTACAAAATGGAACCACACAACTGTCAGAATACTACGAACACTGGGGACCAACAGTAAACTCAACAAAAACAGAATGAACGCACTTCACACTTAGAAGCAAACACCAACACAACGAACCCAACAAAATCAAAGTAAACCAGAAGTGGATCAAATGGACGGACGATATAAAATACTTGGGACTCACACTTGACAAAAGACTCTCATTCAACAAACACACTAACAAAACCGCCAAAAAAGCCATCCAAAAAATGCACCAACTCATCCCAATCATAATAACCCCCTCCACAACACAAGAACACACTATCCTACTATACAAAACATACATCCTCCCCATCTTATCATATACCGCACCAGCCTGGATTAACACATCAAAACATAACGTGGACATGCTCCAACTAATACAAAAAAATTTCTTAGACTAGCCACCAGACTACCCATGTATACAAGCATCAAAACACTTCACGAACAGACAGCAATGACATACCTACAAAAACAGCTAAACAAAACAAACCTAAAGTTCTACAAAAACATCAAACACATCAACAATACAACACTCAAAAGACTAACAATAGAAACTGCATCACATAAACGAAAGACCCGCAAACAAATGCTACAATCTCTAACATAACAGACAAGTAATAATAAATACTAAAAACGCACTAACTAACTAAAACGTCAAGAACACAGATTCAGGCCAAGACCACACTATTAAAAACAGACAAAATACCGGAGAAAGAAACAGACGTTTGACACTCCACACACAGGTCTAACAAGCCACCACATACAAGACGCTATAAGGTCACTCATGCCAACCTAATAGGTGTTTTTGTAGATATGAGCAAAGCTTTTGATTGCGTTTCGCACTGCATTCTGTTGGACAAACTAAATCGCTATGGAATCCGCGGTACACCACATGATTGGATACGCTAGTACCTATCAAGAGGAAGCCAAACAGTAGTCATGTCTGCAAATGGTTCCGAGTGTGTGTCAAGGAAATCTGATATTACGGCAGGAATCCCTCAAGGTTCGGTACTGAGGCCTACGCTCTACGTTATTTACGCCAGTATGGACGTTTACATCAAGAAGTCCAATACATTGGTATTGTCACACCTTGGTAACATATGCCGACGACACCAACATTTTGATTACAAGGAAGACCAACGAACAAGTGTGTATTAGTAAAAATGCATTCCTACAGAGTGTTAGTGATTGGTACGATCATAATAGTTTATGCATTAACTCAGACAAGTCTTGCGAACTATTGTTTCGAACTAGTAGATCAAATGTATTATTCAAGGACAATCTATATCTGTTTATTGTTCAGTCTGGCAACATTGCTAGGTCTACATGGCAATTAATAAATCAGCATAGGAAATCCAATCCTAAAGCCGACGTTTCAAATAAACTAAATTGTAATGATCTGAATGTTTACTTCAATGCAGTATGTGATCGCGTACTTAACATTGTTCCTACAAATATTGTTCCTTTACATAGATTACATGCGGACAGTTGATGTAGATAAGAAGTTTGACTTTGAGGAATTTAGCTATGTTGAGGAAGAGATGCCATTGTGAGTCTTAGAAATAGTGCCAGTACCGATGGTTACATGTCAATAGTTCGCCAACAATAGTTCGCGCGACAGTAGTTCGCCGACAATAGTTCGCCGTGAATAAGTTCGCCAGTGCAAACAGTTCGCGAACAATAAGTTCGCTATTAAATCAGTTCGTTACTAATTAGTTCGCACCGTTCATTTAATGAGATATTATTGGAAGGGGAATCGAAACATTACCATGTAAAATGAAGAACCGATTACTACATGTATATATTCGTACATACGTTTTCAGAATGAAAAATTGTGCGCTAAACCGCGAAGATAATCTAAAATATCTAGTCTATCGTCGCAATTCTAGTAGCGCAATCGCGATACTTTTTTTCTGACACCAAGAAGACACCAATGTGCTAAAAATATCCTAGATATCATCCTAGCAGCTATAGTATATAAATGGCGAACTGACGTCGCTGCGAAACTATTAACATGACGAACTAAATGATGGCGAACTAAAACACCGACGAACTATTGTTAGGCGAACTGTAGTTGGCGAAATATTGTCGCGCGAACTATTGTTGGCGAACTATTGACGTGATACGAGTACCGATATATACGGGATGAAGGCTGAAATAATAAAGTCAATCAATAAAGAATTATGTTACCCTATAACGAAAATGTTTTACAAATGCTTAATGACAAGAACTTTCCGGGTGGTTTTAAAATATCGAAGATTATACCAATACATAAAAAGGGGTGTATAGATGAAATGGATAATTACAGACCAATTTCTCTAATCCCTATTATTGGTATAGTCTTTGAGAAACTGTTAGCCAAACAGATAATTAAGTACTTTGAGAAAAATAAAATATATTATCAATTTCAATTTGGATTTCGACAAAAATGTTCTACAGTAAATGCAATAACCTAACTTTGTCTATCTATAAGATCCCAACCAATCTATATATAAAGGCTTTAATGAACTTGAGTATACTGGTGTCACTTTCTGCGACCTCAGCAAACCGTTTTATTGTGTTTCTCATTCTAAATTGCTTGAGAAACTTGGATTTCAAGATAATAGCATCAATCTTCTCGGATCTTATCTCGACTCCAGACAGCAGTGTGTATTATATGATGGTAAATTATCAGAAAAAACTAACAGTCACTAAAGGTGTCCCACAAGGCTCAGTTTGATACAAGTGCTCTTTCTTATTTATATAATTGATTTTTCATTGTGTATAAAGAATGAAAATACTGTCTCAATCCATTACACGGATGACACTTCACTTATACATTCTAACCACGATCTTGAATTACAAAATGCTAATTTACTCGAAGCTGAAAAATGTGCTAATGAGTGGTTTAGTGTTAATAATCTTAAATTAAATATAACCAAAACACAAACAGTTATTTTTTCGACCAGAAGTACGAAAAAACAATCGGCAACTTTTCTGGGTGTAACAGTCGATAATAAATTTCTTTGGGATATGCACATTGATAACATATCCAAAAAGATCAACAAAAGTATATACGCATTGAGAAATATACGTCAGAATGCCTCAATTCGTATTGCTATCAAAGCCTTCCATGCCTTAATTCAATCCAATATCTCGTATGCGCTATTAGTATGGGGTTGTTGAAAACATTTAAAACGTATTTTTGCTCTGCAAAGGCGAGCACTCAGAGTTCTATTTGGTTTAATGTATCGAGAGGACTGTCGTTTAACTTTTGTTAACTCTGGGATAATGACAGTACCATCTATGTTTGTTCTTGAATGCTTGGTTTATGTTAAAAAAGAAAATCTCAATGAAAAATTTACTCTTCATAAAGATATCCATAATTATGGTACAAGAAATAATGATAACATATATACAAACTTTAACAGGGTGTACATGGCTAGGTGTAGCACCGAGTATTACGGACCTCTTTTGTTTAATGGGCTCCCTTTAATCATAAAGTAGCTAGATCTAAAACAATTTAAAGCAGCAATAAAAATTTACTTATCTAAAGCAGCACTCTATGCGATAAACGACTTTAGTATGTAACCCTGTATGGCACTATATGTGTTGGTCATTATTTTCAATGATTGAGTTGTTTAGATGATGTGTCGTATTATATCGTCATTATCGTCTACTATTTAATTTATTAAACTTAAAATTTTGTGAATGTAACTCTTAATAAGTTGTGATATTAATATTATTTTAAAAATAATAACAATAATATTCTATATTATTAATATTATTATAATATAGAATATCACCCAAATACCGTAACAAGCATTAAGCAGGTAGATGTACATTTCAAGCGATATGCGCCCATCTTCAGTAGCACAAGTAAAACTAAATAAAATACCTCTGTCACGAATCGTGATTGATAAACTATCAAATAAATAAGTCAATATGAAAGAATTACTTCAAAATTGGCATATAATATGACCTATAAATCTTTTAAAAATAATACAAATTAAAAATTACAAATTACAAATTATAAATTAACGAAAATAACAAGTAACAGCAAAAAACTATTTTTAAATTTATTATTATTTTTTATTTTTTTATTTATTTATTTTTAGTTATTTCAGATTTCACAAACCAATATTTTTTGCTGTTACTTGTTATTTTCGTTAATTTATAATTTATAATTTGTAATTTTTAATTTGTATTGTTTTTAAAAGATTTATAGGTCATATTGTATGCCATTTTTGAAATACTTCTGACATGTTGACTTATTTATTTAATAGTATATCAATCACGATTCGTGACAGGTATTTTATTTAGTTTTAACTTGTGCTACTGAAGATGGGGGCATAGCCTTAGAAATGTACATCTAGCTACTTAAATCTTTACGTTACGGTATTTGGGTGATATTGCACACTATTATTTAACACCGTAGTGATAATTTTTAAAATAATAATGTAATAATATGCTTATGATTTTTGAATAACGTATTTGCTAACACTAGCATATTTCTTATCAGAACTCTACTATGTAGTCTAGATGCTAATCTAGATTCATTCTCGTCATAAACTGCTTCTATCTTATTATAAACGTGACCTGTGATTGTACCTGCACTATTACTGTGGCTTCGTATTTAACCTGATATTTTAAATATTTTAAAAATTATTACTACGGTGTTAAATAATTGTATAGAATATCACTCAAATACCGTAAGTATAAATTAATAATGAATATATAAATACATCCAGCTATTGTTGCTTTGAGTTACGGTATTTGGCTGATATTATATACAACTGATAGTTATAATTATGCATGGGGGGATTATGCAATTGATCATAGAAGGTAGAGTGGAGGGAAAGAGAGGGGTAGGTAGGCCTAGATTGGAGTATGTGAGTCAGATAGTTGAAGACGTTGAGATGAATAGCTATAGGGAGATGAAGGGATTACCTCAGGATAGATCGGCATGGCGTGCTGTTTCCAACCAATCTTTAGGATTGCGGACTCTTTAACAAAGTTATAATTATAAGATTTATGATTCTAGCACTAAATTAGCAATAGTTCTTAACCTTACATCCTATTCTTCTAATCATTATAAAACCAGCACCAGGGTATCCATTATTTGAGCATATGCTCATTATTCTACATTCTCTTAACCACGTATCTACCTGCTCTTTCGTTCTATGTTCGTTAATCTCTACAATATCAAATGTAAGCCTTCGAACTTATAATTACAATTGTTTATTTAAAATTAGCAATACATTATTTAATATTTATGCTGAATTTTGAATCACTTATAGAAGAACAATTAAAGCTGAAAGACATTTTCATTATTTTTGATTACCCAGAAAATTCTGTTCTATTGAAAGAATACAGAAGCAATTAAATTAATTCCAAAAAGATGTACTACAAACTTCAACATAAGTTTATAAATAATATTTAAGAAGTCAATACGTTCACGAGTTTGGAAACTCATTTTCATAATTCTTAATTAATTAAAACTTTAGTAGATAGCTTGCCCTTATACTAGGTACCGATTCCTCCACATATAATAAAACAAATGCTACTGTATTATCTGGCTATTCTATATTAATTTATATACATATATACTAGACTACTCTGTTCTCCGAACTGTGGCTGTGGCTGTGGTTCTATGCCTGTTCGTCGCTAAAGTATCGTGGTCCAATATTTTAAAACAACAATATATTCTTAGTTTTGAAGCAGCGTGACATCACGTTGCTATGACTCGTCCCAAGCCGCTGGAATGTGTGTTACATTAGTCGATATTTGCGATACGCGAACCAAAGAAACAGAAGACATACTGCATACGGTCGCTCTCACTCAATAGAGTGAGATGAGTGCATCTCACAGAAGCAATACAGCAATACAGAAGCAATTAAATTAATTCCAAAAAGATGTACTCCAAATTTCAACATAAATTTATAAATAATATTTAAAAAGTCAATACGTTCACGAGTTTGGAAACTCATTTTCATAATTATTATTTAATTTAAACTTTAGTAGATAGCTTCCCATTATACTAGGTACCGATTCTTCCACATATAATAAAACATGCTTTTCTGTTTGACCTGTCTAACACTTGTATTATAAGTGAGTCGTGCCTAAGCATCCTATGGACGGATTTGTTTTTATATTTTAGTATTTTATATAAGGAAATTTATGGCCCTTTCGCATGTAATCTACTGTTATGTACGCTCCTGTATTGTACTTGATATTTTTCACTTTGGTTCTCATAAATGTTTGTCTGAATAATTGTAATTAGCGAATGGTCTAATATGTAATTTAAATAAGGTCCGAACAGACTATAAAAATATGGAGAAAGCAGTGGCGGCTCGTGCCATTTCAATCTGGGGGGGGCGCATTTCTTAAAAAATAACATAATAGTGAAAAACCTTACCTAAAATGGATGCAAAATGATTAAATTCAATCATTTCTTGAAAGTGAATTCCACTCTTCTATCTTTCATTGATATAAACTTTTCCAAAACTTTTTCGTTAAAATTGTAAATATCTCGCACCACATTTTTATTAATACGCATCATCGCCAACGCGTTTAAATGATCATTACCCATAGCATTTCGCAAAAAAGTTTTGCTTCTTTTCAGTGTTCAAATACAACGCTCTGGTTCAGCAGTGGTCATCGGGGTTGTTAAAATAATTTGAAGTATTTTTAGGTTTCGGGGAAAGTTTCACTGAGATTATTTTGTAGCAATAACGAAAGAAAATTTGTAGCTCCAATCATTTGATAAAAATCCGGAAGCGAGTAAATGAGTTCTAATTCTGTTTTTGATCTGGTTTTATTCAAAAATGGATATGCATGATACACGGTTTCCAAAAGGTCCACTGGTAATTGTTTAGAAAATGTTGGCATCGATTTCGTGTTAAATAACTCAGCGGCTTATAGATGGCCACGATATGAGAATCTGTCCTTCATCTGTGTTATATATTTTTTTGTAAATGTCTCTTGTAAATGTCCGCTTTTGAGCACTCCTTGCACAATTTTGCGATAAATTTAAATCAGGCAATGGTCTACCTAATTCTTTAATTTTTACACTAACACTATTCATTTTTATTAAATTATTTCTATTAAATATATTCTTGGAGAAACACGTGGCAAAATCATACACAGAACAAATGATACTGTCTAATCTGGCTATTCTATATCAATTTATGTACATATATATGTACTTTCTGTATATATATATACTACTCTCTCTTCTCTCTGAACTTCTCTAAGCCGTTAAAGATGCGCGACATCCAATAGATCGGTCGCCTGCACTCTATGATACACTCATCTCATTGCATATGTACTGTATATATGTATTTAACTTGTACTGAAAATGTATAGTCGCTGGAAATCTGTGACATATATTAGATAATGAAGCAAGTATCGAACCGAAGAAACAGAAGATATACGGCATACGGTCGCTCTCACCGATTGCTTGCAATAGAGTGAGATGAGTGCATATCCATAATTTATCCATTAATCTGTACTGGGTGGCGCTAATCACGCTGCGGCACCCAGTACGTTAGTATATCTATAGTTAGTATAGTAGCGTTATATCTATACCATGCGAACGATAGTTACAGATAAATACAGCATGGGTCATGCTGTGACTTGCAACGGATACCACAACGAACTCCACACCGTGTTGTGTTGATTGTTATCGCGGCGCAAACATTATCTTTTAGGAAAAATAATGCCGAGATAAAATATCGCAATACAATTATATATCTACGGTGATGCGCTCAATGTTCAGGAGGGGCGCGCGGCCCTGCGGCCTGCATATGGAACCGCCATTGGGAGAAAGCTAAGTTGCATAATGATGTACATATTTTGGTCTGAACTATTTTTAGTAGTTTACCAAAGCATAAATCTGTGGATATGATTTTTTTAATCGAGTGAAAGCGCAAACTTTTATATTTCTGAATCCATACCACATATATATATCGTAATAAAACATCAGCTACCTTACGAAAGAAACAAAAATACTTATAATATTAAGGAAAGGTAATAGGGCATACATTAAACTATATAAAAAACCACTATATTGTCAGGTATCATCAAAAATTTGTTTTCAAGTTTTGAAAAACTGAATGTGTTTCTTAGTAAAAAAAAATTACTAACCTGACGACATGCTTGTGTCTTTCAACCCAATATTTGATAGCAGATCTAACCATCATCTCCTGTTTTTTACTGAGACCATTCGGACCTATACCACCACCACCGGTACCAAATGTCTGAAGTGCTCCCGATCTAAAATGACTACCCAATTCTTGCTTCGTTGAATAGACACCTTTGAGATCCATTTCCTCATTCTTCATATTATTATAATCTGTATGTATGGAAAAGTTAGGTTTAGAAGGCTAATTATGTGGGACAATTTGGACCGAATAATATTTCAACTTTGGATGAAGAGACGGATGAAGGAAAAGTAGGAGTCCTGAAGGATGTAGGAAAAGTATGAGTCCTCAAAAGAATGAAATGTCTACAAACCTATATTTCTGAATCAAAATATTAAATTTATTTTCATTATCACTGTTATAATACATTTGAAAATCGGTAATTTGTTTTTTGTATCAATATTTCTGGCAATATTTTCTTAAAATCTTTAAATATAATTTTCTAAAACTTTAGATCTTTAATGGATTTATTGTTCACTGTAACTCTGGAAACAATATCGATATCTCTGTTTTTCATTCATTTGATCTTTCGACTATTATTTGTTACTTAATTCAGTTTAAATAAAAAAAATATCAAGGCAGTTTTTAGTTTTCGGAAATAATGATCTTTTATAATGAACAAGTATTTAAATATAGCCAATGAAACGTATATTTTTAACATGCATGCTTAATATAATAAAATAAAATGTATTATATACCTAACTGCCTAGACAGACCTTAGTTTAGACTATGTTAAGTACTCACCATTTTCAATGAGGTTATCTTGAGAATTCGCACTGGATGCCCTAAACAACTCAGCACTTTTTGGTACATAAGTATCCAAGCTCGCAGATAATTCCTGAGCAAAAAAATAAGCATCTAAATAGTGTAAAGCTTAATAGTATTACCAGTTAATTAAATAAACGCTATTCAGTACCATAAGTGGTTTTAGGATCTCTTTCAAATGCATGAGTTGTTCACAAGCGAAGATCAACCACGACACAAAAGTAACATCCATCAAATTCGCATGAAGTATTGAGAATATTAGATAATAAGACTGTAAGAAAATAACTTCCAATTCAATATTTTTTAAATTGTGGAATAAATGTTAAGGAACAGTTGTTAATTTTACATTACAGCTTTAAATAAATCTATGGAACAACACCTAAATACCGTAACATAAACTATTTAATAGCTAGATGCGCGTTTTGAAGTTTAAGCTTAAAGCTTCAGTATCATAAGATTAAACTAAATAAAATACCTCACCGTGATTGCTATACATTCGAGTAAGGAGTCAATAGGACTGCAATTTTCCATCTTTTACAGAATATGAAATGTAAAGCGATCAATACTAGATAAATATGGTCAGAGGTAAGCACCTAGTAACAATAATTCAGGGGTTGCGAAACTAAGAAAACTAAAAGGAAATTTTAGTCTTTATTTAATTAGTTAGTTAGATAGTCCTCAATCAGGGATTGATTGAAACAGCATGAGTTAACTCTTTCATTTCCATATAGCTATTGATCATAACATCTTCCACTATCTAACTTATTATTCTAATTTAGGCCTATGCCTAAATTCTGCCTATCCCTTTCTTCCCCCTACTTTACCTTTTACCAACCAAAGCTCACCATTTTCCTGTGACACCATATTTCAAATGTTTCTATTATACGCTTCCCTTCCTTTCCTATTGTTCATACCTCACAGCTGTACAATGCAAAGCAATATAGCAATCAAAATGAGTGACTGTGGTATTTTTTAGTTATTCTTGTGCTAGAGGATGGGCACGACTTCTGAAATGCGCATCCAACTATCAAATATTTTATGTTACGATATTTGGTTGATGTTATATACAATTAAAGAATAGTGTTTTGATAACTTTATCAATATTTCTTACGACAGCAAATATTTAACAAAAATTCAACAAATGTTAAGATTCAAATTCAACAATTCATTATGATTTGGACATTATAAATGAATTTATAAATCTATATAGTTCTTGAAAATGTTATTGACCTGATAAATTAATGAAACGAGGTGAGGAACTCCGGACATGGCATTCCAGGGATACCAAGACTTGATCGGTAGTCGGGGAATTTCTTCTGTAATGGTGTCATTCTCATTGTTTGGGTCCTTGATCGTTCGAACACTATCACCCACAAATGTGATAGTAATCCAAGCTATAAATTTCTTTGACTGTAGTTCGAAAAACTTGAAGATCAACAATCCTCAAAACAAAAGTGTTTGAATGCTAATGATCGATAAATCTGCATAATAAGATGTAAATAAAAGTATGTGTCATTGAACAGAAGGTAACGCAATTCTCACTGAACATTCAGAAATGTTTCAGAAGCGTTAAAAGCAGTGGCGACTCTTGATATTTCAATCGAGGACGGCGCATTTAAAAAAAAAACATTAAAAACATAAAAAATAACAGTAAAATGTATATATATCGCATAAACACTTAATAAAAATCTCGGCGGCGAAAACATCTCTAATGATATTTGGTAATAGGAAAAATTTAAATTTGTATAAAAATTACATCAAATTGCAACTTGAACATACTGAACTTATTCCAGTAAAATTAGCAAGAAATCTAGGTTTAATTATTGATCAAGATTTGAGTTTTCGAAATCATGTTTCTGAACTAAATTCCAGAGCCTATTTATCACTTAAGCAAATTTATAACAATAGAAGATATTTAAGCACTAATATGAAAATTCTGCTTTGTGAAACTATGGTGCTGTTACATCATAATTACTGTGACGTCATTTACGGACCTATCTAGAACAAATGTTTAGCAAAAGGATACAATACATGCAAAACAATTGTTTACGTTTAATTTACGGTATAAGGCGCAGGGTGCACATTCGCACACGCTAATATAAGCTGGGTAGTTAAATATGGTTAATAAACGAGTCTTGCATTTAAATACCTTCTGTTTGAATACATTATAAAAAAAATTGCCCGCCTTATCTTTACGATCTGATTAATTTTAGAACGGATATTCATCATTTGAAAATTTGAAATAAAAGCCTATTGAACATACCACATCATAAAACCGAAAGTTTCCAAATTGCCTTTATATACTGCCTAATAAAAACAATCAATTCGATTCCACTGAATAATAGAATATTAACTGTCACAACTTTTAAGAAGAAATTGTTTATAATTTTAAAATCCGTTTAAGACCAATAAGTTATAATTTTGCAATAACTTTGCTAAGTACTTGGTATTATGTTAATTTAAATTTAATTATTTTAATGTTACTTGATTGAATAATTATTTGTCT
This sequence comes from Leptodirus hochenwartii, assembly GCA_947310635.1. Classification (NCBI taxonomy): domain Eukaryota; kingdom Metazoa; phylum Arthropoda; class Insecta; order Coleoptera; family Leiodidae; genus Leptodirus; species Leptodirus hochenwartii. Next base: position 6,530,032 of record OX371186.1, read on the forward strand.
CCACTATAATTATGTACACTACAGTATTATTCTTTAAATTATACAAATGAGATGTTCTGATTTTGTGTTTTTTAATTGTTTGTTATTTTTAATCAAGTATATAAGTAAATATATTTTTTTATGTAAATATGGGTTGTGAGGAAGACCAAAGGTGAAACATGTTCTGCATACATCACCAATTTGATCACTACCTTTTTGGTGATTTATTGCTTAAAAAGTCTATTGTTATGTATTGTTTCGTATGTTATTGTCATCAATAAAGAGAATTCTAATAATAACATAATACTAAGAAATCTTAGCTAAAGTGGATGCAAAATTATTAAATTCAATCATTTTTTGAAAGTGGTATTCCGCTCTTCTATCTTTCATTGATATAAACACTTCTTACACAAGTTTGTGATAAATTTAAATCAGGCAATGGCCTACCTAATTCTTTAATTTTTACTTTGTCCTCAAGAGAAAGTCTATAAAACTTTATTTTCAATAAATAACTAACACTATTAATTTTTATTAAATTACTTTTTTCAATATATTCTTGGAGAATCACGTGGCAAAATCGTACATACGTAACTACACAGAACAATACAACTGTCTTATCTGGCTATTCTATATCAATGTTCCTGTATACTAGACAAGGCTTCTCTGTTCGGACACTAAAGAATCGCGGCCCGGAATAGCTTAAAACAACGATATATTCTTAGCTGTAGAAGCAGCGTGAAGTCACATTGCTATAGCAACCCGGGCCGCTAGTATGTGTACTACTTATTAGTCGATATATTGCGATACGCGAACCAAATAAACAGATGATATACTGCATCGGTCGCTCTCACTCTATTGCTTGCAATAGATAGGGTGAGTGCATATGCACTTAACTCATACTTGCTCGCTGCCACACCATGTTGCGTTGAGTGCTATCGCGACGCAAGCTGTATCTTTTAGGAAAAATAATGCCGAGATAAAATATCACAATACAATTATATATCTACGGTGATCCGCTTAATGTTCAGGAGGGGCGCGCGGCCCTGCGGCCTCGAAAGAAACCGACACTGGTTAAAAGATATTTTCCCCAAGACAATTAAAGTATTAAAATGCAACATAAACTTGCAGCGCTTATCACAATGTGCGAAGGAATGAATCAATAAAACAATATTTAATGAAGAATAGCGGGTTATTATAAAAAGTCGAATATTCGCAGTTTACTTTTACATTGTGTTATTACGATTTTATAATTCAAATGTTAGTTATTTCAGTTTTTTCGGTATCCCGCAGTTCTTCAATTATATAAATGTTATCGAAGCAGTAAGAAAAATTATAATTGCACTGAAGCCGAAATTATTCGGGCAACTAGATATGAGGAGTGAAATTGATAAATTGTAATTGAAATTTCTTACAGATAGCAGCAAATGTTGTAGCTCCCATGACAATCATAAGAATTTGTCTCATTTTTGCTAGGGCCTTGGCATGGAATCTATTATTAGACTCAAGGAATAGTGGATGACTATTTGGATTATTCCAAATACCAAATACTCTATAAAATTTATTCACAATTAATGTTAATCACTTCGACGTGTTTTTGAATATAACTTCTATAATTATGGAATGTAATATGCAATTACCTACCTGTAAAATAGTTTCGATCTAATAGCGAAATAGACGAATTTTGTGATGCAATGTGTAAAAAATAAAGTTGTAATTGTGTTCGCCGCCAACAAGTTTACATCATTTGCTTCTCCCACCAAATTTAAGATGATAAATCTAGTTAAATAATAAATTAGTTAGTCATCAATCCCAAGAATTCGTTAGAAACATACCCTAATCTCGGTTTATCTACCTCTTTCGTTCCCTCTGCTTTACCATTTATAATCAATTGCATAATATCCTCATATTTAAGAATACGACCTACACTCGAATCTAGATCTCCTACACTTTAGTACCTTCCAAATTGTTTTCTTCTCTTAAATTAATTCTAGCATAGCTTCATTTGGTACTCTATCTATCCACTGTCACAGTCGCACAGTATTACACTCCACACCTATGTATTGTTAATTATATGCATTATTCTAATAGCTAAATCAATATTTGACCTTAAACTTTGCTCATTTTCTACAAATTCTGCCTCCTGCCCTATGCTATCGTATATTTTATGTATACCCTACTTCGATTAACTTTTGTAATTTTAATTTATATATACGAGAAATGTGACATTTCTTCTATTTTAGCATCTATTACTCTATCACATTACTTTAGTTTCATTTACGTTTATTCGCATGTTATAAGCACTAGTTATTACTTCTTACATATCATTTTCTTTTAAGATAGCGATATTATTAGCGATCTACAACATATCTATTTTTTCTTTCTTGAATTTCCACACCTATACTATATTCCTCTTTAAACCTGTTTATTATATCTTTTAAAAAGATACTGAATAATAATGGCGAAAGTGTACATCCTTGCCTGGCTCCCTTTTCTATTTTTGCGTTCTCTTATTCACCTTCAATTCCAATTAGAAAAGTTTGATGTTTAAACAAATTGAAAATAATTCTCTTAACCTTATAATATATCCCAAATCTACGAATGCTACGCAAGCTGCTTTTCCTATTTTCACTATTTTTTCAACTACTTTTTTTTAGCATTTTAGCGCTAACATCTCGTTCGTTTGGTCCTTCTATAACTGTGTTGAACTTTCCCTGGCCTTTCATTCAGTGAATTTTATAACAACTTCTAACAATCCTTAGTAATATAAATATGAATTAGCTTCTGGTACGAATTAGCCCTAATTATATTCTATAAATCAGCCAGTATAATTGGACCTCCATCATTCATCCGCGAGTTTTATTACCTAACTCAATCTTATATAGCTTCTATGCTTTCTAGCTTCATCATTTGCTATCTCGAGCTCGTAGACAACACAGGATCAGTCAGAAGACTCAAAAGGGTTCAAACATTCGATTTAGTTTAGATTTAGTTTAGTTTAGTGAAGAGCTGTGCGATAGGGTACATGTTAAATACTAGTGTACTTATATATCAGAACCTAAGAAATGCTGGTCAGTAAGATTCAAATTGCTCATTAGTCACTACTGACTAGATTGTAATATTAAGAAACTTCGACTGAAGTTTTGTAATAAAAAAAATTTTGCTATCTACCTCTATATAAATCTGCGGGATACTCCTTCCATCTTGTAGCCTAGTCCCTATTTTCTGTGAGCTTACCTTCCTTTTCACATATGATAATACTCTTTGCCCTTATTTTTTAAAGAAATGACAATTAATTTTTCTACAGCTCATATTTATCTTACGCCTTTTTACATCTTCCTCAATATCCTCACATTTTATTCTTATCCATTTTAAACAAATGTTCACATTATATTAAGTTAGTAAAGTTTCTGTCTCAAAATTATCCATGCCGGGGTTAGAAATATATTTAATTCTACAAATGTATTAGTTGGTTTCTGAGTTGCATTAAGAATAAGAACATTTCTGATCTTTGCACTTCTGCATGAAAACAATTAAAAAATTTCTTTGCAAGGGAATGAATTCGCGCATTTCCGACGCTATAGTGTTAATAGTCCCATTTATCAGAATTCTAAATAATTTTTACCTCAAAAATTTAATTTTGATTCTGCAAGCGCAAAAAAGTTTAAAAACAACTATTTCCTTTGCCAGCGAGCGATTTTTTACGTTTTCAGCTCTATGGCCTGATTCATCAGAATTAAAAATTCTTCTAAATTAGGAAATAATATAAAATATTGCTAATCAACAACGGTACGTTAAATTTCTGTATGCCTCAATATAAAAATTAAAATTTAATCAAAGGGCTGACGATATAAATAAATTAGAATACATTTTTTTTTAATGTACGTATGGTATTCAATTAAATTTTAAATATATAGACTTTATGTACATGGAAATTTAATTTTAAATGTCGTTTCTTACAAATTCATTAGTAACATTTTCAAATTATTGAATTATTGAATCACTTTAACAAGAATATTACTTTTTATATATAATTAAAGTTGTTCTTGAAAACATATTTGTATTCATAAATATTCATGAGAAAAAATATTCTTTTTTCATTCATTAATTCAATAATTTGAATCTCCCACTAACCCCAATAAAGCAATAATAGCGACACATTTAACACGACTGGCCTAAATTTCGTTTACCAAATTTAAATAGGACAATATGAACTTACTGCACAATGGAGTTATAATCAAAGTGAATTATCTTTTAATGGGAAAAGAATAATCACATTTTCTAAATCAATTTGTGAGTAGAGAAGACGAATTTTATTTTGGTTCAAATTTCAATTATTTGCACTAACAGTTTGACTTTGGCCTCGGATAATATTAACATGGTCAGCATATACATTAAAAGAGGTGGCCCTTAAGAGTTAGCTATCTCTACACTCTAATAAACTAACAACCCGGGTCCATTCTAATACGTTTTTAAATAATCATTACCGTGTTATAACAAATATATAAATAACAAACTCAATATATAACAAATATTGTAACTCAAAGTATTAAATAGCTAGACGTGCATTTTGAAGGCTATGCCCCCATCTTTAGTAGCACAAGATAAAAACTAAATAAAATACCTCTGTCACTACAATTAACGAAGCTAATAAATAAAAACAATGAATATTGGTTTGTCAAACCTAAAATAATCAAAAATAATAATAAATTTAACAATAGTCCTTATTAAATAAATTAAATCGACAAGATGAAATTGAGCTGGAATCTAATTTCATCCTATTGAAATTAGTAAACTTAAAATTTATTTTTGGTTATTTTAAGTTTGACAAACCAACATTTATTTTTGTTAGTTTCGTTAATTGTTAATTTGGATTGTTTAAAATATTTATAGGTCATATTATAGGTCAAATTTTGAAATACTTCTGTCATGTTAACTTCTTTATTTAATTGTATAGCAATCACGATTAGTGACTAAATATAATACCTCTGTCAAATACTTCTGTCGACGTTTTTATCTTGTGCCACTGAAGATAGCGGCATAGCCATTGAAATGCACATCTAGCAATTTAATGCTTTGAGTTACGGTATATTTTACGCAATATTCCTAAAAATACTTACACAAATTGTATAAGTAGTAGGACTAAATGCATGGTGGAGTAGCCGATTCGAAGTGTATGAAGCGCCCCTGCATTATCGGCGTGATAGTTAAAGAGGAAATGGCCCGAACCCTGCATCAACCGAATGTTGGGCATTAGATCGGCTATGAGGCCAGTTACCTTAAATTGCATCATCTGTGGAAGAAAGAAACATTGTTGTAATACAGTAAGATCAAATAAATGTATACTATATTTAAGTGATTTTCAAATGCCTTATTTATAAACTCCCACCGAGCTCTTCTTGATGTTTCTTTACTTTTTAATAGTAGACCATTTTCATATGCCATAAGAAAACTAACAAAATTTATTTTACAATTTTCTCCCTTATTAGACTGCCCTGCAGTGTAAAATGTAGGATTAAACACTGCAGACTTTTTAAACTGTTAGTTGGCTGCATTGTGAAATTTTGGCCATCGTTTCAAAATTAATGAAGTACTGTCTATACGTAGAATAGTAGTTAGAGTTATATATATTGCATGCGATCTGGACAATTAATCTTATATACTCAACTACGGTTAAATTTATTTGTCTTATCTTTATGGTTGAATAATAGATTGGATAGGGTGTGTAAGATGTTCATTCTGTTAGACTTAAATTGTGGTTAAATGAAGTATTAGCATTTTTTTTGTGGTTAATTAAAAAAAAACTAATTCGAACTTTGCTAACCATATTTTAGAACATCACCATAATTTTCCTAGTATAGATAATTTAACAATTTTACAAGTTTGTTCAGAGTCATAAATTAAATTTGCTTGATTCATTAGAAATTCACCAAGATCGTAAAAACCCTAATTATAATTTACTAAATGATCAATTACTATTTGTATCTGTAGGTATAAAAAATAAAATAAAAATCGGGTATTTACGAAATATCTTGTTCTAGTTGTCCTAAAGTATATATAGGACAAACACGTAGATCAATTGAAACTCGATTTAAGGAGCATTTAAGCTCATTTCAGATTAAATAGAAAAGATAAAAGTGCTGTAGCCGAGCATATTTTTGAATCGGGTCATCCTATTCAAATTAGTTCACTTAAATTACTTAAAAGTGTTTTGAATTATTGCGAGTTAAATGCTTATAAAAGTATATACATGCATAAATCTAAATCTAATTTAATGAACTTAGATTTAGGCCCAATTTCATCTTGTCTATTTTGTTTATTTAATAAGAATTATTTTAGGAAGTTTACGGTATATAGCAACAAGCAGTATTTCTATGGGATATGGGTACAACAATTAGGCAGTACTTCATCATTTTTTAAATGCTGGACCTAATCTTTACTGGATAATAAAAATAGTCTGTATTGTTTAATCTTGCAGTCACATTGCAGTGCAGCCGAAAATGTCACTAAAGAGGGTGGGCGTTCAATAAGTTACGATAAGTTGTAAAAGTACTCGCTAGAAAGAAGATGCAAAACAGATTTTTAAAAAGAAGGTTCATCCCCATGGTGTACTGATATTCTGCAAACGGTACTATCGGTACGGTATGTAGGTATTCTTCACTGTTAGCATATCCGCTACTATCGTAGGAACTGAAGAGGATGTATTTACGTTCAATATATTTCGAGTTTCTATCATTGATTATGTTGCTTCCCGTGGCGGTTTCTTTCAAGGCTGCACGGCCGCGCGCCCCTGCTGAACATTGAACGCATCACCGTAGATATATAATTGTATTGCGATATTTTATATAGGCATTATTTTTCCTAAAAGATAAAGCTTGCGTTGCGATAGCACTCAACGCAACACGGTGTCGAAGCGAGCAAGTATGAGTTAAGTGCGTATGCACTCACCCTATTTATTGCAAGCAATAGAGTGAGAGCGACCGATGCAGTATATCATCTGTTTCTTTGATTCGCGTATCGCAATTTATCGACTAATAAGTCGTACAGAAACTAGCGGCCCGGGTTGCTATTGCAACGTGACGTCACGCTGCTTCTACGCTAAGAATATATCGTTGTTTTAAGCTATTCTTTAGCGTCCGAACAGAGAAGCCTAGTCTAGTATACAGGAAAATTAATATAGAATAGCCAGATAAGACAGTTGCATTGTTCTGTGTAGTTACGTATGTACGATTTTGCCACGTGTTTCTCTAAGAATATATTTAATACAAGTAATTTACTAAAAATTAATAGTGTTAGTTCTTTATTGAAAATAAAGTTTTGTAGACTTTCTCTTGAGGACAAAGTAAAAATTAAAGAATTAGGTAGGCCACTGCCTGATTTAAATTGATCACAAACTTGTGCAAGGAGTGTTTATATCAATGAACGATAGAAGAGCGGAATACCACTTTCAAGAAATGATTGAATTTAATCATTTTGCATCCATTTTAGGTAAGATTTCTTACTATTATGTTACTATTATAATTCTCTTTATTGGTGACAATAACATACAAAAACATAACAACAGACTTTTTAAGAAATAAATCACCAAAAGGATTGTGATCAAATTAGCGAAATATGCAGAACATGTTTCATATTTGGTCTTCCTCACAACCCATATTTACATAAAAAATATATATACTTATATACTAGATTAAAAAGAACAAACCATTAAAAAACACAAAATCAGAACATCTCATTTGTATAATTTAAAGAATAATATTGTAGTGTACATAATTACAGTGGAGACAAATAATTATTCAATCATGTAACATTAAAATAATTAAATTTAAATTAACATAATACCAAGTACTTAGCAAAGTTATTATAAAATTATAACTTATTGGTCATGAATGGATTTTAAAATTATAAACAATTTCTTCTTAAAAGTTGTGACAGTTAATATTCTATCATTCAGTGGAATCGAATTGATTGTTTTCATTAAGCTGTTTATAAAGGCTTTTCTGAAACTTTCGGTTTGATGATGTGGTTTGGTTAACAGGCTTTTATTTCGAATTTTCAAATGATGAATATCCGTTCTAAAATTAATCAGATCGTAAGGTAAGGCGGGCATTTTTTTTGTAGTATATTCAAACAGAAGGTATTTAAATGCAAGACCCGTCTATTAACCATATTTAATCACACAGCTGATTTTAGCGTGTGCGATATGTGCTCCCTGCGCCTTATAACGTAAATTAAACGTAAACAATTGTTTTGCATGTATTGTATCCTTTTGCTAAACATTTGTTCTAGACGGGTCCGTAAATGACGTCACAGTAAGTATGATGTAACAGCACCATAGTTTCACAAAGCAGAATTTTCATATCAGTGGTTAAATATCTTCTATTGTTATAAATTTGCTTACGTGATAAATAGGCTCTGGAATTTAGTAAAGAAACATGATCTCGAAAACTGAAATCTTGATCAATAATTAAACCTAGATTTCTTGCTAATTTTACTGGAATAAGTTCAGTATGTTCAAGTTGCAATTTGATGTAATTTTTATACAAATTTAAATGTTTCCTATAACCAAATATCATTAGAGATGTTTTCGCCGCATTTATTTTTAGTGAGTGTTTATACATTATATGCATTATACTACATTATACTGTTCAATGTTATTTTTTAAGAAATACACCCTCCTCGATTGAAATGTCAAGAGCCGCCACTGGTTGCTTCAAAATTCATGATGATGTTAAAACTATTCGCGTATACCTGATGAATAAATTGTTAATTAATTCGCAGTAGCCATTGGATAGAATTATTATGGCAAATACATATTTTTTAAATATAGTATTTAAGTAAAGACTAGGTAGCTTAACGTGTAAACATATATAGGGACACCAGTGCCGTGGCGGAATATATAAACTAGAAAAGATATCAGAAAATTGAATTCCTATTTAAAGCTTGCAGTTCTATATTCCAAAAGTATTCATAACTTGAGAAGGGAGAAGTACCACAGGATTTTCAGCGTAGTAGAATAGTAACAATGCCGAAGAAAATAGGAGCTAATTTGTGTGAGAACTATAGGACCATTAGTCTACTATCACATGCATCGAAGATATTGCTAAAGATTATTTATAGGAGATTAGAAAATAAAGTAGAGGAAAGGCTAGGAGAAGATCAGTTTGGTTTTAGGAAAAACAGAGGGACGAGAGAGGCGATTCTAGCACTAAGAACGGTAGTAGAAAAAAGAAAGAGGGTAGGAAAGGTAACTTGCATAGCTTTTGTAGATTTAGAAAAGGCATTTGATAATGTAGATTGGGACATAATGTTTAGAATTTTAAAAGAAACGGGTATAGATTATAAGGATAGGAGAATAATTTTTAATTTATATAAACACCAAACTGCCTTAGTTAGAATTGAGGGGGAAGAAGAGGTAGCAAAAATAGGGAAGGGAGTTCGGCAGGGATGTACACTCTCACCGTTATTATTTAATCTATATATAGAAGATGCAATAAACAAAGTAAAAGAAGAGTATAGTGTAGGTGTGAATGTACAGGGAGAGAAAATATATATGCTGAGATTCGCCGACGATATAGCTATATTGGAAGAAAGCGAAAAGAATTTAGAAAGGGTATTGAATGGTATGCAGGCAGTATTGACTAGGGATTTTAACATGAAAATAAATATAGGTAAAACTAAAGTGATGAGGTGTGACAAAAAGGAATGCAGTAGAAAAATGAGGATCACAATAGGAGATAATAGAATCGAAGAAGTGTCAGATTTTTGTTATTTAGGCAGTAGAATCACAAAAGATAATCGAAGCAAGGTAGATATAAAGTGTAGGATAGCACAGGGTAGGAAGGCATTCGTAGAAAAAGAACAGATTTTAAGATCAAATATTGACTTGGGTATTAGAAAAAGATTACTGAAGGTATATGTTTGGAGTGTAGCACTGTACGGGTGTGAGGCGTGGACTATAGGAAAGGAAGAGAAGCGTAGATTAGAAGCACTTGAAATGTGGTGTTATAGGAGGATGATGAGGATTGGTTGGGAAGATAAAGTAACAAATGAAGCTGTACTAGAGTTAGTAGGGGAGAAGAGACGTATTTGGAGAGTGTTACAGCGTAGGAGAGACAGATTAGTAGGGCATATTCTTAGGCATGGGGGGATTATGCAATTGATCATAGAAGGTAGAGTGGAGGGAAAGAGAGGGGTAGGTAGGCCTAGATTGGAGTATGTGAGTCAGATAGTTGAAGACGTTGAGATGAATAGCTATAGGGAGATGAAGGGATTAGCTCAGGATAGATCGGCATTGCGTGCTGTTTCCAACCAATCTTTAGGATTGCGGACTCTTTAACTAACTATTCATAACTATTTGGGATTTGTACCATCCTAAAAATATATAGAGTGATCATTGTTGTTGTTGAGATTTTTGATAGCATTCGCTAATGAATGGCGTTTTTCTCATTGCTGTTAGAATAAAATATATAGTTTTCGATTAAATATAATTACCGGAGTTATTAATTCATTTATAATGAGCAGAATGGAATAATTACTCTATTTGATTAAATAAATTTATTTAATTGAAAAATATTCATATTTTACCCATAATACATCATACATAATTAGAAGGATAGTAAATTAGGAGGCCATTCTATAAAAAACTATTATTTTCAATTAAATTTTGGAAAATTAACGGCGCCATTACTAACACTCTGTATACAATTGTTTTACCTTTAGCATATCATTCCTAAGATCCACATGTTATTGACGAAATAGGATAGTCAATTTATTATAATTTTATATTTTATAGTTACAGCACCTTCTGTAAAGTCTTGCAGCTGTCGATTTTTTCAGAAAATGACTAATTACTAAACAATTAGTAACCAAAAGTAAGGTAAAGGTACATAATTACCTTTATTTAGTATGATACTAGTTGGAAAAATATTTTTATTACATTAAAAATTACAAAGTTGATGTGTATATTGCGAAATTGGAATACCTTCTATAGTCATAAATATTGTAGAATAATGAGCTTCAAGATTTAATTGCAAATTCAAATTTTTAGATTTCGCTTTATTTTAGTTTATACAAGAGATTACGCCGAGACACTGATTGCCCACCATATATATTTTCGTATTAATTTATTGATTTTGAATTGTGTAACTAAATGAAGAGAAATGATATAACGGTAAAAGTGTAAATCCGAACTAACCGATACAAAAACATAACACATTCTTTAAATAATTATAAGATTACAAAACGGAATGCAGGCAAAGAATGAGGATTAGAATAGAAGATGGTAGAATAGAGGAAGTGTCAGTCTTTCCTTATTTAGGGAGTATGATTACAAAAGATAACCGAGGTAAGGTAGGGTTAGTAGGGGAGAATAGAAGGATTTGGAAGAGATTTCAATCGAATGCCTTTCCTAAATCTACGAAAGCCATGTAATTAGTTTTTATGGCCCCCATTTTTTCTACTACTCTTTTTTTCGCTACAATAGTCTCCCTCTGTTCTTCCTAAAGCCAAACTGATATTCTACTAGCATTCCTTCTACTTTATTTTCTAACCTTCTATAGATAAACCTTAACCTTAACTAACAATATAAAGAAGGGTAACCTTGTGTAATTTATTCCTTTATATAAATTTCGACAGAGAGCGACGTCGGCCTCGGAAGGGTCGGAGATTGAACTAAGAGAATGATTCGCAGAATTCTAGAGGTTTTACTTCAGTATCTTGCAAATCTTGCGGCAGCCAGTGTTGTGACGTATTTTACTGACTTACTATCTTTGCTTTCTTAATAGTATAGAGTGACATAGCGATTAGATATATATTGGAGTAGCTCTCTGTGCCGACACTTGGCCGCATGACAGTGGCGAACCTAGAGCTTTTGCTACCTGGGGTGGTCCCCAATTTGCCGCCCTTTCTAAGTCAATCAAAATCAAGAGTGGTTATTAACAATTACTGAACAGAAATTGAATACTAATTATAATCTTTGATTCTGTTGATTACAACATTATTATATTTTTTATTTTTATTTTTATATAATTTAGACAAAAATATAAAAAGTGCCGCCCAGAAATATGTGCCGCCTGAGGCGGACCGCCCCGACCGCCCCTCCCTAGGTACGCTACTGCCGCATGAACAGTTATATCGTCTGTAGCTATAGAACAGCCATAGAACAGCTATTCGGCTCTCGGTTTACTATTTCGTGTTTTCAACTGTTTTGGTATACAAGGCGGGGACTGGTTGTTTGAATATGTTTAAAAACGTTTTAGCGTCTGGCTGTTCTACAATGACTATGAAGAAATATTATTTCTAAGCCAACCATCTAGTCAATTTTCTAATTTAGTAATCTCTATACTGATTACATTTAAATTAAAATACGATAAAAATAGAGCAATTGTAGATTTCTACAACAAAGCAATAGACTTTATATTTAAATCAATAAGAAATAAGTAATGTTACGCAAGTTGTTGCAAAAACCACATAGATGTCATAATAAAACAATTAATTTAATTAAAATTATATAAAACATTGAAATAGGAAAGGGGAGAAATAAAAAGTAAACTTGGTGGCACTAGTGTACCTATTGAAAGCGCAAAATATGAGAAGTTAGCTAAAATTTCTTGAAATAATTGTATATATTTTATATACAATTATATATATCAATGACGATTCGTGACAGAGGTATTTTATTTAGTTTTTATCTTGTGCTACTGAAGATGGGAGCGTAGCCTTCGAAATGCGCATCTTGATACTTATTGCTTTGATTTACGGTATTTGGGTGATATTCTATACTATATTTTGTGTTGGTAAAGTTTATATTTTTATTTTTCATTTTAAAAAGATGAATTGTGTTGAGATATCAGATTTGTTAAAAAAATTAATATAATTTTTAGTATAGAATATCATCTAAATACCGTAACTTAAAGCATTAAGTTGCTATATGTACATTTCGAAGGCTATGCTCCCTTCAGTAGTACACCGTAGTAATATTTTTTTTAAATATAATTGATAATTAAAATATTATACTAAAAATATATTATAATATTCATTGGCTTCGCATCATGAACCAAGTGCCAATATGTTAAAATATGTTACAAATATGTTAAAATCAATATTTTACTTTATCATTATCTAATTTTGGGGAACCATTGTAAAAATAACGTTGGAAAAGCATACTATATTTACAATAAATATTACATAAATATCTCTTGACAACGCAAACATTATCTCTTGTAATTTGATCACATATATTATGTTGCACAAACTAAACGCAATTAGAACTTCTTACAACTTACTGCTAACGGTATACTATGGTAGGCAACCTAACCTATTGCCCGCCTAGCGTGTAATGTGCAATAGCAACCCCTGGGGATGCGGCAAATGATATCATCTAAGTCCTCAGTCAAATAAGTGCACATATTTAATTGTATTTGTTAATTTTGTACATATGGCAACGCTGTATTAGTTCGGCTATTTAGCACCACGAGCAAGCAGTGCATGGATGTTGTTTTCTAATGAGTAAGACAAGAACACCTAAAAATTACCTTATATCCTTTAAGCTCGATTTGGCCGTAAGCGTTAGCCTACTTTATATAGTTAGTATTCATTGCCTTAACAATATTTTCCGTACATGCGTAAGCAGACTAATGGTCCTATAGTTTTCACATAAATTTTACTTTCTTAGGCATTGACACTATTATACTATATGAAAATTCCTCGTCATATATCCTACAAATTAGCTTGTATAATCAATCTTGCATCATTTCTCCAGTGTATTTTGCTATTCTAAAGATATCATAGCTATTCTTGCTGGTTTGGTAATCCTAAAATGAAGCTATTACTATAATGTAACCAATAAAGACTATATAAAAAAATATCGACAAATTTAATTATTATACAAGTTGGGTTACAAAACTTTTTACAGAAGAATTCGCCGCGATACTAGTGGATCAGCCTGTATATCAAAACTGAAAATGCCTAATAAAATCAAATTAAATCTAACGGGCTAGTCTTAAAAAAATCTGGGGTTTTGTCAACCATGGTTAATATAATATATACATTTTAACGTTTTTAAAAAAGTAAAAATGCTATTTAAAAATAGATGTTCTTGTATTTTAAAAGCATTTAGAAAATGTAAATATGTATTATTCTTTAGTAACATCTCAAATCTCTAAAAGTAAATGAATAGTTATAGTGGATACGAATTACCACTTAATCTGTGCAGAATAAAATAGCTAGTATGGTATAGTATAGTATAGTATAGTATAGTATAGCTAGTATAGTATACATATAAGACACATTATTTCCTAATTACTTTGTTACATAATATAAAATATCACCCAAATACCGTAACAAGCATTAAGTAGCTAGATGTACATTTCAAGCGCTATGCGCCCATCTTCAGTAGCACAAGATAAAAACTAAATAAAATACCTCTGTCGCGAATCGTGATGGATATACTATCAAATAAAGAAGTCAACATGACAGAAGTACTTCAAAATTGGGTGATATTCTATATTATAATTTAACACCGTAGTGATAATTTTTAAAACTTTGTTACATATTAGATTCTGCAAACATTTTCTTGCAATCGTATCAATATATTATTATTTAAACTTACCTTGAAAACTGTGCCAATTTCACACAACAATATAATTTATTCCAATCTCCAGAATTGTTGGTCAACCCTCCAGAAAGAACAAATATGTTACATCTTCTTACGACAATGTAAGAAATCAAACCCGCAATTGTCCCTATAATAGATACCACTACAAATCACCTCTTAAGAGTTTGAGAGCCAATGCCAAACTGGTTTCAATGCCTCCTCGATTGGTGTGTCAAATGGTACATAAGTTGACAATATTCCCACATAAACGTACATCCGATAAGTCGTCGATATTGGTTCAATTAATTTATTATAACCGTTGAGAAAATTGCCAAGCGTTGACAGATGGATTTATAGCCGATGTCAGAGCGAAGGGGTCTATACCAGATCCGCACTCGAACGTTCAAAATTCAATCAATTGTTATAAATAATCAAAAAGGAAGAAAATTGCAGAATATATTAAGAATTTTTCCAACAGATAATTTAATATAAAGGAGGCGGAAGGGTTACATAAAGAATGTCAAAACTATATAGTGAATGATTTAATACCGTTGCTTCATTCACAGCAGAATGGGTTAAAGAACGTTTTGATATCAATGATGATGATACCCATCAAAGATGATTCGAGATATGCATATTTTTCAATTGTACTTTTAACTGATTTTTCTCAAGGTGGTCATTTTGACAATTATAAGTCTAATGCCCAAAGAAATTCTTTCATAGACGGTCAAATTATGGACCGTGAAAACTTGGGACCACAAAATATTTCATAGTATCTCAATCGAAAGTGTGCGTTTGTAAGTGACAAAAACAAAGATCAGATACAACACTCTTAGTGAAATATTGTGAGCCGTTTGCTATAGCATTCAGAATATTTGTGTTGCTTTCACATAGTTTCTCGTTCCAAAATGTTGCTGTTAAACGAACGCCGCATCAAAATCGGCTGTCTTATTTCTGCTTATAACATTTCTTAATAATCAAGTTCCGGATGGTCCTCCAGAATCCCAAATTAATAAAATATGATGTACGTGTTACTATCTACAAAATGGCTTAAAAGGCAATACATATACTTCAATGAAGCACATGAAATATTTGTTACGGTCCCGACTTTTTGGTTGTGAATAATTGATAATGTGCCCCCTGGCTTACCATTCCTGTCGTTTTCTTTCTTATGCTATAACGGGAACATAGCATACAGCGGAATACAGACATACATGTACATTCTTGTCGTGGACCAATGACGGGGGATCGAACTAAATACGTGTTCTGACAATGGCTGCTAATGCCCGATGCGCCGACATCTAGTTAGCTTAATCGCTAATGATGCTAAATCATTCAAAAATTATTACTTTCGTTGTTTGATGTGTAAGATATAGGGTGTTGCAACTATATTTATTTATTTATTTATTCTTTATTGCAGTGAGTATATAAAAATATTTTACAAACGTCACAATTATAATAGGTAAAATACACATTATTTATACACCTTAAAAGAGATTAAGAACATGGGCTATTTGATAGTGAATTCATGTATTCATTAATACTATAAAACCATTTGGATAAAAGAAATTTCTTTACAGTTATTTTTATTTAATTTTTACTCAAGTTTCTTACATGTATCGGTAGCGTATTAGACAGCATTTTACTTTGGTATTCTATACTTGTTTGTGATATAGTTAAACGACAGTTAGGTATATGAATATCATATCTTTGCCTGGTCAGGTGGTCATAGAAGTCATCATTACACTGATAGTTATCAATATTTTCTTTGGCATAAAGTATACAATTTAAAATATATATAGAAGGTAATGTTAATATATCCAGTTGTTTGAACAGATGCTGACAATCCTCTTTGTAGCCAATATTACCAATAATTCTGATTGCTCCGCGCTGGAGTCCAAATAATCTCTTAGTTGAAGACAATTTCCCCAAACTATATTACCATCATTTATGTGACTGTGTACCAAAGCGAAGTATGCACACTTTAGAACAGATTGGATAACATTTGATGCAAGACGACGCAAAACAAATATATTCCGACTCATTTTTACTGCTACTTTTCCTGTGTGTTTATCAAATCTTATAGACGGGTCAATAGTTACACCTAAGAAATTGCATGCCTCCTTATTTACATAATTTAAATATTTGAGGGATAGTAACATATTCACAGTCTTTTGTTCATTTAGACATATTTAGTTAGTAACACACCAGTCCAATGCCTTCAACTGCGCTCTCTCTGCTTTCGCAAGTAAGTCGTTAAAGTTTTTATTTGAAACAAATAGAACAGTATCATCGGCATAAAGGAGACACTGTGCAAATTCACCAACGTATTGCGGGAGGTCATTAATAAACATTAAAAAAGAAGCGGGCTCAGAATAGACCCTTGGAGTACTCCTCTAGATACTGAAAGAGCACTTGAAGATTTACCATTGCATGTTACAATTTGTTTCCTGTTTGAGAGATAAGAACTCACTAAGGCTAGGCTTCTCTCACCAAAATTGAATTCCCATTTTAATTTTTTTATTAGTATCTCGTGTGACACGCAGTCAAAGGCTCGGGAAAGATCTAAGAAAATTGATATGGCAAAAATACCAGTCTCAAAACAACTAATAGTTTTATTTACAAAATCTATGATAGCATCAGCTATCCCTCTATTTTTCCGGAAACCGTATTGTGCTGAATATAGTAAACCTCTACTTTCACAGTAATTCGAAATTTGATTATAGATAGACCTTTTATTTCATATACGATGCAATGCCAATATTTTTTTTTATTGCGGGAAATATACGGTCGGTTATATTTTGGTTTATGTAGATAACTTGGAAGATTTCCCAAGGAAATTTGAAAATGAAATAAAAAAGCTTTGCAACACCAAATATTTGAGCATAGATATTTGAGCACGGACGTGTGTAGCATTGATATATAGCAGGGGTGGCCAATAAGTCGATCGCGAAGCAATTGTTGGTCGATCGCCTACAGTTGGACACAAAAATTGATTATTTCGAATGTGGCACTAGTAAAATGAGATAAAAAACACGGAATAAGACGAAAATAAGTTGGCTCAGTGATTTAGCGTTTCTGGCAGATTTTACATCCAAGTTAAGCGCTTTGAATTTAAAGTTATAATGAAAAAAGAAGGCAATAAGTCACACGATTAGTTGCATTAATGCTTATAACAGTCAGTTCGTAATGTTGATTGAAGATCTCCAACAAACAAATTTTGATCATTTTCCAAATATGAATGATCATTTATAAAAACATCCCATGTGTGAATCGACTTTTTCATATTTAAAGTATTTAAACAAAGACATAGCATCGTTCTTTACTTACCGATTCACATACCCAAGATTCAATACCAATCGAAGTCTTTATCAACATATGAGGGGTGATCAAAAAGTTCTAGGACAGATTAAAATTTTTTTTTTTTTACAATTTATTGGATATTGTCCCCTTCAAAGTACTCTCCTTGGGAAGCTATAAATTTTTCCCACTGGCGTTTTCACTGCCGGAAGGACCCTGAGAACTCATCTTCTGGAATGGTCTTCAGCTCCTCCAGCGATTTTTCTTTAATTTCGTCAGTTGATTCAAATCTCTGCCCCTTCAAGGGTCTCTCGAGTTTAGGAAAGAGGAAAAAGTCCGCAGGGGCCAGGTCTGGTGAGTACGGGGCAGGGGGATGACGGTCATGGCGTTTTTCGTGCAATAATCGCGAATGAGCAATGCATAATGAACAGGCGCGTTGTCATGGTGCAGCATCCACTCGCGGCAAGCAGCAGCCTCGCGCAAATGTCCCAGGGTTTCAAGGTAACGAAAACGATTAATTGCCTCACCTCGTGGAAGAAATATGTAGTAGACAACACCCTTCCAGTCGAAGGAAACAGTGAGCATGACCTTCACATTTGATTTTACATAAAATGACCTTCACATAAAAGTCCGTTCGTAATGTTGATTGAAGATCTCCAATAAAAAATGTTTGATCATTTTCCAAATATGAATAACCATTTAGAAAACATCCCAATTTTAATTATAACTTCGAAAAAGAAAGGTGTAGAAATTAAATAGTTATTGAGGATTTTGATGCAAAATTTGGTGATTAAAAAAAAAATGAAGATTTTGTTCATTATTTATCTTTCCCTTTTAAGGAAGATTTAAATGTGAAATATATTGCTACAAAAATTGCTGATATTTTTGACTTGGAAAAAACTAAATTAGAGAATGAAATTATAATTCTACAATTTGATTTAATTCTAAAAGCTAGGCAGCTTGAAGAAGACTTTTGGAAATATGTTAGTTGTGAGAAGTATCCAAATATTAAAAAATGTAGTGAACTACATTTTTGTTTTGGATGAACGTATTTGTGTGAATCGGCTTTTTCATATTTAAACTTAACAAAGACACAGCATCGTTCTTTACTTACCGATTCACATACCGAAGATTCATTACGATTGTCTTTATCGACGTACACACTAGCGATATGTAGTTTACTCGCGAACCGTTCACTCTGAACGGTTCAATCAAATGACCGGCGTATTGTGACGATGTTCTGCAACGACCTATAGGTCACTATGACCTAGTTCGTGAACTATGAACTACATAGTGAACGGTGTACGTAATGATGTACTTGTACTAGGTTCTGAACCCGTCGTGTACTAAACCGTTCATGAATCACAACGGCTCGTAAAAGATGCAGTATAGTATACATTACATATACAGTGGCCAATAACAGCACTAACATTTATGTGATAAAGTGTGTTGGTGAACGGAATGAAATTATATTTCCTTATATATGTTTTGTATAAATTATAAACATTGTTGTTTTTTCTTGCTCATTCTCAATTCAAAATAAGTATTGAAATATTTCAATTTATTTATTTTTTACTATTTAGTATTTTTATATTGAGAAAAAAAGAGATTATTTTCAGTATGTGCATGTATTCCATATAGGTCCTGAACTAGTTCATTTAAAAAAGATGTTAGTAGTTCACGACCTATAGTTCGTGAACGGTACATTGAAATGAACTACGAACTACGAACTAGGTCGTCAAAGTGACCTACAGTTTGCCATCGCTAATACACACCTCACTATTAATGCTTGATAGAAGATTAATATGACAGATTAATATAAATATAAAGATTAATACGAAACCACAAACTTCACATTAATAAATCTTTTTATTATAAATATATTTTATGTATTTGTTTTTTTATTTGTTCAATAAATATTATTATCGTGATATCGTTTCGTTTAAACTTCATTTCCTCTTTTCACTAAATATCGATTTTTAAGGAAATTGATTATGTCATTGTGTGAAATATTAATAATTTTACAGATCACTTTTTAAGTAGAAAGTCGATTACAAGTACAAAAAAGTTGGCCACTCCCGATATATAGTGATTTACACAAGATAGTAACTTAGACTATATATATCATTTGAAGGATAATTCTCCAGTAGCGCACCATTCGAAAATGATTTAAATTACTTATATTTTGAATATACAATAATTAGTTTAGATCAATATTTTCGCTTTATAAACGAAATTAATATTACACATTTCTAATAACTGTTCTACATTTTCCAAAACGGAATAATATATTTGTATGAAGCGTTTACTAAAAATATTCTTTGCGATTGTATTGTGTTTAGTTTAAAATTGGTTATTTAAAAATTAAGGACATCCAGTGTCAGAATAGCTAATATGGCAGACATATTCTTCATCGATGGTGATTTCTACCATGTATGGCGTATATAACACTTAACTCCTGTTAAACTAAAATTAATTAAAAATTATTTGGGTTATTTGACACCTTCTGGCCTCCTTCTAATATATAAATTTTTGATGCGCTAAAAATGATACATGCTGAACATAAACTATTAATATATTTTAAGTAGTAATATTTGTAACAAAATTTGGTATTAAAAACTTGTTTTATCAAATTATTTTTTGTTAATTTCTACGTTCATGCGTTTAAATTTTTTTTAATAAACGATTTAACAATTTTATTACGATAAACTAGCAAATATTTATTTGCGTAATTTACCAGAAAAAAATATATAATGAAACAAGGAAAACATATAATTTTCTTTTATAGGAAAATCGTTGTAGACAAGTATATTTCCCATTGAAGAATTTTGTCAAAAGTTATATAATTATTTTCTTAGAAATGCTTCAGTGTGAGAATGAGAAAGCAACATAAATCGATTCTTGATTTTTGAAATTTAATTGTTGCAAGAGCTCTTTTTTTTGACTTATTGAAATGAAATATGCAACTAAAGTAAGTCAGACGGTAACTCAACAGCAGGATATTCTAAACTGAATGTTATAACAGTTTCAAACTCGAATATTGAACAGCAATATAAAATAAAGAAGATCAGTATTCCTTCTAAAGTGATATAATGCGTTTCGTTTAGATTCTTCTTCTTTTTTTATTCTATGTTCTGCTTGTATTCACTAAATTTACAAAAATAAAAATTTTAGCTACAATTAATTGTAAATTGTACTTACCTTAAAATGTAGACCATCTTCTATTTAACATCTGTTTTACTCCGTGACTTTCTCCTTCCCCAAATAAAATACTTTAAAATAATTAATTAATTTTATTTTCCTTCACTTAATAGAAACTGTTCTCGTTCGCACTTAAAACATTTCTCCCTGACTATCAAATATTTTTTTTATTATTTTATATATTTTTATTTGATATGTTAAAATGCTAAGTTTTATATCTCCTCTAAGCTGGTTATATTTATTTTATAGAACATTTTTATGTTAGTTAAAATTATAGCTTAATATTTAAAAAATAAAAATAATTCTTAAGAATTAGTTGTTGAATAAACGTAATAAATTCCTAATCTAATTAGCTTGACCTTAATTTTTATTTATAGATTATAAACGATGAATAATGAAGGAAGAACTTCTGTTATTGTGACAGAAGGTTGTAAAAATAATTTTTGCGCTAATGAAAATATGTACAATCAAATTTTGTTTACTAGTGTCTTTATAATGCTAGTTAGTTAAAGAGTCCGCAATCCTAAAGATTGGTTGGAAACAGCACGCCATGCCGATCTATCCTGAGCTAATCCCTTCATGTCCCTATAGCTATTCATCTCAACGTCTTCAACTATCTGACTCACATACTCCAATCTAGGCCTACCTACCCCTCTCTTTCCCTCCACTCTACCTTCTATGATCAATTGCATAATCCCCCATGCCTAAGAATATGCCCTACTAATCTGTCTCTCCTACGCTGTAACACTCTCCAGATACTTCTCTTCTCCCCTACTAACTCTAGTACAGCTTCATTTGTTACTTTATCTTCCCAACCAATCCTCATCATCCTCCTATAACACCACATTTCAAATGCTTGTAATCTACGCTTCTCTTCCTTTCCTATAGTCCACGCCTCACACCCGTACAGTGCTACACTCCAAACATATACCTTCAGTAATCTTTTTCTAATACCCAAGTCAATATTTGATCTTAAAATCTGTTCTTTTTCTACGAATGCCTTCCTACCCTGTGCTATCCTACACTTTATATCTACCTTGCTTCGATTATCTTTTGTGATTCTACTGCCTAAATAACAAAAATCTGACACTTCTTCGATTCTATTATCTCCTATTGTGATCCTCATTTTTCCACTGCATTCCTTTTTGTCACACCTCATCACTTTAGTTTTACCTATATTTATTTTCATGTTAAAATCCCTAGTCAATACTGCCTGCATACCATTCAATACCCTTTCTAAATTCTTTTCGCTTTCTTCCAATATAGCTATATCGTCGGCGAATCTCAACATATATATTTTCTCTCCCTGTACATTCACACCTACACTATACTCTTCTTTTACTTTGTTTATTGCATCTTCTATATATAGATTAAATAATAACGGTGAGAGTGTACATCCCTGCCGAACTCCCTTCCCTATTTTTGCTACCTCTTCTTCCCCCTCAATTCTAACTAAGGCAGTTTGGTGTTTATATAAATTAAAAATTATTCTCCTATCCTTATAATCTATACCCGTTTCTTTTAAAATTCTAAACATTATGTCCCAATCTACATTATCAAATGCCTTTTCTAAGTCTACAAAAGCTATGCAAGTTACCTTTCCTACCCTATTTCTTTTTTCTACTACCGTTCTTAGTACTAGAATCGCCTCTCTCGTCCCTCTGTTTTTCCTAAAACCAAACTGATCTTCTCCTAGCCTTTCCTCTACTTTATTTTCTAATCTCCTATAAATAATCTTTAACAATATCTTCGATGCATGTGATAGTAGGCTAATGATCCTATAGTTCTCACACAAATTAGCTCCTATTTTCTTCGGCATTGTTACTATTCTACTACGCTGAAAATCCTGTGGTACTTCTCCCTTCTCATATATTTTACAAACTAACCTGTATAATCGCTCCTGCATTTTTTCCCCTGCGTGTTTTATTAATTCGGCTGGTATCATATCAATCCCCGCTGCTTTGTTATTCCGTAAATAATTTAATGCTCTATGAAACTCTGACCTAAGTATGCTAGGACCTAAGTCATCCTCATCTATCTGTTCCACACTTTCTAGCTCCTCCATGTCCTGCCTACCTTTATATAAATCTTCAAGATACTCCTTCCATCTTCTAGCTTTTTCCTTATTTTCTGTGAGTTCCTTACCCTGCTTATCACATATAATGTTACCCTTTGGTTTTACTTTAGAAAAATGTGACTTAATTTTCCTGTAGCCCAAATCTACTTTACCTCTTCTCACATCCTCCTCAATATCCTCATAGTTTCCTTTTATCCACTCTTCTTTCGCTAGCTTGCATTTCCTATTAATTAAGTTCCTTAGTTCCTTATATTTTTTCTGTCCTGCTTCTGTGTTTCCTATTTTAATTTTCCTTCTTGCTTCAATCATTTCCACTATTTCTTCCGTAATCCATTCCCTCCTACCTGCCCTTTTCTTTGTGCCTAATACTTCATTTGCTGCTGTAGTTAACCCATTTCTGATTTCCCTCCATTCGCAATCTATGTCGTTCCTAGATGTTCCATTAGTCATGATTTCTACTTTCTGCTTGTACTTTTCACATACATCAGCTAATTTTAACCTATCGACATCTACTCTGACCTGTTTGGACTTCTGTAATTTCTTGAATTTGACCTCTGAGTCCAGGACTACTAAATTATGGTCACTATCAATATCTGCTCCAGGGTAACTCTTACAATTCTTAATCTGGTTCCTAAACCTCTCTTTAACCAGTATGTAATCTATCTGATACCTCCCTATATCTCCTGGCATTTTCCACGTATATATCCTGCGCTTGTGATTCTGAAAAAGCGTATTTGCTACCACTAGCTTATTCCTAATACAAAACTCTACCAATCTATCCCCTCTATCATTACGTGTTCCTATTCCATATTCTTCTACTATTGAAACTTCCTTTCCCTTACCTACTACGGCATTCCAATCTCCGGTTACAATTAGATTATCCTGTCCTTTAACGTTTGCCAACCTAGATTCGATCTCCTCATAAATGGATTCTACCTCCTCATCATCGTGACTTGAAGTTGGCATATATACTTGCACTATAACTGTGTCCGTTGGCTTCGTGTCTAATCTAATAGTTATAATTCTATCACTAACTTGGCAATAACTCTTTGCTCTACATCCCAACTTTCTATTCATTATAAAACCTACACCGGTATGCCCATTATCTGATGCTGTGGTTATTAATCTATATTCTCCTGACCACGTATCTACTTGATCTTTCCCCCTAACTTCACTAATCCCTACAATATCCAGTTTAAGTCTCTCCATTTCTAATTTCAAATTCTCTAACTTTCCTATCCTATTCATGCTGCGTACATTCCACGCTCCGACTCGTAGAATTCTCGACGAAAACGATTTCTTGCCCGCCCCAGAATCCGAGGGCTTGCCTGCTACCGAAGTAGCAGGGTGAGATTCTGAGCCATTGGATCTACTCACCTGGGGTAATACATTAAAGATAATCGACATTTTCATCTGTAGGCTTGAGAAAGGTACAGTGCTGGTTTCTCCTTGCCTTGCACCGACCAATGAGTGCATATTTTAGCCGTCGCCCCACCGATTCAGCCTAATCCCCCTAATACCGTGGGTTAGCCTGAATCTTCCCTATAGACCGGGATCCCTGTATAGGGACCGCTCTATAGGCCAGAGCGTCGTTGCCCATGTCTTGCCCCTAGGAGGCATATGCAGTGCATTGGCACACTATTGACACTCGTATAATGCACACATATAATGCTAAGTTGTTAAATATCCTTAGGGTTGTGTTTTATTCTGTAGTCCAGAAATAAATCTTGTGATAATCGTCCCGTTCACTACAGTTATATAAAATAATGAAAAATACGTACTTTGACAGCCAAGCTATTTTAACCAGTGTGTACACTCTAGCCATGTGTAGTTCACTCGCGAACCGTTCACTCTGAACGGTTCAATCAAATGACGGGCGTATTGTGACGATGTTTTGCAACGACATATAGGTCACTATGACCTAGTTCGTGAACTATGAACTACATGGTGCACGGTGTACGTATTGATGTACTTGTACTAGGTCCTGAACCCGTCGTGTACTAAAACGTTCATGAATCACAACGACTCGTAAACGATGCAGTATAGTATACATTACATATACAGTACTAACATTTATTTAGTGATAAAGTGTGTTGGTGAACGGAACGAAATAGGAAACTTGATGCAATATTGCAACAGCAGCATTGCCGAGCTGAGTCACAATTTATATGTTGGCATAAGATTTCATTTGGAATAATATAATTAATATATTCGCAAGATTAAATATGTTCTTAAATATGTCATGCCATAGCAAATTTTTGCAATAATGCAAAAATAAACATGTAAATCTTATAGTTCTTCTATTTCATATAAATAATCGTGAGTACCTAGAGAACATTATATTTCTTTATATATATGTTTTGTATGAATTATAAATATTGTTGTCTTTTCTTCCTCATTCCTAATTCAAAATAAGTATTGTAATATTTCAATTTATTTATTTTCTACCATTTAATATTCTTATATTGAGAAAAAAAGAGATTATTTTCAGTATGTGCATGTATTTGATATAGGTCGTGAACTAGTTCATTTTAAAAAGATGTAGTGTTCACGACCTATAGTTCGTGAATGGTACATTGAAATGAACTACGAACTACGAACTAGGTGCTCAAAGTGACCTACAGTTTGCCATCGCTAGTATACTCGGAGTGGCTAGTTCTAAGTGGCTAAATGATTGTTGAGATGGATAATTAATATATTCAAAATTCATGAGATGGATAATTAATATATATAAAATTCATGAGATGGATAATATGTATGTACTCCCAAATACACACAAGCCTGGCAAATTAGTAACAAATCCTCACTGCGGAAGGGAAGCCTCTTCAGACATAAAAATTGCTTTCTGTACCATGTCTCTGCATTCTAAGCACTGTTTGTGACTTTATTGTCATCACTCAGGCGTTCCCCGGGTGTGCTAAACATTAATAAAGTGTATGAGCTGACCATAATTATTACGACAACGTAAGACCATTAATAATGGGAGTGTCTTCAGCACCCATTGTTTAACAAAAAATTAAAAAGCTTGGTAAAATTTGAAGATCACTTAACGTCCAAAATTATAGAACATTAAAATACAGGGTATCGTAATACAAAAAAGCTTTAAAATAATATAAAGGTATCTTGTATTAATTGTGGATAAATACGACTCTTTGTTATTTCAATATTTTTTAAGTTTGGATAATTTAGACCCTGATACTAATAATCTCTGACTTACATTCTAAAATTTACGTCTACCTAGCACTTTCTTTCCCTGTAATTTACCATCTATAACTAATTGCATAATATCCCCATGTTTAAGGCTGCGCTAAAGTTACAGAAAAAAATTATTTCAGAAATAATTTTGAGAAAACGATTGGAATATGCCAACAATATTTTGTGTCTATATTTCCAATTACTGTATCTATTTTAATTACTGTATCATTTCTTCAAAAAACTTTTTTTTTCGAACAAATTTTTTTTTTAAACTACTTTTTAATTTTGTTTGAAAAATGTAAAGCATAGCGTTCTCTTAAGATGGAAGCAATAAGATAGATCCTTATTGTATCTTATTATTATCTTTTAAAATAAGGGAGATATTATCCCTTAAATTTAACATGGTAATATTTCAGAGATAATTTTGAGAAAACGACTGGGAATATGCCAACAATATTTTATGTGGCTATATTTCCAACTATGGTATCTAGGGAATAGGCGGCTCACTTTTTTGAAAAAAAAATACTATTACTAATTCTTTTTTGAAAATACATTTTTTTAATATTTAATAAAATTTTAAAAAGTGGGGGTATTTGGCAGTTATTCACAAAGTCGTTAATTTCTTATAACTCAGAAATATCTCCACAAATAAGGGAGATATTATCCTTCAAATTTAGCATTGTACTTTATATATATATAAGACAATCCAGTCGGTGTAGTTCAGCATTTTAGTGGTAGATGGCGTTATTTTTAGATAGTGATTGGAGTGTATGTTTGTGCGCCGATCGGTACGAATATATACTATATAGTATATACCGCCAAAGTGTACGACTTGCAACTCAAGCAGAATTTATCAAGGATTGAAATATGATAGGATAATATTTGTATGTTTAGAGGCATTAAATTAGTTCAGCTTTTATTGCGTTTTTTTTCCATAAATAAAAATTATATTGAATGAAGTAGGCTGAGTTCATGACAAAAAAGAGAATACAATTTATTAATCATTTTATTATAAAGAAAATATATATCAATATCTTTTATAATCCATAAACTTATTACATTCATATTGCCCAATTGTTTGTAAATCAGTTTCCATTTGCTTTTTTTTCTTGGATCTAATTCAAAACACAGATTTGTTGAATTTTTGTTAAATAAAATAGGCAATACAAACAACTACTTTTTTTGATGCCATGAAAAAATATTTTTAATGACGCGACTAGTTTTGAGTATACGACTATACTATACTCAAGTGCGAATATACCTAGATTTGTTACAGAATGTAATAGAATAGCCAGAATATGATTATACAGTAGAATATAGATATACTATCATTAATAAACATTCGAAGTACGTGAGGTTACAATATTCGAAGAGTTTGGAGTATTATTGATTTCTTGCACTACATGCGAAAACTAAATGCGAAAATATTTTCAAAACCTTTCTATATTACTGTTTTCAGTGGGGTAAAATATAAGAATATTAAAGCGGAGAATATTGTTTCACAGTATTTTATAAAAATAATCAACTTGCTAAGAAATTAATAAAATATATGTAAGGGCTGGAGATGTTGAGAATTGTATATAACAAGTTTGTTATACATATTTAGCACTAACTACAATAAATAAATTAGAATAATTCATCATCCACAATTATAATTATTTTGCAAACAACATTCACCAAAAAAGATAGAATACTATCAAAATACAAAGAATCCATTCTTCCGTACCATCTGCTTATAATTAGATTCAGATAAGAGGTTGCTCAGACGAGCAATCAAATGTTGTATACAGGGTGGCTCAACAGACAGCCATGTTTGAAAATATACATTAGTAAAACCTTGAATGAAAATGTCGATTACTGTTAATGTATTACCCCAGGTGAGTAGAGCCAATGGCTCAGAGTCTCACCCGGCTACTTCGGTAGCAGGCAAGCCCTCGGATTCTGGGGCGGGCAAGAAATCGATTTCGTCGAGAGTTCTACGAGTTGGAGCGTGGAATGTACGCAGTATGAATAGGATAGGAAAGTTAGAGAATTTGAAATTAGAAATGGAGAGACTTAAATTGGATATTGTGAAGTTAGGGGGAAAGATCAAGTAGATATATGGTCAGGAGAATATAGATTAATAACCACAGCATCAGATAATGGGCATACCGGTGTAGGTTTTATAATGAATAGAAAGTTGGGATGTAGAGTAAAGAGTTATTGCCAAGTTAGTGATAGAATTATAACTATTAGATTAGACACGAAGCCAACGGACACAGTTATAGTGCAAGTATATATGCCAACTTCAAGTCACGATGATGAGGAGGTAGAATCCATTTATGAGGAGATTGAATCTAGGTTAGCAAACGTTAAAGGACAGGATAATCTAATTGTAATCGGAGATTGCAATGCCGTAGTAGTAAGGGAAAGGAAGTTTCAATAGTAGGAGAATATGGAATAGGAACACGTAATGATAGAGGGGATAGATTGGTAGAGTTTTATATTACGAATAAGCTAGTGGTAGCAAACACGCTTTTTCAGAATCACAAGCGCAGGATATATACGTGGAAAATGCCAGGAGATATAAGGAGGTATCAGATAGATTACATACTGGTTAAAGAGAGGTTTAGGAACCAGATTAAGAATTGTAAGAGTTACCCTGGAGCAGATATTGATAGTGACCATAATTTAGTAGTCCTGGACTCAGAGGTCAAATTCAAGAAATTACAGAAGGCTAAACAGGTCAGAGTAGATGTCGATAGGTTAAAATTAGCTGATGTATGTGAAAAGTACAAGCAGAAAGTAGAAATCATGGCTAATGGAACATCTAGGAACGACATAGATTGCGAATGGAGGGAAATCAGAAATGGGTTAACTACAGCAGCAAATGAAGTATTAGGCACAAAGAAAAGGGCAGGTAGGAGGGAATGGATCAGGGAAGAAATAGTTGAAATGATAGAAGGAAGAAGGAAAATTAAAATTGGAAACACAGAAGCAGGACAGAAAAAATATAAGGAACTAAGGAACTTAATTAATAGGAAATGCAAGCTAGCGAAAGAAGAGTGGATAAAAGGAAATTGTGAGGATATTGAGGAGGATATGAGAAGAGGTAAAGTAGATTTGGGCTACAGGAAAATTAAGTCACATTTTTCTAAAGTAAAACCAAAGGGTAACATTATATGTGATAAGCAGGGTAAGGAACTCACAGAAAATAAGGAAAATGCTAGAAGATGGAAGGAGTATACTTGAAGATTTATATAAAGGTAGGCAGGACATGGAGGAGCTAGAAAGTGTGCAACAGATAGATGAGGATGACTTAGGTCCTAGCATACTTAGGTCAGAGTTTCATAGAGCATTAAATGATTTACGGAATAACAAAGCAGCGGGGATTGATATGATACCAGCCGAATTAATAAAACACGCAGGGGAAAAAATGCAGGAGCGATTATACAGGTTAGTTTGTAAAATATATGAGAAGGGAGAAGTACCACAGGATTTTCAGCGTAGTAGAATAGTAAAAATGCCGAAGAAAATAGGAGTTAATTTGTGTGAGAACTATAGGACCATTAGTCTACTATCACATGCATCGAAGATATTGTTAAAGATTATTTATAGGAGATTAGAAAATAAAGTAGAGGAAAGGCTAGGAGAAGATCAGTTTGGTTTTAGGAAAAACAGAGGGACGAGAGAGGCGATTCTAGCACTAAGAACGGTAGTAGAAAAAAGAAAGAGGGTAGGAAAGGTAACTTGTATAGCTTTTGTTGATTTAGAAAAGGCATTTCATAATGTAGATTGGGACATAATGTTTAAAATTTTAAAAGAAACGGGTATAGATTATAAGGATAGGAGAATAATTTTTAATTTATATAAACACCAAACTGCCTTAGTTAGAATTGAGGGGGAAGAAGAGGTAGCAAAAATAGGGAAGGGAGTTCGGCAGGGATGTACACTTTCACCGTTATTATTTAATCTATATATAGAAGATGCAATAAACAAAGTAAAAGAAGAGTATAGTGTAGGTGTGAATGTACAGGGAGAGAAAATATATATGTTGAGATTCGCCGACGATATAGCTATATTGGAAGAAAGCGAAAAGAATTTAGAAAGGGTATTGAATGGTATGCAGGCAGTATTGACTAGGGATTTTAACATGAAAATAAATATAGGTAAAACTAAAGTGATGAGGTGTGACAAAAAGGAATGCAGTAGAAAAATGAGGATCACAATAGGAGATAATAGAATCGAAGAAGTGTCAGATTTTTGTTATTTAGGCAGTAGAATCACAAAAGATAATCGAAGCAAGGTAGATATAAAGTGTAGGATAGCACAGGGTAGGAAGGCATTCGTAGAAAAGGAACAGATTTTAAGATCAAATATTGACTTGGGTATTAGAAAAAGACTACTGAAGGTATATGTTTGGAGTATAGCACTGTACGGGTGTGAGGCGTGGACTATAGGAAAGGAAGAGAAGCGTAGATTACAAGCATTCGAAATGTGGTGTTATAGGAGGATGATGAGGATTGGTTGGGAAGATAAAGTAACAAATGAAGCTGTACTAGAGTTAGTAGGGGAGAAGAGAAGTATTTGGAGAGTGTTACAGCGTAGGAGAGACAGATTAGTAGGGCATATTCTTAGGCATGGGGGGATTATGCAATTGATCATGGAAGTTAGAGTGGAGGGAAAGAGAGGGGTAGGTAGGCCTAGATTGGAGTATGTGAGTCAGATAGTTGAAAACGTTGAGATGAATAGCTATAGGGAGATGAAGGGATTAGCTCAAGATAGATCGGCATGGCGTGCTGTTTCCAACCAATCTTTAGGATTGCGGACTCTTTAACTAACTAAAACCTTGAAATAGATATCGTTCGTTTACAGAATCTTTTTAAAAATAAACGAATAAGCTAAAATGATTTCTTTTGATTTTATTCTAAATGGTTGAGGGGGCAAGTCTAATTTTTAGTACATTATTTCCAATTTTTTTACTCAATATAATACTGCAATATTACCGATTATGTGTGGATTTATTTATTTTTGTAGTGACAAAAGGCGCTTCGAAAAAAATTTCATTTATTGTGATAGTTTACACCCTGTATATGATGCTCATAAACACTCCTGCACTGTATGTAATATAATACTCCAGCGATAACATTTGAATTCCTAAATGTATGAAGCAATATTGTTGGTATATATATGTGTACATCAGAGATTTCTGCGAGAACAAACCTATGAAAAATAGAAAACTGTAAAAATGCCAATTTCTGCCACTCCGATCACATTGGTTCTGCTCCGTTATCCCAGCCTTAAGAACGTAACTTACTAGCCTATGACTCTTACTTTATAATACCTTCCGATTCTTTCACCGTTTCCCTTTTAACTATAGCACCGCTTCATTTGTCCCTCTGTCTACCCACCCAATTCTCATTATCCTTTTAGAGCACTATATGTCATATGCTTCTTTTCTACGCTCTCTTGCTTTCCTATTGCCCACACATTCTTTTAATAAGCTTTTTTAAATACTTAAATCACTATTTGATCTTAAAATTTGCTCCTCTCCTTTGGACCATCACTCTACAACGGATGCTATCTCTTGATACGCTGAAATGTTTCGAAAATGGTGAATACTCGCGATCTACATTTGTAGACCTAAGTAAAGCTTTCGATGTTATCTCGCATGACATTTTGCTCAGGAAATTGCACAAGTACAATTTCGATGCAGACACAGTCTTCTTTCTTAAATCATACTTGTCAAATATGGTTCAATTTGTTAATCATAATAAGTTCGACTCATAGAAACTGCCATTAAAAAAAGGTGTACCATAAGGGTCTATTTGGTCCCGATCCTTTTTTTAGTGCAC
This sequence comes from Leptodirus hochenwartii, assembly GCA_947310635.1. Taxonomy (NCBI): domain Eukaryota; kingdom Metazoa; phylum Arthropoda; class Insecta; order Coleoptera; family Leiodidae; genus Leptodirus; species Leptodirus hochenwartii. The sequence goes on from OX371186.1 coordinate 6,562,211, forward strand.
ATTAATGACATTTCACATATATCAGACGAGGTTAATTTCATTCTCTTCGCAGATGATACAACGATTTCTTGTAGTGACTCAAACATAGATGTTTTAAATACAAAATGCACAGAACTAAACCTAAACAAAACAAAACCTATCTAGATAGTGGTTTGTGTCAAATAGATTGTGTCTCAATAATAAGAAAACAAAAGAGATGACTTTTACCCTTAGGAAAGGCGTTTTCGAGAACCCTGACTCCATTTAATTCCTGGGCGTTGAGCTTGATCCGACCCTGTCATGGAATGTGCACGCGGAAAGCATCGCAAAGAAATTATGCATCTTCAGGCTTAGGTCGCTGTCAATTGCGGTATCAAAGAAACTACTACATCAAGAAACTACAAAGATGTGTATTACAGTTATTTCTATTCCACTCTGTCTTATGCCTTGCTGGTTTGGGGACATGCATCCTGCAGATCGAGAATTTTTCGTTTGCAACGACGTTGTATCAGGATCATTGGAAATTTAGGCTACAGAGACGATTGTAAAAATGTATTTCAATCATTACAAATTTTAACGTTCCCTTCAATATATATTCTCGAATGGCTCATTTTTATTCATAATAATAGTAACGAATTAACTACCCACAAAGACGTACATGAACACGATACAAGAAATAAATCAGATTTATGTTATGAAACCTATTGTCTTACGAAATGTATCAATGGCCCAAATTATTGGGGTTTCAAATTTTTTAATGCCCTTCCTGTATCTGTTGGATCGCTGGATAAGAAGCACTTTAAAATATGTTTAAAGCTGCTCATACTTCAGAAAGCATTTTATAATTTCTCAGATTTTTTATCATGTAATTTTAGTGAAATGTGACGATCATTGTTTCATAGTAAATTAGCGGCCTGATATTGACTTTTAATTTGTATTATCTTTGTATATAATATAAATCATAAAGTTTTTTAGATGTGTTTGTATTATATATATGTTTGAATGTGATGTCCGTCGTTTAATGTCCATTTAAGCGCATTTGACCTAATGTGATTCTTGTAATAAATCTGTTTTAGATGTGCCTGTATCCATGTAAATATACATTTTGTTTATCATACTATACTCTATTTAGCTACTTCAGAAATCTGATTTTAAAGAAAAATATTTGTGACGACTGTAGAGGTAAAAAACATAATAGCAAGAATAAAGATTATGAATCATGAATTATGAATCATGAATTAAATTATGAATTATGAACCGTGGTATTCCTTTTTGTCACACCTCGTCTCTTTGGTCTTATACATTATCTTGTACATATTTATTTTCATATTATAATCCATAGTCATTACTTTCTGCATACTATTTAATACGTATTATAATAATCTCTCATTCCTTTCTATTATAATATACCGGGTGTCCCACGTATCTATCGACAGTTTTGTTATTCGAAATAACTTCGAGTTTTTATCAGATTTTATTGAAATTTTAGTTAGTTAAAGAGTCCGCAATCCTGAAGATTGGTTGGAAACAGCACGCCATGCCGATCTATCCTGAGCTAATCCCTTCATCTCCCTATAGCTATTCATCTCAACGTCTTCAACTATCTGACTCACATACTCCAATCTAGGCCTACCTACCCCTCTCTTTCCCTCCACTCTACCTTCTATGATCAATTGCATAATCCCCCCATGCCTAAGAATATGCCCTACTAATCTGTCTCTCCTACGCTGTAACACTCTCCAAATACTTCTCTTCTCCCCTACTAACTCTAGTACAGCTTCATTTGTTACTTTATCTTCCCAACCAATCCTCATCATCCTCCTATAACACCACATTTCGAATGCTTGTAATCTACGCTTCTCTTCCTTTCCTATAGTCCACGCCTCACACCCGTACAGTGCTACACTCCAAACATATACCTTCAGTAATCTTTTCCTAATACCCAAGTCAATATTTGATCTTAAAATCTGTTCCTTTTCTACGAATGCCTTCCTACCCTGTGCTATCCTACACTTTATATCTACCTTGCTTCGATTATCTTTTGTGATTCTACTGCCTAAATAACAAAAATCTGACACTTCTTCGATTCTATTATCTCCTATTGTGATCCTCATTTTTCTACTGCATTCCTTTTTGTCACACCTCATCACTTTAGTTTTACCTATATTTATTTTCATGTTAAAATCCCTAGTCAATACTGCCTGCATACCATTCAATACCCTTTCTAAATTCTTTTAGCTTTCTTCCAATATAGCTATATCGTCGGCGAATCTCAACATATATATTTTCTCTCCCTGTACATTCACACCTACACTATACTCTTCTTTTACTTTGTTTATTGCATCTTCTATATATAGATTAAATAATAACGGTGAAAGTGTACATCCCTGCCGAACTCCCTTCCCTATTTTTGCTACCTCTTCTTCCCCCTCAATTCTAACTAAGGCAGTTTGGTGTTTATATAAATTAAAAATTATTCTCCTATCCTTATAATCTATACCCGTTTCTTTTAAAATTCTAAACATTATGTCCCAGTCTACATTATCAAATGCCTTTTCTAAATCTACAAAAGCTATGCAAGTTACCTTTCCTACCCTCATTCTTTTTTCTACTACCGTTCTTAGTGCTAAAATCGCCTCCCTCGTCCCTCTGTTTTTCCTAAAACCAAACTGATCTTCTCCTAGCCTTTCCTCTACTTTATTTTCTAATCTCCTATAAATAATCTTTAGCAATATCTTCAATAAATTTTTTAAATTTTATTGAAGATAAAATATTTAATTTATTTATTTAATTTTATTTACTTTCAATATTTATTTTCAATAAATCAAACAGTTTAATTTTATTACTCTTCATTTTTAGGCACCTAAGTCATTATTTCTTTAATATATTCAAATTAATATGGCGTATTCTATTCGCGAACGTGCTAAAGTGGCGAGTTGGTTTGAATGGATCAGAAAACCTATTTTGGTTCAACAGAAATTTCGAGAAGAATTCGATCGTGACCCGCCATCAAGGGATACCATTTACAAATGGCACAATGCCCTAATGGAAACAGGCAGTGTCCTCGACGTCAATAGAAAGCGCAGCAGATCAATTCGTTCTGATGAAAATTTGGATCGTGTTCAAGAACATTTTACTGATAATCCGCATTCATCCGTCTCCAATACTCTTCAAATCAGCCGTATCACAATCGGAAGGATTCTTAAGGACCCTAAATGGCATCCATATAAAATTCAAGTTGTGCAAAAATTAACTGAGAAAGACAAAGTAAACCGTCTGGAATTCGCACAGGATGAAAGGAACAGAATTTCTGAAAATCCTGATCATTTATCCAATTTGATTTTTTCGGATGAAGCTCATTTTCATCTTGATGGTGGTGTCAACCGCAATAATCATCGTTATTGGGCTAGCGAAAATCCTCACTGGTTTGTCGAAGAATCGTTGCATTCCCCCCAGAACAACAGTGTGGACTGCAATTGGTGAATGTGGTGTCTTCGGACAATTTTTTTTCGATAAATCTGTCAACAGTGTTCGATATATCTAAATGCTGCAAACAGAATTTTATCCAGAATTGGAAGCACGAGAAATCCAAAACCGTGTAATCTCTATACAGGATGGGGCTCCTCCACACTGGGGATGAGTGGTTCGAAATTGGATAAACAAAAAATTCCCGGATCGTTGGATGGGACGTGGATCCCCAAACATGCCTTGGCCTCCTCGATCACCGGTTTAACACCGTGCCATTTTTTTCTGTGGGGCTTCATTAAGTCCAAAGTCTATACAACATGACCGCCGAACATTCAGGTGTTGAAGGAACGCATTATCGATTCTTTTCAGCAAGTTACTGTTGAAATGAGAATGAAAGTTTCATTTGAATATCACGAACGTTTGTTCAAAATTGAAGAGAATAATGGTGATCACGTTGAGATTTAGTATGTTGGTTAAACTGTGTTGTGGTAAAGTTTTGTGTAATTTGGATAAAAATTACAGATATGGAAATAACAAGTAAACGGTCGATAGATACGTGGGACACCCTGTATAATCCAAATAGTCGGTGAACCTCAACATATCTATTTTTCCGTGAAATTTTAAGCCTATATTATGTTCTTCTTTAACCTTAATTATTGCATCTTATATACATATATAATAATAATAATAATAATAAATAGTAATGGCGAAAGTGTATATTTCTCTCTGACTTGGTTTCCTTCGTCTTCTTCCCCAATTTTAACTATAGTGGATTGATAATTATATAGATTGAAAAAAAAATCTCCTAATCTTATAATCTGATTTAAATCAATGAAAACTATGTAACTTGCTTTTCCTACTCTCATTCAATTTACTACTACTCTTCTTGATACTAAAATAGCTACTCACGTGCCTTAGTGTTCTTCAGTATTTTCCTTTTCCAAGTATTCTTCTATAAATTATAGAATTTGCGCTTGTATGTCCTTTATATGATACTGTGTTTATAATTTTATATTATTCTAACCACCTGATCTTTCCATCTGAGTTCGTTAATTCTTAATGTGAAATTTAAGCCATTTTATGTCTAATTTAAAATTATACAATAATGTGTGTTTCCAATTTTTTGTCTTGCTAATTTTTATCTAGAGAATCCCAAAGATTTAATTGATTCGAATACAAATCCTGAATTTTCCAAAGGTACATAGGGGAAAAGCACGTAGGCAATTATGAAATAATAGGAAAAATAATAAGAAAAGTGGATTTAAAGAAAGTTTAGCTCATTTCCGATTCAATAGAAAGGCTAAAAGTTATATAGCCGAGTATATTTTTTATTCAGGTCAGCCTATTGAAATTAGTTCAATGAATTATTCTGAGTTGAATGTTTATGAAAGTATACTATATAAATTTTCATAAACAATTTTTTCTAATTTGCGTTTCTAATAGAGCTATTAACGAACCCAAATGAGTTCGTTTATAGCGAATTTGAGTTCGCTTATAGCATAGGGCAATTTACTGTTTCAAAGTTGGAAGCTCTGCTTGCCAGTTATCAAACGTCAAACTACAATAGAAAGCAACAAATAGTTTGAATTAAATTTCATCCCTGAAATGTACAATTGTACGTCAAACTACAAAAGAAAGCAACAAATAGGTTAATTTCAATTTATTTGACAATTTATTTCAAATGTTTCAAATGTGTCAATAGCTACTACCAATAGTCAAAAAATTCCCTAAATTTTGAAATTTCGATTTTTTATTTAAAAAGGGCATAAAAGACGCAAATTAGAAAAAATAGTATAAAAAACTCATTTCATAAGTCATTTATAACACTCGTTCTTTAGAAAACTAGGTGCTATGCACCTCGTTTTCTAAATTTGAACTCGTGCAATAAAACGTAGGTTATTTTCGTAGGTTATTTTTTCATTATTCAACTATTTATAGGTCATATTATATACATCAGAGATTGAAAAACTTCTGTCCTATTGACTTTTCGTACAATCACGATTCGTGACAAAGGTATTTTATTTATTTTTATCTATCTTGTGTTATATGAAGAAAGGGGCATAGATTTCGAAATGCGCATCTAGCTTTTAAATATGCTAGGGTATTTGGATGATATTTTATTCAGCATTTAAGAACGTAGTGACAAAATTAGCATCGTATCCTAATCGTGAATTTTGAAAAGTGCTGCATATGTGTAAAATTGAAAAAATTAAAGATTTCCTATTAATCATGTATATATACTTTGGTTTGGTATTTTCCTTTACTCAAGTTTTTTTATGTAAAAAATTTTTACAATCATTCTATTGTCATTGTGTTCCAGTATCAATATATATACAAATTGAACTATTTTATTATTAATAAAACACGTAATCGCATTTAAACTGAACTAATGAACAAAATAGGTACATGTTTTACATTTATATTTTACGAGGTTTGTTAAATAATCAATAAATTTACTTGGAACTAACTCGACCTTGACGAAAGTTTTCAAATGAACGAGGGTAGCATATAATTAAGTACAAATCAATAAATATCGTCAAATAATATTAAAACTATGGTAGACTAGTGATTTGATACAAGAAAATTAAAACTAAAAAAGGAAAATCGCAATTTTGTTTATAATATTTTTTTTTAGAATCTCAGTTACATATAATAATCTACTTAATATTGTCAATTGCGTTAATGATTCTTAAACAATGCGTATGCTACCACTAGTTTATTTTTTACACATTACTCTATTATAGTATAGAATATCATCCAAATACCGTAACTCTAAGCATTAAGTAGCTAGATGCGCATTTCAAAGGCTATGCCCCCATCTACAGTAGCACAAGATAGAACTAAATAAAATACCTCTGTCACTGAATTCCATGTTCTCCTACCGTTGATCCTTCCTTTATCTTATCTACTACTGAATTCCAGTTTCCTATTATAAATAAGTTCTCTTGCCCTTTTGCACTTGCTAATGTTCCTCTACCTGAATTTTCACATCTACACTACACTCTTCTTTAACCTTGTTTATTGCATCTTCTATATATAGAATAAATAATAACAGCCTCAATACCGTGGGTTAGCTTGAAATCTTTCTTATAGACCGGGATCCCTTTATAGGGACCGCTCTAAAGGCGTCGTTACCCGTATCTTGCTCCTAAGAGGCATTTGCGGAGCATTGGCACACCATCGATATGTGTATATATTCAAGGAAAAGAAATAGATAGCTTGAGGTTCGCCAACGATATGAAGATACTGTAACATATCCACATCTCTGTAATTTTCAAAAACATTGTTAGAGTAGGAAGTGATAATGTATCAGATTTCTGTTATTTAGACAATAGTATAATCGAAGTAAGTTATATCTAAAATTTCTGCCCAGCGCCAGGGGCGGTTCGTTATGCAGGACGCAGGGCCGCGCGCCCCTCCTGAATATTGAGCGCATCACCGTCGATATATAATTGTATTGCGATATTTTATCTCGGCATTATTTTTCCTAAAAGATAAAGCTTGCGCCGCGATAACAATCAACACAACACGGTGTGGCGTTCGTTGTGATATTCGTTGCAAGTCAGAGCAGCGACCGATGCTGTATCTATCTGTATCTATCGTTCGCGTGGTATAGATATATCGCTAATTTGGTGCCGCTGGGTGTCCAGCGCCACACAGTACAGGTTAAATTCATATGCATCCATCTCACTCTATTGCAAGCTATTGAGAGCGACCGTATGCAGTATATGTTCTGTTTCTTCGGTTCGCTCCTTGCTTCATCGTGTGATATGCGTCACACATTTCGAGCGGCTATCCAATGCCAGTACAAGTTAAATACATATATACAGTACATATGCAATGAGATGAGTGTATCATAGAGTGCAGGCGACCGATCTATTGGATATCGCGCATCATTAACGGCTTAGAGAAGTTCAGAGAGAAGAGAGAGTATTATATATATACAGAGAGTATATATATATGTATATAAATTGATATAGAATAGTCAGATAAGACAGTAGCATTTGTTCTGTGTATGTACGATTTTGCCACGTGTTTCTCCAAGAATATATTTAATAGAAATAATTTAATAAAAATGATTAGTGTTAGTTCTTTATTGAAAATAAAGTTTTGTAGACTTTCTCTTGTGGACAAAGTAAAAATTAAAGAATTAGGTAAGCCATTGCCTGATCTAAATTCATCGTAAACTTGTGCAAGGAATGCTCAAAACCGGACATTTACGCGGCGTTTTGCAAAAGATATTTACAAAAAAAATTATAACACAGATGAAGGACAGATTCTCATATCGTGGCCATCTACAAGCCGCTGAGTTATTTAACACGAAATCGATGCCAACATTTTCTAAACAATTTCCAGTGGACCTTTTGGAAACCATGTGTCATGCATATCCATTTTTCAATAAAACCAGATTAAAAACAGAATTAGAAGTCATTTACTTGCGTCCGGATTTTTATCAAATAATTGGAACCACACATTTTATTTCATTATTGCAACAAAATAATCTCAGTGAAACTTTCCCGAAAACTATAAAAATACTTAAAATTATTTTAACAACCCCGATGACCACTGCTGAACCAGAGCGTTGTGTTTCAACACTTGAAAGAAGCAAATTTTTTTTGCGAAATGCTATGGGTAATGATCATTTAAACGCGTTGGCGATGATGTGTATTAATAAAAATGTGGTGCGAGATATTTACAATTTTAACGAAAAAGTTTTGGAAAAGTTTATATCAATGAAAGATAGAAGAATGGAATTCACTTTCAAGAAATGATGGAATTTAATCATTTTGCATCCATTTTATAAGATTTCTCACTATTATATGATTTTTTATGAAACGCGCCCCCCCAGATTGAAATGGTACGAACCGCCACTGCCCAGCGCATTCCTACATTTTACGTATTGCACATTCTGGTTCTCTAAAAATTAATTATTTAATGAAAAAGGAGACGAAAATTAATTGCTAGTATAAACGGAATTTTATATGTGTGATTATTAAAATTTGATATAACATTAATTCTGAAAAATTATAATTTTATACATGACGATTTGGAACTGAATCGGACGTTTTTTAGCAACCGATTTGTATTAGCAACATCATGTTTTCGTAATGTACAGTGAAAGCAATTTGAGAGAATATTCAGAGCGATTTTAATTTACTTACAATAAATTACGTACATAGCACAATATTTGCTATTTTCACAAATTACTTGAATATTGAAATATCGTTAACATTTTCGATAATGTACTTCGGCATATATGGTTCAAAGGTAATGTAAAATTGCAGGGGATTTTCAACAAATTAACGTATAATTTAATTATAATTGTTATAATTAATGTATTTTAATTTAAATGATGGTATAATTAATATAATTTAATTATAATTGTAATTATAAAATATATAATTTAATGTATAATTAACATATAACTACTAACGTATATTTTTTGTTTTAAACTCCAGAACTAATACCTTATATAAAATTGTATTGCTTTAGCATAATAGTCCTAACATTCTCTTTCGATTAATATAATGAAAAAGTTGCAGACTTTTATAACAATTTACTTTATAACTATAACTCTTGATAAGTATGATTTGCGAAATGTAATAACTGAATCATTATCTACTGACATTTTTGTACTAATTTAGAAAGTGATAATTACAATAAAATTGATTAAATTATGGAATAATGTTCGTAATGATAATTATAACTCGTAGAAATTATCTGCCGATTAAACGTGAGTCATTGATAATCGCATGTATAATGTTCACTAGCATCTAATATTTGAAAGACAAACTGTCACATATTCTGTAATGTTCTTGATGTAGTTTTGGAGATTCAAATATATTAAAAAAATTATCACTACGGTGTTAAATAATAATATAGAATATCACCCACAACCGTAACTTAAAGCATTAATTAGCTAGATGTACATTTCGAAGGCCATCTTCAGTAATATTAATAATATTAATAATCTAATATTGATGATTTTAGTAATAGATTAAATTCTAAATTTCCTTCAATTAAATTTACTTATGCAATTGAAAATAGTAACCAGTTACCTTTCTTAGATATTTTAGTCATTAGAAATAATAATATATTAGAATTTGATGTATATAGAAAAGCTACAAATACGGACTGCTATATACGGAATGATTCAAATCATTGTCGTCAACATATATACGCTGCTTTTACTTTTTTAATTAACCGCTTATTAAATTTTTCTTTATCTAATGATAAATATAACATTGAATTAAATAATATCCGAAATATTGCACTACAAATGGCTATTCTTATAAAATTATAAATAACATATTCAGAAAATTTAAAAGAACAAGGGATTTCAAAAATATTAGTAGTTTAGAACAAAGTAATAATTCAACTCCAAAATTTGTTAAATTACCATTTGATCCTATAATTGCACGTGGTTTACATAGTATTTTAAATAAATAAAAATTTTAAAGTAACGTCTAATAGACTTGCTAATTTTCTAGGAAACCCTAAAGATTTGATTGAGTACAATAAATAATCTGGTATTTATGAAATATCTTGTTTTAGTGGTCCTAAAGTATATATATAGGAAAACCACATAGACCAATTGAAACTAGATTTAAGGAGCATTTTGGTCATTTCAGATTGTATGTTCAGAATATATATAATAATATAATATAATAATATAATATATATTAGATTAATAATAGAATAATATAATACATTCATAAATGTATTTAAGTAGAAAGATAAAAGTGCTGTGGCAGAGCATTTTTTTGAAACAGGTCATCCTAATTAAATTAGTTCACTTAATTTCAGTGGCGGCTCGTGCCATTTCAAATAATAACATAATAGTGAGAAATCTTACCTAAAATGGTACAAAATGATTAAATTCAATCATTTCTTGAAAGTAAATTCCACTCTTCTATCTTGGCATCGCCAGGAGATTGTGCGCGGCCCTAGGAATGTGAGCGAACCCACCATTCACCCCCGCCGTTAGCTCAGCCCGCAATGGAGTCATAGAACAGGTCAGGTCAGGGCCGGTCATTTAGCTCAGCAGGATATTTTGAGCGATAGAATTCAATGGTTAATATTTTTTATTTAATTTCAATTGAAGACCATACCTGTTGCGCCCTCTATACCGCAATAGCCGAACACATAATGGTCGCAACTATTATGTGGTGCGCATCGCCAGGAGATTGCGCGGCTCAAGGAATGCACGCGAACCCGCCGTTAACCCGCAAATCACGCAAAGCCCGCAAAGGAGGCACAGGTCAGGTCATTTAGGTCAGCAGGATATTTTACATGTCGTGCAGGAAGCAATAATGTTGTTATAAAAGACATTTTGCGGTAGAAACAAGCAACGGGGTATTTATTAACGTTTCCTTTAATAACACTATATGACTTACATTGTTTTCATAAAAGAATAATTAAAAATAAGATATTCCATAACGATTTTACTTTGTAATATTATAATTGTTGTAAAATTTGTTTTTCGGCCGTCTTTGAATTCATTTTTTACAGTGAAATTGTGTTCGGATGTTGTGCTCGCTATGAAGGTAGAATTTCATACGTGAAATGTACTTTTTGTATCACTGAATTCATTATCGTCAGTTTGTTTCTGCAATCTATTAATTCAATTTCCCATTTATATTCTTTCCAATCATCCTCTGGTCGCAATCGATAATGCCACATACCTGTCCCGTTTCTGTAAACAGTACAGTGATTCGATGTTTCATAATAATCTGTATTTAAAGAAGTCTTCAAATGGTAACTCTGAGTATCATCCCATTCGATTCCATATTCCGTTGTGGTTGGTGTGCACAAAACAGTACTTGGCTTTTGCGTCTGCTGCCAATGTTTAAGGACATGTTGGCGTTGTAATAAATGTTTAAACCCATCTACAAGAACAGAGCAGCTACCGACTGCGGCGCTCATCCCTCATGCAACCTGTTGCCACAAATCGCCGAGAAACACAGCCTAGTTTGTGCCAGGGAACATATCCTGCACGTAAAGCACGCGATTCTAACGTTGCGACTTTTCTATGCTTTGTTGACTACCGAAAGGCGCTCGACTCTGTGAATTGTGGGACATTCTGACAAAGAGAATACACTTCCAGACCGACCACCTAATACGGCTAACCAGCTCTACACCAACAACAGAGGCAAAGCCCTGGTTACGATACGACCACCCATACGTACGTAAGACCACTTCGCAGTTTGCATAACGAAAACTCCACAATAATAATATTTGTATCTAATTGTATATAATGATATCTGTTAATGATATATTACGCGATATGAATCTAAGGTTAATACTTTTAATTTAAATTCAAGATAATACGTACTGCGCTCTCTATACCACAATAGCCAAACATATAATAGTCGCTATTATTATATGGTATGGTATTATAGTTATTATTACCCCAGCGGGTAGCGTATGTATTTGTCACTAGTGTCGGATAGAAGACGAACGCGTTCATACAGGTATTCTAATTATAATATTTCTATGCCTGGTATAGGCGATGTTCGTGATTTCGGTACGTTTGAGAACTATGTATCACATACATAGTCGTAATGTCAGATTCATCTTCATAACGTCTTTCGATTCACTTTTCGTGGTTTCTTCGTTCTTGAGGGCGTGCGCTCACAGCGGAAGGCGGGTGGCCCAGCGGACGGCGCCCACAGCGGACGGCGCCCACAGCGGACGGCGCCCACAGCGGACGGCGCCCACAGCGGACGGCGCACACAGCGGACGGCGCCCACAGCGGACGGCGCCCACAGCGGACGGCGCCCACAGCGGACGGCGCCCACGGCGGACGGCGCCCACAGCGGACGGCGCCCACAGCGGACGGCGCCCACAGCGGACGGCGCCCACAGCGGACGGCGCCCACAGCGGACGGCGCCCACAGCGGACGGCGCCCACAGCGGACGGCGCCCACAGCAGACGGCGCCCACAGCAGACGGCGCCCACAGCAGACGGCGCCCACAGCAGACGGCGCCCACAGCAGACGGCGCCCACAGCAGACGGCGCCCACAGCAGACGGCGCCCACAGCAGACGGCGCCCACAGCAGACGGCGCCCACAGCAGACGGCGCCCACAGCAGACGGCGCCCACAGCAGACGGCGCCCACAGCAGACGGCGCCCACAGCGGCGGTAGGTTATGCTGATTTGATTTTGATTAAAATTAAAGGGCAGCTCGCGAATGGTTTGAACGCTTTGGATCGCGACGCTTTCGCATCGAACGCGGAAGTGTCATCGGTGTCGGTGGTCGTTAAAATAATGTTGGCGTTGTTAAAATAATTTTAAGTTCACTGTAGAAAATTGAAAGAAGCCCAAAAAGCTCCAAAAATCAGCTTGACATCCAAATTTTTGACAACTTTTCTTTTGTCGTAGAAAAATGATGGAAAAAAACAACAAAACAAAAATTCTGGGTTTCTTACGTTTTTTATTCAAAAAATTACGCATTCAATTGAAGAAATTTCCAAGAAATGAAGAAATTTGCTTCAATTGCTTTTTGTTCTGTAACTGCGATGGACTATTTCCTCGAGGAGGAGGAATAGCTTATAGTTAGAAGCTTTATGCTTAAGTGCTGCATTTAGTTGGTGAGCATAGCAATGTATATAATGAGCACAAGGATATTTGTTCCTTATGCAACTTTGAACACCACTTAAACATTCGTGCCATCGTACGCTTGGGCGATTAACTTTTGAGGTGTTTCAAGAATCAATTTCTTCAATTTCTTCATGTTCAATATATTTTTGTATGCTGATTTATCATGAGTTTTTAAATGATCATTTCAAGCTCCAAATTATCAAGCTCCAAAAATTCTCAGAAACAGTTATATCAAAAACATATCTTGGAACTGTTTGGAACCAATTCGTAACATCCGTAGTTTTGTGGCACTGTCGCCAAAAAATTGAATTCTTTAATTTGAATACAAATTTCCTCTTTGCATACCGCAGCATACTATCTAAAATATCATTTTGTAAACCTTGAAAACCGTAGCGTCAAACCACTGCAAATTTTTTTGTCGTGAAAAATACAGTTTTAGCCCGAGAAGTACGAAAATGCCTACAAACGCGCGTATTCGTTGAAAGTGATCGTTTTTAGACGTTTCCAGTATTCTGACGTTAATAAATTGATTTTCAGAGATAAAAAATATTTTTTGTCGTGAAAAATATTTATATTTTTGTCGTATTTTTTTTTGTAAATGTCTCTTGAAAAAGTAATTGGTTAAGGTATAAAGTAATTGGTTTATGAGATAGGTGAAACTTAAAGCGTCGAAGATATAGATGAATAAATATGACTTCGAGAAATCTGTAGGTTAAAAAGCAGAGTGTTTTTACAGTTAAATAAAAAGGTAACAGGTACAAGGGTACCTAATGCGAATTGTTATGGTATTTACGATAAAATGTACAAAGAGATGGATGGAAAAGAATTTAAAATGTACTGGAGATTGTAAAACATGACATGACATTGAAATAGATATAAAATAAGGGGATATTAAATAATATTCTAAATAAGGGGATGCTAAATGTTACTGTTACTTTAAGAATATAGGTATAGGAAAATATATACAGCATCATTACACATATATATGCAAAAAGATTCAAGCATTAAAGATTTATTAGCTATATTTCTATCAAAAAGCACAGAGGACGATTCAAACGTTATTTAAAGTCATATTTCTTTCCAAAATCCTTGTTTTTGGTGAGACCTTATATGAAATCATTGAATTATGGTGGATATAGGAAAATTACATCAAATTAAACATTGGACAAACTAGATACCTTATAAAATGCAATCAAATATTTCTGGTAAGCTAAAGCTAATTTAAGAGATACTTTTTCTAGAATTGTGGAACATTTGATTATTAACTTACTGCTTAAGTTGAACCTGAACCTGAACCCCAAGTTACACCAAACTATTCCGCTGGCGTCGATCGAATAAATATTATTTCTGAACTAGATCCTAGATGTTGAAGCGTACTTGAGTTATACCATTGAAACTATAGCGTCTGTTATGATTTCGTTTTCATGGTTAACATAATGTAAATAAGTCATTTTTGTAAAATTATTAGAATTATAAACAGGACTTGAGAAATGATTTTACAAGAATTATTGTACGTTATTTACCACTTGTAGCGGTCTATTATTAATAAGTATAATTTGCAGAACGTGTGCAAAACGTACAAGCAATAGAAAAATTAGGAATGGCAATTATTGTAGAACCTGAACTAAAATCACCCGAAAGAAGACCGATTAATACTCTATACTGGATTAAATTTATATATTCCAAACAATAAATAACATATATTAGTGCTACATTGCCGGCTACTTCGGTAGCAGGCAAGCCCTCGGATTCTGGGGCGGGCAAGAAATCGATTTCGCCGAGAGCTCTACGAGTTGGAGCGTGGAATGTTCGCAGTATGAATAGGATAGGAAAGTTAGAGAATTTGAAACTAGAAATGGAGAGACTTAAACTGGATATTGTAGGGATTAGTGAAGTTAGGGGGAAAGATCAAGTAGATACGTGCTCAGGAGAATATAGATTAATAACCACAGCTTCAGATAATGGGCATACCGGTGTAGGTTTTATAATGAATAGAAAGTTGGGATGTAGAGTAAAGAGTTATTGCCAAGTTAGTGATAGAATTATAACTATTAGATTAGTCACGAAGCCAACGGACACAGTTATAGTGCAAGTATATATGCCAACTTCAAGTCACGATGATGAGGAGGTAGAATCCATTTATGAGGAGATCGAATCTAGGTTAGCAAACGTTAAAGGACAGGATAATCTAATTGTAACCGGAGATTGGAATGCCGTAGTAGGTAAGGGAAAGGAAGTTTCAATAGTAGGAGAATATGGAATAGGAACACGTAATGATAGAGGGGATAGATTGGTAGAGTTTTGTATTAGGAATAAGCTAGTGGTAGCAAACACGCTTTTTCAGAATCACAAGCGCAGGATATATACGTGGAAAATGCCAGGAGATATAAGGAGGTATCAGATAGATTACATACTGGTTAAAGAGAGGTTTAGGAACCAGATTAAGAATTGTAAGAGTTACCCTGGAGCAGATATTGATAGTGACCATAATTTAGTAGTCCTGGACTCAGAGGTCAAATTCAAGAAATTACAGAAGTCCAAACAGGTCAGAGTAGATGTCGATAGGTTAAAATTAGCTGATGTATATGAAAAGTACAAGCAGAAAGTAGAAATCATGGCTAATGGAACATCAAGGAGCGACATAGATTGCGAATGGAGGGAAATCAGAAATGGGTTAACTACAGCAGCAAATGAAGTATTAGGCACAAAGAAAAGGGCAGGTAGGAGGGAATGGATCACGGAAGAAATAGTGGAAATGATTGAAGCACGAAGGAAAACTAAAATAGGAAACACAGAAGCAGGACAGAAAAAATATAAGGAACTAAGGAACTTAATTAATAGGAAATGCAAGCTAGCGAAAGAAGAGTGGATGAAAGGAAACTGTGAGGATATTGAGGAGGATATGAGAAGAGGTAAAGTAGATTTGGGCTACAGGAAAATTAAGCCACATTTTTCTAAAGTAAAACCAAAGGGTAACATTATATGTGATAAGCAGGGTAAGGAACTCACAGAAAATAAGGAAAAAGCTAGAAGATGGAAGGAGTATCTTGAAGATTTATATAAAGGTAGGCAGGACATGGAGGAGCTAAAAAGTGTGGAACAGATAGATGAGGATGACTTAGGTCCTAGCATACTTAGGTCAGAGTTTCATAGAGCATTAAATGATTTACGGAATAACAAAGCAGCGGGGATTGATATGATACCAGCCGAATTAATAAAACACGCAGGGGGAAAAATGCAGGAGCGATTATACAGGTTAGTTTGTAAAATATATGAGAAGGGAGAAGTACCACAGGATTTTCAGCGTAGTAGAATAGTAACAATGCCGAAGAAAATAGGAGCTAATTTGTGTGAGAACTATAGGACCATTAGTCTACTATCACATGCATCGAAGATATTGTTAAAGATTATTTATAGGAGATTAGAAAATAAAGTAGAGGAAAGGCTAGGAGAAGATCAGTTTGGTTTTAGGAAAAACAGAGGGACGAGGGAGGCGATTCTAGCACTAAGAACGGTAGTAGAAAAAAGAAAGAGGGTAGGAAAGGTAACTTGCATAGCTTTTGTAGATTTAGAAAAGGCATTTGATAATGTAGATTGGGACATAATGTTTAGAATTTTAAAAGAAACGGGTATAGATTATAAGGATAGGAGAATAATTTTTAATTTATATAAACACCAAACTGCCTTAGTTAGAATTGAGGGGGAAGAAGAGGTAGCAAAAATAGGGAAGGGAGTTCGGCAGGGATGTACACTTTCACCGTTATTATTTAATCTATATATAGAAGATGCAATAAACAAAGTAAAAGAAGAGTATAGTGTAGGTGTGAATGTACAGGGAGAGAAAATATATATGCTGATATTCGCCGACGATATAGCTATATTGGAAGAAAGCGAAAAGAATTTAGAAAGGGTATTGAATGGTATGCAGGCAGTATTGACTAGGGATTTTAACATGAAAATAAATATAGGTAAAACTAAAGTGATGAGGTGTGACAAAAAGGAATGCAGTAGAAAAATGAAGATCACAATAGGAGATAATAGAATCGAAGAAGTGTCAGATTTTTGTTATTTAGGCAGTAGAATCACAAAAGATAATCGAAGCAAGGTAGATATAAAGTGTAGGATAGCACAGGGTAGGAAGGCAGTCGTAGAAAAAGAACAGATTTTAAGATCAAATATTGACTTGGGTATTAGAAAAAGATTACTGAAGGTATATGTTTGGAGTGTAGCACTGTACGGGTGTGAGGCGTGGACTATAGGAAAGGAAGAGAAGCGTACATTACAAGCATTCGAAATGTGGTGTTATAGGAGGATGATGAGGATTGGTTGGGAAGATAAAGTAACAAATGAAGCTGTACTAGAGTTAGTAGGGGAGAAGAGAAGTATTTGGAGAGTGTTACAGCGTAGGAGAGACAGATTAGTAGGGCATATTCTTAGGCATGGGGGGATTATGCAATTGATCATAGAAGGTAGAGTGGAGGGAAAGAGAGGGGTAGGTAGGCCTAGGTTGGAGTATGTGAGTCAGATAGTTGAAGACGTTGAGATGAATAGCTATAGGGAGATGAATGGATTAGCTCAGGATAGATCGGCATGGCGTGCTGTTTCCAACCAATCTTTAGGATTGCGGACTCTTTAACTAACTAGTGCTACATAAATTAAATTATACTGCGTGAACCAGTGGCGGCTCGTGCCATTTCAATCTGGGGGGGCGCATTCCTTAAAAAATAACATAATAGTGAGAAATCTTACCTAAAATGGATGCAAAATGATTAAATTCAATCATTTCTTGAAAATGAATTCCACTCTTCTATCATTCATTGACATAAAGTTTTCCAAAATTTTTCGTTAAATTGTAAATACTTCGCACCATATTTTTATTAATACACATCATCGCCAACACTCTGATTCAGCAGTGGTCATCGGGGTTCTTAAAATAATTTTAATTATTTTTATAGTTTCCCGGCAAGTTTCACTGAGATTATTTTGTAGCAATAACGAAAGAAAATTTGTAGCTCCAATTATTTGATAAAAATCCGAACGCGAGTAAATGATTTCTAATTCTGATTTTAATCTGGTTTTATTCAAAAATGGATATGCATGACACACAGTTTCTAAAAGGTCCACTGGAAATTGTTTAGCATTGTTGGCATCGATTTCGTGTTAAATAACTCAGCGGTTTGTAGATGGCCACGATATGAGAATCTGTCCTTCATCTGTGTTATAATTTTTTTTGTAAATGTCTGTTGTAAAACGCCGCGTAAATGTCCGGTTTTGAGCACTCCTTGCACAAGTATGTGATCAATTTAAATCAGGCAATGGCCTACCTAATTCTTTAATTTTTAATTTGTACACAAGAGAAAGTCTACAAAACTCTATTTTTAATAAAGTACTAACACTATTCATTTTTATTAAATTATTTCTATTAAATATATTCTTGGAGAAACACGTGGCAAAATCGTACATACGTAACTACACAGAAAAATGCATTTAGCTATTCTATATCAATTTTCCTGTATATACTCGCTAAAAAATCACGGCCTCCAATAGCATAAATAAAGATATATTCTTAGCTGTAGAAGCAGCGTGGCGTCACGTTGTTATGACTCATCCCAGTCCACTGGATTGTGTGCAACATATTAGTCGATATATGCGACACGCGAACCGAAGAAACAGAAGATATATTGCATACGGTCGCTTTCACTCTAGCGCTTCTAACAGATAGGATGAGTGCATATGCATTTGACTCTTACTTGCTAGGCTGGCATATCGTGTTGAGTGTTATGTTTGCGGCGCAAGCTTTATCTTTTTGGAAAAATAATGCTGAGATAAAATATCGCAATACAATTATATATCTACGGTGATGCGCTCAATGTTCAGGAGGGGCGCGCGGCCCTGCGGCCTGCATAAGGAATACTTCAAAATTGGCATATAATATGACCTATAAATCTTTTAAATACAATACAAATTAAAAATTACAAATTATAAATTATAAATTAACGAAAATAACAAGTAACAGCAAAAAATATTGGATTGTGAAATCTAAAATAACTAAAAATAAATAAATAAATAAAATAATAATAATAAATTTAAAAATTGTTTTTATTAATAGTATTTCTGTCATGTTGACTTATTTATTTGATAGTATATCAATCACGATTCGTGACAGAGGTATTTTATTTAGTTTTAGCTTGTGCTACTGAAGATGGGCGCATAGCGCTTGAAATGTACATCTAGCTATCTAATGCTTGTTACGGTATTTGGGTGATATTCTATATTATAATTTAACACCGTAGTGATAATTTTTTAAATTAATTTATATTGCTTTAAAAGATTTATAGGTCATATTATATGCCATTTTTGAAATACTTCTATCATGTTGACTTATTTATTTAATAGTATATCAATCACGATTCGTGACAGAGGTATTTTGGATTTTATCTTGTGCTACTGAAGATTGGGGTATAGTCTTCGAAATGTACATCTAGCTACATAATGCTTTAAATTACGGTATTTCGGTGATATTCTATACTATCAAATCAAACATTTCCCAATAGGTGTAGTGCAGGTAAACCTGGTTTACCCTTGAACCCATACATATAAATGAATTTAATAATCATAATTTTAAATGATTTTATATTATTTTTAAATTGTACCGAAATAAAAAATAAATGGAAATTTTTATAGTAAAGATTTTATTGCAGGATAGCTATATCTGTTGCTCATAGATAGTCAATCTTTGTTCATGAACGCGCAGTGCGTTTTACGCAACGTAACATCAACAATACAAGAAAAAAAACATCATTATATGATATTAAATATCTTATACATTTTGAAATAATGTAGAAATTGCGCGTACTTGTTCCTAATACATTCGCATTAAGTATATCTGTAGTTAGTATCTCTGCATAAAATTGTATCTAAATTTAAATTATAGTTTATATCTGTATATAATAACTTTTGCGTAAGAATTATGTTTTGCGTAAGAATAATGACACTATAATATTCAATGTGAAATGTGTTTTATATTATGTATTGTAAAAGTAATTATTGTTAAAATTGGCTAAAACTATTCCAATAACGTTCTATAAAAAACCTCGGTAAATAATAATCATAAATGCATCACATTTTAATTTAAATATATATATGATAGTAAATTACAAGAAATAGACGATTAAGTGACGCAAATACACGAGAATTATTATTTTTATAAATGTAGGAATGGGAATAATATTTAAATTATCACAGTTTTTTTGTTTATTTTAATTTTCCAACTAGTGTAGATATTTATCATATATCATCTCCTGGGAGAAAATGTTCAATTATTTTAAAAAACAAGGTCTGCTTAAGAATATTAAAAATAAGTAAAAAATTATTAAGAAAAACATTTGTAATTATGGTTTTTTGGAGTGTAAATAATTTTTTATATTATTATTAAGCAATTGAACAACCACTTTGAACAATTGTCGAGAAAAATGTAAAAAAATGAAAAGTAAAAATGTTTTTTCATACAAGATGATATATTATAAATATTGAAACTACTCGGACAATTAAAATAAACAAAAAAGTGTGAGAATTGACGTATTATTCCCATTCCTACATTTAAATTATAACCCGGCATAATGGACTTCTACAATTATATAATTTTTATGTTTGTCTCAATTTTATGTATTGTTGGTATTAGTGTGCCCAACAGGATTAAATGTAATGCCATAATATTTTATTTAGATGTGCAAATTTCTAAAAGTCTAAACACGGAAATAACTTAATATTTTTTGAGCGATTTTTTTTTGTTCATGAGTTAATTGTCGACATTAATTAAATTATCGTCATTTTTTATTTTTTCGAATAATCAAAATTTCAACAAAAATTCAATTTTATTTTACTATCCTAAGATATTTTTTTTTGTATTTAATTAATTGAGTTGCAATATTTATAATATATAAATTTAATATATTATTATTTTTTGCTTTAGAGCTTAAAATACATCACTTACGCACTAGTGCAAAAAAAAGTGATTTCCACACTAAAATTATAACCTAAAAGTTAACTTTTCAAAACTCTTATTAAAAAACATATATTTTTTCATGTATCCAAATTATATTTTTAATCCGTGGATTAAATTTTTAACTGAACTTTTAATTTTTCTAGGAAAAATATATTATATATATATATATACACACACACACATATATATATATATATATATATTAAAAAATTATCACTACGGTGTGAAATTATAATATAGAATATCACCCAAATACCGTAACAAGCATTAAGTAGCTAGATGTACATTTCAAGCGCTATGCGCCCATCTTCAGTAGCACAAGATAAAACTAAATAAAGTACCTCTGTCACGAATCGTGATTGATATACTATCAAATAAATAAGTCAACATGACAGAAGTACTTCAAAATTGGCATATAATATGACCTAAAAATCTTTTAAAAACAATACAAATTAAAAATTACAAATTACAAATTATAAATTAACGAAAATAACAAGTAATAGCAAAAAATATTGGGTAGTGAAATCTAAAATAAATTAATCAGATTAAATAGAAAAAATAGAAGTGCTGTCGCCGAGCATATTTTTGAATCAGGTCATCCTATTCGAATTAGTTCACTTAAATTACTTAAAAGTGTTTTGAATTATTCCTAATTAAATGTTTATGAAATTATATGCATGCATAAATCTAAATCATATTTAATGAATTTAGATTCAAGCCCAATTTCATCTTGTCTATTTAATTTATTTAATAAGAACTATTTTTAAATTTATTATTATTATTATTTTATTTATTTATTTATTTTTAGTTATTTTAGATATCACAAACCAATATTTTTTGCTGTTACTTGTTATTTTCGTTAATTTATAATTTGTAATTTGTAATTTTTAATTTGTGTTGTTCTTAAAAGATTTATAGGTCATATTATATGCCAATTTTGAAGTACTTCTGTCATGTTGACTTATTTATTTGATAGTATATCAATCACGATTCGTGACAGAGGTATTTTATTTAGTTTATCTTGTGCTACTGAAGATGGGCGCATAGCGCTTGAAATGTACATCTAGCTACTTAATGCCTGTTACGGTATTTGGGTGATATTATATATTATATAATATATGTTTATATTTTATAAAAGTTATATTTTTTTGGTCGAAGCATTTTTGTTTCTAATTTTACGCAATTTAGTATTCTCAATTTTATTGCCGCGCTATACTTTATTAAAAATATGGCTTTAAAAAAAATATGCATAACTGTAAATACAGACAAATACAATATAAGAGTAATATTAATCTATAGGGTTAATGTACCTAGTGTACACAGTTTTCATGTACACATGTACATAGTTTTCGTACCATATCTAATTAGAAACATTATTTATATATGCGAAGACATAATATTATTGTGGAATTATAATAATACAAATTTAATCTTTTACAACATTTTACAAACGTTACATTCTTACAATATTTAATATCTTGTAAGTAATCCAGCAAATATCGATTCCTTCATGGTAACAGAGACTCAAATTAGTATCTCTATCCACAAAATATATCTCTACAAAATATGCCAAATATGGTACAAATATCTGTTCATTCAATATCGCGTAAATATCTCACATATTTTTTCATCGACAATTATAAGTAAAGATTCCAAGATATCTACATATAATTTCAAGTTTGAAAGAGATTTGATAATGATTTGTTTTACGCCAAATTCGCAATAATCATGGATCGCTGTTAAGATCCGTTTATCCAAGAAACTGTGACAAGAACATGAATAGGCGAACAAAATATGTACATACAGAGCTCCTAGTTTACCGTATAAATATTTATATTTTATTCTGGACCGTCCACTATTTTCAACAGTTTTCTGCTCTGAAACATATCATAATTAATGTTCTTGTAATATAGCCGTTGCATTGGTGCAGTAATTAGGATATAATTGGACAGTATTTATGTACCTACCAGACGGACGATCTTCAAATAAACGAACATGTTTGCGTTATGCTATGATTGTGCATGCGGTACTAATTGTTTGCAGACCAGACTGGAATACCGAACTGAACACAATACAATTTTAATGAAATTATTCAGTGCAGAATATTCATAATAACTTACACATCACTGTTGGGATTGGAACTGTGAGATATAACAGCTAATTATTTGATATGTCATTGTATTAAACATCACCCAAAAACCGTAACATAAAGCATTTATTTATTTAGCTGGATGCGCATTTCGGAGGCTATACCCCCACCTTCAGTAGCACAATAATAAAACAAATTAAGATACCTCTGTAACTCACTGGGATTCTAATACAACTCAGTTGTATTAAAATTATATTTATTTAAAATACTTTCTAAACTATGTACAATGATAGGATCAAATGGTAATTTAAAAAATTTTGGAGTCGAATTGGTACTTTGTTCTAAACTACATACTAATATTTCTGATATCTTTTGTTCTTGTTCTTGACTTATTTCCAGGAATCGTCAGTATATTGATTATATTTTACATATCTAGTAAAGTTTTTTTATATACCAATAAGTATTTATACTTACTCGAAATTTCGAATGGAGTACAAAGATGGATGCATTTCGTGTAGATTTTTTTAGCAAATACATCAAAACAATTAAGTATTCTGCATACGCGTATTGACACTAGTCTGAGGATCCCTACACCATGCAGTACACACTTGCATCCCCCAACCAATCACTTTAACCACCCAGTTAAGGTGTACCTTTAAAGGGACGCCATCCACTAATGGGTAAATTTGAAAATCATTAATTGGTGGATATTAAAAAAATATATATTGATGCAAGAATACGGGAAAAATCAAGCGAACATTAGTTAAAAATTTCAAGAAGTTCATGCATAATTTTATTATTTTATGGACACATCTGATATAAATATAACAAATTGTTGATATGAAAGTGGCTATTTAATTTACAATAATACAACATGATTGGAGAAGAGGGTATTAAGGTATTTAGTGGTTTTGAATTGCTGAATGATGAGAAAAAAATCTTACGTTAAAGTTGTATTGGCGTTTGAAGAATATTTTAATTCCAAGAAAACGTTCTATTTCATTGTTATAAACTTTCTAAATGAGATAGAAAACAGTGGAACCATTTGACTATTTCTTTCAACAAATTAAGACTTAGAATAAGAAGTGCGAATTTAAATTGCAAAATCGTCACTACGGCGTAAAATAGTTGTATAAAATATCGTCAAAATATTGTAACACAAAGCATTTATTAGCTAGATACGCATTTTGGAGGCGATGCTCCATCTTCAGTAGCACAATAATAGACAAAATAAAGATACATCTGTCATTCCAATACAACTCAGTTGTACATCTCCTTGTCCACAATATATTATATTTTCATTAATATAAATGAAACATATTTCTTCGATTTTAAAAATTATCACTACGGTGTTAAATTATAATATAGATTATCACCCAAATACCGTAACGAGCATTAAGTAGATAGATATACATTTCAAGCGCTATGCGCCCATCTTCAGTAGCACATATGCTATTATATTATATTACAGTAATTAATTAATACCATTAATTAATTACTGTCCTTCATGTAGAGATTTTTGTGGTACCAGCTTAACCGTGCATTTATGCACCGTTTTCTAAAATTCATAGCAATTTTACGCTTTTGTCGTTTTGAGGAGTTTTTTTGTCGTTTTACTTTATTCGAATACGGTAAAGTCACCGATTTTAAAAAAAAACATGTTTTCCATTAGAATCGAGTACGCTGATTCCGAAATTGGAGAAATTTCGATTGGGTTGCAATTATTTAAAAAGTTATTGTATTTCTAAGTTTTCAAAAACCATAGGGAGGACCAAAGGGATTTTCCAGTTAGTTCACAACCAGTTTGGTTCAGACTTTTCAAAAAGCTTTTTCTGATTGAATTTCGTTAATCGATTTAAAAAAAAATGGGAAGATATACATGATAAAGTAACATTTAAACAATTTAATTTCAAACCGAAGCAAACATAATATATTGTGATAAATTTATTCGGAATCAGATAAACCATCCAAATCTATTTCATCCTGTTCATAGCCAATAGGTGCCATTGGGTTATACAATTGACTAGCTAGCCGACGAAACTCATCTGTGCGGTCTAGTTTCATATCCTTGCATCACTTTTGAAAAATATACCGAGCCAAATTCCTGGGGATTTGACGTTCGATGACCAGATGAAGACATCGTAGCTTTGGCAGCCCGCTACGACGATTCAATCGAATTTGTGTGTGCTCCCGTTTCTTTGAAGCACACTTCGTGATTTACTTTTAAATGCTCATATCCTATCGAACTCAAACAATCACACGCTTTCCAATAATCCGACACTATGTTTGTACCTTCTTCTATCCAAACTTGGATAATTGGTAAAGTGTATCGCGTTCCCTATAAACACATCAACATCTTCAAGCCCAAGCCTAAGATTAAGGTTATATTAAGTTATTTATTAAACTTATAAGTTTATATTCCTAAGCTTAAGCCTATGCCAAAGCCTAACCCTAAAATCAGATCCTAAACGTTAGAGGGCACAAATTTGGCTTACCGTTGTTCAACACAGACCATGAAGACTATTCCCGATTCACGCTCGTATCCACCGAAGACCCATTGGCCTTCGACATGGTGGCCTTTATGATATTTTCTTTTGCTCAGTTTTGATTCGTCCATTTCAACAACTTTACCGGGCCCTCCAAGCTTAATCTTATTTGTAATATAGGCGTCTAAAACTACCTCTCGACAAAATGAAGCCTAGTCAACGGCTGTACTAATGTCAATGTCCAATTGTTTCAATAAGATCGATAAGGAGGCGTTATCCACCAAAAAGTTGACGAAACCCAACACTTTGATTATCGATAACTTAGAGCGAGCAAAAAATGTACCGTGTCGAAACTCTACAAACGCACCACTTTTCTCATGCTTTACTTTGGCATATTTCTTTACTGTATTATCGCAACGCCAACGAAAACTATCCATACGACTGCTATCGTGGCCAAGTTTCAAAAAACCACCACATTGAAACATTTGTAAACGCCATCTCGTGGTATTAGTTTCCACACATTCAATTGTTTCAACAACCTATTCTTATCATTGCACAATTCGTTAATTCGTAATAAATTGAACGCCAGGATAGTACAAAACCCGATAGTACAAACAATGAAATAATACTAATATGCAAGTTTACAATACAGTTTACACTAATATGATAGTTTACTTACTTGTTTTAAACTGTTACTGTACTCGTTGTAAACTGACTGGAAAAAAAAATGACAGATTTCTCTTCGGTATTATATATTCTCTTAATAAATAACTAACACAACTTAATATAACCTTAACCTTAGGCTTAGGCTTGAACGCGTTGATGTGTTTATAGGGGATAGTTTATTCACTTCTACCAATTATCCAAGATTGGATAGAAGAAGGTACAACCATAGTGTCGGGTTATTGGAAAGCGTACGATTGTTGGAGTTCGGAAGGATATGAGCATTTAAAAGTAAATCACAAAGTGTACTTCAAAGACCCGGAAACGGGAGCACACACAAATTCGATTGAATCGTCGTGGCGGGCTGCCAAAGCTACGATATCTTCATCTGGTCGTCGGAAGTCACTTCTCCAGGAATTTGGCTGGGTATATTTTTCAAAAGCATTGCAAGGAGATGAAACTAGACCGCACAGATGAGTTTCTTCGGCTAGCTGGTCAATTGTATAACCCAATGGCACCTAATGGCTATAATCAGGATGAAATAGATATGGACGGTTTATCTGATTCCGAATAAATTTATCACAATATATTATGTTTGCTGTTTCGGTTTTAAATTAAATTGTATAAATGTTACTTTATCATGTATATCTACCCAATCGTATTTTTTTTTAAATCGATTGGCTAAATTCAATCGTAAAAAGCTTTTTGAAAGGTTTGAACCAAACTGGTTGTAAACTGACTGGAAAATCCCTTTGGTACTTTCTATGGCTTTTGAAAACTTAGAAATACAATAACTTTTTAAATAATTGTGACCGAATCGAAATTTCTTCATTTTTGGAATCAGCGTACTCGATTCTACCAGAAAACATGTTTTTTTTTTACAAAAATCCGTGACTTTACCGTATTGACCAATTCATCCATAGATTCAGCTGTTGATTCTGATGAGTTGCTTGCAGACTCGTCTGTTGCAAGATGGATATCAGATCAAGAGTCTTCAAAATCACTGGGTTCGTGAATGCTGGGGCAGCCAATGAAAATATCAGACATTCTCATACCCTAAACATAAAATATATACTAAAATAGGACCAACTTGCACAAATGTTTTGGGGTTAAAATTCCATTCATGATTTCGTTTTCGCAATAGCAGTGCTGAACTTTTGTTGGATAACAGTTTTTTGTAATTAAGGATCTTATCAGTGGCGGTTCCTTATGCAGGCCGCAGGGCCGCGCGCCCCTCCTAAACGTTGAGCGCATCACCGTAGATATATAATTGCATTGCGATATATTAACTAGGCATTATTTTTGCTAAAAGATAAACTTGCGTCGCGATAACAATCAACACAACGTTCGTTGTGGCGTTCGTTGTGGTATCCGTTGCAAGTCACGGCAGCGACCCATGCTGTATCTATCTGTAATATCGTTCACATGGTTTAGATATAACGCTAATTTGGTGCCGCTGCGTGATCAGCGCCACCCAGTACATCTTAAATGAATATACACTCATCTCACTCTATTGCAAGCAATCGGTGAGAGCGACCGTAAGCCGTATATCTTCTATTTCTTCGGTTCGATCCTTGCTTCATTGTCTAATATATCCCAGATTCCCAGCGGCTATCCATTGCCAGTACAAGTTAAATACATATATACAGTACATATGCAATAAGATGAGTGTATCATAGAGTGCAGGCGACCGATCTATTGGATGTCGCGCTTTTTTAACGGCTTAGAGAAGTTCAGAGAGAAGAGAGAGTAGTATATATATATATACAGGAAGTATATATATGTATATAAATTGATATAGAATAGCCAGATAAGACAGTATCATTTGTTCTGTGTATGTTCGATTTTACTACGTGTTTCTCCAAGAATATATTTAATAGAAATAATTTAATAAAAATGAATAGTGTTAGATCCTTATTGAAAATGGAGTTTTGTAGACTTTCTATTATGGACAAAGTAAAAATTACAGAATTAGGTAGGCTATTGCCTGATTTAAATTTATCGCAAACTTGTGCAAGGAGTGCTCGAAACCAGACATTTACGCGGCGTTTTACAAGAGACATTTACAAAAAAAATTATAACACAGATGAAGGACAGATTCTCATATCGTGGCCATCTACAAGCCGCTGAGTTATTTAACACGAAATCGATGCCAACATTTTCTAAACAATTTCCAGTGGACTTTTTGGAAACCGTGTGACATGCATATCCATTTTTGAATAAAACCAGATTAAAAACTGAATTAGAAGTCATTTACTCGCGTCCGGATTTTTATCAAATAATTGGAGCCACACATTTTCTTTCATTATTGCTACAAAATAATCTGAGTGAAACTTTCCCGGAAACTATAAAAATACTTAAAATTATGTTAACAACCCCGATGACCACTGCTGAATCAGAGCGTTGTTTTTCAACACTTAAAAGAATCAAGACTTTTTTGCGAAATGCTATGGGTAATGATCGTTTAAACACTTTGGCGATGATGTTTATTAATAAAAATGTGGTGCCAGATATTTACAATTTTAACGAAAAAGTTTTGGAAAAGTTTATATCAATGAAAGATAGAAAAGTAGAATTGACTTTCCAGAAATGATTGAATTTAATCATTTTGCATCCATTTTAGGTAAGATTTCTCACTATTATGTCATTTTAAAAAAATGCGCCCCTCCAGATTTAAATGGCACGGCTCGTGCCATTTAAATGGCGGCTCCCACTGGATCTTATCGGTATAGTTCCGATAAGTGTATTACGAAAATTAAGTATTTAGCTTTTAGGCAATTTATTGAAAACTAACCAATTCGCTTTTGTATGTAATCAAAACAAAATAATACATAATGGCCCATCTACCACATGGGCCACTTTTCAATATAGAAATCTTTAAAGTGGTACATGCGACTCAAGTGAAGCAACGCTTGTCATCTAGTAGGGAATGTTGTTTGGACCAGTGTGAATTTTTGATTAAAAGATTAGCACTTGTTCTATACGTTGCGCATTGTAACTAAAATCAGCAGTTTTTTCAGTTGGGCCACTTTGCTCCTGAGCGACTCATTACCTTCAAATCGTGATTGGAAGCGAGTATTACATTTTGCATTCGTATTAATTGTTGTAATTTTCTTATTATTGCTTAAATTTCATGCCCTAATTGTCTAATTACGCGAATGTGATGATGTAAAGCAAGTTATTCACAACTATAGACTTATTAAGTATACTTCTATAATATATATCAGATAAATGCAATAAATTGGTCTTAATATATTGTAATATATTTCCTATATTACGTTTAATAAGTTATTATATGCCGCTAGACATTTGATTGATCTGATTTTAATAATTATCATTGTAATACCCAAATCTATTTTAGACATTTTAGACCAGTGGGTTATAAATAAGCGGATCGAATCGCGACCAGTCATATTTATTATTAAGGAATTTAATGCAGGTTAAATTTCGAACAAAAGTTTAAGAATACTAACCTTGTAAAAACTTTGGCTGCTTCTTATTGCACGTTAGCATTTATTTGATCTAAAGTAGGTTTTTAAGTTTGTATTGTTTTCTTTAAATATTGCTTTTATCGAAATTGAAGCCCGGTTTCCTCCTTGTTCAAGGATTTATATATCTATATTAATTTAAAGTAAGTCATAACAATAAACTTTAATGGAAAATAGTCTTTACTGGCTTTTGGAACTGGAAAGTTAGTTAAAGAGTCCGCAATCCTAAAGATTGGTTGGAAACAGCACGCCATGCCGATCTATCCTGAGCTAATCCCTTCATCTCCCTATAGCTATTCATCTCAACGTCTTCAACTATCTGACTCACATGCTGCAATCTAGGCCTACCTACCCCTCTCTTTCCCTCCACTCTACCTTCTATGATCAATTGCATAATCCCCCCATGCCTAAGAATATGCCCTACTAATCTGTCTCTCCTACGCTGTAACACTCTCCAAATACTTCTCTTCTCCCCTACTAACTCTATTACAGCTTCATTTGTTACTTTATCTTCCCAACCAATCCTCATCATCCTCCTATAACACCACATTTCGAATGCTTGTAATCTACGCTTCTCTTCCTTTCCTATAGTCCACGCCTCACACCCGTACAGTGCTACACTCCAAACATATACCTTCAGTAATCTTTTTCTAATACCCAAGTCAATATTTGATCTTAAAATCTGTTCTTTTTCTACGAATGCCTTCCTACCCTGTGCTATCCTACACTTTATATCTACCTTGCTTCGATTATCTTTTGTGATTCTACTGCCTAAATAATAAAAATCTGACACTTCTTCGATTCTATTATCTCCTATTGAGATCCTCATTTTTCTACTGCATTCCTTTTTGTCACACCTCATCACTTTAGTTTTACCTATATTTATTTTCATGTTAAAATCCCTAGTCAATACTGCCTGCATACCATTCAATACCCTTTCTAAATTCTTTTCGCTTTCTTCCAATATAGCTATATCGTCGGCGAATCTCAACATATATATTTTCTCTCCCTGTACATTCACACCTACACTATACTCTTCTTTTACTTTGTTTATTGTATCTTCTATATATAGATTAAATAATAACGGTGAGAGTGTACATCCCTGCCGAACTCCCTTCCCTATTTTTGCTACCTCTTCTTCCCCCTCAATTCTAACTAAGGCAGTTTGGTGTTTATATAAATTAAAAATTATTCTCCTATCCTTATAATCTATACCCGTTTCTTTTAAAATTCTAAACATTATGTCCCAATCTACATTATCAAATGCCTTTTCTAAGTCTACAAAAGCTATGCAAGTTACCTTTCCTACCCTATTTCTTTTTTCTACTACCGTTCTTAGTGCTAGAATCGCCTCTCTCGTCCCTCTGTTTTTCCTAAAACCAAACTGATCTTCTCCTAGCCTTTCCTCTACTTTATTTTCTAATCTCCTATAAATAATCCTTAGCAATATCTTCGATGCCTGTGATAGTAGACTAATGGTCCTATAGTTCTCACACAGATTAGCTCCTATTTTCTTCGGCATTGTTACTATTCTACTACGCTGAAAATCCTGTGGTACTTCTCCCTTCTCATATATTTTACAAACTAACCTGTATAATCGCTCCTGCATTTTTTTTATTTTTTTACATTTTCACCTATGTACGCAATAAGATTATTATACTAAATATTGACTTTAATCTTTTACAGTAAAATTATAAGAAGTATAACCGTGCAACAAAATTTGTCGTACTTCATAATTGCGTTTTAATATAGTCATTTTTAAGATATGCGAAGGTTCGCAGAAATCTTTTCGGACTGTTCATTAAAATCTATTAAAAACATAGGTAGAGATTATTCAAGAAATCGTATTCAATTGGCACATAAAAAATATCAATCCAAAAATCCAAAAATAATAAGAAAATTTAAAAGAACTCGAGATATCAGAAATATTAGTAGTTTACAACAAAGTAATAATTTAACTCCAAAATTTGTTAAATTACCATTTGATCTTATATAATAGTCTTGCTAATTTTCTAGGAAAAAAGATTTTATTGATTTCAATAAAAAATCTGGTATTTATAAAATATCTTGTTCTAGTTATCCTAAAGTATATATAGGACAAACACGTAGACCCATTGAAACTAGATTTAAAGAGCATTTAGCTCATTTTAGATTAAATAGAAAACATGAAAGTGCTGTAGCCGAGCATATTTTTGAATCAGGTCATCCTATTCAAATTAGTTCACTTAAATTACTTAAAAGTGTTTCGAATTATTACGAGTTAATGTTTATGAAAGTATATACATGCATAAATCTAAATCAAATTTAATGAATTTAGATTCAGGTCCAATTTCTTCTTGTCTATTTAATTTATTTAATAAGAACTATTTTTAAATTTATTTTTATTTAATTTATTTTTAGTTATTTTAGATTTGACAAACCAATGTTTATTGTTGTTACTTGTCAGTTTCGCTAATTATTAATTTATATTGTTTTAAAAGATTTATTGGTTCATATTATATGCCATTTTTGAAGTACTTGTGTCATATTGACTTATTTAATTATGTTGATTTATTTAATAGTATATCAATCACGATTCGTGACACAGGTATTTTATTTAGTTTTTATCTGAAGATGGGGGCATAGCCTTCGAAATGTACAACTAGCTACTTAATGCTTTAAGTTACGGTATTTGGGTGATATTCTATACTAGTAGTCTAATAACTAATTTATACTAATACATCATACTCTTCTAGTATACCGAATTGACTAGATGATCTAAAGAGAAAGTTCTTCGCGTAGTGTGCACACTAAACATACCACCTGTAAAATTATTGATGAAGATGATTCGTAAAACTCTTGATATTTTTGCGCTAGGTTGCCGTTATTCTTTTCTAATTTTCCACAATGCAACAAAAATGCGTAATAAAGTTGTACTACTTACATTTAATTCTGGTAAATTATTATTGTTAAATATACGATGTGTTTGCCTGTGATGATTTTTACTTTAAGTAATTATAGTTTCAAATGTTAATTTTGAAAATTGTACAGTAAGGTTTATATTCGTTTCGCTAATTTAACAGAAATATTTGAAAAATCCCTAATATTTTGAATATCTACATACTGGTTAATGTAACTAGTTATAAAAAATGCAAAATCAAAAGAAATTCTAATTTATTGCAAAACTTATTAATTTTAGAAGATATATATTTTGATCTTGTTATAAAAAACTGACCTTTCTAAATATTTTCAAATTTTTTTTCAAAAAAATTCAAAAAAAGATGCCCCCATCTTTAAGAGCACAAGATAAAAACTAATTGATGTACTATTATATATAGTGATTGATATACTATTATATATATAATATATAATAGTCTATCAATCACGATTCGTGACAGAGGTATTTTATTTAGTTTTTATCTTATGCTACTGAAGATGGGGGCATAGGCTTCGAAATGTACATCTAGCCACTTAATTCTTTAAGTTACGGTAATTGGGGTGATATTCTATACTAATATTTAACACCGTAGTGATAATTTTTAATATATATTTAGTAATAATAGTAATAAGAAGTGTAGTAGTATGAATATAAGTATAGTTAGTTAAAGAGTCCGCAATCCTAAAGATTGGTTGGAAACAGCACGCCATGCCGATCTATCCTGAGCTAATCCCTTCATCTCCCTATAGCTATTCATCTCAACGTCTTCAACTATCTGACTCACATACTCCAATCTAGGCCTACCTACCCCTCTCTTTCCCTCCACTCTACCTTCTATGATCAATTGCATAATCCCCCCATGTCTAAGGATATGCCCTACTAATCTGTCTCTCCTACGCTGTAACACTCTCCAGATACTTCTCCTCTCCCCTACTAACTCTAGTACAGCTTCATTTGTTACTTTATCTTCCCAACCAATCCTCATCATCCTCCTATAACACCACATTTCAAGTGCTTCTAATCTACGCTTCTCTTCCTTTCCTATAGTCCACGCCTCACACCCGTACAGTGCTACACTCCAAACATATACCTTCAGTAATCTTTTTCTAATACCCAAGTCAATATTTGATCTTAAAATCTGTTCTTTTTCTACGAATGCCTTCCTACCCTGTGCTATCCTACACTTTATATCTACCTTGCTTCGATTATCTTTTGTGATTCTACTGCCTAAATAACAAAAATCTGACACTTCTTCGATTCTATTATCTCCTATTGAGATCCTCATTTTTCTACTGCATTCCTTTTTGTCACACCTCATCACTTTAGTTTTACCTATATTTATTTTCATGTTAAAATCCCTAGTCAATACTGCCTGCATACCATTCAATACCCTTTCTAAATTCTTTTCGCTTTCTTCCAATATAGCTATATCGTCGGCGAATCTCAGCATATATATTTTCTCTCCCTGTACATTCACACCTACACTATACTCTTCTTTTACTTTGTTTATTGCATCTTCTATATATAGATTAAATAATAACGGTGAGAGTGTACATCCCTGCCGAACTCCCTTCCTTATTTTTGCTACCTCTTCTTCCCCCTCAATTCTAACTAAGGCAGTTTGGTGTTTATATAAATTAAAAATTATTCTCCTATCCTTATAATCTATACCCGTTTCTTTTAAAATTCTAAACATTATGTCCCAATCTACATTATCAAATGCCTTTTCTAAGTCTACAAAAGCTATGCAAGTTACCTTTCCTACCCTCTTTCTTTTTTCTACTACCGTTCTTAGTGCTAGAATCGCCTCTCTCTTCCCTCTGTTTTTCCTAAAACCAAACTGATCTTCTCCTAGCCTTTCCTCTACTTTATTTTCTAATCTCCTATAAATAATCTTTAACAATATCTTCGATGCATGTGATAGTAGGCTAATGGTCCTATAGTTTTCACACAAATTAGCTCCTATTTTCTTCGGCATTGTTACTATTCTACTACGCTGAAAATCCTGTGGTACTTCTCCCTTCTCATATATTTTACAAACTAACCTGTATAATCGCTCCTGCATTTTTTCCCCTGCGTGTTTTATTAATTCGGCTGGTATCATATCAATCCCCGCTGCTTTGTTATTCCGTAAATCATTTAATGCTCTATGAAACTCTGACCTAAGTATGCTAGGACCTAAGTCATCCTCACCTATCTGTTCCACATTTTCTAGCTCCTCCATGTCCTGCCTACCTTTATATAAATCTTCAAGATACTCCTTCCATCTTCTAGCTTTTTCCTTATTTTCTGTGAGTTCCTTACCCTGCTTATCACATATAATGTTACCCTTTGGTTTTACTTTAGAAAAATGTGACTTAATTTTCCTGTAGCCCAAATCTACTTTACCTCTTCTCATATCCTCCTCAATATCCTCACAGTTTCCTTTTATCCACTCTTCTTTCGCTAGCTTGCATTTCCTATTAATTAAGTTCCTTAGTTCCTTATATTTTTTCTGTCCTGCTTCTGTGTTTCCTATTTTAATTTTCCTTCTTGCTTCTATCATTTCCACTATTTCTTCCGTGATCCATTCCCTCCTACCTGTCCTTTTCTTTGTGCCTAATACTTCATTTGCTGCTGTAGTTAACCCATTTCTGATTTCCCTCCATTCGCAATCTATGTCGCTCCTTGATGTTCCATTAGCCATGATTTCTACTTTCTGTATAATAAGTATAATAGTATGAATATAATAATTATGGCTCAAGGACCATTGGTCGATGGCCGATTGGAAATAGAGCTGAACCATTTTACTTTATTTTATATTATACAATTATTGGAAAAAAAAATCTTATTTTATTTTTGTTTGTAACTCTCCAGCAACCAATAAAGCTCTTCTTATATATATATATATATATATATATATATATATATATAAAAATATATAAATATAATAATTACATTAAATTGTATATTCCAACAGACGTCATATAATAGTATTTTTTAATCTACTAATTGTTATAATTTCTCCAGATTTGTGGATATTCATCAATATAGTAGTTATTACATTTCATATAAATTCTTACTTTCGTGAACACGAATAATTGACAACGATTTCCATGCGTAAATGGCAACACAGTACACACTAAAGTAAGTTACAATTTGCGATCTTTTGGTCACCAGCTCACTGCACTATTCGCGATTACTTAAGCGTAAAGTACTACCTGTCCATATAGCTTAGCGGTTATGGTTCAATATAAGACGCTCGCGTTGGCCACGTAAGAAATCAGTTCATGATTTTCACTATTGCGTTACGCTAAAGATCTCAGTCATTGTGGGTAGTCATAGATCCGCGGTACTTCAAATCGCCAGGTGTATTAAATAGTGCCGCAAACAATTCGGAAGACAACTAAAGGAGTACAGTTCATTTAGTAGTGATACGTATTGTGATATAGATCATTGTGTCGTGAATTCTTTTAACAGCTGCAGCTTCATATCTGTTTGTTTTGGCTTTCCTGCTTCCGTGTTGGAAAAATTGTAAGATTTAACTCAACTAAACTAAAATCAGCAAATTTAACTCTTACATTCAATTCTTTTTATTTTATTAAGGGATTCTTAAAAACCAAACGACTTAATAATAATATAGATTTAGTCAATATAAATGCTTGAAAGAAATTTTAAAATTCAATGAATATTATTTACACTTTTATTAAATATTTCAAGTTCGCTATATGATAAATTTATTTATCATACTTCAAAGTCCTACGTTATAAGTTTATAAGTAATAATATTCTTCTAGAGAGAATATTAGAAAATATGAAATCGTGTGGTTAGAAGAAGAGATGATAAAACAAGTAAGAGATATTTGATATTTAGGAAGTAAAGTTATAAAATAAAATAAAATTTAGCTAAATATAAAATTTAGAATATCGCAAGGCAGAAATTCATTCGTAGAAATTATAAGGTTTAATAATATCGAAGCTATTAGGTAAATATAATTAAAAGCATATATGTGGTGTAATATAATGTTACTGAGGACTGGATCTCAAAAGGAAGAGAAACGTGGAAAAGTGATTTTGAAATGTTTTGAATTTTAAATGCAGATGATATATCGGATGCGTAGATAAAGTTTATGAAGGTTTATGAAGGTATTAGAAGCATTGTATCCATCTAGAAAGAAAGGAAGTGGAATTTAGAATGGGTATGCAGGAAGTAATAACTACGGACTATATCACGAAAATAAATATTTGCAAGACCAAAGTGATGAGGTGTAATAAAATTGAATGCAGGCGAAAAAATGAAGATAGAATATGAGCTGATAGAATAGGAAAAGTGTCAGACTTTTTTTTATTTATAAAGTAGGATTACAAAGGATGACCAAAGTAAGGTAGATTTGAAATATAGGATAGCACAGGGTAAGAAGACATTCGTAGGAAAGGAGCAGATTTTAAGACCAAACATTAAGTTGATTAAAAAGATTACTGAAGGCATGTGTGTGGAGAGAAGATAATAATTGGAGATTATTACAGCGCAAGAGAGATGGACTAGCAGGCCATATTCTTAGACGTGGAGGTATTGTGCAATTAGTTATAGAAGGTAAGGTAGAAGGAAAGCAAGGGGTAGGTATGTGGGTCAGATAGTGGAAGAGGTTAATATGAATAGCTATAGGGTTTTGAAGCTATAGTATATATCGACAGATGGCGTTGTGTTTCCAACTAATCCCTATGATGGAGAACTAACTAATTCTTAAGCGCGAGGATATTATGCAATTAGTTATAGAAGAAAAGTAGAGGGAAAGGAACGTACAGGTAAATCTACATCGAAGTACTTGAGTTAAATAATACAAATCGTTACAACGCATAAGTCTAGAAATATGGAAGAGATCGATTTGGCGTGCTGTTTTAAACCAAACCTTGAATTTGATAATTAATGGAAATTAGCTTGTATACGAAAAGTGTTTTATTATAGGAATAGGTTTGTTTGGTCAAGTTTGATAATTGAGCAATCCGTACGTTCGAAAATTCCCTGAATTATTTTGAACAATAACCTTTTTCGAAGTTGAGCAAATTCACATTTAAGCTAAAATTAAGTAGTTCCAAAATTGATAACAATGAGCATAGCAACAGGATATAGATTATCCAATTTTTAATAAATTTTAAAATTGTTAAACTGCTACACTTTATACCAACGTCGATTGCGATTTACCGGTCGATCGCGTAATGATTTTTGGTCGATCGCCACTAATGTATCCATTTATTTTCATTCAAGTACAAATTAAAAAAAAAGTATGTATAAGTATAATCAAAATGCGACAACGACGCAGCCAAATGCAACCAAATAAGCATGTAGTTCGGCCTGTTTCCGCAAAGAGCCGAAGTTTTCCGAATTATGAACGCCTCGAGAGTATGAATGTACGCAGTGCTAAAATGATGAAACTTGTGAAATATGGAAGTTTACATTTGTGCCTCCTCGTTGTGTCCATAAGTTTTTAAATTTAATAACTATGTTTTAATAGAAAACTCGTATGAATTATTTTTTGAATAGCAGATCGTGATTAGATTTTTTATTTTTTATGCTTGATACAGTATTAATTTGATATTATTTTAAATTATTATTGATGAAATAACCGACTGTCTTAGTTCTTGCATAATGACACACTTTCGATTATTACTTACCTACTATAAGATTACGATATATTGAAGCATATGATTCAGCGTTTCAGCGGCAATATTTTTTTGTTTGGTATATTATGTTATTGCTCACCAGACCATATTCCATGCGTAATTATTCTTAGGAACCAAATATATTAGAAAATATTATTTTAATAATTTTTACGTAATAAGTGATTAATGTCAAATGAAACTGTATTTATTTTTTTATCGTGAAAAATACAGTTTATTTTAAAAATACAGAAAATTTTATTTTCAGAGATAAAAAATATTTTTTTGTCGTGAAAAATACAGTTTTAGTCGGTGAAGTACGAAAATATCTAAAAACGCTTGTATTGGTCGAAAGTGATCGTTTTTACACGTTTCCAGCTTTCTGACGTTAATAAATTGATTTTCAGAGATAAAAAATATTTTTTGTCGTGAAAAATACAGTTTTATTCTGAGAAGTACGAAAATGTCTAAAAACGCTTGTATTCGTTGAAAGTGATCGTTTTTAGACGTTTCCAGCTCTCTGACGTTAATAAATTTATTTTCAGAGATAAAAAACATTTTTCGTCGTGAAAAATACAGTTTTAGTCCGAGATGTACGAAAATGTCTAAAAACGCTTGTATTCGTCGAAAGTGATCGTTTTTAGACGTTTCCAGCTCTCTGACGTTAATAAATTTATTTTCAGAGATAAAAAATATTTTTTGTCGTGAAAAATACAGTTTTAGTCCGCGAAGTACGAAAATGTCTAAAAACGCTTGTATTCGTTGAAAGTGATCGTTTTTAGACGTTTACAGCTTTCTGCCGTGAATAAATTTATTTTCAGACATAACATTTTTTTTTTGTCGTGAAAAATATAGTTTTAGTCGGCGAAGTACGAAAATGTCAAAAAACGCTTGTATTCGTTGAAAGTGATCGTTTTTAGGCGTTTACAGCTTTCTGACGTTAATAAATTTATTTTCAGAGATAAAATATTTTTTTTTGTCGTGAAAAATACAGTTTTAGTCGGTAAAGTACGAAAATGTCTAAAAACGCTCGTATTCGTTGAAAATGATCGTTTTTAGACATTGATTTTAGACATTTGAAAATTATCAGATTTTTTAAGAAATAATTGGTAAAATCATATAGCCATGCCTTGTGGTTGTTGTGCTGTAGTTTTTCAGTTAAATTCTCTATAGAAAAAATACATAAAAACTGCAGAACATCGGTTATTATTGATATAGGGAAATTAAGGAATTAGCTCAATACAGATCCATACAATTCTTAGCATATTAGCGTTTAATCAACACACATATACCCAAAATTATCATTATGTTTCATCTTTGCTATCGTCGATCATTTTTATTATTTTTTATCACTTCTTTCACTGTATTAAACAACAAATTTAAGAGATTGTTTCGTAAGAAAATATACACATAATTTTATCAATACTTTTATCGTTACTAGTATCGATAATATGAATCGATATTCACGATCGATACATTCTTTCGCTGCTGGTATCGATTTTAAGAATCGATGCTATTGATATTAATAGTTCGATACTGTTACCCCTAATCATATATTTTATAAAGTATATTGAGGTTTTTTTCGTTGAAATATATTTATATAAAATTTACCAACTACAACCAAGTTATTATATTCTTAACATTCAATATCTTACTGTACGTTAGTATTTAGACAATATTAATTTCGAATAATCTTACTCAAACACCTAAATGATAGAATAAATGATACTAAATTAGTTAACTTTAAACATTCGTTTTCTTAGTTCGGTTATATATTAGACTTTCTAAAATGCCAGTGTAATATTTATCCATAAAAGTGAAAGTTTACGTATTTATTACAATTGGAATTTTCGGCAAAATTTATGCATTGTCACGTTGTCTAATAATAACAACGTTATTATTAGAATATATTATATAATTTATATATATAAAATTATATAATGGTTTACTTATTTTAAATTATAATAAC
Organism: Leptodirus hochenwartii; assembly: GCA_947310635.1. Lineage (NCBI taxonomy): Eukaryota > Metazoa > Arthropoda > Insecta > Coleoptera > Leiodidae > Leptodirus > Leptodirus hochenwartii. The sequence goes on from OX371186.1 coordinate 6,602,514, forward strand.
AGAAAAACATTCTTTAATTAAATATTTAACTATCATGGGGGTATCTCGCTGTTGTTTAGATACAATGCCGTTTTTGTAATATTTGAAAAAGAAAATAATGGCATTTATTGCTGGCATAAACCAGATATATATATAATCTGTCGTATTTTAATTAGTGATGTTTTACATAACAAGAGTCAATATTGCTTTTTTTTTTTTATTATCACTACGGTGTTAAATTATAATATAGAATATCACCCAAATACCGTAATAAGCATTAAGTAGCTAGATGTATATTTCAAGGGCTATGCCACATCTTCAGTAGCACAAGATAATACTAAATAAAATACCTCTATTAAATAAATAAGTCAACATGACAGAAGTACTTCAAAAATGGCATATAATATGACCTATAAATCTTTAAAAACAATACAAATTAACAATTAACGAAATTAACAAGTAACAGCAAAAAATATTGGTTTGTGAAATCGAAAATAACCAAGAATAAATAAATAAATAAAATAAAAATAAATTTAAAAATAGTTCTTATTAATAAATAAATTAAATAGATGAAATTGGGCCTGAATCTAAATTCATTAAATTTGATTTTGATTTATGCATGTATATACTTTCATAAGCATTTAACTCGGAATAATTTAAAACACTTTTAAGTAATTTAAGTGAACTAATTTGAATAGGCTGACCTGATTGATCAAAAATATGCTCGGCTAGAGCACTTTTATCCTTTCTATTTAATCTGAAATGAGCTAAATGCTCCTTAAATCTAGTTTCAATTGGTCTACATGTTTGTCTTATATATATACTTTAGGACAACTAGAACAAGATATTTTATAAATACCCGATTTTTTATTGAAATCAATCAAATCTTTTGGATTTCCTAGAAAAATTAGCAAGACTATTAGAAGTATTATATGTTACTTTAAAATTATATTTATTTAAAATACTATCTACTAAACCACGTGCAATTATAGGATCAAATGGTAATTTAACAAATTTTGGAATTGAATTATTACTCTATTCCAAACTACTAATATTTCTGATATCTCTTGTTTTTTAAGTTTTCTTAATATGTTATTTATAATTTTAGAAGACTAGCAATTTTGTACTGCCATTTATAATATAGCTGTTTTGACATTTTTGACAAATAATTGCCAAATCAAATTTCACGCGAAAATGATTTTATTTATATAGAATATCACCCAAATATCGCAACTCAAAGCATTTAATAGATGGATATTTTGTAGTAGTTTAACAAATTTAGAAATCCACTTTGCACTAAACTACTAATATTTCTGATATCTCTTGTTCGCTTAAATTTTCGTTATATGTTATTTACACTTAAAGAAGTATAGCCATATTTTCTAGGACATCCCAAAGATTTGATTGATTTTAATAGACAATCTGGTATTTATCAAATCTCTTGTTCTAGTTGTCCTAATAGTACAAACACGTAGACCTATTGAAACTAGATTTAAGAATTAGCTCATTTTAGTTTAAATAGAAAGGATAAGATGAAGATGAAAGTAAGTCTGAATCTGAATTCATTCATTTTTATTTTGTTTTATGAATCGAATGACCTGATTCAAAAATATGCTCAGCTACAGCACTTTTATCTTTTCTATTTAATCTGAAATGAGCTAAATGGTCCTTAAATCTAGTTACAATGGATCCACGTGTTTATTCTATATATAATTTTGGACAAATATATATACTTTTTATATACTAGCCACTTTCAAAATATAATCCATTTCCTGCAAAAAATGGTGTAGCTTTTTTATATACATTACTTGATCAAATTTCAACCTCATTAGAAAATATATTTGTTATTTTTAGGACCTTCATTTATTAAACTTTTTAAAATGGAACTTTACTTATCTCTAAGCCAGTAGTATGATAATTTACAGATTGACTTCCATCCTTCGATTCTTACACTTTAATATTTTATATTTCTTATTACATTTCAAATGTGCAAATGTGGATAAAAGTACAATATCAAGACTACGAATTAAATACAATTCAAAATTTTAGGCTAATTTTACCTTCGCCCGAAACAATAAACAATATAAACAATGTAAACAATTAATATAAGTTTACATACATTTAAAATCAAACTGAAAGAAAATTATTTCTGAAGGATTTATAAAATAATGTTGTGAAACTCAACTAAATTACAGAATTCACTTGTAATTTAATTAAATGTCAGATTATAGGGATACATTGTTAAATATAGTATTATAATATAATAGAAGAAATGCGATGACCCAACATATATTTTAGCTAACAATAATGAATGACTATTCTTATAAACAAAGTTGAAATAAATAATAATTTATATATGTGGCGAAATTTACTAATCGCTTCGATCCATATAACATAACAAAGAGTTTTATTTGTACGACCAAACTATTCAACCAAAATTATATTCACAATGGACTTGTGCGTATGTTTATATTGTTTTAATAATAATATTTTTTGACAATGCTAGATTCGTGCTCATTGCTCAAAGTAATTCGTTTTACATTTGTTATAATATTATAACCTGTTGTTTTATTTTCGTAGTTCATAGTGTTAAACGATCAAATACCCCAGTAATTTTTTTTTAATTTTAGAAGCCTGCAACAAAACATTTATTTTTATAAAAAGAACTGGTATCATTATTTATAGCTAAAATTAATAATCTGAAAATTATAACTTAATAATAATCTTTATTGGGCAAAATTCCAAAAAAAATCGCATAATTTAATAATGCAGTAATTAAGGTTTGGTTTCTTTATCTGGTAAAATACTTATAATCAATTGAAATTAAATATTTATAATATTAACAATGTTACAAAAAAAAATTAGAATATTTTTCAAAGATTTAGAAGATAAATTTGTTTGCTATACCTAAGTATATTTGGAAATGAATTCAGATTAATCATAATTTATTGAATGTATAATTTAAATAATATCTGGACTTTCGCCTTATTCTCACTCGTCAAGTCTAGATTCAATATTATAATATAGTTAACAAAACACAGTTATGTGGAAATGCTAATAATGTGGTGATAATTATTCAATTATAGTTATTATTCTGTATTTTATTATATATATATATTAAACTTTAAACCTTTATTACGATCTAATTATTTTTAATGTTCAAATATTTTTGTATTTCATTATATGTACCATAAGCAATTGATTCTTGACTTTTGAATCGTACTCGAAATTTAGTACAACCAAAATTTATTATTTCTTTATTATAAATATATATTTAAAGTCATATATCTTTACAATTTGAGTTTGCTAATATAATTTACTCGGAAACAATTCGAATTATCTTATTCTAACAGTAGACTGCGTATTAATCCTCCAACTTTAGCGTTCTTAATTTTTTCTTACTTAGCGTTTTTTATTTTGTACGTATGATTCTGCTTATACTATTATATATTATTAACTGTTATTGGCATAATTATTTAAACATAAATTTGTAATAATTAATAGTTTTTCTGTTAATATTAAGGTTGTATCATTTTTTTTATGAAATTATGTTTGAATTCTACTCTAACGTATGTACTTATCGTATATTAGTTTTTATTAAAAAAAAAAGCAATGTTCAACAATTGAGAGAAAAAAGGGACCTTGGATGGCAATATTCAATATTATTAAAGTGATTTTCTAGTAAAAGTTGATATAGAAACATTATAATCGTTTTAGGTTTAAAGTTTAAAATATTAATTTCAAATGTAGTACTTAATATAGAACCGATAATAGTCTGTAAAATATATATATCAAATGGAAATAAAAATCAATTAAAACTAACGTTATGCAACTTAAAATTAGTCTAGTTTACTTTTCGCATATATTACAAATTATTCTATTAAAATTGGTACACATTTTTTTTTGAATTCGCTTCCTAGTCTCAACGTTTTTTGATAAATGTTATAGGCAACCTTAAATACTAGAGTGTAACATCAAAAGAGGCGGTGAAAACCAAAGTTGTGTAGGCAATGACAATGTATGTATAGACATTGCAACTCCATATAAAAGAGAATCAGAGGGGAATTACATTTCCACAAATTTCATAGGCCAGGAAGTGCTGCACTCTGTTGGTGATCTATAGAATATGGTTGTGTTGAAATATTTGATATCTAGGATAAATCCTGCTTGAATGCATCTATTATATAATCTAGTTGATTCAAAAGCCACAGCGGTAAATGCCCTGTTTGCATTTTCTTTCGTATTTCATCGGGATAATTCGGTGAGGAGTTCGGATAATCAATAAAAAAAAGAATTATATTTCCAGATTATTTTCAGTTACCGGCAACCAACGCATAGTTGTCAAAAATGATTGGTACAGATTTGAGGAATTATGTTCAATTCATGTATGCGACAATTCACAATAATAAAAAACTTGATTGATTTATATAGACAGAAAACAATAGAACAGTTATTTACACTGAATCATTGTAATTAAAATACGCCTTCGCACCATTGAATACCAAATACGAAATCTTCCAAGATATCATGGTTAATGTCGTTCCTATCAGGAAGGTCACAATATGTTCAGTTAATTAACAGCAGCAATGTCGTTTCCAACTTGAAATTTAAGTCCGGCCTACGTGCCCTGCGGCAAAGAGCCCCTCAAGGTTCTTTGTTGGCCCCTCTACTGTTTCTTATTTACTGTAATGATCTGCCATTTAACCTTCTGCTACCGAACACTGGTATTTATCAGTATGCAGATGATACCTTCTCGATAATCGTGGATGGTGATATAAGCTCGGCGGTGACAAAAGCTAACAATATATGTACAAAAATGACCACATGGTGTAAGGATAATAAGTTGGTCTTGAATTGCTCTAAAACAACTGTCTTATATTATAGAAATAACCACAATATTCACTCAGAGAGTATTCGTATTCAAGTATCTGACCAATTCATTCCTCAGTCCAAGTTAGAATAAGTATGAGTGAATGCCTATCCTGGCATGCACAGATTGATAAGATTTGTGGAAAGCTAACTCAAGCTACTTTCGCAATCCGTGACATTCGTTCTTTTACTTCAACAAAAGCTCAACTTATGTACTACTATGCGTTTGCGCAAAGCCACTTACTGTACGTTATTCTATTTTGGGGGACAATTTCATATACTTATCGAATTCTTATTCTTCAGAAAAGAATTGTTAGGCTTATTTCTAAAGCTGCTTTCCGTGAACATTGTAAATCTCTTTTTATAAATTTAAATATTATGACAGTCCACTCGCTTTATTTATATCAAATAAGCTGCTTTCTTTATTAAAATCGCGGTGCGTTTGATTGTAATCGCAACCTATATGATAACACTTTTATATTTACCACCAGAAACCAGTGGCGGCTCGTGCCATTTCAATCTGCGGGGGCGCATTTCTTAAAAAATAACATAATAGTGAGAAATCTTACCTAAAATGGATGCAAAATGATTAAATTCAATAATTTCTTGAAAGTGAATTCCACTCTTCCATCTTTCATTGATATAAACTTTTCCAAAAGTTTTTCGTTAAAATTGTAAATATCTCGCACCACATTTTTATTAATACACATCATCGCCAACGCGTTTAAACGATCATTACCCATAGCATTTCGCAAAAAAGTCTTGATTCTTTTAAGTGTTGAAAAACAACGCTCTGATTCAGCAGTGGTCATCGGGGTTGTTAAAATAATTTTAAGTATTTTTATAGTTTCCGGGAAAGTTTCACTGAGATCATTTTGTGGCAACAACGAAAGAAAATTTGTGGCTCCAATTATTTGATAAAAATCGGGACGCGAGTAAATGAGTTCTAATTCTGTTTTTAATCTGGTTTTATTCAAAAATGGATATGCATGACACACGGTTTCCAAAAGGTCCACTGGAAATTGTTTAGAAAATGTTGCCATCGATTTCGTGTTAAATAACTCAGCGGCTTGTAGATGGCCACGATATGAGAATCTGTCCTTCATCTGTGTTATATATATTTTTGTAAATGTCTCTTGTAAAACGCCGCGTAAATGTTTGGTTTTGAGCACTCCTTGCACAAGTTTGCGATAAATTTAAATCAGGCAATGACCTACCTAATTCTTTAATTTGTACTTTGTCTACAAGAGAAAGTCTACAAAACTCTATTTTCAATAAAGAACTAAGACTATTCATTTTTATTAAATTATTTCTATTAAATATATTCTTGGAGAAACACGTGGTAAAATCGTACATACACGTAACTACACAGAACAATGCAACTATATCTATATCAATTTTACTGTAGACTAGGCTTCTCTGTTAGGACGCTAAAGAATCGTAGCCCAGAATAGCTTAATACAACGATATATTCTTAGCTATAGAAGCAGCGTGACGTCACGTTGTCATAGCAACCCGGCCCGCTAGTTTGTATGCGGACAGATGAAACAGATGATATACTGCATGCGTCGCTCTCACTAGATATGATATATATATATATATATATATATATATATATATATAGCGCTTCCAATAGATAGGATGACTGCACCATATTAGCGATATATATATATATACCACGCGAACAATAGATACAGATGATATATTGCATCGGTCGCTGCTTTGACTCTATCACTTGCAACGGATACCACAACGAACGCCACACCGTGTTGTGTTGATTGTTATCGCGGCTCAAGCTTTATCCTTTAGAGAAAAGAATGCCGAGATAAAATATCGCAATACAATTATATATCGGTGATGCGCTCAATGTTCAGGAGGGGCGCGTGGCCCTACGGCCTGCATAAGGAACCGCCACTGCCAGAAACGCAAGTGCGCTGAGTATTCCGTTCCATAAATCTCGTCAGTTCGAACTTGGCACTAAATATATGGCAATATCTGTTTATAATAAGTAACCCAACTCGCTCAAATCAATCAGTCAAACGTCTAGGTTTAAAGTAGCCTGTAAAGATTACTTTACCAGAACTACATACTACAGCGTGAACGAGTTTCTAACTTTTTGACGCACGCCTCTGTTCTCGCATGGTTTCATATCATCACTCGTGTGTATATTTTGCTAAATGTTTGTATATTATATAGTGTATTTGTATTAGGATGTGTTCACCAATGTATGTGTGTACCGTAATCTCCTTTTCTGCAATTGTTGTTTAGTTCAACATATGCAATGTATTTTATATATACCATTTTAACTATGTATTGACGACCCAATGTTAGCAAACTAACCTTATGGCAATAAATAATTTGAATTTGAAGGATCTAGCGTAAGTTAACAGTCGAAATTTAAGGCCTAATTACTTATCTATTTTCATGTGGAAGTTCTTACAATATAATGTTACATTGTCTTTCAAATGATTTGATGGAAATGAGAATTGAAACAATATAATCTGCACTATTTTGAATTGTTTGTTTTGATCAGTTTAAACAAAAAGCGGTGCCACATACACGCACACACACAATATCTTATACGTTTGCTGAAAAGCTCCTCAGATCAAGCATTAGACGAATAAATAAGAGGTCAGAAACCGCAATTTATAAAGCGAGGATGATAAATTCCTATAAATATGGGACCAGATAGAAGAAACCGAAAATGTGTATGGTCAAATTCCTACAAACACCTGTTGTCCATCGCCTTCCTCTTGTACGAAGCACTTATTTCTTGCACATGTAACTTTGTTTCCTCGGGGTGATCATGCAATAAAATGCAGGCTTCTGCATTCTGAATTTCTGTACTTTCACCATCTGGGTCATTGTTAATTGGGTAATTGTCACGATCGTTAAATATATAGGAACCTATATCGATGTCTTCTTCTTCATTGTTGATTTCAATTGGAAATATTTCTTTTGAATATCAGTAACGAGGGATTAAGGAGCTTATTTTCTTGGAGACCGAACCTTATAGGAATTTACATGTACCTTTGTAGGAATTTGACCATCATTAACTCGACTACCTGAAAATTATAGGAATATGTATACACCCTTATAAAGGTACCAATTTTTACCGATCATGCAAAAATGAAATTTATTAAAAGGACATGTATTGAGCATAAATAATTTCCGTAAAATACCATAATGTGTGTTTTAGACATTTACTATAAAAATTGAGCGGATGCTATCCGATTGTACAATCAAAGGTGTAAGGCAAGTGTCTTAAATGATGTTATATAGATGTAAGATGTAATATGCTCGACAACGATCATAAATAGCACTCGCCGCAAGAAAAATTCAAGCACAATTACCTCAAGCTTACAAATAAAAAAATGCTAGAATATGGGAAAAAATTATAATTCCGACAATAAGTCAAAGACGGTGTGGAATTGCATTATTAGTTTTCAATAAATTGCATTCATCTTGGCCTATAATATTCATTAATTATGGCCCATAATATTGATTAATCATGGCTCGCATAAATTGATTTGTAAGTGTTAAAAAATATAGAATATAAACTATGCTGTTGTCTGTCGTCCAGAGTAAAAATAATAAAGGAGATCGCAGTATTTGGATGTTTGTATATGTATTTTTTTACATCTTTCTTTAAGACATTAGGTGACGAATATTTTGCGTAATTTTACATTCACAGAACATATTTATCACAAAAATCAAAATACATTGATATAGAATATTTTCACACATATTTTAAATTACATAAACATAAAATCACATAATATTAGATGAAATTTGCACACATTTAAGCTTACAATTATTTTCATATATTTGCAGAAATATGGGACTTAACATAACAAAACATAACAGTAATAAATTAGTTACAATATGTACAACTTAGAAATTTAAAAGAATTTTACAATACATTATACATTCATAAAAATATAGCACATGATAATAAATAATATTGGTCGAGATATTATTGTATTGCCCAGCTGTAAATTTCTATTCGTTTAAATATTCATCAACAGTATAATACGCTTAGTACTTGATGAATTTAGATTCGGGCCCAATTTCATCTTGTCTATTTAATTTATTTAATAAAAACTATTTTTAAATTTATTATTATCATTTTATTTATTTATTTATTTATTTATTTTTAGTTATTTTAGATTTCACAAACCAATATTTTTTGCTGTTACTTGTTATTTTCGTTAATTTATAATTTATAATTTGTAATTTTTAATTTGTATTGTTTTTAAAAGATTTATAGGTCATATTATATGCCAATTTTGAAGTACTTCTGTCATGTTGACTTATTTATTTGATAGTATATCAATCCCGATTCCTGACAGAGGTATTTTATTTAGTTTATCTTGTGCTACTGAAGATGGGCGCATAGCGCTTGAAATGTACATCTAGCTACTTAATGCTTGTTACGGTATTTTTGGGTGATATTCTATATTATTAGTATAATACGCCTTTGATAGTAGGAAGTGAGATAATTAGGAAGTGTTTTTGATACATTTATAATTGTAGATATTACATATTAAATTTGGAGGTAATTTGTTAAACACTATTATTGACATATACACAAATGATTTTTGAAAAAAGTTACAGTGCGGTTGAACATTGTAAATAATTCCTGCATTTCTAGTAGGATAGTTGTGCACATCACTAACATGACATAAGGTATTACTGTTTTTTTTGGACAAGTAAGAATAATTGTAAGATATAAATCCTTGGCAATGTGAGGATGTTTAATTTGCGGAACAGCTCTTTACAATGTGCTCTATAGTGAGCATTATCAATGATTCTTACTGCTCTTTTTTGCAGTTTGAATATGCGCAGGAATAGTTCATAGCTACTGTTGCCCAGAAAATGGTAGCATATCTTAAATGAGACTTGAAGAGAGCAAAATACACATTTATTGCTGTCGACTGATTAGTTTCTTGTCTGATATGCCGTATCGCAAAGCATGCAAAAGACAATTTACTTGATAAGGATTCAATATGGGAAGACCAGTTTAACTTATCATCAATCATAAGACCAAGAAATTTTTTATCACTATTTTTACTTATTTTATTGTTATTTATTAGTAATCGCAGATTTATATTGGCAATGTATTTGAATACCATGCTGTGTGATTTTTTAGAATTAAGTAACAACTTATTTGACTGGAACTAGGTGTGCAATAAATCGAGATCAGCATTTATTAGTTCAGACAATGAGTTTAAGTTATCGCGAGGTACTTTCCACGTAACACTGGTATCATCAGCAAATAAGGTGAACTTTCCTTGATTTTTTAAACATGTGATGTCATTTATGTAAGAAAGAAAGAAAGAAAGAAAGAATTCATTTATTTCATATTACATGTTTATAAGGTACAGATATCAAAACATTGAATTATAATTTTAAAAATTATCACTACGGTGTTAAATTATAATATAGAATATCACCCAAATACCGTAACAAGCATTAAGTAGCTAGATGTACATTTCAAGCGCTATGCGCCCATCTTCAGTAGCACCAGATAAAAACTAAATAAAATACCTCTGTCACGAATCGTGATTGATATACTATCAATATACTATTGATATACTACTGATATATAATATACTACAATATACTACTGATATACTATCAATATACTATCAATAGTATATCAATCAATCAGATTCGTGACAGGTGTATTTTATTTAGTTTTATCTTGTGCTACTGAAGATGGGCGCATAGCGCTTGAAATGTACATCTAGCTAGTTAATGCTTGTTACGGTATTTGGGTGATATTCTATGTTATGTATATCATTAATTAAAGAAGCAAACTACTTCATATTGAATGTAAGTTTGCGGAACACTGTTGCAATTATATTTTTGTTTCGTAAAAAATCGTTGATATTTAAATTCAAATACGAGATTGGGCAATAGATTTTATTATTACTCACTATCTGCAGATATTTTAACAACTGTTATGTATAAAGCAAACACTTTACATACAAACATCATATATTTGTATGTTCGTCTCAGTTTTGCAATCCATTGGTCGTGAGTTTGAATCTCAGCCACAGCAAAAAAAAATTATCAATTGTTTCAGTGTGTGATATTTAATGTTACAATTTTGTTTTTGAAGTTTTTAGTGCTTGTCAAAGAAAAAATAAAAATAAATAAATATTGTGTTATTATAAATTTATATCACTGATATCACAGTTACATCACCTCTGATATAACTAAACACCATTGCTCTGTCGATGAAAATTAACCGCTAACTTATGATTGTATTTTGCTCCGTAGTTTGATATTCGATATTGTCACATTTTTGAATGCCATAAGTTGGAATACTCTTAGAATATTTAAGTTTATTTTGGAACGCAAATTGTAGCCTTTACTCAAACAACTTTTCTATGTGATTATCAGATATGCTACCTTTTGGTAATCTACCAATCCCGTTAACAGTTTAACATCAATTAATTTTTTTATATTTGTAAAAATTATCACTACGGTGTTAAATTATAATATAGAATATCACCCAAATACCGTAACAAGCATTAAGTAGCTAGATGTACATTTCAAGCGCTATGCGCCCATCTTCAGTAGCACAAGATAAAACTAAATAAAATACCTCTGTCACGAATCGTGATTGATATACTATCAATGGTTATATATATATATATATAGGTAACATATGTGTAATAATCGTTTACATTGTATGGTTCATTTTTTAAGAGTAAACGAAAGCATTGTTTTGTGAAAACATTATATATTTTAGTAGTGCGTATATTTAACGGTAAAGCATAAAAAAATTTAAGAGTTTGGTAATGGCAGCCTTTTTCAAAGATGGACGTGGAATGTTCAGGGTATATGAATAACATAAGGACAACATGTCCTTATAACGAGTATTATGATTATGACTACCTTTGTTTTCTTCAAACTTTTGGCTATGTTTAAAATAGAACAGTAGGCATTCAAAAATATATATTGCGTAGATAGTTAATAAATTGTTAGATTTAAAGACCCCCCGATAGCTAGCCTTATATTTTAAGCCGAAAATAGTCCGGATGGCCCAGTTCTGCGTACGAAAAGTCTTTATTACTTTAGATGATGAACCCCAAAGAATTATACAATATCGCAGGAGAAACAATATAGTACCAAAGTACACTTGCAGTAGAACCTGCCTACCCATATATCTTGCTAGGATTCGAAGCGAGCAGATTCTACAGCTTATTTTTTGGCTTAAATAATTAATATAGTGAATCCAATCCAGATGACTGTCAAAGAAGATTCCAAGACATTTCGCATGTGTAGACAGTTCTACCTCAAGTGTTGTATTGGCAAAGCTAATGTGTGAAGGAGTTTGTAATTTAGATCTTTTGTGTTGAAAAATTATTGCATTCGTTTTGCTTTCATTCAAAATTAAGTTATTATTTTTAAACCATACAGCCAACTTTGATATTGTATCATTATCAGAAATGTTCTCTATTGAGGAGCCCCTTATTAGAACATTCGTGTCGTCAGCGTAGTTCACTAATAAAGCGCCAGCATGATTCTTAGTGATGGAGGATACATCATTCATGAAAATAATGAACAGTAGCGGGCCAAGTATACTACCCTGAGGCACACATACAGAAACTAGCAAGTTATTGGACAAGAATGGCTCAACGCGTTGGTATCTTTCACTCAGATATGACGACATAAGGTCAAGTGCAACACCTTGTATGCCGTAACATTCAAGTTTGTATAATAGCAGGTTAAAGTCTATACTGTCAAAAGCTTTGGACAGATCCAGAAACACTACGCATGAGAGTCCGGATCCGTCCATATGTTCGAGTATACTTCTCGAAAACTCATAAACCGCTGCCTCTACTGTATGGCCTCTTAGAAAGCGGTGTTGAAATTTGTCAAAGACTTTACACGCTTTCAGAAAAGCAATAGTTCTTTCATAGATGAGTTTTTCGAAGACTTTACTAAAGGTTGTTAATAGGCTTATGGGTATGTAGTTATTCATATCACTCACATTTCCTTTCTTATGGATAGGTCTAATGAGACCTTGTTTTAGAGCTTTCGGAAATATACCCTGGGACATGGATTCACTATATAGGTACAATAAGGTATCCGCTATAGCGAACAACATTCTTTTGCAGAGCACTGGCGATACGTCGTCAACTCCGGAGGATTTTTTGTTTTTCAAATTATTGATGACATTACATAGTTCCGACTTAGATACAGGTTCAAGAAAAATACTTTGCTTGCTACGCTCAAAATTGCCAGGCGCAGGCTTTTCTTTGCTTTCTAAGCTTATAGAGTTCATAAAAAAGGAATTAAAGTTATCCGCCTCTCGCTTGGTGATAATCTGATACGGATGTTTGGTAAGATAGAGTTGACAATGGACCAGGTGGTTTTATTTTACATTTGTTATCAGAGTTATCAATGAGACGGCAGTAATATTTACGCTTCTCGGATATTAGAAGTCTTTCATATTTCATTCTAGCACTTTTTAGAGGTACTTTGTATTGTGGATGTCTTATACTAAGATTGCTTAGCAGCTTTATGTGTTCATTCAAGTTTATTAACTCTGGAGTACGCCATTTAACTGACGTGGATGTTTTATATGGAATTTTCTTATAAGGAAAGTATACATCAATAAAATGTGCAATTACATTGCCAAATTTATTCCATTTCTGTCCAATGTCGGCCTCAGAGTTAATGAGATTTCAGTCATAGTTATAGATCCCCATACAGAACTCGTGAATCCTTTTATCAGTAAACACACGTTTGTTTTCGTGTTGGTTGTAGTTTATTCTAAGTGGTACGCTAGCAGAGAATAATTGACCGCAGTGATCGGATAGATATGTGTTTATGTTTGAGCAATTGAAATTGAAGTTATTAATTTTGAAGTTAGTTAAAATATTGTCCAAACATGAGCTGGAATTTTCAGTGATCCTAGTGGGTTCTTTGATTGTTACGTACATATTGTAGGATTTTATTAGACAATTAAACAGTTGCGTTTGCGCATTATCAACTAACAGGTCTAAATTGAAATCTCCGACCAAGATAGTCAGTTTATTTTCTGCTGTTATAGTTTTAAATATGTTATTTAGGCGAAGTATAAATTCATCAAAATCGGTCTATAAATAACAACAACAAACACTGATATTTCTATCGCGGCACACTCAAATCTACGCTGAACCGATAACGATGTAAGGTCAGGTCTAGGTTTGTATATAACAAATGTATATAATAAATAGCAGCGGACCGAGAACTGAGCCTTGTGGCACACTGCGTATAGACTTTAAGGTATTAGAATATATATGAGTTATTTATGTTTGACTGTTTGACTCCGACTTAAAAAGTAACACCTGAACCAAATAGATTTGTAAAATCTCAAATAAGGATTTGTAGTTTATCCATCCTTTCGAAAATACGAATTTCTTGAGAAGCACCCGAAAGCATTGAAATGGTCATCAAGTATTCCATTTTAATCGAGCGGATTATTAGTGGAATCAAAAGGCGAATAATAAACATAATTAATGAATACACATTTGTATAAGTTAACATAAAAATAAAAGAACAGATTACATAATAAGCTAAAAATATTAGTACATTTACTTTATTTGTATTGCTAAGCTTTGCAATTGTGAAATTTATCGAATTGAATTCTTGCGGAAACTGAACAATATATGTGATAATATATCACGTATTATCGGCTTGTAGATTTTATACATATATTTAATTCCTGTTTATTTTGTACAAGGCATTTTGCAAATAAATATTTCCATATTCGTTTCCTTACTGGTGCATACTTTGCAAGCCGATTGTATTTTAATTAAACCGAATTTTATCAATTTGATACATTTCCCCCGGGTTGTTGATTGTTTAACACATTTTATTCAATGTTTTGATGTTGCTGACGTCGGAACAGCTGACCGTGGCCATTTCGTATTTTCTCGCGCACAGTAATCGAATGCTTCGTTTAAGTCGATTGAGGACGCAACACGCATATTGAATCAATTAACATATTGCTTATGGGGAGACAATAGCGCCACACTAAGTGGAAAATTGTCAAAATTTCGCTCCCGTGTATTTGGTCAATATACTATACTAGCGCAGTCTTCAGTTATCTTCACCAAGTTATTCACCGACAGATGTCGCCAGATGAAAATCAACCGGTCAAGGTTGATTCGTTTTCGTATATGGACTTGCAATGTCTATGTATGAGTATACATTGTCATTGGTGTAAGTCACATTATAATGATTTTGATAGACAGAGTGGTTTCCTAAAGGCTACCAACAAATCAATAACATCATTGGGTTGTCTAACTAGTGCTACCATCTGTGGGGATTGGAGGAGAGTTTTGACGCAAATCATCTTTCCACATAACAGATTTCAATGAATAGATTATGTATTTGTTCTCATCTCAAAAAAGTTGGCATTTCAAAATTTGAAAAAAAGAGGTCATTTCAAATATTAAATTTAACATCTTCAAATAATGGCGTCCCTGATCATTTTGTAGCAAAATTCTATATTGAGAATATATTTACAATTAAAAACTGGATGGAACGATTTTTTATTTTCATCTCCCACTTCAGTAGTTTTCAAAATATGTAACACACAGATTTTCATTAAATGAGCCTTCTAAATCATGTTAGCACTGTTAAATTATGCGTTAAATTGAGTTTAAACTATATTTCTTAAAAATAAATATATCCTAGTTGTTAAAAGTTTTAAAAATTTACCCAGGATTCGGAGAACAACAATGCAAGTCTCAGTAAATTGGAGAGCAATTTGGAATTTTCGATACTAAAAGCTATTTGAAAAATAAAATAAAAATTTCGTATTTGTATTACTACAAATACAAAAGCAACAAGGGTTTTTTAGTTAGTTGTTCATTAATCCAGGATATTTGTTAGAAACAGTACGTCACATCGATTTCTCCTATTTTTTTCTTCATTTCCTTAACCCACATGTTCCTTTCCCTTAACTCTATCTTCGATAACTAATAATCTTCCATATCTTTTATGTTGAGATAACTTCCACATACTTCTCATTTAATTTCTTCTATTAATTCTAGCAAGCCCTCATTTATCAATGTATCTACCTACCTAATCATTTATTTCTATGAATGCTTCATTTCTACGAATGGCTTCCTACCCTGAGCATTTATACCTTCCTGCTCTACATTTTATATCTTATATATTTTCTATATCGTATACCTTATACATTTACTTCGATTATCATTCATAATTCCACTTCTTAAATAACATAAATCTGACTTCTATTCTATCATCCCCTATTATAACCTTCATCTTTCGCTTGCATTCCTTCTTGTCACACCTCATCAACTCCGTTTTCTTATATTTATTTGTGTTCTAATCTGTAGTCATTACTTCCTGCATACGATTTAATACCTCTGCCAATCTCAACATATCTATTTCGTTTACCTTTTCTGTACTGTTCTTTAACCAAGAAGTTTTAAAAACAACTTTTCTTTTTTTGTTCTAATTAATGTTCTTTATACAATGAAAAGTGACATATTTGCAATATTGGTTATTTCAGTTCATTTATAACAAAATTCTAGTAAATATTCTCCAAGGAACTGCGCTATAAATTGGAAGAAAAAAAATTTATGGAATGAAATAAATTTCTTTTGAAGATCCTACAGGATGATAGACAAATGCGTTATACATTTGAAAAAAAAAAAAATATATATACATATATATGGTTTTCTAATAGACAATAATTAAACAGAATTTCATTATATGTTGAATACACATGGGTGTATAATGGGGGTGGTAAATTTTTTATTTTGCAGTTATATTAATTGAATTAGGCTTTTCTGTTCCATCATGTATATATATTATATAAAGTATTTATTTTAATTAAGTGATATCGATTTCTCACCGTGTATCCGTCAATGCTGCAATCTGTCAAATCTAATGATAAAAGACTATTTGACCGTAATTCTTGTATAAGCATTTTTATAATCAAGATGTTTTAACCAGATAATATGCATGAAATTGTGAATTTATATTAAAACTGGATTAATAGAAAGAAAATCAATGAATTAAATAGAATAGGTTGGATAAATAGAATATACGATCCTAAAGATATCTTCTTTGAAAGATAAGTCACCATGAATTGCTTATAGAATAATTCTTACATCGCGATTGGCTTTATTTTGGAGACATTTTGGATTGGAGATATTATATCTGCAACAACTTGTCATGCGTGTTAGTGAAAGTTTTCATTATTTTATTTGATTTGATTTGATTTGATTTTAATAAAAATCTGGTTTATGAAATATCTTGTTCTAGTTGTCCAAAAGTATATATAGGACAAACACGTAGACCAATTGAAACTAGATTTAAGTAGCATTCAGCTCATTTCAGATTAAATATAAAAGATAAAAGTGTTGTAGCCGAGCATATTTTTGAATCAGGTCATTCTATTCAAATTAGTTCAATTAAATTACTTAAAAGTGTTTTGAATTATTCCGAGTTAAATGTTTATGAAAGTATATACATGCATAAATCTAAATCAAATTTAATGAATTTAGATGCAGGCCCAATTTCATCGTGTCTATTTAATTTATTTAATAAGAACTATTTTTAATTTTTTTTTTAAGGTATTTATTTGGGTGATATTCTATATTATAACTATTTTTAAATTTATTTTTATTTTATTTATTTTTAGTTATTTTAGGTTTGACAAACCAATAACTATTGTTGTTACTTGTCAGTTTCGTTAATTATTAATTTATATTGTTTTAAAAGATTTATAGGTCATATTATATGCCATTTTTGAAGTACTTCTGTCATGTTGACTTATTTATTTAATAGTATATCAATCACGATTCGTGACAGAGGTATTTTATTTAGTTTTATCTTGTGAAGATAAAAGATACTGAAGATGGGGGCATATCCGTTGAAATGTACATCTATGCTTTAAGTTACGGTATTTTGGTTGATATTCTATACTATTATTTAACACCGTAGTGATAATTTTTAAAATTGTCATTTGAGTTTTATTAGTTTTTTTTTCATTGTGTTTTTATCTCTTTCGTCGAAACAAGGTGTTATACAAACAATGCAAGAGAATATATCTTCAAATCATAATAATAACTATAATAAATTGTCAAGGACAAGCGCTAATTCGACTTCAAGGTCCATATACAAATAAATACGATATATCTTGGAAACCAGTACGTTATAAAATTAATATAAAAGCTCACTATAATCTGCTTTTAATTACGAAAATATTCTTTTTCTAATTTGCGTTTCTAATAGAGTTGTTAACGAACCAAATGAGTTCGTTTATAGCGAATTTCAGCTCGCTTATAGCATAGTGTAATTTACCGTTTAATAGTTGGTAGCTCTGTTTGCCAGTTATCAAACGTAAAACTACAAAAGAAAGCAACAAATAGTTTAATTTAAATTTTGTCCCTGAAATGTATAATTGCACGTCAAACAACAAAAGAAAGCAACAAATAGTTTAATTTTAATTTATTTGACAATTTATTTCAAATATTTCAAATGTGTCAATAGCTACACCAACAGTCAAAAAATTCCTAAAATTTTGAAATTTCTATGTTTTATTTAAAAAGGGCATAAAAGACGCAAATTACAAAAAATAGTATAAAAAACTCATTTCATAAGTCATTTATAAAACTCGTTCTTTAGAATATTTGAACTCGTGCAATAAAACCTGCCTTATGAAATTCGTTCTTTAATATACTATTATAGGAATATATATAACAGAACTTTTTTTTTATTAAAGCCTATCGAAATTCAGTAGCGAACAAAGATTACTTTATTATTAAATTTTAGGTTCACTCCTTAAAGGGGGCGATTTGCCATTTTAATTTTCCTTAAGAAACATGATACATTTTGAGTTAATAAAAATTCTCACAGAAAGGTCATAAGGACATAATATTTTTGACATAGATTAAGAAGAGTTCAAGTTAGGGAATGGCCTAATCTGGAAGTATTATCTACATTAGTTACCTTCTAAAAAATCTCAAAGATGAGCTTCATTTAGGCTAAAAGTGATTTCTACTTTAAGACTCCGCCAGAAAGTAACATGCAGAATATTTGAAACAACTGGGCAACAAATATACTTCACTGCACTTTGTTATCAAAAAAATATTTAGCTAACAAACCCCGTGATATTAAATAAAGTAATTGCTTTTATTTGCTCTTCTTCAAAATGGATTATCACAAAGTAACGGCAACATACATATCCTACGGCTAAGTGTTTCAATTTTAATAATTAAACATTTTTGTAGATAATTTCTCGAGCCAAAGACTACTTGAGCTAAAAATGATGAAACTTCTGCAACCTGGTCCAGACATGCAAGTGATGATCCGTAAGGAGCTCTGCGAGGACGTAAATACGAGGGACTCGGACCTAGCTGCCATTAAAGAATGGCTCACCAAGCAGCCACATTTACCAGACACGTGGGGTAAATTGCTTTCCTTATCACGATAAATATATAGTTTCTAAACATCTTTTGGTAAGTTAAAGAACAGAAATTAGTGCAAATGTTTGAGTAATACATAAACTCTAGCTTTGTCGTTATTTTTAAGAAATGAGTATCTGTTTTTAAGCCTTAAACTCAAGCTTCGTTGATGTTTCTTAAACTATTGCAAGATTTCTGCTATATTCTCTGCAGTTGTGCAAAATATCATTAAGGCAATGTTACCACATACCACCACATGTTCAATGGGGCATACCACTTTTGGTAATTGTTACTTTTAATCGTTACATTTCAAATATGTTACTAATCATTACCAATTAAATCAGTGACAATCTTAAGTTCTTCTATGACCCATTAATGAAGATTTGATAATATATTTAAGAACTCATCTAAAACGAACTCATTTCTTATGAAAATATTGTTCTTTAGCACAGTAACGTAATGGGTAGTAAATTGTTGTCAACCTCATAATTAAAATACTACAAATTACTTGTTGCACTCCGTGATTCTCTGCCAGTATTACTATCGTGAGCACAGGATTATATAAAATTGTAAATGATCAAAACCATGTAAAATGACATAATAATTAACTTAATTGAAGGATATTTCATTGTTTAAACTAGAATTAAATATATAGATTTGCCATATTTCATGATTTTTAATGGAACTCACTGTCATATGCCAAGGAACGTCGTTGAAGACATAGTCAAACTGTAAAGCGATTGATTAACTTAAGAAAATACAAGAAACATAAAACAGTTAATTGAATATTCTTTTATAACTATTGACAGAAAAACATTTAATTTTACAATTAGGTATACTATAGAATATCATCTCAATACCGTAACTTATAAAGCATTAAGTAGCTAGATGTACATTTCAAGCGCTATGCACCCATCTTCAGTAGCACAAGAAAAAACTATATAAAATACCAATAGTATATAGTATATAGTATATAATATATATATACTATATAATATAGTATATATATATTATATTATATTATATACTATATATATATATGTAGTATATCAATCACGATTCGTGACACAGGTATTTTATTTAGTTTTATCTTGTGCTACTGAAGATGGGCGCATAGCGCTTGAAATGTACATCTAGCTACTTAATCGTTGTACTTGATTTGAAAGAATTTATTGAGAAAAAGAAAAGCATCCGGAATATATTACAGTGCGGAAGAGATTTCTAATCAATAATCATATTGTTAATCATAAGATTATTAGACAATTAGATAGGTAAAGTAGAAGATTATGAAGTTAGGCATAGATTAAAATTGGTTAAATAGTGCATGCCGTTAAAATAAATAGTTATTGGGAAATAGTGAAGGTCTTGATAGGACAGTGGCGGCTCTTGACATTTCAATCGAGGGGGGCGAATTTCTTAAAAAATAACATAATAGTAAGAAATCTTACCTAAACTGGATGCAAAATGATTAAATTCAATCATTTCTTGAAAGTGATTGCCACTCTCTATCTTTCATTTATATAAACTTTTCCTTTGCTATGTCTGAATTATTTTTTTAGATAATGGCTCGAAATAAAGTGTTTTTTTAGTAACGTAGAGATATCAATTTCGTATCCCTTATTGCTAATACAAGATTGCGTATTGCATACATTTGCTCGAATGATTTAATTTACTTCGTGTTCTACCATTTCAATAAATCAAAATAATGAAATATATTAAGAGTATATGGTAGAGAATGATGAGTGAAATTTTTTCGAAGGTAATTTGTAATATACGCTTTTGTATACATATATAACAGATTGAATACAGTTTTTAGTAGAAATAGAAATAATTGTTTATTTTATAGAATAGAAATAATTTTTCTTTGTTTTAGTTTGGTTGAAAAATTTTTATTTTTAGATATTTGCTGTTTCAATCCATACACTTATTTAATTACTGGATCTTAATAAAAAATTGTTTAGGGCAGACATGAGTATAGATTTTCAACATTTCAAAAAGAAAGCCATGAAAATATTAGCGTATGTGAGGAATTTTTAAAATATACTTCAACAGTTATATTTTAATTACAATAATAATATAAAAATATACGCGTTATTTATAACAAGGTTGATTTACTGATATATTATTTTTGTGGTAAGATGGCAAAACATGAAATGACACGTTTTTGGTCATGTTCTGATTGTTACTTCAGTAAACAATACACGTTGAGATCTATATGCTGGCAAACTTGCTATATCAATGGCTTTTAAATCCGTAGAAATTCACGCATGATATATAATCAAATACAATGCCTTCCGAAACGTTGTTTTTACTCTCCTGTAAAATTTATAAAATTACACAATCATATTTCGTCATCTAACCACAGATTTAATGTTTAAAAATTAAAAGATATCTTTTCTGTTGCAAATAAATATTGCAATGAATGTAAATGCAAATTTTAGAAAAAATAAGGTAAACTTCGACTTCTCAAAAGAACGCAAACTTTTTTTTGAGTATTTATGTGAGTTCCAGTGGCGGCTCTTGGCATTTCAATTGAGGGAAGCGAATTTCTTAAAAAATAATATAATAGTAAGAAATCTTACCTAAAATGGATGCAAAATTATTGAATTCAATCATTTCTTAAAAGTGGTATTCCGCTCTTCTACCTTTCATTTATATAAACACTCCTGCACCAGTTTGTGATGAATTTAAATTAGGCAATGTCCTACCAAATTCTTTAATTTTTACTTTGTCCTCAAGAGAAAGTATACAAAACTTTATTTTCAATAAAGAACTAACACTATTAATTTTTATTAAATTACTTCTATTAAATATATTCTTGGAGAATCGTACATACGTAACTACACAGAACAATGCAACTGTCTTATCTGGCTGTTCTATATCAATTTTCCTGTATACTAGACTAGGCTTCTCTGTTCGGCGCTAAAAAATCACGGCCTCCAATAGCTTAAAACAACAATATATTCTTAGCTGTGCAAGCAGCGTGATGTCACGTTGCTATGACTCATCCCAGTCTGCTGGATTGTGTGTGACTTATTAGTCGATATATGCGACAAGCGAACCGAAGGAACAGAAGACATACTGCATACGGTCGCTCTCACTCTATTGCTTGCAATAAAGTGAGATGAGTGCATATGCATTTAACTCGTACTGGGTGGCCTGGTTTGCCGCTGGTTTGTGTGCAACATATTAGTGACATATGTGATATATGCGATATATATGGCGGTTCGCGAAGAAAGAAACAGATGATTTACTGCATACGGTGGCTCTTACTGTACCGTTTGCAATAAATAAGATGAGTGCATATGCACTTAACTCATACCTGCTCGCTTCTACAACGTGTCGTGTTGCGTGCTATCGCAACACAAGCTTTAGCGTTTAGGAAAAATAATGCTGAGATAAAATATCGCAATACAATTATATATCTACGATGATGCGCGCAATGTTCAGGGGGGGCGCGCGGCCGTGCGACCTCGAACGAAACCGCCACTGTGTTAGGATGGATTAAGATGGCGTACTATATGCAGCAAATCTCTATTTATGATTGATAACAAACTAATAAAGAAATAATGCAGCATCAAGAATAATAAAATTGGCAAGAAAATCTAAAAGTGAAGGTAGAAAATTGCTAATAGCGATATCCGAAACAAGAGTCACTACAATCTCATAAACTATCAATAAGTATTTAACACTTCGAAATAGATATTTACGAAATATATATATATATATATGTATTAGGTGTATGAAACTCAACTGAAGAAATTAAAAATTGATGCAGTATTCTCTAAATTCATCATATTTGAAATAATAATTTAAGGAAATGTCTATTTATGTTTACAGATGAACATAGAATGTTGACATTCCTACGCGGTTGCAAATTCTCCTTGGAAAAGTGCAAACGCAAACTGGACATGTATTTCACTATGAGGACGGCCTGCCCAGAACTCTTCACTAACCGCGATATCAAACGACCAGAACTACAGGACATCATGAAATACGTGTAATTAAAAAATTATAATTCAAAAAACGTTATTATTATATTGGACAGGATTTTAAACAAATATTATTTTAAATTGCATCTAATAGTCATTTCTAGGAAATCTCAAAGATTTGATTAATTTGAATAAAAAACCTGGTATTTACGAAATATCTTGTTCTAGTTGTCCTAAAGTATATATAGGACAAACACCTAGACCTATCGAAAGTAGATTTAAGGAGCATTTAAATTATTTCTGATTAAATAGAAAGGATAAAAGTGAAATCAATTCAAGCCCAATTTCATCCTGCGTATTTAGTTTATTTCATAAAACTAATTTTATTTTCAATTTTTAAGTCTAAATATATTGCTTTGACTATCACTCATTTATTGTTTTTACTTGATTACGTCATTAGACGAGATTTTCTATTGTTCAGAAATTTTAATTATATATGTCATTGAAAAAACATTTTTCATTTCGAATTTTTATTCAATTGTATATCAATCACGGTTAGTTCGAGAGGTATTTTATTTAGTCCTTATGCTGTGCTACTGAAGATGGGAATATAGACTTAGAAATACGCTCTAGCTATTAACGATAAATGTTTTGAGTTACGGTATTTGAGCCATGGATTTAAATTAATAAATTAAAGGGTATTATGTGATGATAAAAAGTAAATAACCTTCAATTTCCTAATTTATTATGAATTATTAAGTAGTAACGACAACATCAATTTCCCATTTAACGGATTATTTTTTCTAATATAATTAAATTTACCTGTTTCATTAATCTTTTAAATAAAAAACAGAAATATTCCTACAATGCCGGGTTTGACACCTAATGGATGCCGTGTGACGATTATGCGTGGTCTAGACAAGAGTATTACCGCCCCATCTATCTTCGACGCCATGAAAATTGTACTCATGATCGGCGACATCCGTCTCGATGCCGAGGAAACCGGGGTCGCTGGAGACATCATGATTCTCGATGCCAGTATTGTTACACCGGCACACTTTTCAAAAGTTTCTCCAGGTACCTATATAATTTGATCAAATTCTAATCAAATATGAAAGGAGAATGAAACATGTCTTTGTTTTATAAATACCTTATAAATCTAAAAGGTGATTAGACAATTAAACTTAAATATTTATAAATGTCAATGTAAGAAAAAGGTAGATGCACATTTCTCTAAAGTAAGGCCCTATAGCAACGATAGAATTGATAATCTAAATAGAGAGCCTACAGAAAATAAGGACTAAACCAGGACTAAATGCATATTATTTGGGGTAGAGCTAAACTGAGCACGATATCGCCAACTCAAAACAAAGCTAGAACTAATGTTCCAAAATGATTTCAATAAACGCTGTATCAATTGAATGACAATAGTATGACAAATATAGTGATTATTGTTTTTTCATGGGTAACTTAAAAAATGAGAAATTTCTCTGGGCTCTAATCATATTAAACAAAGTTTCACATATGAAAAATGTAATTCACGTTTATAACGGGTTGTATATTTAAAGACATATGATTAATATACTGAAAAAATGTGTTAGGAGATGTTGTAAAGCTATAATACGTTTTTTAAATAGATTAGCACACGTTTAGATTCCTAAAAAAAACAGGAATGAATTACAAGGATAGGAGAATAATTATTAATTTATATATATATAATTTATATCGTCAACTCGGAAACAAGACGGAAATCAGCTCGTTCAAACTATGACACACCGAACCCAAACGAGATAAACGAATATCTCATTTCTCTAAAAGGGATCAACCTACAAAAGTCACAGGGTGACACGGAAAACACTGCTTTAAAAGTTAAGGTCAACGGTAAAACTGCATTCTTCTGGCCCACAACATCCAAGGAAATTGAAGAATACATAGAAACAATGAAAAATAAGTCCACAGAAGACTACTATGGCCTGAATGCGCAGATGCTAAAGGTATCAGCTAAACTTATATCGGAATATTAGCGGTTATTTTCAACAATTGCCTGGGAATGGTGTCTTCCCAAAAGACCTGAAGATAGCACTCATTCATACAATACACAAAAAAGGCGAAAAGACCAATTGTGCAAACTACAGACCCATCTCAATCCTCCCGGTATTCTTTAAAATATTAGAACACATTATCAAAGAAAAGGGCAGGTAGGAGGGAATGGATCACGGAAGAAATAGTTGAAATGATAGAAGCAAGAAGGAAAATTAAAATAGGAAACACAGAAGCAGGACAGAAAAAATATAAGGAACTAAGGAACTTAATTAATAGGAAATGCAAGCTAGCGAAAGAAGAGTGGATAAAAGGAAACTGTGAGGATATTGAGGAGGATATGAGAAGAGGTAAAGTAGATTTGGGCTACAGGAAAATTAAGTCACATTTTTCTAAAGTAAAACCAAAGGGTAACATTATATGTGATAAGCAGGGTAAGGAACTCACAGAAAATAAGGAAAAAGCTAGAAGATGGAAGGAGTATCTTGAAGATTTATATAAAGGTAGGCAGGACATGGAGGAGCTAGAAAGTGTGGAACAGATATATGAGGATGACTTAGGTCCTAGCATACTTAGGTCAGAGTTTCATAGAGCATTAAATGATTTACGGAATAACAAAGCAGCGGGGATTGATATGATACCAGCCGAATTAATAAAACACGCAGGGGAAAAAATGCAGGAGCGATTATACAAGTTAGTTTGTAAAATATATGAGAAGGGAGAAGTACCACAGGATTTTCAGCGTAGTAGAATAGTAACAATGCCGCAGAAAATAGGAGCTAATTTGTGGGAGAACTATAGGACCATTAGCCTACTATCACATGCATCGAAGATATTGTTAAAGATTATTTATAGGAGATTAGAAAATAAAGTAGAGGAAAGGCTAGGAGAAGATCAGTTTGGTTTTAGGAAAAACAGAGGGACGAGAGAGGCGATTCTAGCACTAAGAACGGTAGTAGAAAAAAGAAAGAGGGTAGGAAAGGTAACTTGCATAGCTTTTGTAGATTTAGAAAAGGCATTTGATAATGTAGATTGGGACATAATGTTTAGAATTTTAAAAGAAACGGGTATAGATTATAAGGATAGGAGAATAATTTTTAATTTATATAAACACCAAACTGCCTTAGTTAGAATTGAGGGGGAAGAAGAGGTAGCAAAAATAGGGAAGGGAGTTCGGCAGGGATGTACACTTTCACCGTTATTATTTAATCTATATATAGAAGATGCAATAAACAAAGTAAAAGAAGAGTATAGTGTAGGTGTGAATGTACAGGGAGAGAAAATATATATGCTGAGATTCGCCGACGATATAGCAATATTGGAAGAAAGCGAAAAGAATTTAGAAAGGGTATTGAATGGTATGCAGGCAGGATTGACTAGGGATTTTAACATGAAAATAAATATAGGTAAAACTAAAGTGATGAGGTGTGACAAAAAGGAATGCAGTAGAAAAATGAGGATCACAATAGGAGATAATAGAATCGAAGAAGTGTCAGATTTTTGTTATTTAGGCAGTAGAATCACAAAAGATAATCGAAGCAAGGTAGATATAAAGTGTAGGATAGCACAGGGTAGGAAGGCATTCGTAGAAAAAGAACAGATTTTAAGATCAAATATTGACTTGGGTATTAGAAAAAGATTACTGAAGGTATATGTTTGGAGTGTAGCACTGTACGGGTGTGAGGCGTGGACTATAGGAAAGGAAGAGAAGCGTAGATTAGAAGCATTTGAAATGTGGTGTTATAGGAGGATGATGAGGATTGGTTGGGAAGATAAAGTAACAAATGAAGCTGTACTAGAGTTAGTAGGGGAGAAGAGAAGTATCTGGAGAGTGTTACAGCGTAGGAGAGACAGATTAGTAGAGCATATTCTTAGGCATGGGGGGATTATGCAATTGATCATAGAAGGTAGAGTGGAGGGAAAGAGAGGGGTAGGTAGGCCTAGATTGGAGTATGTGAGTCAGATAGTTGAAGACGTTGAGATGAATAGCTATAGGGAGATGAAGGGATTAGCTCAGGATAGATCGGCATGGCGTGCTGTTTCCAACCAATCTTTAGGATTGCGGACTCTTTAACTAACATAAGTAGAATCAACAAATTCATGCAGAAACACCTCTACTATAGTAAAACACAATTTGGATTTATTGAGAAGAGATCCATATTAGATGCTATGCACAGTCTGATTGACTACGTGCATCATGCCCTGGACAATAGCGAAAAGTGCTCGTCACAGATGCACGATCTGAGCAAAGCATTCGATGACATGCAGCACGATATATTCCTAGAAGAAATGGAACACTACGGTTTCCGAGGTGCACCATTGAAACTTCTCACATCATATCTTGAAAATCGAAAGTAATGCGTAATAAGCAATAAATGTCTGAGTACGATACAGAGCAACCCGAGGGGCGTGCCGCAGGGATCCATACTTGGTCCAGTCTTTTTTGTTATATTTATGAACGATATGCCCAACTATATAACAAACTACATTATCCAGTATGCAGATGATACTACGATAACATCAGCGAATAAGACTTCTGATGAGCAGAAGACACTTGCCAAGAAGATATATGAGGAAGCGGAAACCTGGATTAGTAGAAAGAACCTACTACTGAACGAAGATAAGACCAAAACTCAAATTTTTTTACGTGATGGACAAGTGGCTACTAAGCTCACAACCTGCACATTTCCTAGGGAATTGGATCGACTCTACTGACATGGAGACATGTTGAAATGGAGACACCATATAGACGAACTGAGCAATAAACTCTCCAGTGCCACATACGCTGTAAGAAGAGTAGTCAAAATCGCTGGCGTCTTCGCCGGTCTAACAACCTATCATGCACTACTCAACAGCATTCTATCTTACGGTATTGAGATCTGGGGACACAGTCCACATATGACACTAATACTGATAAACCAAAAGAGGGCAGTTCGGGCTCTTGAAGGAGCATCTCCACGCACCAGCTGCAGGCCGCTATTCTAGAAATATCAGATACTTACGGCGCCGTCCTTATACATCCTGCGAGTTTTAACGAACATACATAAAAACAGACTCGAACATCCCCGGCATTGCCAACAACACGAATACGAAACTCGGGAAAGACATAATCTGCTAATTTCAACGATTAGATTAAATACATCGGAATACCTGAGAAGAGGTATTGCACTGTACAATCTATGTCCCACAGTCTGGAAGCGGGGGCCTCCCGGTCAATTCAGGGCTACCTTGAAAGGATATCTCTTACAACATACACTATACAGAATGGACGAGTTCAATCCACAGTAACATGGTACACTATAATATTATTTATAATAATAGTTTAATTTAACAATATGTAAACATAAATGTATATCAAATGTATAACAGACAAAAGCTGCACAGCGGGCGAATAAAAAAATAAAAAAATAAATAACCGTGAAACCACACTAGATATCATTGAGGGAGAAGAAGAGGAAGCAAGAATAGGTAAGGGAGTCATGCAGGGCTGACATTTTCGCAGATATCAAACAGAACAAATTCGAAAGACCAATATTGTAGTTATATTGTAATTTTTTATTATCACTACGGTGTTAAATAATAGTATACAATATTACCAAAATACCGTAACTTAAAGCATAACTGAATGCTTTAAGTTGCTGTATTTGGGTGATATTCTATACTAATATTATAGTATTAGGAAAAGATTACGGAAGCTTAAATGTGCAGCATTGTGTCTAGCAAGCTTTATAATTTATGGATGATTAAAAATATTGTATTATCTTTGGCTGTATTATGTTTCTATCAATATTATTCTTACTTGCTTAGTAGTAGCATAAACTTTAAACGTACGAATATTATCTACATGCTTCCATAGTGTACAAGAAATCAAATTAAAATTAAATTAAAACGCATTAAATTAAATTAATATTCTCAAAATTTATTCCGCTCTTATTTACAGCGATTGTGAAGAAATTCTTAGTAATTGTTCAAGAAGCGTATCCAGTGAAACTGAAAGAAGTGCACGTTGTGAATATTTCCCCGTTGATTGATACAATCATTACGTGGGTGAAGCCCTTCCTCAAGGAGAAGATCAAGAACCGGATCTTCGTACATAGCAATATGGAATCACTGCACAAAATGGTGCCCAAGGATGTTCTACCAGAGGAATATGGTGGCGATGCTGGACCTGCCCAGAATTATCATGGTAAATATAAATGAATTAGATTTTTTGAGAAGATACATACTTTAATACGTTCTGCATTGCTATTTAAAACTTAAAATTGTGTCAGTAAACTCTATTTATGAGAGAGTTTACTGACATATTTCGAAAATAGAAATAAAAGAATTTCTGTTTATATTAGTGATATTTATAAGACTTGAAGTGACTACTATTCATGATGTCACTTCTTTACGGTTTTTTATGCTTTCGATGATTCTGTTATTGTACTAAAATTCAACACCCTGCACTATATCACTTATTTACTCCAATCTTCATATACTTACTCCTCTCTAACGTCTTATTTTAACTTTATAACTATAAGAGTAATAGCACTGTACCTAAAAACATGGTGAGTCTATCTCTCATACCCTATTTCACCTTCCAAATGCTTCCTTTTACTGTCTTAATTTGTGATATTATTTACCCAATATATCCTCATCAACTTCATAGTGCAGCAGATTTCAAAAGCCTATTTTGAAATGTGTCTTAAAGTGTGTATTGAAATGTGTAATACATCCAACCTCCAACATCCAATCGAGTCTCTATTTTACTATATTAGGTCAAGAATTATGAACGCGAAAATTAATTAATAAGAACTACTAGGGTCCACAAAATTTAATCGTAAAGCAAGCAACTAAGCAACTTATCTCTTAGTCTTAATTATTACTTTTACATATATTAGTACGAAAGTCTTTAAATTATATTTATTGTTTAGATGAATGGGCGAAGATCTTAGATGCGAACACTCAATGGTTTGCAGAGCAAGAATCTATTAAGGCCGACGAATCTAAGCGTCCAGGAAAAGCAACTAACTACGATGAGCTCTTCGGTTTGGATGGCAGCTTCAGACAACTAACCATTGATTAAATAAATTTGACTCTGAATTAATATAGATGCAATACCACCGTTGCTTTGCAATGGAAAATATACCAATTTAGTGAACTCTAAACTATCAGAAACCAAATATGTATAAGTAAATTATTAAAGAAATTATAACGAGTTTCTTTTTAATAGATGGAATCGGTGAATTTGTGAAAGTATCTTGTTTCTTTATTTAATTATTTAGCAAAAGCTTGTTCACCAAAACTTCTGAAGGCCAATGATGCTATAAATCATTGCACTAAATGGGTTATAATCAATACACTCCAACCAATTGTCTATGTGGCTTATTGTAGTTCGCAAATTTACTTTCTAATGCATACCAGAATATGTTTCCGTTTAAGCTACTAAGAAATAAAAGGAGTATAGTAAAATTTATATGTGTTTTTTTTCCAATTTTACCCATTCAAAGGTTTAAGGTATTGAAGGTATTACGCAATTAGTTATAGAAGGTACCTATGAGGGGAAGCAAGGGGTAGGTAGGCCTAGATTGGAGTATGTTGGTCAGATAGTGGAGGACGTGTGGGATGAATAGCTGTGGAGAGATAAAGGAATTAGCTCAAAAGAGATTAGTTAGTTAAAGAGTCCGCAATCCTAAAGATTGGTTGGAAACAGCACGCCATGCCGATCTATCCTGAGCTAATCCCTTCATCTCCCTATAGCTATTCATCTCAACGTCTTCAACTATCTGACTCACATACTCCAATCTAGGCCTACCTACCCCTCTCTTTCCCTCCACTCTACCTTCTATGATCAATTGCATAATCCCCCCATGCCTAAGAATATGCCCTACTAATCTGTCTCTCCTACGCTGTAACACTCTCCAAATACTTCTCTTCTCCCCTACTAACTCTAGTACAGCTTCATTTGTTACTTTATCTTCCCAACCAATCCTCATCATCCTCCTATAACACCACATTTCGAATGCTTGTAATCTATGCTTCTCTTCCTTTCCTATAGTCCACGCCTCACACCCGTACAGTGCTACACTCCAAACATATACCTTCAGTAATCTTTTTCTAATACCCAAGTCAATATTTGATCTTATAATCTGTTCCTTTTCTACGAATGCCTTCCTACCCTGTGCTACCCTACACTTTATATCTACCTTGCTTCGATTATCTTTTGTGATTCTACTGCCTAAATAACAAAAATCTGACACTTCTTCGATTCTATTATCTCCTATTGTGATCCTCATTTTTCTACTACATTCCTTTTTGTCACACCTCATCACTTTAGTTTTACCTATATTTATTTTCATGTTAAAATCCCTAGTCAATACTGCCTGCATACCATTCAATACCCTTTCTAAATTCTTTTCGCTTTCTTCCAATATAGCTATGTCGTCGGCGAATCTCAACATATATATTTTCTCTCCCTGTACATTCACACCTACACTATACTCTTCTTTTACTTTGTTTATTGCATCTTCTATATATAGATTAAATAATAACGGTGAAAGTGTACATCCCTGCCGGACTCCCTTCCCTATTTTTGCTACCTCTTCTTCCCCCTCAATTCTAACTAAGGCAGTTTGGTGTTTATATAAATAAAAAATTATTCTCCTATCCTTATCATCTATACCCGTTTCTTTTAAAATTCTAAACATTATGTCCCAATCTACATTATCAAATGCCTTTTCTAAATCTACAAAAGCTATGCAAGTTACCTTTCCTACCCTCATTCTTTTTTCTACTACTGTTCTTAGTGCTAAAATCGCCTCCCTCGTCCCTCTGTTTTTCCTAAAACCAAACTGATCTTCTCCTAGCCTTTCCTCTACTTTATTTTCTAATCTCCTATAAATAATCTTTAGCAATATCTTCGATGCATGTGATAGTAGACTAATGGTCCTATAGTTCTCACACAAATTAGCTCCTATTTTCTTCGGCATTGTTACTATTCTACTACGCTGAAAATCCTGTGGTTAGAGATTAGACACACAGAATTACCTCAGATGGCGTGGCGTGCTGTTTCCAACCAATCCCTAGGATTGAAGACAAATCTAACTAACTATGATTCAATGAGGTTCGAAAAAATAGCGATAACTTTAGTTGGCCCATAGGCGATTTTAGTGGTTATAATCTATCGTGTCAATAATAGGAAACTATTAACAGCCTTTTATAACTGACGTTGCAATCATACTGATAAATGTGTTTATTATTTAAAATTCAAGTCAAATATACACGTATGAGGCAAATTTGTGAAAAATATTTCCTTAATGCATGCAGTATGTAATTATATTAAATTATTAATCTGTATTAGTTTTAGAATCAGTGGCGGTTCCTTTCGAGGCCGCAGGGCCGCGCGCCCCTCCTGAACATTGAGCGCATCACCGTAGATATATAATTGTATTGCGATATTTTATCTCGGCATTATTTTTCCTAAAAGATAAAAC
This sequence comes from Leptodirus hochenwartii, assembly GCA_947310635.1. Classification (NCBI taxonomy): domain Eukaryota; kingdom Metazoa; phylum Arthropoda; class Insecta; order Coleoptera; family Leiodidae; genus Leptodirus; species Leptodirus hochenwartii. Next base: position 6,635,259 of record OX371186.1, read on the forward strand.
TTACGCCGCGAACATACCCAACACTCAACACGATATGGCAGCTAGCAAGTACGAGTCAAATCTCATCCTATATGTTGGAAGCGCTAGAGTGAGAGCGACCATATGCAGAGGAATATTTAGAGAATTGGTCGATTTTTCTTCAGACATAGATTTTACATTGCGAGAACATCTGCAACACGCTACGGTTTTCAAGGGGACCTCTAAAATAATACAAAATGATATTTTAGATAGTATGCTTGCGGTATGCAAAGAGGAATTTTTTTGCCTATTCAGTGCGACGAAGCTACGGATGTTACGAATTGGTGCTAAACGGTATCGATATTTAAATATGTTTTTGATGGAACTATTTGTGAGAATTTTTGGAGCTTTATTAGGACTCATAATAAATCAGCAGGAGGCATACAAAAATGTATTGAAGAAGAAATTGATCCTCTAATTCTGGAAACACCTCAAAAGTTAATCGCCCAAACGTACGATGGCGCGAATGTTATGAGTGGTGCTACAGGTGGTGTTCAAAGTTACATAAAGAAATAATATCCTTGTGCTCATTATATACATTGCTATGCTCACCAACTAATCTTGTAATGCAGAAAGCAGCATCACAACATGTTAAAGTGAGGGTATTTTTTAATAATCTTTCGGCAATTCCCGCATTTTTTTCACACTCCTCGAACACATGCGATGTTTTAGAGGAAATAGTCAACCGCAGGTTACCGAAGTCAGCTGCAACAAGATGGAATTATAGCATTAGAACTGTCAATACTGTGTATGAAAATCAAGAAAAGTTAACAGAAGTATTTGAAGAAATTGAAGAAAAATGCTTAAGAAGTGTAACTGCTAATGAAGCTTCTGGTCTCCGGCGAGCTCTAGAAGACTCAGAATTTTTGTTTTGTTTGTCATTTTTCGACAAAATTATGCCACATGTGGATATATTGTATAATCAAATCCTGTCAAGAGATAAGGATACTATCCAACTCCAAACTGATATACAAATTTTTGAAAATTGTATTAAAAGCATTAGATGTCAAACTGATGCTATTTAAAGTGACACTGAAGAAAATTTTCACTCAACAAAGAGGAGAAGAACAGAAGATAACTTACAAAGAAGTGTATATGCCAAAGAAGTGTGTGACGTAATTATAACACAGATGAAGAACAGATTCTCATATCGTGGCCATCTACAAGCCGCTGAGTTATTTAACACGAAATCGATGGCAACATTTTCTAAACAATTTCCAGTGGACCTTTTGGAAACCGTGTGTCATGCATATCCATTTTGAATAAAACCAGATTAAAAACAGAATAAGAACTCATTTACTCGCGTCCCGATTTTTATCAAATAATTGCAGCCACAAATTTTCTTTCATTATTGCTACAAAATAATCTGAGTGAAACTTTCCCGGAAACTATAAAAATACTTAAAATTATTTTAACAACCCCGATGACCACTGCTGAATCAGAGCGTTGTTTTTCAACACTTAAAAGAATCAAGACTTTTTTGCGAAATGCTATGAGTAATGATCGTTTAAACGCGTTGGCGATGATGTGTATTAATAACATTGTGGTGCAAGATATTTACAATTTGAACGAAAAAGTTTTGGAAAAGTTTATATCAATGAAAGATAGAAGAGTGGAATTCACTTTCAAGAAATGTTTTGAATTTAATCATTTTCCATCCATTTTAGGTAAGGTTTCTCACTATTATATTCTTTTTTAAGAAATGCCCCCCCCCCGATGGTAATGGCACTAGCTGCCACTGGCTAGAATAAATATTGAAATTTGAGTAAAAACGGAATAAAGCATTCCATGATTAATATCAAAGTATCCTCCTGCAGAAAAGCGCGGTATACCGGTAGCAATTTGTTGCTAGAGTATCCATAAACATCTTTTGGTAAGTTCTTGTTCATGGTCCAATTTTGATAAGTGAGCAAATTTATAATAGTAATGCATGACAAGTGCATAACTCCGTCTTGCTTCATTTATAGCATGTTGACATGATGATGCAAAGAGAGAAATTACAACCAAAAATAGGAAGAGATTATTAATTAAAATTTTTAAAACAGGGCGCATCTTTGTGCGTAACACATACTTACAATTAACGAAATGCTCCAATAAGTAATTGCATATACAATATCGATAAACAATTCTCTATTGCCTCCATCTACAAAAATTTCCTTCGTGGTAAACAACATCATTGTATTTAATGTCAGTAACAATTCTAAACTAATTGTATTCAGTACATTAAAAAAATGTATAACCAAACAAAATGCTAATTAATCTCGCTTGCTCGCAGAGTAAGGAATTAGCTCTCCAAAATTTTCTACCGCTGTGTGATTGAATGATATTTCTTGAGTCTTCACAATTTCATTGTTACGCCTCAATATAACTTTTACTACACTGCTTAATTTAACATTAAGATTTAAAAATCTGTACCTCATAATGTCTGCAAATTGTTTGATTACATTTACAAATATAACAATGTGATAGACAAAGAAATTTCGCATTAATATCGACGAAGTATCGAAATGGGCAAATTTGCTCCATTCGTATTGATCTATTATTGCAAACAAAATTAAGTGCGGAAATAAAAATGTTATCTGTAGGTATAGTTTATTGAAACTTCTCATCAAGGATATTTTTATATTAGCATCGAATTTCTGAATGTTGTTCAAAAACTTTGCCAATTCTTTCCAACGAAATAATGTAATATAAGTCAATATTCATTGTGAAATCTAGGTTAGATTATCCAGAACAACAAAAGAACCTTTTACTTAGCGATCAAGTTGTAATTTCACTAAAAATTCATTTGCAGTGAGACATATAACAAAAATAGATAATAATATTCCGTAGATGCCATAAAAAATTCTATATTTGCATGTCTTCTCAGAAAAATTGTAGTATGGAATGATACATAAAAAGTTACCAAGTGTCAAATATGGTTTTAAAGATCGAAGGTCGTTCTCGATATTATATGTGTTAGCTTTAAAATACTTAAATTTCCTCATTTTTTGTAATTATATTAAATTACAACATGTAATACGAACGGTCGTGTCAACTGTAACTTGTTTATTTCATTCTTGTGCAATGACTTCTGACTTATACATTATTAATATACAGGTTTTAATTCATGCATGTTTCTCATACATCCACTTATAATAATGAAGAAAAGTAAAATATTAACTTCAAGCTGTGGTATTTCTTATAAGAAAACAGTGTGTCAGGTCAGTCCAATATAGCGATGTGTAGTTCACTTGCGAACCGTTCACTCGGAACGGTTCAATCAATTAACGGGCGTACTGTGACGATGTTCTGCAACGACCTATAGGTCACTAGGACCTAGTTCGTGAACTATGAACTACATGGTGCACGGTGTACGTATTGATGTACTTGTACTAGGTCCTGAACCCGTCGTCTACTAAACCGTTTATGAATCACAATGGCTCGTAAACGATGCAGTATAGTATACATTACATATATAGTACCAATAGCAGTACTAACATTTATTTGATAAAGTGTGTTGGTGAACGGAACGAAATTATATTTCCTTATATATATGTTTTGTATAAATTATAAACATTGTTGTTTTTCCTTCCTCATTCAAAATAAGTATTGTAATATTTCAATTTATTTAATTTTTACTATTTAATGTTTTCATATTGAGAAAAAAAGAGATTATTTTCAGTATGTGCGTGTATTTCATATAGATTGTGAACTAGTTCATTTTTAAAAGATGTAGTGGTTCACGACCTATAGTTCGTGAACGGTACATTAAAATGAACTACGAACTAGGTCATTAAAGTGACCTACAGTTTGCCTTCGCTAGTCCAATTCATCAACAATATTGTTGCATACACTACAATTTATTTACAATAGCTTCTCAAGGCTTGAGGCTGGTGATTGATATGTCAGCTTGATTATAATTTACAATAATTTATCAAAAAAGAAAAAGTCAATAAATTTCCCATTAAGAAGGCTAATGGCTAAAAATGACTAATACATTAAAAACTAATTTCTATTGTGATAATATTATGATGAAGGTTGAACGTCTTGTATTAATGTCCCACGGGCGTTATGCGGCACATTGTTAGCACACCTATTGAGAACGATATTGGTTATATTATTGATGATGTTACTAACAATATTGATTTGATGGGAAAATAATATCATGGTGGCCAACTTGTTTGTTCTTGAAATCAACTTTTCTACTTAAAAAGTGATCGCGATCTACCTGTAAAATTATTAATATTTCAAACAATGACATAATCAAGTTCCTTAAAAATCGATATCTGGTGAAAGGTAGAAATGAAGTTTAAACGAAACGATATCACGGTAATAATATTTATTGAACAAATAAAAAAAACAAATACATAAAATATATATATAATAAAAGATATATTGATAGGAAGTTTGTGGTTTCATATCTTCTATCAAGCATTCATAGTGAGGTGTGTATGTCGATAAAGATAATCGTTATGAACTTCGGTATATGAATCAATAAGTAAAGAACGATGTCTTTGTTACCTTTAAATATAAAAAAGCCGATTCACACAAATACGTTGATCCAAACAAGAATAGATATATTTACTACATTTTTAATATTTGGATATTTCTCACAACCAAGATATTTCCAAAAGTCTTCTTCAAGCTACCTAGCTTTTAAACTTAAATCAGATTGTAGAGTTATAATTTCATTCTAATTTATTTTTTCCAAGTCAAAAATATCAGAAATTTTTGCAGCAATATATTTCACACTTAAATCTTTTTTTAAATGGAAAGATAAATATTGAACAATATCCTGAATTTTTTTTAAATCACCAAATCTTGCATCAAAAAGCCCTCAATAACGTTTTTTTACGTTTACAATTTACAATAACGATGTTTTTGTAAATGGTCATTCATATTTTGAAAATGATCAAAATTTTTTTATTGGAGATCTTCAATCAACATTACGAACTGACTGTTATAAGCATTAATGCAACTAATCATGTGACTTCTTTTTTCCATTGTAACTTTAAATTCAAATCACTTAACTTGGATGTAAAATCTGCCAGAAACGCTAAATCACTGAGCCAACTTATCTTCGCCTTATTTCCTGTTTTTTTTGTCTCGTTTTACTAGCGCCACATTCGAAATAATACTTTTTTGTATCAAACTGTTCGCGATCGACAAAAAATCGCTTCGCGATCAACTTGTTTGAAATCCCCGTTATATATGAACATTAGCAAATAGGACTATTATTCACTAGTATGAAGTATAAGATGTGGAAAACGGTTCCAGCATTCAATAAAATGCTATATTTGTCGCAATGCTCTAGGATCCCCAAGTATTGGACTGATTCTCGCCGATAATGCCAACTATGGGGCATTTGCAGGATAAGAGACTTCACAATATAAATTGGTATCAGTATGGTGCGACCATTCATACTCAAGCCATTTCCTTTATTACTTATTAAACTTGCCAACCAATTACAACCTTTCAAAAGGCTTTAACTGATTACAAAAATATAATGAGTATTTATTCAAACCAAATACATTAAATTCAAAGAAAAATCAACGTTATACATAAACTGACAGATATCTTCACATAAATCACTTTTTGGATTCAATAGACCTAAAAATGTAAACCCCTGGTACTAGAAATGGCATCCAATATATATACTTAAATGTAGGTCTAGATAATAATATTAATATTGCTAACTTATAAAAGACATCATAACACTATTTTTCCCTTAATTATATATATATATATATACGAGGTAAGTTTAAAAACTAGTGAGAACGCATGCACAATGCGTGATTTGGCAACATTGCAAGTTTTCCCGCCAGTTAACCATTTAGATAAACATTTGATCTTCCTCCAGTACAAGTCTAAACTACCCACTACTACTGCACTTTTTTTACTACGTGTTCTTGTGAAGCTAGTTTTTTAAGTGTGTCACGGAAATGGACGTAACAAGATTTGAATAACGTTATGCGATAAAGTTTTGTGTCAAACTTGCCGAAACCGCAACGGAAACTTTTCAAAAATTAACGCTAGCGTATGGGGAGCAGGTCTTATCGAAAGCTCAAGTTTTTAGGTGGCACAAGGCCTTTTTAGAGGTACGTGAAAACATTAATGATGAAAATCGGAAAGGACGACCGCGCAGTTCAAAAACCGACGAAAATTTGGAAAAAGTGCGAGTTTTTGTGATGTCTGATCGACGAATGACTGTAAGAATGATCAGCAGTGAATTGAATTTGAACATTGCCACTGTCTACGACATGTTAACCCAGGATTTGGGCATGCGATAGGTGTGTTCGAAGATGGTTCCCAAAATCCTGACACTTGAGCAAAAACGACATCCAAGAGCTGTGTGTTCAGATTTTCTACAGAACATTGAAACTAACAAAGGTTTTTTTAAAAAACGTGATCACAGGTGACGAATCCTGGGTACTTGAATAGGACCCTGAAGCGAAACGCCAAAGTCAGGAGTAGTACACCGCCGACTCACCACGTCCGAAGAAAGCACGAATGAGCAAATGCAATATTAAAACAATGCTCATTTGCTTTTTCGACAGTCAGGGGATTGTTCATAAGGAGTTTGTGCCCCCGAGGCAAACTGTGAATCAGCGGTTTTACCGCCAAGTTCTCGAGAGACTAAGGAAAAGAGTTTTTCGAGTCAGACCAAGCACTTCTGAAAGTTGAATGTTGCATCATGACAACGCGCTTTGTCACACAGCGCTCTCTATTAGGCGATTTTTGACACAAAAAGGAATTTCAGTGGTTCCTCAGCCCTCCTTCTCACCTGATCTATCACCCTGTGACTTCTTCCCTTTTCCCAAGTTGAAAATTCAACTCAAGGGACATCATTTTGGCACTATAAACGTCATTCAGAAAACCGTGACAGACCAACTTCGTTCGATCCCACTTAACGACTTCCAACACTGCTATGAGCAGTGGCTGCAACGTCTCCGACGCTGTGTGGACTCAGAAGGGAACTATTTTGAAGGTGATAAGGTTGAATTGTAAATATAAAATAAATAAAGAGTTTTATTGAAACAGTCTCATTACTTTTTAAACACACCTCGTATATATATATATAATTTAATCGTTTAACATTTTTAACATTTAACAAAGATCTACGTTTAAAATATATAATTCGCTAGAATTTAAATATTTCAAGATATAGTTATTCTTTGCACTGCTTTTCTTATAATTCATTTCGATTCGAGTATGGTTCGTTAACAAAATAATAATAATAATAATAAACTTTATTGGAAAAAAAATGTCTTTTAAACAAAAAAATAAATTTAATTTAAAATTTTTAAAAAGAATTTTAATTACAAAGAAATAAGAAGTAAGAAAACTTTCCAGAGGGCGAAGTTCAGCTCTACAAACATAATATCGCTAAATAAAATGAAAATAAAGAATTGGCTGTTCTGCCATTTACCTATTTTAAGGAATGATAAATTCAAAAAAAGATTAACAATATAAGTTGATACAAGACACACAAAATACACACTCTAATCCAAAGCACTTCCAAATAAAACATTCTATTTTGATGGTAGCATATTGAATAGAAGGTAATATAAGTAATAATAATTTACAACAAAAGAAAGGAAAATACGTTTTATTTTTATTTTAATTAATTAATAATATTAATAATAAAATAAAGTCATTAAAATAATTAAAGTTATAACCCTTTACACGCAAGAACTAGATGATTTTTTTCTGTTTCAATAAGAAACAAGAGTTTACTATATTAAAGTTTTCTTAACGTAATTTTTAAACATTAAAATTAATTTTAAAAATTATCACTACGGTATTAACTATTAATATAAAATATCACCAAAATACCGTAACAAGCATTAAGTAGCTAGATGTACATTTCAAGGACTATGCCCCCATTTTCAGTAGCACAAGTAAAACTAAATAAATACCTCTTTCACGAATCGTGATTGATATACAATTAAATAAATAAGTCAACATGACAGAAGTACTTCAAAAATGGTATATAATATGACCTATAAATCTTTAAAAACAACTAACGAAATTAACAACTAACAGCAAAAAATATTGGTTTGTGAAATCTAAAATAACCAAAAATAAATAAATAAATAAAATAAAAATAAATATAAAAATAGTTCTTTTAAATAAATTAAATAGACAACATGAAATTGGGCCCAAATCTAAATTCATTAAATTTGATTTAGATTTATGCATGTATATATTTTCATAAGCATTTAACTTGGAATAATTCAAAACACTTTTAAGTCATTTAAGTGAACTAATTTGAATAGGATGACCTGATTCAAAAATATGCTCGGCGACAGCACTTTTATCAGTTTTACATAATGTGTCATTTTTCAATTTTTTATATTAGATAGGAGGTATTGTCACATCGTTGATTATATATATATATATATACATATATTTTTTAAGTAAAATTTTATAAATATCCTATAAAGAGTAACTATACTTTATATAACTTTAATTTGTCTTTTATGCTTGATAGTGATAGATGTTTTTATATTATATATATAACCTATTGTCGCTCGAAGTGTTGTAATAGAATAAAAATCCTGCAGACTAAATCTGCAAGCATCTATCATCAATTCCGATGTAAAAATTATTAAATATCAATGTTGTTGCAAATATATTGTAATTAAAGAAACGCATATATTACTTGTACAACTTCGAAATAAATTGCTGCTTAAATTAAGAAATATTTTATTAAATATTTAAGAAGTATTATGAAAAAAATGGCAAATTAGATATACAACTCTTACTGTTTGATATTATGTTTTACTTCATATTAATATAATTTCTACGTTAATTTAAGTCTGTAAAATCAAAGAGAAGCTTATATATATTCTTGTTACATTAATGTTTGTTGTAAACATAATTTTCTTAGAATTTAAGTAGTGGAAATATTAAATAAAAATCAAAATAATTATCAAATTATTGCTGTTAAAAACGATAAATGTAAAATATATTTTGTACGTGTTCTGTAACTTGAATGGTTTAAGTTGCTATTATAAAATTTCCCGCTATCAAATTCTTTTAATTAGCCTTGTTGAACTAATTATCAAAGTCTTCACTGCACTGTTTCTATAATAATTAGACCGTTTATGATTGTTTCGAAATTAGCTTTAATTAGTAGAGTAGATAGACGATCATTTACATATGGATCGTTTCAAAAATATTCTTTATATTGTCTTCAGATATAATGGCGAAAATAAGGTTTTTGAGTGCAAATTACATGTTTTGTAAATTTAATACATGGTATGATATACCCGACGATACGAATATATTTTTATATATCATTATAATATTATGGAGAACACTATCAGTAATTATAGTCGCTGCACATTTAGTTTCAATCATTTTATATGTCATTTTGACGAAAGAGGCTGGTTTTCTTACTACTTCATTGAATGTTCTAAATGTTGGTAAGTGATACATTGTTTGCGATATAACAGTAAAAGAGATTATGTAATGCATTAAGTAGTCACGAAATTAAGCTGTCTTCATCGTAATTATGAACTCAGATACGGTGATTGATTTGCTTTTATTTTTTATACATAGAAATAAATCTTTTATGTTAAGTGAAGCTATTAAATAATATTATTTTCTATCTATCTAACGAGCTTTTATGTTCATATCTAATTTTATTACTTTTAAGTTAGTTAGTTAAAGAGTCCGCAATCCTAAAGATTGGTTGGAAACAGCACGCCATGCCGATCTATCCTGAGCTAATCCCTTCATCTCCCTATAGCTATTCATTTCAACGTCTTCAACTATCTGACTCACATACTCCAATCTAGGCCTACCTACCCCTCTCTTTCCCTCCACTCTACCTTCTATGATCAATTGCATAATCCCCCCATGCCTAAGAATATGCCCTACTAATCTGTCTCTCCTACGCTGTAACACTCTCCAGATACTTCTCTTCTCCCCTACTAACTCTAGTACAGCTTCATTTCTTACTTTATCTTCCCAACCAATCCTCATCATGCTCCTATAACACCACATTTCAAGTGCTTCTAATCTACGCTTCTCTTCCTTTCCTATAGTCCACGCCTCACACCCGTACAGTGCTACACTCCAAACATATACCTTCAGTAATCTTTTTCTAATACCCAAGTCAATATTTGATCTTAAAATCTGTTCTTTTTCTACAAATGCCTTCCTACCCTGTGCTATCCTGCACTTTATATCTACCTTGCTTCGATTATCTTTTGTGATTCTACTGCCTAAATAACAAAAATCTGACACTTCTTCGATTCTATTATCTCCTATTGTGATCCTCATTTTTCTACTGCATTCCTTTTTGTCACACCTCATCACTTTAGTTTTACCTATATTTATTTTCATGTTAAAATCCCTAGTCAATACTGCCTGCATACCATTCAATACCCTTTCTAATTTCTTTTCGCTTTCTTCCAATATAGTTATTCTTTTAAGTTATGCGAAGATAAATCTTCCCTTGGTAGAGTATAGTTAGTTGCAGTCATTAGTTAGTTATTCATCAATCACGGTTAGAAACAGCACGCCACCTAGATCTCTATTGAGATAGTAAAATCGTGACTACGGCGTTAAATATTTGAATAAAACATCACCCAAAAACCGTAACACAAAGCATTTATTAGCTAAATCTTTATTTGTTCTATTATTGTGCTACTCTAGATAGGGGGCATAGCTTCCGAAATGCGCATCTAGCTAATAAATGCTTTGTGTTATCGTTTTTGGGTGATGTTTTATACAATCTATTGAGATAGCTTCTTCAATTCCCTATCCAAATTCTTTATAACATCCTGAACTATCTGATTAACAAACTCTACTCTAGGTCTCTTTATTTGTTCTTACTTGTTAACCCGCCTTCTACAACTAGTTGAATAAGAGTATACTGGTCTATCTCTCTTACGCTGTAATAAATTTCAAATAATTCTTTTTCCTCTATTACCTTTACTATACCTTCATTTGTCATTATTTAGCCACCAAACCTCATCGTCTTCTTATAGTACCATATTCCAAGTGCTTTCATTCTAAGCTTTTCTTCCTTTCTTATTGACCACGTCTCACAGATTGATACATTCCACATATATGCTTTCTATAATTTCTTCCTGATATATAAATATTTAATTTGTAAAATTTGCTCCAATTCTATGGGATTACTTACCCTGTGCTTACTTAGCCTTCTTACCCTGTGCTATACTACAATTTATATCTACTTAACTTTCTTTATCCTATTAGATTAACTACTTTTTAAACCTACTTCGTAATTAACAGAAATTTGATGCTTTTTCTACCATTTCCTATTCTAGTTAGTAAGTCCTCAATCCTAAGGATAGATTGGAAAGAGCACGCCATCTGACGATTTATCCTGAGCTAACTTCTTTATCTCCCTATAGCTATTCATCCCACATGTCCTCCACTATCTGACCCACATACTCCAATCTAGACCTACTTACCCCTTGCTTTTCCTCTACTTTACCTTCTATAACCAGATGTATAATATCTTCATGTCTAAGAATATGACTGGCTAGTCTACTTAACAGGGCATAATTTATCAGGTTGTCTTTCAAACAAATTCTCATCCTCCTCCCATAGCACCAATGCTTCTATTAGATGTTTCTCTTCCATTCCTATAGTCTACGCCTCATAGCCGTACAATGTTACACTCAACACATTTGCCATCAGTAATCTTTTTTGAATATCTTAATAAATAGCTCAGGATAGATCGACAGATGGCATACTGTTTCCAACCAATCCTTAGGATTGAGGACTATTTAACTTACCTCTAAATAACTAAACTTGCATAAACAACAAATCGTTTTAGTTCGAATTGAGAGCGAAGAGTAAACAAGAACAGGAAGGGGAGTCAGATAGGGACGTACATTTCAACATTACTAATTAATGTATAACTAACTATATTAATTTAAGAAAAATAGAAGCATTTGGAGGGTGGTCCAGCATAGTATAGATAGACCAAACATTATATTCTAAGACATGAGGGTATTATAAAAGAGGTATATGGACTCAGATTATATTATGTACATTTCGGTTACAATGCAACTGGAAGATATAAGGAAATGAGGTGGTAAGTGTAGGAGATTTTAAGGTAGCGGTCTGTTTTTAATCATTCATGGGGATTGAAGACTAACTGAGAGACGGTAGTTATAAATATTTATTTATTTCATTTTGTATAGAAATATATTTCTCTTATAATAATATAAGACTTTATATCAGATATATAGCACATAATCAGATTTTCAGGATACATTTTTATACAATGTCACTAAAAAAGATTGTAAAATGTTATGGAATATATTATAAAAATAATTTTAATATATTTATAGGACTTTATGGAGGATCACTTACTAGGATGATATACTATCTATATAAAAGGAAAAATATAAAGCCTATGATCGATCAAATGAATGCAATTTATAAACAAGAATTTTCAAATGATTTGGTCGAATTTTCTACAGAACCTTATGAAAAATTCATAAAACGTTTATTTTATTGTTGGATGGTGTTTGTACATTTTACAGCTATTTGTCTGCCGTTAATTACTATAATTTTAATGGACAAAGATAACAAGTATGAAACTTATATTATTTAATAAGTAATTTTAGAAAATTTGTGCATATTAGGTACTTGTTTGACACAAGAACAATTATACGAATTGTTCGGACTTTTTTCTGGAGATTAATGAAATATGAATTAATTAATGCAACATATAGTTAAAGGATTCGACAAGTTTAAAGGGGATGTAGTGGATCATCGAATTTATGCAAAATAAAACATAATAATAACAATAAAGTCTATATTTTGACAAAAGAATACAAATAAATACAAGCAAACTATAGAAGTACTCTTGCCAAAATCGCAATTCGAATTTCAGGCCTACAATCAAAACTGAAGGTCTTATATTTGACCTAATGTCGGTTTACTCTGACTGCATCTCAAGTCTCAAGAATTTTATGAAAACTATAATGTGGTAAAAGTAATTACTATAACGAGAGACTCGATGGGAAGTGGTAGGAAGCATTCAGGTCAACGTGACACCAAACGATTGTAGGTGGTATGCGATTTATTTGTACAACTTGTACTAATAACAATTAAAATAAATTATAATTATGGAACGAATAACAAGAAAAGTTCGGATAACCGATGCGTTTCTACTTCTTAAATTAAGCAAGTTCGGATAACCGATGCAAAGTTAGCGTTGATTGTAGTTAGCCAAGTTCGCAAAACCAATGCAAGGTAACTGTCGCTTGCTGTAGAAAGCCAGTATGCTTTTATACTATTTCGATGGTAGTGGTGGTGGTTATCGAATGGAGTGGTACTGTGAAATTAACTATCGTAGCGGCTGATGGTCAGTCAAAGTTATCATAGAGGTTTCCGCGATACACCCTCTGAATTTGTTCACGGCCCATCCCACGGTGAGTGCCTTCACACTCGGTAGATGGGTAATTTCTCTCTGGTGCTGTGAGTAGTCGGCTTGTGTACTCGACTGGGCGTTGTCCATTCCCTCATGCTGGAGTAAAATAGTTCCGATGACGTATGGCGTTGTTGGTCCTTGGGTGCGAACTGGGCGCGAGGCTGGTGGAGCAGAGCATCGTGACGACTTCGTTCTTTGTCATGTAGACCTATAGCTTCATCATTTCGGAAGGGGAGTTCTGCCGCTGTTGTCTGCTAGGCTGCCCGGGGCATTGGATAGTCGTGTGCGGGCAGAACGCCTTCTTTGTATATACCCGTGAAGAATGATGCAACGTGACTGCGTAAGTGGTCTTATGTGCTGATTGAGCAACATTAGTAGGGTTGTGTTCTGAGACGGGTAATATGTGTTGATATGACTGAGTCTCTCTCGGCAACGCTCCCGGTGTGTTACTCTCGTTTCTTTTTAGAGACCGGAAATTCATCTCTCTCGGCAACACTGGGGGTATATTGCTTTCATTCGTGTTCGAAGGCGGTAGGCTCACTTCTCTCGGTAATACCGGTGGTGTGTTGAACTTGGAGTTCTACCCATCCGAGTGGTATTGTGGACAGGTGTTCTAGGGTGACTTCTAGTTCTTCATAGCCTAGGAGATTTTGTCGGCGGCATTTTATCATCTGAATAGGCCTAAATGTATGCTATTGTCTGGAGACGCTTGGACATGAGCGGTGACTGTGGCTATGTTGGTCTGCGGCTGGGCTGTTGCAGTCTCCATCTGTGACCTTTCAGGTGAGGGCGGCTTGTGACTTTTACCGCTTCTTGCCTCGGTGATAGCATCCTCGGCGCTTCTAACGGCCGCAAGGAGTTGCTGGTGGGTCACTACGGTTGTGCGGGGAATACGGTCTCTGATGGCTGAATAGAGGTCACCGTAGATCATGTTTATCTTGGTTGCTTCGTCATGGCGGTAGTCGGGCCAGTAAAACTCTAGTATCGCTGAGGAAGGTGTTTATCTGGCTTGGAGAACGCTGTTCAAGCTGGAACGGCTGTGTGTAGATGTCGTGCGGGGGCTTGGTAGCTACAAATGTCTCCCGCAAGCGCCTAACTACTTTTTTCCAATCATTGACGCTCCCCCTGACGCCGTTCCTCCAAGTCGCCAAGTCTGTGAGGAGTAGAGGCAACTCCTCCAGAGCGTTACCGTATGAGATGTTCTGGCTTCGATCCATTTGCTGGATTAATATGTCGGTAGTATGTTGATCACCATTATATCGGGCCATATATCCAGCTAAAGTGCCCTCTGGGGTCGCTGTTGGGCGTTGCTATAGTAGGATTCTCGCCATCAGTTCACGAAATTGCACGTCGTTGAGGACTATCATGTGATTGGTGTTTTCGGCTGCCTTGTTAACGCTACTACCTCTTTATGGAATTGTTGTATACTGGGCGTGTAGTTGGGCCTGATATTGGGCTGCCAGTTTATAGCAAAAGACTCGATGGGGCGCAGTGGGGTGTGATGAGGTCAACATGATAACAAACGATTATAGGTGGTATACGTTTTATTCGTACAACTTAAACTAATAACAATAAATTATTATTATTCAACGAATAAAAACGTAAGTTCGGACAACCGCTGCGATAATATTTCTTTAAGTAACCAAGTTCGTACCATCGATGCAAGGTAACCGCTGCTTGTTGTAGAAAGCCAGTGAGCTATTATACGATTTTGAAGGCGGTGGTGGTTGTTTTCAAATAGCGTGATGCCGTGCGCTTCACAAGTAGAATTCATGGTACCACGTTACCGTCGCATGGTTTTCCCCGGTATTGATCAAAGAGTTGATTGGCGACGATCTGGCGCCGTGTTGTCGTTACGTGATATTTTGCAAGTAGAGATCAGTAGGTATAGTAGGCGGTTTCTCCACTAATTTCCTGTTATTTTAAATAGGGGTAAAAATTGTTATGCCGTTAG
This sequence comes from Leptodirus hochenwartii, assembly GCA_947310635.1. NCBI lineage: Eukaryota > Metazoa > Arthropoda > Insecta > Coleoptera > Leiodidae > Leptodirus > Leptodirus hochenwartii. The sequence goes on from OX371186.1 coordinate 6,650,642, forward strand.
ATTCGATTTTTATTGCGGAGTGGAGGATGGTGGGAGATTTCGGCTTTGCGCATTCGCTATAGTTGCCCCCACCTCCTAATGGACTTGCGGCCAATATTTTTGCTACCACCCCACTTGCTCTGATTGCCTGAGACGTCATGTGGTGGTGGCTGTTGTGGAGTACGATCCAGCCCATTATTTCATCGCCTCGTCGCTTTCATAGTCGACAATGTTAAAATATATCCGAATTACATTTGAACTGTTGACAAACATAGACCAACACAATTTAAAAAGACGAGTGATACGCGATGGCATATGCATTTACATATTGAGACATGCTACCGCCAACAACAAGTATTTTTGGCTACCGCCTCCTTGCTCTGATTAGCTGAGACGTCATGATAACTAGTGGTGGGTGTTACGGAGTACAGTGTGCGGAGAAGATGGTCCAATGGGAGAGCATTATGATTGTTACTGATAACGTTATGGTTGTATTTTTGTATCATTGATGCGCTCAATGTTCAGAAGGGGCGCGCGGCCGTGCGGCCTCGAAAGAAACCGCCAGTGGAATGAACCAATAAGATCAACATACCTTTGTACTTGTCACACCGTGTGTAGGGATCGCATGCGCAAGCTTTCATGAACGCCAAACGATTGCCCCCAACGTTGGCGCCAACGTTCGTGTACACTCGCTACGTCGAATGAAGCCTACTTTAGATAACTTCCGAAGTTGTTCCAGGTGAACTACGATTTTCAATGAGAGCACCTTTTTGGAAATTTGCGCTGAAATACCGAAGGACAGATCCAAATCTGCATTAATTAAGACTGATCAATATTTATCACTATTATAATCATTGAGACTAAATGTTAGAAAATATTTAAATAATATAGAAATAAAATTTATTTATGATTCTTCTATAAAATGAAAGCGGAATTCAATATAATAAATTATTTATATATATTTTTATACGCAATTAATAATGTTTATTTACTGCATCTAATATATATGTATATATATATATATATATTCACATACATATATATATATATAAATAAATAAATAAAAGTATGTGAATATGAATGTTTATTATGCTTAATTATTTTGTTAGTTTTGAAATTTTGTTGTTGTAATTGTGAAATGTGTTAAGTTATATTATTTAATAAAAACACACATATATATGTATAAATTTCAGGTATTTGCCCATATCATTGTGGTTACCATATGATTGGACGCAACCAAGAGCTTTTTTTTGGACTTGCGTAGCTTATATAACAAATCAGTTTATCTTTGGCATGAGCTATGGCATAGCCGATATGTTTTTCATTTGCACAGCACACGTAACTAGAGGACAATTTAGAATACTGGGTACGTATAAAACGAATTAAAAACGATTAAAAGACTTTTTAAAAATTATCACTACGGTGTTAAATTATAATATAGAATATCACCCAAATACCGTAACAAGCATTAAGTAGCTAGATGTACATTTCAAGCGCTATACGCCCATCTTGAGTAGCACAAGATAAAACTAAATAAAATACCTCTGTCACGAATCGTGATTGATATACTATCAATATATATATATATTGATAGTATATGTATATATATAATATATATATATATATTATATATTTATATATATATTAATTTAATTTAATTAAATTACGTATATATATTGATAGATAATATATCAATCACGATTCGTGACAGAGGTATTTTATTTAGTTTTCCTTATGCTACTGAAGATGGGCGCATAGCGCTTGAAATGTACATCTATCTACTTAATGCTTGTTACGGAATTTGGGTGATATTCTATATTATACTTATGTCATGTTGACTTATTTATTTAATAGTATATTAATCACGATCTGTGACAGCGGTATTTTATTTGTTTTTTGTCTTGTGCTACAGAGCATGGGGGCGTGGCCTTCGAAATGCGTATCTAGCTACTTAAAGCTTTAAGTTACTGTATTTGGGTGCTATTCTATGCTATTATTTAACACCGTAGTGATAATTTTTTGCAAAAATTTTATAAATTTTTTAAATTCATGTTGAAAACTTTAATTATAAATACATTTAATTACCAATACATACAAACAGTAATATAGTTTCTATTATCTAGGAATAGAATTAAGGAATGTGCTTCACACTGCATTAATCAAGTATGGAGTGAAAAAAGAAAAAGTTTCAAAATTTTACAAAATAGATGATTACACTATTGATTCAAAAAAACACGTACAGGACAAAATACATGATATTAAATCAAAAACAGAATATGATGATGAAAATGAAATGGAAATTTTACAAATTATTTCTAGAGAAGATTTTCGAAGGCTTTTGGACCAAGAATTGATTGATTTAATTAAATACCACGAATCGTTGCTAAACTTTTTCAATGATACATTAAGCAATATGTTTTCTCCGGCTTTAGGAATTATGTTGATTTTCTCTATGTTCTATATAGTATTTTTAACATTTTGCATCGTTACAGCGGTAAGTACAACTTATTTCATTCTATACATTTAAAACTGCGTACAATTTATTATAATTTAGAATATTATGTGTCTAAATCAGTCTATAACGACGGCGTTAAATAATTGTACAACACAACACCCAATATCGAAATTGATAACATTTATAAATAGATGTATTTTTCGAAGACTGCGTCCCTTACACCGACAAATATTACGACTATATTACTTACCGGAATGTACAGCCCATTTTTTTTTATATTGGCGGAGAATGACAGAAGTATACGCATCATAAATCAAAACCGGCATAATGGCTTGACCAATACAGTACATAGCAGTGCTATTCGAAATAGTATACTATCAGTCTTGTGGCACATTGAATATTGTATATATACAATATTCCATTGTATATAAGAAATTATTAACATTTGGGGCAGAATATATTTAAAAGGAGATAAACATTTTACATTTAATTTAAATCTATGAAAATATATACGGCCGAGCTATTTTGTTAATCATTACTCTTCTTGTACTTATCTGGTTCAATTATATAGCAATCGTGGTGAGCTTTACAGTTGACTTCTTTTAACGATTATTGTCCTACTTAAAATTAAGTTTGGCATTCGTAATTAGGTATTTGGCGTCTAAATGCTTTAATTATGTGGTAATACAATATCGCTTTCTTAGTGATTACCTTTGCAACACAATAATACGAGGTAAAGTATTAGATAATGTTATAATGGGTATTGGAAATAGTAGCTATAATCAATATTTATTTTCGATTAATATTTCATTCACTTGAAATGCACTATTACGCATATATACACGTAAAAATCATACTAACTCTTAGATATTTTTTAACTCGTAAATTTCTGAATTAAAGGATATATATTAGTAGCATAGAATTTTATAGAATATATAGCTACATACTGTCTGTTCGCGTTTAATTTGCCTGGCCATGAGATGCGCACTTATCCAAAAATAGTGGGGCTGCAATTGCTTAAGACGTGCCTAAAATCATTCTTCCTTGGCACTACCCTTCAGTCTGTGTACTATCAGTGGCGTAACAACTTACTACCAAAATGAGTTCGCTTTTAAATGGTAAAGTAATCCATAGCCAATCAATGGAATTGATTTTCAATGTGTATAAATACTTTAAATCTTATGGCAATTTGTCATCGGAGGAAGTAAAGGAAATGGTGTCTGCAGCAACCAAAGTGTCCATAAAAACGGTAGCTACAACTATAAAGGAAGGTGAAGATCCCGGTAACGAAAGTGAACCGAAATTTTCTACACCAGGAAAGAAGCGTATTCGAAAGGCGACTATACGACATTTAGAAGATTTTGAAAAGTGTGACTTTCGAAATATAATATATAATTTTCACAAAACCGAAAATACAAGAGTTATGCTTAAAACATTACGTGAAAAACTATACAGTGACTTAGGATGGGAAGGACATAAAACTTCCTTATATCATATTGTACATGATTTAGGATTTAAGTTTAGAAGAACAAAAAAATAATCGAAAAGTTTTAATTGAAAGGCACGATATTCGAGTTATACGAATTAGTTATTTACAATAAATTAAATATGATCGACAATTAGGAAAATCAATAATTTATATCGACGAGACATATATATTCACGCCGGACATACTCTGTCGAAATCGTGGAGTGGTAATTCCAATGAAGGACTGCATACGAATATTTCAAAGGGTCAACGTTTAATAATAATTCATGACGGTGGTGAAAATGGCTTTGTACCAAATTGTTGGACAATATTTCAGTTGGGTATAAAAAGTGGAGACTATCACCATGAAATGAATGGTGAAAATTACGGAAAATGGATAACACATAAGTTGTTACCAAATTTACCGGAGGATTCCGTAATTATAATCGACAACGCGCCTTACCAAAATATGCAAATTAATGGTGCGCCAAACAGCAATTCTCCTAACCAGGAAATAGTAAAATGGTTGTCCGAAAAAAAAATACCATTCGTGCATCTAATGTTAAAGCCCCAGCTGTACGATATTATAAAATCTCATAAAAAGAACCACATTACATATAAATTTGACACACTTTTCACAGACCATGGACACAGAATTTTTCGTTTACCCCCTTATCATCCTGATTGAATCCTATTGAACTAATATGGGCACAAGTGAAAAACAGTGCCCAAAAACTTTTGCCCAAAAAAAATTCTTATATTACGAACATGGTAAGAACGACAAATGTATTGGGAACGCTACTGGTCGGCAGAGTTGAAGAGAAAAATGTTGAAGAACCGCCTTCTCTTCACGGAGAATGCCAAATATCCCTTCGCTATCTGCGCGACCCGAGGCAAACTTATAGCGAACAAAATGTATATGTAGCTTTATATTGGTAGCATAGAATTTTAATTATTTTGTTTTGTTTGCATATTTGATTGTTTCTCTGGAAAATTGCTTTCTTAAATTAAGCAGGTCCGTTAGGCGATTAGATTTGGATGCCGATTACATATCGAGTACATACAACATAATTAGGCACAACAATTCTTCACAAATATTCTTCAATAATTGCTTATTGTACACACTGAACACAAAAAACTAAGAATAATTTTTATTTATTATTGACTAGATTTAAAGTAGATTTGGGCTACAGGAAAATTAAGTCACATTTTTCTAAAGTAAAACCAAAGGGTAACATTATATGTGATAAGCAGGGTAAGGAACTCACAGAAAATAAGATAAAAGCTAGAAGATGGAAGGAGTATCTTGAAGATTTATATAAAGGTAGGCAGGACATGGAGGAGCTAGAAAGTGTGGAACAGATAGATGAGGATGACTTAGGTCCTAGCATACTTAGGTCAGAGTTTCATAGAGCATTAAATGATTTACGGAATAACAAAGCAGCGGGGATTGATATGATACCAGACGAATTAATAAAACACGCAGGGGAAAAAATGCAGGAGCGATTATACAGGTTAGTTTGTAAAATATATGAGAAGGGAGAAGTACCACAGGATTTTCAGCGTAGTAGAATAGTGACAATGCCGAAGAAAATAGCAGCTAATTTGTGTGAGAACTATAGGACCATTAGTCTACTATCACATGCATCGAAGATATTGTTAAAGATTATTTATAGGAGATTAGAAAATAAAGTAGAGGAAAGGCTAGGAGAAGATCAGTTTGGTTTTAGGAAAAACAGAGGGACGAGAGAGGCGATTCTAGCACTAAGAACGGTAGTAGAAAAAAGAAAGAGGGTAGGAAAGGTAACTTGCATAGCTTTTGTAGACTTAGAAAAGGCATTTGACAATGTAGATTGGGACATAATGTTTAGAATTTTAAAAGAAACGGGTATAGATTATAAGGATAGGAGAATAATTTTTAATTTATATAAACACCAAACTGCCTTAGTTAGAATTGAGGGGGAAGAAGAGGTAGCAAAAATAGGGAAGGGAGTTCGGCAGGGATGTACACTTTCACCGTTATTATTTAATCTATATATAGAAGATGCAATAAACAAAGTAAAAGAAGAGTATTGTGTAGGTGTGAATGTACAGGGAGAGAAAATATATATGCTGAGATTCACCGACGATATAGCTATATTGGAAGAAAGCGAAAAGAATTTAGAAAGGGTATTGAATGGTATGCAGGCAGTATTGACTAGGGATTTTAACATGAAAATAAATATAGGTAAAACTAAAGTGATGAGGTGTGACAAAAAGGAATGCAGTAGAAAAATGAGGATCACAATAGGAGATAATAGAAGCGAAGAAGTGTCAGATTTTTGTTATTTAGGCAGTAGAATCACAAAAGATAATCGAAGCAAGGTAGATATAAAGTGTAGGATAGCACAGGGTAGGAAGGCATTCGTAGAAAAAGAACAGATTTTAAGATCAAATATTGACTTGGGTATTAGAAAAAGATTACTGAAGGTATATGTTTGGAGTGTAGCACTGTACGGGTGTGAGGCGTGGACTATAGGAAAGGAAGAGAAGCGTAGATTACAAGCATTCGAAATGTGGTGTTATAGGAGGATGATGAGGATTGGTTGGGAAGATAAAGTACCAAATGAAGCTGTACTAGAGTTAGTAGGGGAGAAGAGAAGTATTTGGATAGTGTTACAGCGTAGGAGAGACAGATTCGTAGGGCATATTCTTAGGCATGGGGGGGGATTATGCATTTGATCATAGAAGGTAGAGTGGAGGGAAAGAGAGGGGTAGGTAGGCCTAGATTGGAGTATGTGAGTCAGATAGTTGAAGACGTTGAGATCAATAGCTATAGGGAGATGAAGGGATTAGCTCAGGATAGATCGGCATGGCGTGCTGTTTCCAACCAATCTTTAGGATTGCGGACTCTTTAACTAATTGACTCTGAGCTTCTTATAGATAAACTAAAAAGTAAAATAAAAAAATTGTTAATAAAATATTTTACAATCAATATTTATTTATTTTATTTTGTTATTTCAACGTATATACAACAGGCACTATAATTTACAAAGTAAAATGTACACCCTATAATAGTACATAAACACAATTGTTACAATAAAGAAGTGAAAGCAATCTTGATAATACAAAAAATACGGTAGTAAGATTACAACTAAAAATTAAACATAAACAAAAAAATAATCGGAAATATAGTAATGTTGTAGTTATACATAGCAAGTTACAAATTCCAAAAACAAAATCAAAAATAAGAATTAAGAATAAGAATTACCGAAATCAGTTCCATATAGATACCTAAAAACTAACGATAGTAACATATATTATATTCAGAGACTGATTACAAACTTGATATAAGTTATAAACATTCGTTTTGAAGCTGAATTACATTCTATGTGCTAAACTATACTACAGAGAGGTATATATTGGTTTGGTATTATATATTAATATGTAATATATATTATTACAGGTATTAGAGTTGAGCGAATTGAGGAATACGCGACTTTTAAACTGGCTAGGGCTTAAATAGAAAATATCCATACTTCTATCCAAACCACATAATAGTATATTAAAGAACGAGTTTCATAAGGCAGGTTTATTGCACGAGTTCAAATTTAGAAAACGAGGTGCATAGCACCGAGTTCTCTAAAGAACGAGTGTTATAAGTGACTTATGAAATGAGTTTTTTATACTATTTTTTCTAATTTGCGTCTTTTATGCCCTTTTAAAATCAAAATCAAAATTTTAAAAATTTAGGGAATTGTTTGACTGTTGGTAGTAGCTATAGACACGTCTGAAATATTTGAAATACATTGTCAAAAAAATTTTAATTAACCTATTTGTTGCTTGCTTTTGTAGTTTGACGTACAATTGTACATTTCAGGGACAAAATTTAAAGCAAACTGTTTGTTGCCTTCTATTGTAGTTTGGCGTTTGATTACTGGCAAGCAGAGCTACCAACTTTGAAGCAGTAAATTGCCCTATGCTATAAGCGAACTCAAATTCGCTATAAACGAACTCATTTGGGTTCGTTAATAGCTCTATTAGAAACGCAAATTAGAAAAACATATTTAATATACTTCCGCTGAATTTGCTCTAGCCTTTGAATTTTCACAATATATTGTGGTCTTCATATAACTGATGCAAATTTTAACACCGATCTTATCATTCAACAATACAATATTTTATATGCTGCAGGGTTGTTAAATCCTCTACAGCTTCTAATGATAAAACCTATCAGTCTATTACACTTTCTTGTTATGTAATCTATATGATCATTCAAAAGAAGTCTACCATCCAATAACACACCCAAGTCTTTCTACAGCGTTAAGACTGGGTTTACCAATTTTATAGATATGTTTTATTGTAGAAAGTTGCCTAGAAAATGTAGTTGTTATACATTTATCTATGTTAAGGTGTAGTTTGTTTAAAATACAAAATTATTTGAGGTTGTCTAGACATGTAGATATATTACGAAAAAATTTAATATCATCAGCATACATCAGGAATTGACATTTTCTTAAATAGTAGCTAATGCTATTAATGAATATTATGAACAACAGAGTTCCACGATGTGATCCCTGAGGAACACCTGATGTAATATTTATAGAATTTCATGCAAAACCATTGATTGTTACTCTTTGTCTTCTGTCTGTTAAATATAAATATCAGCGATGTGACAATACCTCCTATCTAATAAAAAAAATCGAAAAATGACAGATTATGTAAAACTGATAAAAGTGCTGTCGCCGAGCATATTTTTGAATCACGTCATTCTATTCAAATTAGTTCAATTAAATTACTTAAAAGTGTTTTGAATTATTCCGAGTTAAATGCTTATGAAAGTATATACATGCATAAATCTAAATCAAATTTAATGAATTTAGATTCGGGCCCAATTTCATCTTGTCTATTTAATTTATTTAATAAGAAATATTTTTAATTTAATTTTTATTTTATTTATTTTTGCTGAACAATTGAATTGTATAGTAGAGCTAAGAGATTTGTTTAATTCGTGCAACAAGTCTTTCTCCTGTGGTTATAGTATAGTCTGGTAAAATATGGTGTACAATTCTTCTTCTCGGAGGAAACTCTCAAACGACATCACATTTTTTGCATTCTGATCTTTCCTCTTCAAACTCTTGATGAACTTCCGAAATACTGTTACCAACTTCTGAAAATTCCTCTTCATCTGCAGATTATTCTGATCTGTAGCCTTCTCCCCGTCTTCGCCGTCCAAATTAATTCTAACGTTACCGAAAGAGTGTCTACGCTCTCCTCTATCACATATTCGAATGTTTCTTGTTGCGCTGTCATTTTCTTCGATCACTTGCTAATCTTGTAATGAACATGTACTACTAACATAAGACATTAGTACTAAAATAATGATCGTTTTCACGTCTTCTTATTGTATAACAATTGAATTGTATACTCGACGAGTAACAGAGGTATCTTTATTTGTTTTATTATTGTGCTACTGAAGAAGGGGGCATAGCCTCTGATATGCGCATCTAGCTAATAAATGATTTGTGTTACGGTTTCTGGGTGATGTTTTATACAATTATTTAACGCCGTAAAGACGATTTTACAACTTTATCTTATTATTTATTTAATCTTATGAACATAATAAAATATTAACACCAGAGACTAAAATCAATTTGATATAATTTTGTATATTAATGTACATATGAATTAAATCGATTAACTAATTATTAAAACTGCAAAATTACAATGCAAGTTCCGCAATTTAACTTAGAATTTAAAATGGTTCTCATTTGGTAAAATTGTTATTTTCTAAATGCCTAAATAAATTTTTTGTAGTATAATTCTGGAGCAATTAATAGTAATAGTATAATATTAGAAGTAGTAATATTTTTATTGGCCCTAATTGGCCGCTTAAAACGCTGTTGCAACTTTTAATAATTTGTATTTTAATCTGCTTGCAGGACAACAATTCAACCTTTTTTGTTTTGTCCCAGTATTTGATTGCTGCTTTGACTCAAGCTCTTTTATTCACACTATTTTCGCACATGATGACAGTAGAGGTATGGATTATGCTATTGAGAAATAACCCAACAATTTTATTTATTTTTTGTGTAATCAAATAAAAGATATTAAATGTTACGGTATAAAATATAATTGAACTGCTGTTAGTGGTTCAAAACCTATTCCCATCAAAATCGATTCAAATACCAATTTCATATTACTAAACTAAAGTTTAGTGGCCATTTATCAAAAACAATCAAGTCAAATAAATGGATTTATTTGTGACACATTTATGATTTTCGTTTTTGTCAAGTAATTCTTAAAAAATTGTAAACTAAAGCAATATATTTTATACCTATGAATTCATATCCTATTTTTCCATTGTGCACAATCTTAGTGACATCGCAAGTGATATAATAATAAATCTATTTGAACTCTGATTGTATTGATATTTTTATAGCAAGTAATTTTATAATTACTTGCAAAAGTTTTACATATTACTATGGATAATTGTCATGAATAAACTGTACATTTTAATTATTATATTTCCCTTTATAGGCAGAGGAACTAACGATTGCTTTATATGATTCGCCTTGGCATTTGTATGGAAGAAGTTCTAAAAGTAATATCAAATTCATGTTGTCCAAATTACAAGAACCTGTTGAGTTTAAGGGTTTGGGTTACTTTTTGTTTTCTATAAGGTTATTTGCCTATGTAAGTATAATATAGAGTTCACAATGTAATTCATGAAATAATCAAGGTTAGGAAATCTCGACATTTTGTGTTCGTTATTGTTATTCGTTATCCAAACTGCCTTAGTTAGAATTGAGGGGGAAGAAGAGGTAGCAAAAATAGGAAAGGGAGTTCGGCAGGGATGTACACTTTCACCGTTATTATTTAATCTATATATAGAAGATGCAATAAACAAAGTAAAAGAAGAGTATAGTGTAGGTGTGAATGTACAGGGAGAGAAAATATATATGCTGAGATTCGCCGACGATATAGCTATATTGGAAGAAAGCGAAAAGAATTTAGAAAGGGTATTGAATGGTATGCAGGCAGTATTGACTAGGGATTTTAACATGAAAATAAATATAGGTAAAACTAAAGTGATGAGGTGTGACAAAAAGGAATGCAGTAGAAAAATGAGGATCACAATAGGAGATAATAGAATCGAAGAAGTGTCAGATTTTTGTTATTTAGGCAGTAGAATCACAAAAGATAATCGAAGCAAGGTAGATATAAAGTGTAGGATAGCACAGGGTAGGAAGGCATTCGTAGAAAAAGAACAGATTTTAAGATCAAATATTGACTTGGGTATTAGAAAAAGATTACTGAAGGTATATGTTTGGAGTGTAGCACTGTACGGGTGTGAGGCGTGGACTATAGGAAAGGAAGAGAAGCGTAGATTAGATGCACTTGAAATGTGGTGTTATAGGAGGATGATGAGGATTGGTTGGGAAGATAAAGTAACAAATGAAGCTGTACTAGAGTTAGTAGGGGAGAAGAGAAGTATCTGGAGAGTGTTACAGCGTAGGAGAGACAGATTAGTAGGGCATATTCTTAGGCATGGGGGGATTATGCAATTGATCATAGAAGGTAGAGTGGAGGGAAAGAGAGGGGTAGGTAGGCCTAGATTGGAGTATGTGAGTCAGATAGTTGAAGACGTTGAGATGAATAGCTATAGGGAGATGAAGGGATTAGCTCAGGATAGATCGGCATGGCGTGCTGTTTCCAACCAATCTTTAGGATTGAGGACTCTTTAACTAATTGTTATAGAGAAATAAAAAGAAAATCTGCACTGAATATGAAGAATTTTGGCTATATTTATAATCCTAGAAGAACTTCATTATTATCATTTGTTATATAAATCGCGAGTAAAATGTCAGTTTGTCGAATCTTAATAGCAACCAATACTCATTTTAAGTGTTTATGCTGGCCATGTTAATATTATTCCATGGCAAAGTCAAACATTTTGTACCAAATAAATGAAATTTTAACCGAAATCAAATTGGTCCTGTCCACACACAAATACATGTAAAAAATCGTATTATGTATCTTCAAGTAATTAAAAGATAATTGACTTTGAATAAAACACCATTTTGCAATAACTTTGTAACGTTCTCTTTAAATTTGTTAAACGTATTTGATCATGCAATAGTCTCATCAAGTATCATATAAAAAATGAGATCTCTATATGGATTAATTAAGCTATGGCATGGTATAATATAGCAATATTTAGTATAGGAAAGTAGCTACACCGGCGGAGAATAATCGTATTCGTCTGAATATCCATAATAGAATATTTTGAGAGGAAATGTATGTCTAGATTTCACATAAAAAAATGATATATATTGAAAGAAACGAATTGAATAGAAGAGGAATAATATATACGTAGGACCCTATTATTCTAGGAATTTAGTTTTTTACACTAAGAATAGTAACAATGCCGAAGAAAATAGGAGCTAATTTGTGTGAGAACTATAGGACCATTAGCCTACTATCACATGCATCGAAGATATTGTTAAAGATTATTTATAGGAGATTAGAAAATAAAGTAGAGGAAAGGCTAGGAGAAGATCAGTTTGGTTTTAGGAAAAACAGAGGGACGAGAGAGGCGATTCTAGCACTAAGAACGGTAGTAGAAAAAAGAAAGAGGGTAGGAAAGGTAACTTGCATAGCTTTTGTAGACTTAGAAAAGGCATTTGACAATGTAGATTGGGACATAATGTTTAGAATTTTAAAAGAAAGGGGTATAGATTATAAGGATAGGAGAATAATTTTTAATTTATATAAACACCAAACTGCCTTAGTTAGAATTGAGGGGGAAGAAGAGGTAGCAAAAATAGGGAAGGGAGTTCGGCAGGGATGTACACTTTCACCGTTATTATTTAATCTATATATAGAAGATGCAATAAACAAAGTAAAAGAAGAGTATTGTGTAGGTGTGAATGTACAGGGAGAGAAAATATATATGCTGAGATTCGCCGACGATATAGCTATATTGGAAGAAAGCGAAAAGAATTTAGAAAGGGTATTGAATGGTATGCAGGCAGTATTGACTAGGGATTTTAACATGAAAATAAATATAGGTAAAACTAAAGTGATGAGGTGTGACAAAAAGGAATGCAGTAGAAAAATGAGGATCACAATAGGAGATAATAGAATCGAAGAAGTGTCAGATTTTTGTTATTTAGGCAGTAGAATCACAAAAGATAATCGAAGCAAGGTAGATATAAAGTGTAGGATAGCACAGGGTAGGAAGGCATTCGTAGAAAAAGAACAGATTTTAAGATCAAATATTGACTTGGGTATTAGAAAAAGATTACTGAAGGTATATGTTTGGAGTGTAGCACTGTACGGGTGTGAGGCGTGGACTATAGGAAAGGAAGAGAAGCGTAGATTAGAAGCACTTGAAATGTGGTGTTATAGGAGGATGATGAGGATTGGTTGGGAAGATAAAGTAACAAATGAAGCTGTACTAGAGTTAGTAGGGGAGAAGAGAAGTATTTGGAGAGTGTTACAGCGTAGGAGAGACAGATTAGTAGGGCATATTCTTAGGCATGGGGGGATTATGCAATTGATCATAGAAAGTAGAGTGGAGGGAAAGAGAGGGGTAGGTAGGCCTAGATTGGAGTATGTGAGTCAGATAGTTGAAGACGTTGAGATGAATAGCTATAGGGAGATGAAGGTATTAGCTCAGGATAGATCGGCATGGCGTGCTGTTTCCAACCAATCTTTAGGATTGCGGACTCTTTAACTAATAACACTAAGTTGTTATTTTAAAAATTATCACTACGCCGTTAAATAATAGTATAGAATATCACCCAACTACCGTAACTTAAAGCATTAAGTATCTCGATGCGTATTTCGCAGGCTATGCCCCCTCTTCAGTAGCACAAGATAGAAACTAAATAAAATATCTCTGTTACAAATCGTGATTGATATATTATTAAATAAATAAGTCAACATGACAGAAATATTTCAAAATTGGCATATAATATGACCTATAAATCTTTTAAAACAATATAAATTAATAATTAACGAAACTAACAAGTACCAACAATAATCATTGGTTTGTCAACCCTAAAATAACCAAAAAAATATATAGTAAAAATAAATTTAAAATAGTTCTTATTAAATAAAGTAAACAAACAAGATGATATTGGGCCCGAATCTAAATTCATAAAATTTGAATTAGATTTATGCATGTATATACTTTCATAAGCATTTAACTCGGAATAATTTAAAACACTATTGTTTATGGTAAAAGTCTCTTTGAGATGTATCTACCATCGAAAACAGCTTATAGTAGAAAGCAATATACTATCACCACATCATGTTGATTGTTTAAACCCATTGACACTTTCCTCCTGAAGATAGTTACTATGTAACCGAAACTAGTCGAGGATTTAAATTGTACTTAAAAACACGTGTAAGGATTTACCTCTCGGCAGCCTTTTTATTAAATTTGAACCTTACAAATGGACTTCTACAATTTTATACATAATTTAGTAAGTTTTAAGTATTCATTAATAATAACGCCAATCACACAATTTTTTTTTAGCATATCTTCAAGAAAAAGTATACCTTCACGAATAGGAACACTTGGAAATAACGAGCAAACATCAAATGAAATAAGTATTTCATTATTTGATAGTGTTAAATCTTTAACATTATTAACGAATTGTAAAGGATTTAGAAAGTGTAAAAAGTCCGCATCTTTTCTAAGCCATATATTTTACAAATATAAAAACGTCTTAGAATATAATGAATGAATCAGCGCACTCGGTGTGGCACATTTTAGACAATATAATTTTAGCTATCTACTCTTAAATACTTGATACGCCACTGAATCGAATAAATAATGTATTTTTATATCAAGATGCAGCTTAATGCACAAAGCACAGTGTAATATAATCATTGCTCGACATATCAATACTGTATAATTGTGGAATCATATCGTATCCACGTGTTTATTTTATAACTACCATTTCGTCTTCAAGAGATAAATAAATAGTAGTTAAAAAAAAATTCTACATGCTTAGAGAATAGGTGAATGTAAACTTATGTAAAATAATTCTCCATATGCATTATCATATTGCTGTAGTTAGCTATTTGTGATTTTATATTTTGTATTCGTGACAGATTTATTTTATTTACTTTTATCTTGTGCTACTGAAAATGGGGGCATAGCCTTTGAAATGTACATCTAGCTACTTAATGCTTTATTAAGTTGCGGTATTTGGGTGATGTTTTATACTATTATACTAGCTATGGTAGAGCTTTACCGCCTGTTTCTGCTGCTATAATTGAAATCAACTTGCATAGGCTTCATTATTCTGAGTAGCGAGAGTAAGAGCTATTGCCAACGAACTGAGCAAAGAACTGAAGGCTACCATACCGTACCAACTTATACCGTCAACAGTGTTTTGGTAAGAATCGGTAGTGGGTGCGCACCAGTGCTAACCGAAAATCGATTTTTACCGAAAACAGAATTTTACAAAAAAATCGGTTCTTACAAAAAACCGATTCTTACCAAAAACTTGTTCTCACCAAAAAAACCGGTGCACTGAGATTATCCTGGTTTCCGGTTTTCGATAAAAAATAAGCAGGTGCAACGATACCATTCCCAGCACTAGTATATATTGCCTGCATTGTTAACAATTTCATTCTATCAACTAAATTATTAAAATAAAATATGTTAGCAAAATCAATTTTCTCATAAAATTGATCATTTGCTTCTTGGGATTTTAGATATCCCTTTTAAAAATTTATTGCAATATAATGAAAGTATGGTACTGTTAGTAATATATATTACCTCCATTATTAACAATTTAGCTGATAGGTTATAGATTTTGCCGTTATGTTGTGATATTCTATATTAGGGAAGAGAACTAAAAATACCATGCTTTATAGCACAATTTAATTTAATTTAATTTAATTTAATTCCCAAATTTAGATGATAATTTATTTTATTTGGAAATATTTCAGATACTGAAGACGTCATTTTCGGTTTTTACAATGCTTCAGAAAATTATGGATAAGAAGAAACAAGTTGAATAAAGCATAGTTGTTTCTGAATTCTGCAAATATAAATTTAATTAGATATAATAGAAATTAGTTCAATAGAAAATAGTATTGTAAAATTGCAATAAATATGTTGATATTATTGTAATCCTTCATTTTACAATCTCACCTTTTCTGCAATATTTCTCCTATGTTATTCTAAAAAATTAGAATTTTCATTAATACTGGAAGTAGCATAGCAAAGTTTCTAGACAAGAATAATAAATTATGTGGCTCTCAACTTTTTGGGATATTTGCTAATTAAGCACATAATTATAATGCTAATTTCAACTATTATAACTTACTTAAGAGTAATCCTTAGAGGATATCAATAAAGTATCATTCTTCTTTAGCTATTATCGTAAAACTATAAATATTATTTTTTATTCTGATGGGTGATATCAAAATTTTAAATTACCTACCTATGCATTGACAAAATACTATAGACAGAGAAATTTTATATAAAAATACGTATCAATTTTAGATGGTTGTTTTACATCTAGCGACATCTCTCGTTATCCTTACTCATGTAGTCACTAAGGATATCGAAAGAGGACACCACTAGCGCAAAGAGTAAGGATAGCGGAAGATGGCTCTAGTATCAAATGCGATTAAGGATGTCAACAAAAAATAAATATAACCCCAATTCATTCACAGAAAATACGCTATACATACAAGTAAATTTAGGAATAAAACAACATTTGCCAAAAATGAATAGGCTTTCACAATAACAATCGTATTGTCCACTCCATATTAATCAATAATAGAGTGAAATTATATGACACAAAATGAATTTAACCGGGATACATGGTGCTAATAATGCACCATGTATCCCGGTTAAATTAAATGCACCATTAAAATCCCATAATAATTGGTGCCTCCGTTTTGCTTTCGTAAAATACTTTACGATTCTGTTTTAGATACCTAACAATAAGTGGGATAATAACCGTATATGTGCTTGCATATGAAATGGATGTTCTTAAAATGGTATATTTTTGAATTACCGCACGAATGCTTGTAAAAGTCAAAATCGTACAAATATAAAGTTTGGCAAGAAACGTAAAATTTATAAGAACTATTTCAATATTAATATATCTGAGTAAAAGGCAATCTAAATCACATAAACTAATATACAAATTATATTAAAGGTAAACGTTGTAATCATTATTTTAGGCACGCATTAGGGTAGCACATGTGCGAATTGATTTCGGTGATCTCGTAACACTGTTATTGTTTGGATCATAAATATAAATAGCTATAATAGGTCCAAAATATGGTAACTAATCGTTCTCGAATAAAGCGGAAATAAAGACTTGGATATTTTCGTTCTAATAATGATAAAATGTTATATATATTAAATCCAAGGAAGATCAACGTAGTACAATTATTCACAAAAAATAATTTTGTGAAGCAGGAAACGTCTACATGCCTAAATTGTTTATTCCTTTTTATCGCATTTACACGATCGAAGTGTTTAAATAATGCATACGACTGCTCATAAATTATAAAAACTTGCCTTATTATTACTTATGCCTTTGTAACACAATAAATAAGTGAAGGTAGCAGCCAAATGCGAATTATTGACTTTTAGTTCTGTTTTCGTGATCAATAAAATCGTTTTTTTGAACTGTTAAAAAAACGTATAATATTCCAGCTGTCTACTAAACCATGGCAAAGGAAGTATCTGACAACAAAAATTATCAAACTTATGTTTTGACAAACAATTCCAGACAGATAAAACCAGCCAAAATCTGCTTCAACTTGCTAACGAACTAAAAGTAAAACAACAATATTACGATATATCAATCATTGGTATAAATTAACACGTATCGGTGGATCTGTTCATAAATTTTAGCTTCATATTATGAAGAATTGCATTTGCATATTATTGCACAGCATCAGATGCTTACGAACAGTGAATATAAATAACTATATAAAGTGTTTTAATTATCTGCCCAACTTTACCGCTCAACAACCGATTCAATATGCGCAGACAATATAGTTCAAATTCTCAAGAATCGTTCGATAGAGCAATGTATCTTAAGATTATAATCGATTTTTTGTACTTCCTGGTAATCGCCGACGCTGGCGATAGGAACACCTTGCAGATGCCTAGATCGCATCACTGGTTGCGGTTCAGAGAACCAGGGCTTTTCTTGGGGAATTGGAAAACAACGCCAAGAATTACTTATCCAAGAAATTGTGTTTTGTTTATTTAATATGCATCCAGGGATGTATTGTAGCTATTATAATGTATTAGGGATATTCTAACTCTTTAATACTCTGTGATGTTCCCTGTCTTACGCTCTGCAGAAGCACCTCGACGGTTTTTCTTCTTTTGCCGGGATTGCGATCTTTTTGGTTCCCCGACAAGTTCGTTCTTCGTTCCAAAGATCCACGTGTATCAAATTATTACTTTATCTATCATTATCAGAGTGCATGATCAGTCTGGACGACTTACAACGTCCACTAGACTTGTCAATAGTGTCACGACAGGGCTGGTCTAGATTATTGAGGCGAAAGTAAAGAATGATTTGAAGTGGTGTTGGAATACAACACAAAGATACACATATCAGACCAGAAAATAGATACGTAGCATGCAAATTTCAAATACCAATTAAAGATATGGCATCTCCTGCAACGTGAGGCGTATTGAGACTTCAAATTTGGTGTTCAACATGCCGAAGGCGCATTTTAATTATAAATTATATGATTATAAATCTATTAGCATTAGCATTTTTTAAACGGGGCCCATTATCACATATATCATTAGCTACCCATCAATCCGAAGGATTGGTTGGAATTCATGTTGCAATTTATTGAAATTTGGATGTAAACATGTAAAAAAATCTAAAAATAATGTATAATAATGTAAATTAACAAACGATTTCAATATCTGCCATGCTGCAATTCATGAAAGCATACTGATCCAATGCATATAGCTAATCAGTTGTTCTTTAAATATATATCAATCTTGTCATACTTGACAGTAATGTATAAATGTGCTATCAGATCGACTCGAAAAATCTCCAAAAGAATAAAATATTATATTTCTTTTTATTAAATAGCCGAAATATTACGAAGCAATACGATGAAGTACGAAAGAAATGAGAAACATGCGCATCCTTGAAATTTGAATTGGCTGACATGAAAGTAGAATGATATGAGAAACCTGTAAGCAAACTATAAAAAAGTGTAATACCGTTTGTACTCAATAGGTTCCAGCACTTCCTGGACCGTGAATATTGCTCAAAAACGATTCCCCTCAAATACCCTTACAATTCTTTATTTCCTATACAGTTGCAAATGTCTATTTATATTAGTCTATGGTACTTCTGTCATGTTGACTTATTTATTTAATAGTATATCAATCACGAGTCGTGACAGGGGTATTTTATTTAGTTTTATCTTGTGCTACTGAAGATGGGGGCATAGCCCTTGAAATGTAAATCTAGCTACTTAATGCTTGTTACGGTATTTAGGTGATATTTTATACTACGATTTAATTAATATTATAATTTCATTTTATCAAGTATACGATAGTATAGAATATCACCCAAATACCGTAACTTAAATGGGGGCATAGCCTTCGAAATGTACATCATAGCTACTTAATGCTTTAAGTTACGGTATTTGGGTGATATTCTATACTATTATCTAACACCGTAGTGTTAATTTATAAAAATTATACAATCTCACGAATTTAATATATTTTCTTTTAACTTAAATAGTTGTGCATCCGGGTGTTTAATAATGTGTTATATTCTAGAAGTGGCCTGTATATGTATTTTATTAATACGTTTTATATTTATTGTTAAGTATTACTTTGTATTTTGTGTTATGTATCACTCTGTATTGTGCCATATTATGCATAGTATTGTTATTGATACACAATAGCAGTGTTATCAATATTTAATTTATAGATAATTATTTACTTATAATACAAGCTGCTTGTTATTTATTTTTGGAATGAACTTTCAAAAATTAATATAAATATAGTAGCAACTAGTTGCTTCTGAAATTTTATTATCATATTACCTATTATTATATACTTCTCTTTTCGTATTATTGATTTTAGATAATTTTTTTAGAATTTATAATTATTTATAACCCTTAATTTAAATTTCCCGCTACTTTTTATATTCCATGTCATGAATAAATTATTACTTTTTATAAGTTCAGTGCTTAGTTGCACCAAAGAATCAATGCAAATATATTGATTCTAAACGGTTTATCACTTTTCTGATGCGCGCACACACACACACACACACACACACACACACACACACACACACACACACACACATATAAATGTTATATATATATATATATATATAATTACGTTAAAATTAAATTATATTTTCAGTAGAAGTAAAATGTTTTTTTAAATCCGCTTTCATTAATTGTTAATATTTTCTTTAAAAATATTATGGATATTATTAACAATAAAAGTCAATAAGGTTACTATGCACATAATACATGCTCTTTTATGAATATTTAGTATGAATGCGAACACGAATAAGTACAAACATGAATATGAGTGGCCGATGTATTCACATTAACACAGCCGTGGTAATGTGAATGTTTGCACCGTGGGGCCGTGGTATAGTCGTGAGACTGACGACACCACGGAGTTGTGGGTTCGAATCCCGCTCCGATCGGAATATTTTCTTGAGAAAAAATCCCCACCGGACCAAGACGTTATGATTGTTGCCACTCAGGTCTTCCCTGAAGTGTCCATATATGTGTATGAGCTGGCAATAGTAATTACGGCAACGTAGGGCCATTAGCGATGGGAGAGCTTTCAGCGCCCATTCTTTAAAAAAATTACCACATTATTAAATTAAAGAGTATATATATATAACATTTTAATATTGAAGAATAATACTATATTATAATGAAGAAATTTATCGCCATTCATTCCAATATTCTTAAACCCTGTATTTGCGATTTATGTATAAATGTAATACATAAAATCATATTTCTAGAAATGTACATAAATTCGATATGAGGTAGACAGGTAGTTACGGTAAGAATAACTTTCTTTTATTTGTGAGAGTTGCTAGTATTCATTGTATCTGCCGGTTCGATATGAAGCATCATCTTCTTTTTCCTTCTTGATTTAATTATAAAACTGTTAATTTCTATAGATTGCTCGGTGCTACGAACATAATCGTTAACAGAATCTCATTTGCTGGAGAGCGTAATAACCTTGCAGCCTTACTGAATTTGAATAAAGATAAATATATGTATTTTTTTTACATTCTATAAGTATTTTACAAATTATCACTACGGTGTTAAATTATAATATAGAATATCACCCAAATACCGTAACAAGCATTAAGTAGCTAGATGTACATTTCAAGCGTTATGCCCCCATCTTCAGTAGCACAAGATAAAACTAAATAAACTACCTCTGTCACGAATCGTGACTGATATACTATCAAATAAATAAGTCAACATCGAATAAATATGATTCTGATGATTCTGACGATACTAACGGAAGAGAATGTGACAAGAATGACGCTTATTACAAGAAATACCAACGATGTGAAGAAAAGGTATTCAGGTAACTTCTCACACATCTAAATCATGCGCAATTAATTCAGAGCATCTTTAAATTAAAGATGTTTTAAAGAATTAAAGCAAGTTAAAACTATAATTAAGCGACGCTATGCACAAATAGACATGTAATTGTAATTCAATACAGTTTGAATGATTATGTAATAAAATAGAGATACAAAAATTGCAATGGATGTAGTTTGTAGTTTCACTTCATTTTATTTATATTTTATTTTATTTCAGTGATAAATTTATTGTATGAACGTTGCGAATAAATTCGCCTATTTACTACACTATGGACTTGGCTTTAATGGATTTGAAATCTTCCAATGAAACGTTGCTATGTATGCTTCAAAAATATATCGCTGAGAATCTTTCACATGAAGCATATTGCAATGTTATATATCCGAGAAAGCTCTATGCAGGCATCGTTGCAGTTTACATGCGTAAGTTCTTAGATATGTAGCTGAAGCCTTACACTAAATAAGTTATTGCTACAAGCGCAGGATATATACGTGGAAAATGCCAGGAGATATAGGGAGGTATCAGATAGATTACATACTGGTTAAAGAGAGGTTTAGGAACCAGATTAAGAATTGTAAGAGTTACCCTGGAGCAGATATTGATAGTGACCATAATTTAGTAGTCCTGGACTCAGAGGTCAAATTCAAGAAATTACAGAAGTCTAAACAGGTCAGAGTAGATGTCGATAGATTAAAATTAGCTGATGTATGTGAAAAGTACAAGCAGAAAGTAGAAATCATGGCTAATGGAACATCTAGGAGCGACATAGATTGCGAATGGAGGGAAATCAGAAATGGGTTAACTACAGCAGCAAATGAAGTATTAGGCACAAAGAAAAGGGCAGGTAGGAGGGAATGGATCACGGAAGAAATAGTTGAAATGATAGAAGCAAGAAGGAAAATTAAAATAGGAAACACAGAAGCAGGACAGAAAAAATATAAGGAACTAAGGAACTTAATTAATAGGAAATGCAAGCTAGCGAAAGAAGAGTGGATAAAAGGAAACTGTGAGGATATTGAGGAGGATATGAGAAGAGGTAAAGTAGATTTGCACTACAGGAAAATTAAGTCACATTTTTCTAAAGTAAAACCAAAGGGTAACATTATATGTGATAAGCAGGGTAAGGAACTCACAGAAAATAAGGAAAAAGCTAGAAGATGGAAGGAGTATCTTGAAGATTTATATAAAGGTAGGCAGGACATGGAGGAGCTAGAAAGTGTGGAACAGATAGATGAGGATGACTTAGGTCCTAGCATACTTAGGTCAGAGTTTTATAGAGCATTAAATGATTTACGGAATAACAAAGCAGCGGGGATTGATATGATACCAGCCGAATTAATAAAACACGCAGGGGAAAAATGCAGGAGCGATTATACAGGTTAGTTTGTAAAATATATGAGAAGGGAGAAGTACCACAGGATTTTCAGCGTAGTAGAATAGTAACAATGCCGAAGAAAATAGGAGCTAATCTGTGTGAGAACTATAGGACCATTAGCCTACTATCACATGCATCGAAGATATTGTTAAAGATTATTTATAGGAGATTAGAAAATAAAGTAGAGGAAAGGCTAGGAGAAGATCAGTTTGGTTTTAGGAAAAACAGAGGGACGAGAGAGGCGATTCTAGCACTAAGAACGGTAGTAGAAAAAAGAAAGAGGGTAGGAAAGGTAACTTGCATAGCTTTTGTAGATTTAGAAAAGGCATTTGATAATGTAGATTGGGACATAATGTTTAGAATTTTAAAAGAAACGGGTATAGATTATAAGGATAGGAGAATAATTTTTAATTTATATAAACACCAAACTGCCTTAGTTAGAATTGAGGGGGAAGAAGAGGTAGCAAAAATAGGGAAGGGAGTTCGGCAGGGATGTACACTCTCACCGTTATTATTTAATCTATATATAGAAGATGCAATAAACAAAGTAAAAGAAGAGTATAGTGTAGGTGTGAATGTACAGGGAGAGAAAATATATATGCTGAGATGCGCCGACGATATAGCTATATTGGAAGAAAGCGAAAAGAATTTAGAAAGGGTATTGAATGGTATGCAGGCAGTATTGACTAGGGATTTTAACATGAAAATAAATATAGGTAAAACTAAAGTGATGAGGTGTGACAAAAAGGAATGCAGTAGAAAAATGAGGATCTCAATAGGAGATAATAGAATCGAAGAAGTGTCAGATTTTTGTTATTTAGGCAGTAGAATCACAAAAGATAATCGAAGCAAGGTAGATATAAAGTGTAGGATAGCACAGGGTAGGAAGGCATTCGTAGAAAAAGAACAGATTTTAAGATCAAATATTGACTTGGGTATTAGAAAAAGATTACTGAAGGTATATGTTTGGAGTGTAGCACTGTACGGGTGTGAGGCGTGGACTATAGGAAAGGAAGAGAAGCGTAGATTAGAAGCACTTGAAATGTGGTGTTATAGGAGGATGATGAGGATTGGTTGGGAAGATAAAGTAACAAATGAAGCTGTACTAGAGTTAGTAGGGGAGAAGAGAAGTATCTGGAGAGTGTTACAGCGTAGGAGAGACAGATTAGTAGGGCATATTCTTAGGCATGGGGGGATTATGCAATTGATCATAGAAGGTAGAGTGGAGGGAAAGAGAGGGGTTGGTAGGCCTAGATTGGGGTATGTGAGTCAGATAGTTGAAGACGTTGAGATGAATAGCTATAGGGAGATGAAGGGATTAGCTCAGGATAGATCGGCATGGCGTGCTGTTTCCAACCAATCTTTAGGATTGCGGACTCTTTAACTAATTAGTCGTTGCAGCATACTTTTATGTAGCTCCTCAGCGACAACTCGAAAAACATTACTACATATTTCATATATAGGTAATAAAAGTGAAATAAGTTAATAATAATAATAAATCATTTATTTTCGAATTGGTAATTACATGAAATAAGAATCATTCAGTATATTTAAAATTAAGATTTCTAAAAGGGAAAATGGCACATATTTAGATTGCCCGTGTAAGAACGGGCATCTGTACTTCCATATGGCCTTAAAATAGTATAATAAATAATGCTATAAGCACATATTATAATAAATTATTATTATTATTATTACATATGACTATATTGTATTCTAAAAAAAAAAAAAAATGTAAAGTACATAAGCGCGATGTAGGAATAGAATTATCTGTAAGGTAATGACATTATCATAAAAATTCATATTTGCTGTTATTTGTCACATAGGTTGCATAGGTGTACTATGTGTAACCACACGTGACTAAAAACTTACAGGCGCAGACAGGAATTAAGAAATCTTAGATTGAAATATTAACATTTTGCAGCATTGTTGCTATTTTTACATTTGTATTCACACAAATATAATAACGTGATGAATTTAACTCTACTTATTTAACTTTTTTTGTTTAATAATGTGGTTTTGGTTAAAAACATTCGCTTTCAAATTATATATTTCTGAACCTGTTTTTTTTTTTTAAGAATAAAAAACTTATGTACAAGGAAACAGATTAATATAACATATATTTAACATGAAGGTAAACATTGCTGTTAACGGTTAGTATAGTGCAATACAAGTTGCATAGTTCACAAACTCATGACTAGTAGAATGGAATATATTTACAGAGAAATTATATTAATTCTACTTTCACACAGTTCCCACTTTCACAGAAAAATTAAAATCATGTCATAAAATCATGTTTTATCCCACATAAAATTTTGATTTCTTTATACCAGTATATTTTAGAAATTTATGTGCTCGATTCGGTCGCCCATATTATGACTGGCCCAGATGACTAGCTCAATTCCATGCGATACTTCGCAAAACTAATAACATGCTTCACAACAATACCAGTTTAAAAAAAATCATATTAGTTCGTCCGTCAAATGTATTCTAGGTTAAAATAAGGCCGGTTTACTTGGCACTTATTCTTCGAATATGGCATGCGGCATTGCTCTCGCAACGTTATGAGCCGGTCCGCGATGTAGTAAGTGGCGGCAGTGCCCATTTGCACCAGACAACAGCCGTTAATAGCCTACTTGCGCCACGAATGAAGGGTTAAGGATTAGCGCGATATAATTCCACGCTTGTAATATACTGCATAATATTGTTTATAGCTGTGTGTATATCTCTGTATAATATCCACAGTTTAATAAGCTGAACTTATTCAAAACTCGGTAACAGTTTTTAAAAATATTGGTTACTTCAATTGTGTTACAATTATATATATATATATATATATATATATATATATATATATATATATATATATATATCTATAACATCATTTATTGACAGATCATAATCATAATCATAACATAATCATAACAGATATATTCAGTTACATAACTATTAATATTTTAATAATTTATATGTTGCTCCGGATAATGAACAACTAGGTACGACTTTTATTGTTACCATAATGTTTTAATTGTTCCTTTCAATATTCAGCTACGATTGACTGCATGTTAAATGTACTAACGCAACTATTTCGAAGACAAAATTATATTATTTTATACGAAATATTATTTTATATAAAATACCTACCTACAAATAATGTAAATAAATACATCAAAATAAAAAGTTTTGAATTATAGAAATCAGAAAAGATTTACAAATAATATTCCATTCTTTAAAATGTTCTTATTTATAAAAAAAACCAACTATATTATATAACGTGAAAATTCAAGCAAATTCTCCAAATTTAGTGTCTATCAGAAACTAACAGATACATACAATATTACAAAGTGTATGTGTATATATGTACATCGTCTTAAGGCTGGGTTAACGGAGCAGAGCCAACGTGATCGGAGTGGCAGAAATTGGCATTTTTACAGTTTTCTATTTTTCATAGGTTTGTTCTCGCAGAACACTGTGATGTACACATATATATACCAACAATATTGCTTCATACATTTAGGAATTCAAATGTTATCGCTGGAGTATTATATTACATACAGTGCAGGAGTGTTTATGAGCATCATGTACAGGTTGTAAACTATCACAATAAATGAAATTTTATTCGAAGCGCCCGTTGTCACTACAAAAATAAATAAATCCACACATAATCGGTAATATTGCAGTGTTATATTGAATAAAAAATTTGGAAATAATGTACTAAAAATTAGACTTGCCTCCTCAACCATTTAGAATAAAATAAAAAGAAATCATTTTAGCTTATTCGTTTATTTTTAAAAACAGAATCGATAATAACAGATAATAAACGAAAGATATCTATTTTAAGGTTTTACTAATGTATATTTTCAAACATGGCTGTCTGTTGAGCCACCCTGTATACAACATTTGATTGCTCGTCTGAGCAACCTCTTATCTGAATCTAATTATAAGCAGATGGTACGGAAGAATGATTCTTTGTATTTTGATAGTATTCTATCTTTTTTGGTGAATGTTGTTTGCAACATAATTATAATTGTGGATGATGAATTATTCTAATTTATTTATTGTAGTTAGGTGCCCAATATGTATAACAAACTTGTTACATCCAATTCTCAACATCTTCCAGCCCTTACATATATTTTATTAATTTCTTAGCAAGTTAACTATATTTGTGAAATACACTGAAACAACATTCTCCGTTTTTATCTTATTATATTTTACCAAACTGAAAACAGTAATATAGAAAGATTTTCGCATTTAGTGCTATATGTAGTGCAAGCAGTGTTGCCACCTTTCCAATATTGTTCGCCCGGACAAATTTTAGCGATTAAAAAAAAACACCTTTGTATATAACGTTATTTTTTATTAATTTTTATGTAAGTCCATATAAATATATATAAGGAAATTTTGGGACACCCGGACAAGTGGGAACACTCCAAACTCTTCGACATATTGTAACCTCACGTCGAATGTTTATTATATGATAGTATATCTATATTCTACTGTATAATCATATTCTGGCTATTCTATTACATTCTGTAACAAATCTAGGTATAGTAGTGTTTTTCGTTAGTGGACAGCCGCAGGTAGGTCTTCTCGCGTACTTAGGATAACAAAATATAGGCATCATGTTTATTGTACCCCGTATCATAAGCTCGTTACCTCTCACAATAGGTATCCAATAAATTTCAATTACCTTTACGATTACCTGCGGCTGTCCACTAACGAAAAACATTACTATATACTCGCACTTGAAAATGAGTATTGCCATTGTTTAAGTAATATATAGTATATATTACTTAATATATATATAGTATATATATATATATATAATGGCATAGGGACATTTGTCTCATCCATACATCTCTATCATAATATATATGCTTCTTTCTCTTACACCAATCTCTTATGCACTATAATGATGACTGGTTGGCAGCGCTTTCGAAGTACAATAGCTGAAACTATTTTCAAAACAAAAAACAGCTGCTTCTCGACCACATGTATGCAGAACAGCGTTGCCTGATCTTAACATAGTCATTACTATATCTATATTGTAAGATACCAAGTTATCAAGTAAATAACGACCAAGCCATGATATGCAAGAAAATTTAAATGCGTATTTTAGATAAACGAGACGCTTTAAGGAGACGTTATTTAATATTATTTATATATAATTGAAGGAAAGGAACTTCAATAAATGAAAACATTTTTATTTCTTACTATCCAATATTAAGCATAAAATAGAATCGTAACTATTTTGATATAATGACTAATTGATATGCATGTTCAATTGAAGAGTATACCGAAAAAAATATTACAAAACGAAATTCTAAAATTCGATTAAAACAATTCAAATTCAGTCAATTTCATGTTTATACCATAAGGTTCATGTTAATGTTTTTGATGAAATTTCATCTACGTTTCAAAGAAGTCTAATATGGATAATAAGCAAAGATCTTTAACACATATATTGTCATTATGATTTGTATCTATTATCTAAACTCTCCAAATAGATTGACTTATTATGGTATAAGTACTCAAGGGATCAACTCAACTTTTTTTTCATAGTGGTCATCTGCATAAATATGTCACCTATTTATGCAGATATCTTACAATTATATATAAGTAGTCGTAGTACAAAACCATCATCATCCAACGATGGATTTGAAATCTCGTTTTGTTAATCTACCTTGTTATTTCTACCTATTTCTATTTCTACCTATTCTACCTATTTCTACCTATTTCCACATTGTTAACAGAAATAATAATATTACAGATATAATTGCAACCGAGCGTTTAAACTCATAACCCCATAAGTTGTACATACTACGCCATAAAAATTTTGGAATGGCAGTATCCATTGCCGTGACGAACATTTAACGAAATTTGCATTGCTATGGAATTTTGCGAGTTATATCATTGGTTAGAAAATATTGCTAGTAAATTACAGATATTACTAATGGGCATATTAAGACTTGCTACACGGAGCCCTGCACGGTCATACCCCAGAATATCGCAGAATAACGATAGCTAGTTTATCTACTCTGGAACGTGATGTACGAGGTGTGTTTAAAAAGTAATGAGACTGTTTCAATAAAACTCTTTATTTATTTTATATTTACAATTCAACCTTATCACCTTCAAAATAGTTCCCTTCGAGGTCACACAGCGTCGGAGACGTTGCAGCCACTGCTCATAGCAGTGTTGGAAGTCGTTAAGTGGGATCGAACGAAGTTGGTCCGTCACGGTTTTCTGAATGACGTTTATAGTGCCAAATTGATGTCCCTTGAGTTGAATTTTCAACTTGGGAAAAAGGAAGAAGTCACAGGGTGATAGATCTGGTGAGTAGGGGAGCTGAGGAAGCACTGAAATTCCTTTTTGTGTCAAAAATTGCCTAATAGAGAGTGCTGTGTGACAAGGTGCGTTGTCATGATGCATCATCCAACTTTCAGATATGCTTGGTCTGACTCGAAGAACTCTTTTCCTTAGTCTCTCGAGAACTTCTTGGTAAAACTGCTGATTGACAGTTTGCCCCGGGGGCACAAACTCCTTATGAACAAATGACTGTCGAAAAAGCAAATGAGAATTGTTTTAATCTTGGATTTGGTCATCCGTACTTTCTTCGGACGTGGTGAGTCGGGGGTGTGCCACTCCTGACTTTGGCGTTTCGTTTCAGGGTCGTATTCAAGTGCCCAGGATTCGTCACCTGTGATCACGTTTTTTAGAAAATCTTTGTTAGTTTCAATGTTCTGCAGAAGATCTGAACACACAGCTATCCGATGTTGTTTTTGCTCAGGTGTCAGGATTTCGGGAACCATCTTCGAACACACCTTTCGCATGCCCAAATCCTGGGTTAACATGTTGTAGACAGTGGCAATGTTCAAATTCAATTGACTGCTGATCATTCTGACAGTCATTCATCGATCAGACATCACAAAAACTCGCACTTTTTCCAAATTTTCGCCGGTTTTTGAACTGCGCGGTCGTCCTTTCCGATTTTCATCAATAACGTTTTCACGTCCTTCTAAAAAGGCCTTGTGCCACCTAAGAACTTGAGCTTTCGATAAGACCTGCTCCCCATATGCTAGCGTCAATTTTTGAAAAGTTTCCGTTGTGGTTTCGGCATGTTTGACACAAAACTTTATCGCATAACGTTACTCAAATCTTGTTACGTCCATTTCCGTGACACACTTAAAAAACTAGCTTCACAAGAACACGTAGTAAAAAAAGTGCAGTAGCAGTGGGTAGTGGAGACTTCTACTGGAGGTAGATCAAATGTTTATCTAAATTGTTAACTGGCGGAAAACTTTCAATATTGCCAAATCACGCACTGTGCATGCGTTCTCTTCTATTTTTTTTTTGAAACATAATTTAATATTTGAACAGATCCATTCTTTATGCGACTTTAATATATAATCAAATAATTTAAAGACCATTTCATCGTACTAAGGTATCTAAAGCTTGATAAGTAATAGTTCTTATGAACACATACGCATTTATGGTAAATAAAATAATTACTTGTAAAAGATTCTAATTATAGTAATTTATTGGGGTCGATATGCATTTAAAATTATAATTTGGTATGGACTATGCATTACGATATCTTAAGTATATAAGCGGTAGTCAAATGGGTGCAAAGGGGTCAAATTATTGATCTACATTCCTGTAAAATTTTTGATTATTTTTTTCAAATACTGGGCAATGTATTCTATGTTGAATAGAATTTCTCTTTTCCATTGTTTCTTCGATTTATATTGTGTAGGTAAGAGATCGTGAGCCCCTTGCCACAAAACCGTCGGGGGACGGAGATCCCCCGTGCCCCCCCCCCAATTTCACCCCTGCCTATAGATCTATGCAATGTGTCTGCTAGCTACCTGTATTAATAAAGTGTTCGATCTTAGGTCGAGAACCGCTCAGTAAATAAGGTATCTATTCCTTTCTATATAGTTAAACCAAACTTATAGTCTTATAGCCAAACTTCATATCTCATTTATATTAGATGCAAGCACCATCTGTAGGGAAGAGTTCGTCGGGACCAGAGGTTTAGTTCAGCTTAAGGTGCTCAAGATTCTTTTGTTTGCGTAGCGATGTTGATCATCTTTCCAAGCCATTTAGTCCATAACCAAATGTGGCAAGAAGTATGTTATTTAAACCTCGTATTAATTCTTTAGTATTTTCAGTGTATTATAATTGAATTTACAATTGTGAATGAATTTTGTATTAGCTGAGGTCAGTGTTATATTATATTTTTGATCAAATCGTATATATTTTTGAAAAATAATAAACAGGTGACCACAAAGCTAGTGTTCATTCATACATAATCCAGATATCCATCAGGCATCTGCCGTAAGACAAAGAGTTTCGATACTTTATTATACTAAGTAGGAGACTAGGCAATATAAAATGTCAAACCAAGTAAAATCTACCAGGTATGTATCGTAGAAAGAGTCGGAACTGCTTGCCCAATCTAAAATAAATACATATTTGATAATTTGTAAATTAGTAAAAACTCAAATTTAAAAATTTGCTACTCTATTACATCATTATTAAAAAAATTTGAAATTATTCTACAATCACCCAAATTCGTAAAGATTTGATGTCGTACTTGGCAATGTCGCACTCTGGCATATTAATATTTAGTTTTCCGTAAAGTTCAGTAAGGATACGATAAAATAAACATAGAATATTCGTAATGTTTCATTATAAAATTTGGATTCATTTTTATTGTACTCTTCTGTACATATTGTAGACCTAAAACTATTTTTAGAATGTCGACTTTTCAACCTTATAAAAGTGTACAAATTTTCAGACATGATAATTCTTATTTAGACAGGAAGTCGTTCTTATTTGACTATCCTCTATGTTTTTGTTTTCGTAGAATCATTCAAAACGAATTGATTCTTATCTATCAAATAGGTACACCTTCTTTAAATACTATGAAAATAATGTCGTGATTTTAACTGTACCAAAATGCGGCAAATTATTTCAAGCGATATTTTCTTATTTTATTTTTATGCGTTTTTAGATATCGAAAACGTAAAGCACATTCAGAATTGTGCAAACGCAGTCAACGGCGTCGCTTAATCGAAGAATCTACGCGATTCAGCTTAAATTATACCATAATTCAAAGTGAAAATAATTATAATAATCAGAATCAAATTGACAGTAATTTAGAAGTTGTTGGGCTTAATACCAAGATAGGAAACGTAGATTCAGACATGTTACAATCAGCTTTAGAGTCAGAAAAAAAAATGTTAAAGATATTGTAACATTTACTAATAACAAGATAGAGAACATTACGCTTAATAATGGCGGGATGGAGACTACCAACACATTTAAAAGTAAGTAAATATTCGAATGTTTATTATATGATAGTATATCTATATTCTACTGTATAATCATATTCTGGTTATTCTATTACATTCTGTAACAAATCTAGGTATACTCGCACTTGAGTATAGTATAATCGTATACTCAAAACTAGTCGCGTCATTAAAAATATTTTTTCATGGCATCAAAATAGAGTAGTTGTTTGTATTGCCTGTTTTATTTAACAAAAATTCAACAAATCTGTGTTTTGAATTAGATCAAAGAAAAAAAAACAAATGGAAAACCCATTTAGAAACAATTGGGAAATATGAATATAATAAGTTATGGATTATAAAAGATATTGATATATATTCTCTTTATAATAAAATGTTTAATAAATTGTATTATCTTTTTTTGTCATGAACTCAGCCTACTTCATTCAATATAATTTTTATCTATGGAAAAAAAAATGCAATAAAGGCTGAACTAATTTAATGCCTCTAAACATACAACTATTATCCTATCATATTTCAATCCTTGATAAATTCTGCTTGAGTTGCAAGTCGTACACATTGACGGTATATACTATATAGTTAGTTAGTTAAAGAGTCCGCAATCCTAAAGATTGGTTGGAAACAGCACGCCATGCCGATCTATCCTGAGCTAATCCCTTCATCTCCCTATAGCTATTCATCTCAACGTCTTCAACTATCTGACTCACATACTCCAATCTAGGCCTACCTACCCCTCTCTTTCCCTCCACTCTACCTTCTATGATCAATTGCATAATCCCCCCATGCCTAAGAATATGCCCTACTAATCTGTCTCTCCTACGCTGTAACACTCTCCAGATACTTCTCTTCTCCCCTACTAACTCTAGTACAGCTTCATTTGTTACTTTATCTTCCCAACCAATCCTCATCATCCTCCTATAACAACACATTTCAAGTGCTTCTAATCTACGCTTCTCTTCCTTTCCTATAGTCCACGCCTCACACCCGTACAGTGCTACACTCCAAACATATACCTTCAGTAATCTTTTTCTAATACCCAAGTCAATATTTGATCTTAAAATCTGTTCTTTTTCTACGAATGCCTTCCTACCCTGTGCTATCCTACACTTTATATCTACCTTGCTTCGATTATCTTTTGTGATTCTACTGCCTAAATAACAAAAATCTGACACTTCTTCGATTCTATTATCTCCTATTGTGATCCTCATTTTTCTACTGCATTCCTTTTTGTCACACCTCATCACTTTAGTTTTACCTATATTTATTTTCATGTTAAAATCCCTAGTCAATACTGCCTGCATACCATTCAATACCCTTTCTAAATTCTTTTCGCTTTCTTCCAATATAGCTATATCGTCGGCGAATCTCAACATATATATTTTCTCTCCCTGTACATTCACACCTACACTATACTCTTCTTTTACTTTGTTTATTGCATCTTCTATATATAGATTAAATAATAACGGTGAGAGTGTACATCCCTGCCGAACTCCCTTCCCTATTTTTGCTACCTCTTCTTCCCCCTCAATTCTAACTAAGGCAGTTTGGTGTTTATATAAATTAAAAATTATTCTCCTATCCTTATAATCTATACCCGTTTCTTTTAAAATTCTAAACATTATGTCCCAATCTACATTGTCAAATGCCTTTTCTAAGTCTACAAAAGCTATGCAAGTTACCTTTCCTACCCTCTTTCTTTTTTCTACTACCGTTCTTAGTGCTAGAATCGCCTCTCTCGTCCCTCTGTTTTTCCTAAAACCAAACTGATCTTCTCCTAGCCTTTCCTCTACTTTATTTTCTAATCTCCTATAAATAATCTTTAACAATATCTTCGATGCATGTGATAGTAGGCTAATGGTCCTATAGTTCTCACACAAATTAGCTCCTATTTTCTTCGGCATTGTTACTATTCTACTACGCTGAAAATCCTGTGGTACTTCTCCCTTCTTATATATTTTACAAACTAACCTGTATAATCGCTCCTGCATTTTTTCCCCTGCGTGTTTTATTAATTCGGCTGGTATCATATCAATCCCCGCTGCTTTGTTATTCCGTAAATCATTTAATGCTCTATGAAACTCTGACCTAAGTATGCTAGGACCTAAGTCATCCTCATCTATCTGTTCCACACTTTCTAGCTCCTCCATGTCCTGCCTGCCTTTATATAAATCTTCAAGATACTCCTTCCATCTTCTAGCTTTTTCCTTATTTTCTGTGAGTTCCTTACCCTGCTTATCACATATAATGTTACCCTTTGGTTTTACTTTAGAAAAATGTGACTTAATTTTGCTGTAGC
Source organism: Leptodirus hochenwartii (assembly GCA_947310635.1). Classification (NCBI taxonomy): domain Eukaryota; kingdom Metazoa; phylum Arthropoda; class Insecta; order Coleoptera; family Leiodidae; genus Leptodirus; species Leptodirus hochenwartii. Next base: position 6,685,147 of record OX371186.1, read on the forward strand.
CCAAATCTACTTTACCTCTTCCAATATTCTCCTCAATATCCTCACAGTTTCCTTTTATCCACTCTTCTTTCGCTAGCTTGCATTTCCCATTAATTAAGTTCCTTAGCTCCTTATATTTTTTCTGTCCTGCTTCTGTGTTTCCTATTTTAATTTTCCTTCTTGCTTCTATCATTTCAACTATTTCTTCCGTGATCCATTCCCTCCTACCTGCCCTTTTCTTTGTGCCTAATACTTCATTTGCTGCTGTAGTTAACCCATTTCTGATTTCCCTCCATTCGCAATCTATGTCGCTCCTAGATGTTCCATTAGCCATGATTTCTACTTTCTGCTTGTACTTTTCACATACATCAGCTAATTTTAACCTATCGACATCTACTCTGACCTGTTTAGACTTCTGTAATTTCTTGAATTTGACCTCTGAGTCCAGGACTACTAAATTATGGTCACTATCAATATCTGCTCCAGGGTAACTCTTACAATTCTTAATCTGGTTCCTAAACCTCTCTTTAACCAGTATGTAATCTATCTGATACCTCCCTATATCTCCTGGCATTTTCCACGTATATATCCTGCGCTTGTGATTCTGAAAAAGCGTGTTTGCTACCACTAGCTTATTCCTAATACAAAACTCTACCAATCTATCCCCTCTATCATTACGTGTTCCTATTCCATATTCTCCTACTATTGAAACTTCCTTTCCCTTACCTACTGCGGCATTCCAATCTCCGATTACAATTAGATTATCCTGTCCTTTAACGTTTGCTAACCTAGATTCAATCTCCTCATAAATGGATTCTACCTCCTCATCATCGTGACTTGAAGTTGGCTATATATAGTATAAATATATATAGTATTTATACTATATATACGAATATATAGTATAAACTATATATTCGTACCGATCGGCGCACAAACATAAACTCCAATCACTATCTAAAAATAATGCCATCTACCACTAAAATGCTGTACTACACCGACTGGATTGTCTTATATATATAAAATTACAATGTTAATTTTGAAGGATAATAACTCCCTTATTTGTGGAAATATTTCTGAGTTATAAGAAATTAACGACTTTGTGAATAATTGTCAAGTACCCCCACTTTTTAAAATTTTATTAAATATTTTCAAAAAAGAATTAATAAAAATAATAATATTTTTTTCAAAAAAGTGAGCCGCCTATTCCCTGGATACCATAATTGGAAATATAGCCACAAAATATTGTTTGCATATTCCCAGTCGTTTTCTCAAAATTATCACTGAAATTTTTTCTGTACCTTTAGCGCAGCCTTAATGCTTTGAGTTACGGTATTTGGGTGATATTCTATATTTATTTGTATTGTTTAAATTTTATGAATTTTTAAACGTATTTTTATTCATATCGAAATTTGAATGCAGCTAATTTACAGATAACTGCTTGATAATATAATAAATGATATTAGCATAAGATTCGACTTATAGTACAGATTATAGAATTTTTATAACTAGAACATCAATTTAAATCTATATCGCGCATGTATTGACGTAAATTATATTTGCAATAACGTAAATTATGTTTTTCAAAAACGATATTTATTTGTTTTTATTACTACAACACGTAAGTCTAGGTTAGTGCTTTCTCTGTGAATAGAATCAATAGAGTGATTATCAAATAATCATTAATCATAATCATCAAATTATCAATAATCAAATAGAGTGAGATCTGTCTTAGTTTCTTTTTATAACGTGACTTTTATCGAGGGTTGAGTTAAGACAATAGACATAGGGTACATTGGGGATGCAATATGGCAGTTGTATTAAAGTAGACTAAACATAAAGTAGACTAAACATTATTTATACAATATTGTAGTGGTATTATAGTGTATATATTAAATATTATTCGTATGTATTGGAAAAATGCCGCCCTTAATTTCATTCGCATCATGTAACTGTAAAATTTTGCATATTTATTTATTTTTTGATAAAAACATCACTAAAGAATGGTTTTTAATAAATTGGATTTAAATTATCTGCGAGCCATATACGAAAAAAATTTGACCGTGATTGCATTTTATTAAATGCAATTATATTCAACCAAATACAATTTTTCAATTCCATCTATCCACTAGTTTGAAAATAAAGTGTTTTGTACATAATATAAGAGTACATTTATTACCATCTTGCGGGAGGCTTACAAAGAATTTACTAAAACCTGGTATCCATACCTGCTATTTCTCAGTTTCCTTAACTCATACGGAAACCTTTTTTCGATAGATTGCATTCAATAGATTTGGATTCAGTAATTTGTGATTTCTTTTAAAATGTGTGTTTCACTAATTCAAAATATCTGTTATCATTATAATACAAAATAATACAATACAAAACTTCATAATATCTGAATACGTATAGACAGAGGATTCCGAATCGATTGCGCTGACTAACCATGTATAATTGTTTAAGATTTATGTCGTTTACTTTCTTAAGAATGAATAATTTTATCAAAATTTCTCTTTCCTCTGCTGCATTGTTATATCATAATTATTATTTATTTTAATTAGATCTGCCCGAAATGCCCATTTGGAAATGCCCGCGTGCTATACAAGACATGCTAGTAACAGTTCCTAAAAGTACAAGGCCTAAAATAGGTAAGTATTTATTATATATTATGGAGGACGTTGTAAACTAAATTGATACTAATTAAATTAAAACAACACACGAATAAATAAAGTAATGTAGTGGAATGGTTAGAGATGTTCACTTATTTTTTTGCACAAAAAATAACTATTACACTATTATACTCGCATTTAAAGTTTTTCTAACTGACAGTAAATAATAATATAATTTGAATGTATTTTTATAGATAATTTCCATAAACCTTCAACCATTTTACTAGGCTCCTATCGTAAAGATCACTAACTTTTATTTACAAACCACATTCGTTTATTACCCCACATTCTAATATTACTTAATTAGTGGTATTTAGTTTATAAGTATATAGCACTAAGAACGGTAGTAGAAAAAAGAATGGGGGTAGGAAAGGTAACTTGCATAGCTTTTGTAGATTTAGAAAAGGCATTTGATAATGTAGATTGGGACATAATGTTTAGAATTTTAAAAGAAACGGGTATAGATTATAAGGATAGGAGAATAATTTTTAATTTATATAAACACCAAACTGCCTTAGTTAGAATTGAGGGGGAAGAAGAGGTAACAAAAATAGGGAAGGGAGTTCGGCAGGGATGTACACTTTCACCGTTATTATTTAATCTATATATAGAAGATGCAATAAACAAAGTAAAAGAAGAGTATAGTGTAGGTGTGAATGTACAGGGAGAGAAAATATATATGTTGAGATTCGCCGACGATATAGCTATATTGGAAGAAAGCGAAAAGAATTTAGAAAGGGTATTGAATGGTATGCAGGCAGTATTGACTAGGGATTTTAACATGAAAATAAATATAGGTAAAACTAAAGTGATGAGGTGTGACAAAAAGGAATGCAGTAGAAAAATGAGGATCACAATAGGAGATAATAGAATCGAAGAAGTGTCAGATTTTTGTTATTTAGGCAGTAGAATCACAAAAGATAATCGAAGCAAGGTAGATATAAAGTGTAGGATAGCACAGGGTAGGAAGGCATTCGTAGAAAAAAGGAACAGATTTTAAGATCAAATATTGACTTGGGTATTAGAAAAAGATTACTGAAGGTATATGTTTGGAGTGTAGCACTGTACGGGTATGAGGCGTGGACTATAGGAAAGGAAGAGAAGCGTAGATTACAAGCATTCGAAATGTGGTGTTATAGGAGGATGATGAGGATTGGTTGGGAAGATAAAGTAACAAATGAAGCTGTACTAGAGTTAGTAGGGGAGAAGAGAAGTATTTGGAGAGTGTTACAGCATAGGAGAGACAGATTAGTAGGGCATATTCTTAGGCATGGGGGGATTATGCAATTGATCATAGAAGGTAGAGTGGAGGGAAAGAGAGGGGTAGGTAGGCCTAGATTGGAGTATGTGAGTCAGATAGTTGAAGACGTTGAGATGAATAGCTATAGGGAGATGAAGGGATTAGCTCAGGATAGATCGGCATGGCGTGCTGTTTCCAACCAATCTTTAGGATTGCGGACTCTAACTAAACGTTGAACCATAAAAGCACACTATGTATATTGTTGGGGAATTGATATTCATAAATACTTTAACGTGTGTTATAAAATTAGGTTAAAATATACATAGTTAAAGAAGTAAGACCCATTTCAATTGTGCGTTTATGGTTCACCATGTATATTTACAAATATTTCTAGAACTTTCTTGCGGCTCAAAATTCTAAATGAGTCTGCATCTTTTTACAATTCTATATAATTCGTTTAGGCATGAAATATCGATTCTTCGTAGGTGACCAACCCTGTATATAGAGAGCAAATGACATATTCAAGAGATATTTTTTTGTGATTATGACAATGGTCTGTAACTATCTACTGAAAATATTGGACAGTACTGCTAATTTTGACATAATTAAAATCGCGGTTAATAATTTATCCAAATGTTGAAATATTAAAACTTGAATTTAAACATATTTTGCAGATAATTCCTTATTAGAAGAATGCGCTATTATCGTGGCTGATAAGAATGGTACGTTTAGTACATCAATGCAAACTGTGAGTCCAATTACATCTACATCGGCATTTGCAACCTGTAAGTTACATACCTAATTTAAGGTATAATACAGGTTTTCAGAAAATTTTATAATTTTTTCTTCTTAAATGGTTACCAACGTTAATTGCATATATCAGTTAGTTAAACATTAGACAATTTGACATGACCGGACTTAATAATTATTTACCAACTTAAAAAATGAAATATTTATAGTATTGTATATAATATTTGAACTATAATAAGAATTGAATTAATTAATTTTGATTAATAACAGTTCTGTGACGTTAAAAAAATTGAATTTTTCACAACTCTTATTGCGGATGCATCATTAGAAGGTGGCGGCGAAATCATCATTAAAATGAGAATAGTCCACCTGCGCCCACATCGGCAGTTGCATTTTGTAAGCCATATAATATATAATATAGAATATCACCCAAATACCGTAACAAGGATTAAGTAGCTAGATGTACATTTCAAGCGCTATGCGCCCATCTTCAGTAGCACAAGTTAAAATTAAATAAAATACCTCTGTCACGAATCGTGATTGATATACTATCAAATAAATAAGTCAACATGACAGAAGTACATCAAAATTGGCATATAATATGACCTATAAATCTTTTAAAAACAATACAAATTAAAAATTACAAATTATAAATTAGCGACATTAACAAACATTAACAGCAAAAAATATTGGTTTGTGAAATCTAAAATAACCAACAATAAATAAATAAATAAATAAAATAATAATAATAAATCTACAAATAGTTCTTATTAAATAAATTAAATAGACGAGATGAAATTGGGCCCGAATCTAAATTCATTAAATTTGATTTAGATTTATGCATGTCTATACTTTCATAAGCATTTAATTCGGAATAATTTAAAACATTTTTAAGTAATTTAAGTGAACTAATTCGAAAGGATGACCTGATTCAAAAATATGCTCGGCGACAGCACTTCTATCTTTTCCATTTAATCTGAAATGAGCTAAATGCTCCTTAAATCTAGTTTCAATGGAAATTTTTATTTATTTTTGGTTATTTTAGATTTCACAAACCAAATTTTTTGCTGTTACTTGTTATTTTCGTTAATTTATAATTTGTAATTTGTATTGTTTTTAAAAGATTTATAGGTCATATTATATGCCAATTTTGAAGTACTTCTGTCATGTTGACTTATTTATTTGATAGTATATCAATCACGATTCGTGACACAGGTATTTTATTTAGTTTATCTTATGCTACTGAAGATGGGCGCATAGCGCTTGAAATGTACATCTAACTACTTAATGCTTGTTACGGTATTTGGGTGATATTCTATATTATAATTTAACACCGTAGTGCTAATTTTTAAAACATATAATATATGATTCTAAAAAGGTTCACCGCAGTATGTTATAATAATTCATATTAATACGACATAGAAGTATACAATACCGGGTGTGCAGCAGAACGTGAAATATAGCCTATTAGCATGGAACTTGTAACAAGTGCGGAAATTGAATTTCTTGTAACTTTTAGAGCAAAAGCAAAAAATTAAAATTAAAATTACGTATTAGTTGTTTATAACTAAATATTACTTTATTGAATATGTTAGAATTTGCTTGCAGAACTAGATATTTAGAAAATAAAATGCAGTGATTTATAAATCATATTGCCATGAAATAAAAATAAAATGTCAATTAGGTGGATAATCAAATTTGATTTATAAGAAATATTATAAATTGAAGTTTAAAAAAGCGAGGAGCGACGCCATGACTTTATCTATTTTTTTCAATTTGGTTGTAATTTCATAATTTTCTTCAGAAAATTGGGTCTAAAATTCTTATATGTTTGAAACACTGATATTTGAAATTTCCTCCGTTTCCGTCCTTTCATAAACATTTTAATTCTTAGAAAAATGGAAACAATCATCGCAACCAAAGCAAACATTAGAATAAAACAAAATTCGCGTTTCATAAAATAGCAAAATGGCTAAATTATTAGGCCATTTTGTTTTGTAGATATCTATTAAAGAGAAAATAATATTTTTGTTAGAACTCTTCGAACTATTATAAATTATAAATTGAAGTATAAACAACTTTTTATTCTTTTGCTTTTGAAATGTTACAGGAAAGCCAATCTTCACACTTTCTTCAGATCCCATGCTAATCGGTTATATTCCGCGTTCCGCTGCACACCCGGTATATCGCGCTATAGTATTTGGTTGAATTACTTGTTTTACATATTTCGCATGTATGTAGAAATATTAAAAAAGAATTTGACTTGCATCTGAATCTTGTCACATCAAAAATTTTTTTTTTTTTGGAAATTTATTTTATACAATCAAAATTTTAATATTGAACTTTTGTATTAGTGCTATAATTCCTGATTTTGGCGGGATGTAAATAAAAAATAAAAAATAAAAAAACACGCTTATGTAAAACCCACCTTAATTCTTTTTCATCTGGTTTATACATAGGTTCATCTTCATGTCGCGGACATGAAATGTTAAATGAAAAGATGGACGCAATGCACAATAAGATACCAGAAATTGTAATAAAATTGCAAGAGGTGCTGGCCAAGGCGCAACCTGCATAGGCAATCGCCTCGAAGTTTAATAAAATCCTAAGCATGTTGCCTGTCAAAAGCATATTGCAGATGGACGTATTAAATAACAATGTAGGCAATAATAAGTACATAATAGTTAATACAATGAACTCATTAGCAATTATGTTTATAAATATGTTTAGAACACTTGTCTTGTATGGTCCCTGATACCTTATAAAAAAACATTGCAGCATAGCATAGCTATTTCTGCAAACCGAAATTTTCTAAACGTAGAATTACGTCTGGGACAGCATAGTAAATGATAAACAATAGTATTGTAAATTGTAATATAATATACACTTTCTTCGCTATAAGTTTGCCTCGGCTCGCACAGATAGCGAGGGGATATTCGGCATTCTCCGTGAAGAGAAAGCGGTTCTTCTCTTCAACTCTGTCGACCAGTGGCGTTCCCAATACATTTGTCATTCTTACCATGTTCGTAATATAAGAAATTTTTTTTGTATTTCTAAACTTAAATCCTAAATCATGTAGAATATGATTTAAGGAAGTTTTATGTCCTAGTATATCTATTGGATTGCAATATATTATAATATACTCCAATATTATTTTGACATCTTTCTTCGATTACATGGAAATGTTGCTTTAAATTTGGATGTTTCAATAAATGAAGTGTATGAATAATATAAGAGCTACTTTAATAATTATTGTATTTTCTTTTAACAGCGGGAATGGATGCTTAGCGTGGGTGGTAGTGGAGCCAAAGAATTGGCCCATCGCGTTTTAAATAGATGCATTGCAGATGCATTTGCGGTGCAGTGCTCGTGGTTGGGACAAAGTGGCAATATCAGATTTAGCGACTATCCCTTCACAACAAATTTATTAGATATCCAAAAATGTATCCAAAAATATTTTATATTTTTAAGCTTTAAGATCTATTAAATATTAGTATTGTAAGAAATAATACTCGTTCACCTTTAATATGTACATCACTCGAAGTGGGAGTTGGTACAAATGACAGAAACTGCAGGGGTTCATTTTAATAATATGTAAAATGGCCAGAAGAATTTATAATCCTATATGTAAATTGGCCAGACAATCCCTACTACGATAATCCTCGCGCACCATTTCTCTAATGGCATCTATGGAGCATCTACTGTACTACTATACATTTCACCAAATTCAAACTAACAGAATATTCGGCATAAATAAATATTAATTTCTATAAAAATATTTCTATGTACATAGGTCAGGTCATGTAAGGTTAGAATAAAGTGAGGGTGTCTTTTATTTGATCGTATTTGATAATGCAACCTAACATGATGCATTAACATTACCTACGAAGTAGAAATGTTTTTATACAAACTAATATTTATGTATGCCGAATATTCTATTAGTTTGTATTTGGCGAATTGTGTATTAGTACTACTAAATGCCCAATATGTGCCATTAGCGAAATGGTTTGGGAGGATTATCGGAGCAGGAATTTTCTGGCCAATTTACATATAGGATTATAAATTATTCTGGACATTTTACATATCATTAATATGGACCACCGTGGTTTCTGTCATTTTTCCATACCACACTCGAAATAGCAGTAGGGATGAAAAAGTCCCAAATTTAAAATCAACAAAAATATATATTCGTTGATTATTAATTATCAAGATTAAAGCGTCAGTAATTTTGATACTTATTTAAGATGTTGGCACATTCAATGGCAAAGATTGGATAAAAAAAAACCGACATGGCGTTCTATCTTGCGCCAGCTCCTTCATTTCCCTGTACTTATTATCCTGCCTACATCCTGCATTACACTTCCGTGTCTCAAAATTATTATTCGCATATATTTAGACCGTTTTCTTTGGTTCTTAAGAATTTACTACATCAAATCACGCCTTCATTATGTTTTAACTTTTTGTTACTAAAAATACCGTATACAGGGTGCGGCTAAAGTATAGAATAAAATTACAATTAAAAAATTGTAATTAAATTATATAATTGTATATTAAAAAAATATATATGTAACTATAATTAGAAAATTATAATAAATATTCTGTATATTATATCATTTTAAAGGGTATTTTAACTATCTCTCGAAATCCGTAAAACAAAATGTCACATTTAAAATAACAATGTTTTTGTCACTTCCGGAAAGAGAGGGAGTGATACTGAGTTGTCTAAGAGGAAAAAAGATATCTTTTTAAAAAACAAAATCGACGGGTCTGAGGGTTTTTTGAAAAAAAGTTTATATTTTAATAATTTCAATCCATACTTTCGCCGCACAATATATAACTAATATCTTCTACACAATTTTTGAAAATTATGCTTACATAAGTTTATATTGTGGCTTTTAAAATGGGTCTATTTTAACATTTCTTATAAATATTAAATATCACTACATAATCAACATTTGCAAAGTTGTAGTAATTTAAGTGAAATTCTGCATAATGTAGTAAGTACACTTGCGTACAAATATTAAAAACTATTCGTTTTATTGTTTTAGCATTTCTTGGTGTACAGTTCTCCTTAAGTGAGAAGGAAGGACAACTAATTATTAGCGCTTGGTTGCGAAATGCTGGACTTCTTTTGTCGAGAGCCACAAAAGCAGACAGCAATTTATAATTTTCTCTCCGTTTTATTTTATAATTATAAATATTATATTATTAGGATAGTTTAAATTTATTTTTTTAATTCGTATATTATGTATACCTAAGTACTGTAATAAAAAGAAATTAATCAAACGAGGATTACATTTTTATTTACACATCAATATTAAACTAAATATCTAGAAATATTTCATCTAACCATTACAGTAACGTGAAGGCGAGTCATTTTAGCGCCATTGCAAGTAACCTCACACGCACGCATCTTGGTATTACTCAGAGTCATACAGCTATATTACTACGAGACTAATTACATGTAACTACGCATACGAAATGCGTATACGATAGCCATATACGAGATGCTGTATGATCGGTCATATATCGGACATTAAGCCCGCGTGGAACGGTCCTAGTGTTCTCTCTGACACTATAGTAGGGCTCAGTGTAGTATGTCAGATTATTCGTTGAGATAAATTTGGTTTACTGGGAATCGACTACACCTGGGGCTGCCTCATTTTTAGCAACACGATGTCATTTATTCAATATAAAGCTACCTATAGGAATTTAATGCTTTATGGTTGTAAATCGATATATAAAGGGTTTCATACAAATTGAAAGCGTATAGCAAAGTTTTTCTAGGAAATATTAGATTAGTAAAAATGTATGTTTTATGTTTATCGTTTTGTTCCATTACTTTGTTGTTACGTTATGTTCAGTGGTACATGTACCAGCAGATCATGGAGATATTTATGGAACTGTGATTTTTATCTCCTTTATTCTTCTCACTGTTAAGCAAAAATAAATTAATAACGGATATATATATATATATATTTATATATACAACTACGAAAAAAGAAATGATTTCAGATGTAAAAGATATAGAAATATGGTTATGAAGCGATATCATAAAAATAAATTGTGAAAGTCTTAAGATAATTTAAAAAATTGTGACTGAAAGTATTTTTTTAAGCAATTAAAATTCAGTTCTTTTCTCATTTTCCTAATTCTAAAATTATCACATATTTTCATTAGAATTTACATTTCTGGTGATAAAATATAAAATGCACTTCATCTCATGAAATAATTTTGCTATTTAATAGTGCCAACAGCCACAATAACTACAGTTTCTGTGAGTCTCGAGGGGATCTATTCTAAAATTTTATTACAACCAAAAATATTCATTGTATGGAAATATAATGTTTATATAGTAAGTATACAGTCGAGCTCGGTTAGTAAGTCATCGGTTAATAAGTCAACTCGGTTAGTAAGTCAAAATGGCTTGGTCCCAACCCAAAGCTCATATACTCTATGTTTTATGACTTCGGTTAATAAGTCATTATGTTGACGACATTATGATTTCATCCGTTTAGGAGATTAGACGGGTTTTCTGGTAATTACTGAGTAATGAGTAAATAGCTTGCAAGCAAAATGCAAACAAAAACATCAATTCAGTTTTGAGTTTGATATCTTAGAAAACGAAATGGCAAGCCTTAAGGGTAAAGCAACAACCGTAGAAACAAAACTGGCAGTGGTAATATGTTAGAAAGCGGTGTAAAAAAAGTGACGTGTATCAGCATTTCAACTTAATAAACTCATCGGTGGGTTCAATATGGACGGCTCGAAATAAAATCAAAGAAAATGAAGAAAGCAAAAGTGTGAAGCGTATAAGGAAACCTACTCACGAGGATGTATAGATGCTGCTTTATTGAGATAATGCCAGACCCAAAACCTACCACCACCTAAGCATTGTTATTTGTTCGTAAATGAATTACATATTATGAAGACGAAGAAAAAAGTCTACATTTAGATAATTTACATAAAATAGCAGAGGATTTAGAAACAAAAACTTGGAATTCTAGAAAAAATCAGACAATGATAACCGATTTTTTTTTAAATGTTTAAAGTTTAAATGTTTTAAATGTTTAAACATTTAAATGTTAGGTATTATTGAAATAAAATTCAAATAAAAATGTAATTCGTTAAATTTGTATCGCTTCCCTACCTCGGCTAGTAAGTCAAAATTGCTCGGTCCTTTCAATGACGTTATAACCGAGTTCGACTGTATATTCATAATTACATATATATATATAATTAGAGAACGGATTTTAGGCAAAATGCCTTAAATTGCCTTTTTTTGCCTATTTCGACAATTTTGATCAAATTTTGCCAATTTTTCAGTTTAGCGCCTATTTTGACATTTTTCATGCATTCGCGCCTTTTTTTCATATTAATTTGCTTTTTACAATAATTTGTTTTGTTCGAATATAAAAACTTTCTAAATTGTTTGTGTCATTGCTACATTACTAATGGACTAAAAACGATCAGTTTCAATGAATACGAGCGTTTTTAGACATTTTCGTACTTCTCGAACTAAAACTGTATTTTTCACGACAAAAAATATTTTTTATCTCTGAAAATCAACTTATTAACGTCACAGAGCTGGAAACGTCTAAAAACGGTCACTTTCAACGAATACAGTGATTTAAGACATTTTCGTACTTCTCGTACTAAAACTGGATTTTTCCCGACAAAAAATAATTTTTATCTCTGAAAATCAATTTATTAACGTCAGAAAGCTGGAAAGGTCTAAAAACGATCACTTTCGGCGAACATGAGCGTTTTTAGACATTTTCGTATTTCTCTTACTAAAACTGCATTTTTCACGACAAAAATTTTTTTTTATCTCTGAAAATAAATTTATTAACGTCAGAGAGCTGGAAACGTGTAAAAATAATCACTTTCAACGAATACAGTGTTTTAAGACATTTTCGTACTTCTCGGAGTAAAACTGGATTTTTTACGACAAAAAATATTTTTTATCTCTGCAAATCAATTTATTAACGTGAGAAAGCTGAAACGGTCTAAAAACGATCACTTTCGACGAATACAAGCGTTTTTGGACATTTTCGTACTTCGCGGACTAAAACTGTATTTTTCACTACAAAAAATGTTTTTTATCTCTGAAAATAAATTTATTAACGTCAGAGAGTTGGAAACGTCTAAAAACGACCACTTTCAACGAATACAAGTGTTTTTAGACATTTTCGTACTTCTCGGAGTAAAACTGGATTTTTTACGACAAAAAATATTTTTTATCTCTGCAAATCAATTTATTAACGTGAGAAAGCTGAAAAGGTCTAAAAACGATCACTTTCGACGAATACAAGCGTTTTTGGACATTTTCGTACTTCGCGGACTAAAACTGTATTTTTCACTACAAAAAATGTTTTTTATCTCTGAAAATAAATTTATTAACGTCAGAGAGCTGGAAACGTCTAAAAACGACCACTTTCACCGAATTCAAGTGTTTTTAGACATTTTCGTACTTCTCGGAGTAAAACTGGATTTTTTACGAGAAAAAATATTTTTTTATCTCTGCAAATCAATTTATTAACGTGAGAAAGCTGAAAAGGTCTAAAAACGATCACTTTCGACGAATACAAGCGTTTTTGGACATTTTCGTACTTCGCGGACTAAAACTGTATTTTTCACTACAAAAAACGTTTTTTATCTCTGAAAATAAATTTATTAGCGTCAGAGAGCTGGTAACGTCTAAAAACGACCACTTTCAACGAATACAAGTGTTTTTAGACATTTTCGTACTTCTCGGAGTAAAACTGGATTTTTTACGACAAAAAATATTTTTTATCTCTGCAAATAAATTTATTAACGTCAGAGAGCTGCAAAGGTCTAAAAACGATCACTTTAGACGAATACAAGCGTTTTTAGACATTTTCGTACTTCTCGGAGTAAATCTGGATTTTTTCACGACAAAAATTATTTTTTATCTCTAAAAATAAATTTATTAACGTCAGAGAGCTGGAAACGTGTAAAAATAATCACTTTCAACGAATACAGTGTTTTTAGACATTTTCGTACTTCTCGGACTAAAACTGTATTTTTCACGACAAAAAATATTTGTTATCTCTGAAATTAAATTTATTAACGTCAGAAAGCTGGAAAGGTCTAAAAACGATCACTTTCGGCGAACATGAGCGTTTTTAGACATTTTCGTATTTCTCTTACTAAAACTGCATTTTTCACGACAAAAATTTTTTTTTATCTCTGAAAATAAATTTATTAACGTCAGAGAGCTGGAAACGTGTAAAAATAATCACTTTCAACGAATACAGTGTTTTAAGACATTTTCGTACTTCTCGGAGTAAAACTGGATTTTTTACGACAAAAAATATTTTTTATCTCTGCAAATCAATTTATTAACGTGAGAAAGCTGAAAAGGTCTAAAAACGATCACTTTCGACGAATACAAGCGTTTTTGGACATTTTCGTACTTCGCGGACTAAAACTGTATTTTTCACTACAAAAAATGTTTTTTATCTCTGAAAATAAATTTATTAACGTCAGAGAGTTGGAAACGTCTAAAAACGACCACTTTCAACGAATACAAGTGTTTTTAGACATTTTCGTACTTCTCGGAGTAAAACTGGATTTTTTACGACAAAAAATATTTTTTATCTCTGCAAATCAATTTATTAACGTGAGAAAGCTGAAAAGGTCTAAAAACGATCACTTTCGACGAATACAAGCGTTTTTGGACATTTTCGTACTTCGCGGACTAAAACTGTATTTTTCACTACAAAAAATGTTTTTTATTTCTGAAAATAAATTTATTAACGTCAGAGAGCTGGAAACGTCTAAAAACGACCACGTTCACCGAATTCAAGTGTTTTTAGACATTTTCGTACTTCTCGGAGTAAAACTGGATTTTTTACGACAAAAAATATTTTTTATCTCTGCAAATAAATTTATTAACGTCAGAGAGCTGCAAAGGTCTAAAAACGATCACTTTAGACGAATACAAGCGTTTTTAGACATTTTCGTACTTCTCGGAGTAAATCTGGATTTTTCACGACAAAAATTATTTTTTATCTCTAAAAATAAATTTATTAACGTCAGAGAGCTGGAAACGTGTAAAAATAATCACTTTCAACGAATACAGTGTTTTTAGACATTTTCGTACTTCTCGGACTAAAACTGCATTTTTCACGACAAAAAATATTTTTTATCTCTAAAAATAAATTTATTAACGTCAGAGAGCTGGAAACGTGTAAAAATAATCACTTTCAACGAATACAGTGGTTTTAGACATTTTTGTACTTCTCGGACTAAAACTGTATTTTTCACGACAAAAAATATTTTTTATCTCTGAAATTAAATTTATTAATATCAGAGAGCTGCAAACGTCTAAAAACGATCGCTTTCGGCGAAGAAGAGCGTTTTTAGACATTTTCGTACTTCACGGACTAAAACTGTATTTTTCACTACGAAAAATGTTTTTTATCTCTGAAAATAAAATTATTAACGTCAGAAAGCTGGAAAGGTCTAAAAACGATCACTTTCGACGAATACAAGCGTTTTTAGATATTTTCATACTTCGCGGACTAAAGCTGTATTTTTCACGACGGAAAATATTTTTTATCTCAGAAAATAAATTGATTAACGTCAGAGAGCTGGAAACGCCTAGAAACGATCACCTTCAACAAATAAAATGTTTTTAGACATTTTCGTACTTCTCGGACTAAAACTGCATTTTTCACGACAAAAAATATTTTTTATCTCTGAAAATAAATTTATTAACGTCAGAGAGCTGGAAACGTGTAAAAATAATCACTTTCAACGAATACAGTGTTTTTAGACATTTTCGTACTTCTCGGACTAAAACTGTATTTTTCACGACAAAAAATATTTTTTATCTCTGAAAATCAATTTATTAACGTCAGAAAGCTGGAAAGGTCTAAAAACGATCACTTTCGGCGAACATGAGCGTTTTTAGACATTTTCGTATTTCTCTTACTAAAACTGCATTTTTCACGACAAAAATTTTTTTTTATCTCTGAAAATAAATTTATTAACATCAGAGAGCTGGAAACGTGTAAAAATAATCACTTTCAACGAATACAGTGTTTTAAGACATTTTTGTACTTCTCGGAGTAAAACTGGATTTTTTACGACAAAAAATATTTTTTATCTCTGCAAATCAATTTATTAACGTGAGAAAGCTGAAACGGTCTAAAAACGATCACTTTCGACGAATACAAGCGTTTTTGGACATTTTCGTACTTCGCGGACTAAAACTGTATTTTTCACTACAAAAAATGTTTTTTATCTCTGAAAATAAATTTATTAACGTCAGAGAGCTGGAAACGTCTAAAAACGACCACTTTCACCGAATTCAAGTGTTTTTAGACATTTTCGTACTTCTCGGAGTAAAACTGGATTTTTTACGACAAAAAATATTTTTTTATCTCTGCAAATCAATTTATTAACGTGAGAAAGCTGAAAAGGTCTAAAAACGATCACTTTCGACGAATACAAGCGTTTTTGGACATTTTCGTACTTCGCGGACTAAAACTGTATTTTTCACTACAAAAAACGTTTTTTATCTCTGAAAATAAATTTATTAGCGTCAGAGAGCTGGTAACGTCTAAAAACGACCACTTTCAACGAATACAAGTGTTTTTAGACATTTTCGTACTTCTCGGAGTAAAACTGGATTTTTTACGACAAAAAATATTTTTTATCTCTGCAAATAAATTTATTAACGTCAGAGAGCTGCAAAGGTCTAAAAACGATCACTTTAGACGAATACAAGCGTTTTTAGACATTTTCGTACTTCTCGGAGTAAATCTGGATTTTTCACGACAAAAATTATTTTTTATCTCTAAAAATAAATTTATTAACGTCAGAGAGCTGGAAACGTGTAAAAATAATCACTTTCAACGAATACAGTGTTTTTAGACATTTTCGTACTTCTCGGACTAAAACTGTATTTTTCACGACAAAAAATATTTTTTATCTCTGAAATTAAATTTATTAACGTCAGAAAGCTGGAAAGGTCTAAAAACGATCACTTTCGGCGAACATGAGCGTTTTTAGACATTTTCGTATTTCTCTTACTAAAACAGCATTTTTCACGACAAAAATTTTTTTTTATCTCTGAAAATAAATTTATTAACGTCAGAGAGCTGGAAACGTGTAAAAATAATCACTTTCAACGAATACAGTGTTTTAAGACATTTTCGTACTTCTCGGAGTAAAACTGGATTTTTTACGACAAAAAATATTTTTTATCTCTGCAAATCAATTTATTAACGTGAGAAAGCTGAAAAGGTCTAAAAACGATCACTTTCGACGAATACAAGCGTTTTTGGACATTTTCGTACTTCGCGGACTAAAACTGTATTTTTCACTACAAAAAATGTTTTTTATCTCTGAAAATCAATTTATTAACGTCAGAAAGTTGGAAAGGTCTAAAAACGATCACTTTCGGCGAACATGAGCGTTTTTAGACATTTTCGTACTTCTCGTACTAAAACTGCATTTTTCACGACAAAATTTTTTTTTTATCTCTGAAAATAAATTTATTAACGTCAGAGAGCTGGAAACGTGTAAAAATAACCACTTTCAACGAATACAGTGTTTTAAGACATTTTCGTACTTCTCGGAATAAAACTGGATTTTTTACGACAAAAAATATTTTTTATCTCTGCAAATCAATTTATTAACGTGAGAAAGCTGAAAAGGTCTAAAAACGATCACTTTCGACGAATACAAGCGTTTTTGGACATTTTCGTACTTCGCGGACTAAAACTGTATTTTTTACGACAAAAAATATTTTTTATCTCTGCAAATCAATTTATTAACGTGAGAAAGCTGAAAAGGTCTAAAAACGATCACTTTCGACGAATACAAGCGTTTTTGGACATTTTCGTACTTCGCGCACTAAAACTGTATTTTTCACTACAAAAAATGTTTTTTATCTCTGAAAATAAATTTATTAACGTCAGAGAGCTGGAAACGTCTAAAAACGACCACTTTCACCGAATTCAAGTGTTTTTAGACATTTTCGTACTTCTCGGAGTAAAACTGGATTTTTTACGACAAAAAATATTTTTTATCTCTGCAAATCAATTTATTAACGTGAGAAAGCTGAAAAGGTCTAAAAACGATCACTTTCGACGAATACAAGGTTTTTGGACATTTTCGTACTTCGCGGACTAAAACTGTATTTTTCACTACAAAAAATGTTTTTTATTTCTGAAAATAAATTTATTAGCGTCAGAGAGCTGGTAACGTCTAAAAACGACCACTTTCAACGAATACAAGTGTTTTTAGACATTTTCGTACTTCTCGGAGTAAAACTGGATTTTTTACGACAAAAAATATTTTTTATCTCTGCAAATCAATTTATTAACGTGAGAAAGCTGAAAAGGTCTAAAAACGATCACTTTCGACGAATGCAAGCGTTTTTGGACATTTTCGTACTTCGCGGACTAAAACTGTATTTTTCACTACAAAAAATGTTTTTTATCTCTGAAAATAAATTTATTAACGTCAGAGAGCTGGAAACGTCTAAAAACGACCACTTTCACCGAATTCAAGTGTTTTTAGACATTTTCGTACTTCTCGGAGTAAAACTGGATTTTTTACGACAAAAAATATTTTTTATCTCTGAAAATAAATTTATTAACGTCAGAGAGCTGGAAACGTGTAAAAATAATCACTTTCAACGAATACAGTGTTTTTAGACATTTTCGTACTTCTCGGACTAAAACTGTATTTTTCACGACAAAAAATATTTTTTATCTCTGCAAATCAATTTATTAACGTGAGAAAGCTGAAAAGGTCTAAAAACGATCACTTTCGACGAATACAAGCGTTTTTGGACATTTTCGTACTTCGCGGACTAAAACTGTATTTTTCACTACAAAAAATGTTTTTTATCTCTGAAAATAAATTTATTAACGTCAGAGAGCTGGAAACGTCTAAAAACGACCACTTTCACCGAATTCAAGTGTTTTTAGACATTTTCGTACTTCTCGGAGTAAAACTGGATTTTTTACGACAAAAAATATTTTTTATCTCTGCAAATAAATTTATTAACGTCAGAGAGCTGCAAAGGTCTAAAAACGATCACTTTAGACGAATACAAGCGTTTTAGACATTTTCGTACTTCTCGGAGTAAATCTGGATTTTTCACGACAAAAATTATTTTTTATCTCTAAAAATAAATTTATTAACGTCAGAGAGCTGGAAACGTGTAAAAATAATCACTTTCAACGAATACAGTGTTTTTAGACATTTTCGTACTTCTCGGACTAAAACTGCATTTTTCACGACAAAAAATATTTTTTATCTCTAAAAATAAATTTATTAACGTCAGAGAGCTGGAAACGTGTAAAAATAATCACTTTCAACGAATACAGTGTTTTTAGACATTTTTGTACTTCTCGGACTAAAACTGTATTTTTCACGACAAAAAATATTTTTTATCTCTGAAATTAAATTTATTAACATCAGAGAGCTGCAAACGTCTAAAAACGATCGCTTTCGGCGAAGAAGAGCGTTTTTAGACATTTTCGTACTTCACGGACTAAAACTGTATTTTTCACTACGAAAAATGTTTTTTATCTCTGAAAATAAAATTATTAACGTCAGAAAGCTGGAAAGGTCTAAAAACGATCACTTTCGACGAATACAAGCGTTTTTAGATATTTTCATACTTCGCGGACTAAAGCTGTATTTTTCACGACGGAAAATATTTTTTATCTCAGAAAATAAATTGATTAACGTCAGAGAGCTGGAAACGCCTAGAAACGATCACCTTCAACAAATAAAATGTTTTTAGACATTTTCGTACTTCTCGGACTAAAACTGCATTTTTCACGACAAAAAATATTTTTTATCTCTGAAAATAAATTTATTAACGTCAGAGAGCTGGAAACGTGTAAAAATAATCACTTTCAACGAATACAGTGTTTTTAGACATTTTCGTACTTCTCGGAGTAAAACTGGATTTTTTACGACAAAAAATATTTTTTATCTCTGCAAATCAATTTATTAACGTGAGAAAGCTGAAAAGGTCTAAAAACGATCACTTTCGACGAATACAAGCGTTTTTGGACATTTTCGTACTTCGCGGACTAAAACTGTATTTTTCAATACAAAAAATGTTTTTTATCTCTGAAAATAAATTTATTAACGTCAGAGAGCTGGAAACATCTAAAAACGACCACTTTCAACGAATACAAGTGTTTTTAGACATTTTCGTACTTCTCGGAGTAAAACTGGATTTTTTACGACAAAAAATATTTTTTATCTCTGCAAATCAATTTATTAACGTGAGAAAGCTGAAAAGGTCTGAAAACGATCACTTTCGACGAATACAAGCGTTTTTGGACATTTTCGTACTTCGCGGACTAAAACTGTATTTTTCACTACAAAAAATGTTTTTATCTCTGAAAATAAATTTATTAACGTCAGAGAGCTGGAAACGTCTAAAAACGACCACTTTCAACTAATACAAGTGTTTTTAGACATTTTCGTACTTCTCGGAGTAAAACTGGATTTTTTACGACAAAAAATATTTTTTATCTCTGCAAATAAATTTATTAAAGTCAGAGAGCTGCAAAGGTCTAAAAACGATCACTTTAGACGAATACAAGCGTTTTTAGACATTTTCGTACTTCTCGGAGTAAATCTGGATTTTTCACGACAAAAATTATTTTTTATCTCTAAAAATAAAGTTATTAACGTCAGAGAGCTGGAAACATGTAAAAATAATCACTTTCAACGAATACAGTGTTTTTAGCCATTTTCGTACTTCTCGGACTAAAACTGTATTTTTCACGACAAAAAATATTTTTTATCTCTGAAACTTAAATTTATTAACATCAGAGAGCTGCAAACGTCTAAAAACGATCGCTTTCGGCGAAGAAGAGCGTTTTTAGACATTTTCGTACTTCTCGGAGTAAAACTGGATTTTTTACGACAAAAAATATTTTTTATCTCTGCAAATCAATTTATTAACGTGAGAAAGCTGAAAAGGTCTAAAAACGATCACTTTCGACGAATGCAAGCGTTTTTGGACATTTTCGTACTTCGCGGACTAAAACTGTATTTTTCACTACAAAAAATGTTTTTTATCTCTGAAAATAAATTTATTAACGTCAGAGAGCTGGAAACGTCTAAAAACGACCACTTTCACCGAATTCAAGTGTTTTTAGACATTTTCGTACTTCTCGGAGTAAAACTGGATTTTTTACGACAAAAAATATTTTTTATCTCTGAAAATAAATTTATTAACGTCAGAGAGCTGGAAACGTGTAAAAATAATCACTTTCAACGAATACAGTGTTTTTAGACATTTTCGTACTTCTCGGACTAAAACTGTATTTTTCACGACAAAAAATATTTTTTATCTCTGCAAATCAATTTATTAACGTGAGAAAGCTGAAAAGGTCTAAAAACGATCACTTTCGACGAATACAAGCGTTTTTGGACATTTTCGTACTTCGCGGACTAAAACTGTATTTTTCACTACAAAAAATGTTTTTTATCTCTGAAAATAAATTTATTAACGTCAGAGAGCTGGAAACGTCTAAAAACGACCACTTTCACCGAATTCAAGTGTTTTTAGACATTTTCGTACTTCTCGGAGTAAAACTGGATTTTTTACGACAAAAAATATTTTTTATCTCTGCAAATAAATTTATTAACGTCAGAGAGCTGCAAAGGTCTAAAAACGATCACTTTAGACGAATACAAGCGTTTTAGACATTTTCGTACTTCTCGGAGTAAATCTGGATTTTTCACGACAAAAATTATTTTTTATCTCTAAAAATAAATTTATTAACGTCAGAGAGCTGGAAACGTGTAAAAATAATCACTTTCAACGAATACAGTGTTTTTAGACATTTTCGTACTTCTCGGACTAAAACTGCATTTTTCACGACAAAAAATATTTTTTATCTCTAAAAATAAATTTATTAACGTCAGAGAGCTGGAAACGTGTAAAAATAATCACTTTCAACGAATACAGTGTTTTTAGACATTTTTGTACTTCTCGGACTAAAACTGTATTTTTCACGACAAAAAATATTTTTTATCTCTGAAATTAAATTTATTAACATCAGAGAGCTGCAAACGTCTAAAAACGATCGCTTTCGGCGAAGAAGAGCGTTTTTAGACATTTTCGTACTTCACGGACTAAAACTGTATTTTTCACTACGAAAAATGTTTTTTATCTCTGAAAATAAAATTATTAACGTCAGAAAGCTGGAAAGGTCTAAAAACGATCACTTTCGACGAATACAAGCGTTTTTAGATATTTTCATACTTCGCGGACTAAAGCTGTATTTTTCACGACGGAAAATATTTTTTATCTCAGAAAATAAATTGATTAACGTCAGAGAGCTGGAAACGCCTAGAAACGATCACCTTCAACAAATAAAATGTTTTTAGACATTTTCGTACTTCTCGGACTAAAACTGCATTTTTCACGACAAAAAATATTTTTTATCTCTGAAAATAAATTTATTAACGTCAGAGAGCTGGAAACGTGTAAAAATAATCACTTTCAACGAATACAGTGTTTTTAGACATTTTCGTACTTCTCGGACTAAAACTGTATTTTTCACGACAAAAAATATTTTTTATCTCTGAAAATCAATTTATTAACGTCAGAAAGCTGGAAAGGTCTAAAAACGATCACTTTCGGCGAACATGAGCGTTTTTAGACATTTTCGTATTTCTCTTACTAAAACTGCATTTTTCACGACAAAAATTTTTTTTTATCTCTGAAAATAAATTTATTAACGTCAGAGAGCTGGAAACGTGTAAAAATAATCACTTTCAACGAATACAGTGTTTTAAGACATTTTCGTACTTCTCGGAGTAAAACTGGATTTTTTACGACAAAAAATATTTTTTATCTCTGCAAATCAATTTATTAACGTGAGAAAGCTGAAAAGGTCTAAAAACGATCACTTTCGACGAATACAAGCGTTTTTGGACATTTTCGTACTTCGCGGACTAAAACTGTATTTTTCACTACAAAAAATGTTTTTTATCTCTGAAAATAAATTTATTAACGTCAGAGAGTTGGAAACGTCTAAAAACGACCACTTTCAACGAATACAAGTGTTTTTAGACATTTTCGTACTTCTCGGAGTAAAACTGGATTTTTTACGACAAAAAATATTTTTTTATCTCTGCAAATCAATTTATTAACGTGAGAAAGCTGAAAAGGTCTAAAAACGATCACTTTCGACGAATACAAGCGTTTTTGGACATTTTCGTACTTCGCGGACTAAAACTGTATTTTTCACTACAAAAAATGTTTTTTATCTCTGAAAATAAATTTATTAGCGTCAGAGAGCTGGTAACGTCTAAAAACGACCACTTTCAACGAATACAAGTGTTTTTAGACATTTTCGTACTTCTCGGAGTAAAACTGGATTTTTTACGACAATAAATATTTTTTATCTCTGCAAATAAATTTATTAACGTCAGAGAGCTGCAAAGGTCTAAAAACGATCGCTTTCGGCGAAGAAGAGCGTTTTTAGACATTTTCGTACTTCTCGGAGTAAATCTGGATTTTTCACGACAAAAATTATTTTTTATCTCTAAAAATAAATTTATTAACGTCAGAGAGCTGGAAACGTGTAAAAATAATCACTTTCAACGAATACAGTGTTTTTAGACATTTTCGTACTTCTCGGACTAAAACTGTATTTTTCACGACAAAAAATATTTTTTATCTCTGAAATTAAATTTATTAACATCAGAGAGCTGCAAACGTCTAAAAACGATCGCTTTCGGCGAAGAAGAGCGTTTTTAGACATTTTCGTACTTCTCGGAGTAAATCTGGATTTTTCACGACAAAAATTATTTTTTATCTCTAAAAATCAATTTATTAACGTGAGAAAGCTGAAAAGGTCTAAAAACGATCACTTTCGACGAATACAAGCGTTTTTGGACATTTTCGTACTTCTCGGACTAAAACTGTATTTTTCACGACAAAAAATATTTTTTATCTCTGAAATTAAATTTATTAACATCAGAGAGCTGCAAACGTCTAAAAACGATCGCTTTCGGCGAAGAAGGGCGTTTTTAGAGATTTTCGTACTTCGCGGACTAAAACTGTATTTTTCACTACGAAAAATGTTTTTTATCTCTGAAAATAAAATTATTAACGTCAGAAAGCTGGAAAGGTCTAAAAACGATCATTTTCGACGAATACAAGCGTTTTTGGACATTTTCGTAATTCGCGGACTAAAACTGTATTTTTCACTACAAAATTTTTTTTTATCTCTGAAAATAAATTTATTAACTTCAGAGAGCTGGAAACGTCTTAAAACGACCACTTTCAACGATTACAAGTGTTTTTAGACATTTTCGTACTTCTCGGAGTAAAACTGGATTTTTTACGACAAAAAATATTTTTTATCTCTGCAAATCAATTTATTAACGTGAGAAAGCTGAAAAGGTCTAAAAACGATCACTTTCGACGAATACAAGCGTTTTTGGACATTTTCGTACTTCGCGGACTAAAACTGTATTTTTCAATACAAAAAATGTTTTTTATCTCTGAAAATAAATTTATTAACGTCAGAGAGCTGGAAACATCTAAAAACGACCACTTTCAACGAATACAAGTGTTTTTAGACATTTTCGTACTTCTCGGAGTAAAACTGGATTTTTTACGACAAAAAATATTTTTTATCTCTGCAAATCAATTTATTAACGTGAGAAAGCTGAAAAGGTCTGAAAACGATCACTTTCGACGAATACAAGCGTTTTTGGACATTTTCGTACTTCGCGGACTAAAACTGTATTTTTCACTACAAAAAATGTTTTTTATCTCTGAAAATAAATTTATTAACGTCAGAGAGCTGGAAACGTCTAAAAACGACCACTTTCAACTAATACAAGTGTTTTTAGACATTTTCGTACTTCTCGGAGTAAAACTGGATTTTTTACGACAAAAAATATTTTTTATCTCTGCAAATAAATTTATTAAAGTCAGAGAGCTGCAAAGGTCTAAAAACGATCACTTTAGACGAATACAAGCGTTTTTAGACATTTTCGTACTTCTCGGAGTAAATCTGGATTTTTCACGACAAAAATTATTTTTTATCTCTAAAAATAAAGTTATTAACGTCAGAGAGCTGGAAACATGTAAAAATAATCACTTTCAACGAATACAGTGTTTTTAGCCATTTTCGTACTTCTCGGACTAAAACTGTATTTTTCACGACAAAAAATATTTTTTATCTCTGAAACTTAAATTTATTAACATCAGAGAGCTGCAAACGTCTAAAAACGATCGCTTTCGGCGAAGAAGAGCGTTTTTAGACATTTTCGTACTTCTCGGAGTAAATCTGGATTTTTCACGACAAAAATTATTTTTTATCTCTAAAAATCAATTTATTAACGTGAGAAAGCTGAAAAGGTCTAAAAACGATCACTTTCGACGAATACAAGCGTTTTTGGACATTTTCGTACTTCTCGGACTAAAACTGTATTTTTCACGACAAAAAATATTTTTTATCTCTGAAATTAAATTTATTAACATCAGAGAGCTGCAAACGTCTAAAAACGATCGCTTTCGGCGAAGAAGAGCGTTTTTAGACATTTTCGTACTTCGCGGACTAAAACTGTATTTTTCACTACGAAAAATATTTTTTATCTCTGAAATTAAATTTATTAACATCAGAGAGCTGCAAACGTCTAAAAACGATCGCTTTCGGCGAAGAAGAGCGTTTTTAGACATTTTCGTACTTCTCGGAGTAAATCTGGATTTTTCACGACAAAAATTATTTTTTATCTCTAAAAATCAATTTATTAACGTGAGAAAGCTGAAAAGGTCTAAAAACGATCACTTTCGACGAATACAAGCGTTTTTGGACATTTTCGTACTTCTCGGACTAAAACTGTATTTTTCACGACAAAAAATATTTTTTATCTCTGAAATTAAATTTATTAACATCAGAGAGCTGCAAACGTCTAAAAACGATCGCTTTCGGCGAAGAAGAGCGTTTTTAGACATTTTCGTACTTCGCGGACTAAAACTGTATTTTTCACTACGAAAAATATTTTTTATCTCTGAAATTAAATTTATTAACATCAGAGAGCTGCAAACGTCTAAAAACGATCGCTTTCGGCGAAGAAGAGCGTTTTTAGACATTTTCGTACTTCGCGGACTAAAACTGTATTTTTCACTACGAAAAATTTTTTTTATCTCTGAAAATAAATTATTATTTTATTTATTTATTAATAAATTTTTCTCTCTGAGAGAGCTGGAAACGTCTTAAAACGACCACTTTCAACGAATACATGTGTTTTTAGACATTTTCGTACTTCTCATAGTAAATCTGGATTTTTCACGACAAAAATTATTTTTTATCTTTAAAAATAAATTTATTAACGTCAGAGAGCTGGAAACGTGTAAAAATAATCACTTTCAACGAATACAGTGTTTTTAGACATTTTCGTACTTCTCGGAGTAAAACTGGATTTTTTACGACAAAAAATATTTTTTATCTCTGCAAATCAATTTATTAACGTGAGAAAGCTGAAAAGGTCTGAAAACGATCACTTTCGACGAATACAAGCGTTTTTGGACATTTTCGTACTTCGCGGAATAAAACTGTATTTTTCACTACAAAAAATGTTTTTTATCTCTGAAAATAAATTTATTAACGTCAGAGAGCTGGAAACGTCTAAAAACGACCACTTTCACCGAATTCAAGTGTTTTTAGACATTTTCGTACTTCTCATAGTAAATCTGGATTTTTCACGACAAAAATTATTTTTTATCTCTAAAAATAAATTTATTAACGTCAGAGAGCTGGAAACGTGTAAAAATAATCACTTTCAACGAATACAGTGTTTTTAGACATTTTCGTACTTCTCGGACTAGAACTGTATTTTTCACGACGGAAAATATTTTTTATGTCAGAAAATAAATTGATTAACGTCAGAGAGCTGGAAACGCCTAAAAACGATCACTTTCAACGAATACAGTGTTTTTAGACATTTTCGTACTTCTCGGACTAAAACTGCATTTTTCACGACAAAAAATATTTTTTATCTCTAAAAATAAATTTATTAACCTCAGAGAGCTGGAAACGTGTAAAAATAATCACTTTCAACGAATACAGTGTTTTTAGACATTTTCGTACTTCTCGGACTAAAACTGTATTTTTCACGACAAAAAATATTTTTTATCTCTGAAATTAAATTTATTAACATCAGAGAGCTGCAAACGTCTAAAAACGATCGCTTTCGGCGAAGAAGAGCGTTTTTAGACATTTTCGTACTTCGCGGACTAAAACTGTATTTTTCACTACGAAAAATGTTTTTTATCTCTGAAAATAAAATTATTATAGTCAGAAAGCTGGAAAGGTCTAAAAACGATCACTTTCGACGAATACAAGCGTTTTTAGATATTTTCATACTTCGCGGACTAAAGCTGTATTTTTCACGACGGAAAATATTTTTTATCTCTGAAAATAAATTTATTAACGTCAGAGAGCTGGAAACGTGTAAAAATAATCACTTTCAACGAATACAGTGTTTTTAGACATTTTCGTACTTCTCGGACTAAAACTGTATTTTTCACGACAAAAAATAATTTTTATCTCTGAAAATCAATTTATTAACGTCAGAAAGCTGGAAAGGTCTAAAAACGATCACTTTCGGCGAACATGAGCGTTTTTAGACATTTTCGTACTTCTCGTACTAAAACTGCATTTTTCACGACAAAAAAAATTTTTTATCTCTGAAAATAAATTTATTAACGTCAGAGAGCTGGAAACGTGTAAAAATAACCACTTTCAACGAATACAGTGTTTTAAGACATTTTCGTACTTCTCGGAATAAAACTGGATTTTTTACGACAAAAAATATTTTTTATCTCTGCAAATCAATTTATTAACGTGAGAAAGCTGAAAAGGTCTAAAAACGATCACTTTCGACGAATACAAGCGTTTTTGGACATTTTCGTACTTCGCGGACTAAAACTGTATTTTTCACTACAAAAAATGTTTTTTATCTCTGAAAATAAATTTATTAACGTCAGAGAGCTGGAAACGTCTAAAAACGACCACTTTCAACGAATACAAGTGTTTTTAGACATTTTCGTACTTCTCGGAGTAAAACCGGATTTTTTACGACAAAAAATATTTTTTATCTCTGCAAATCAATTTATTAACGTGAGAAAGCTGAAAAGGTCTAAAAACGATCACTTTCGACGAATACAAGCGTTTTTGGACATTTTCGTACTTCGCGGACTAAAACTGTATTTTTCACTACAAAAAATGTTTTTTATCTCTGAAAATAAATTTATTAACGTCAGAGAGCTGGAAACGTCTAAAAACGACCACTTTCACCGAATTCAAGTGTTTTTAGACATTTTCGTACTTCTCGGAGTAAAACTGGATTTTTTACGACAAAAAATATTTTTTATCTCTGAAAATCAATTTATTAACGTCCGAAAGCTGGAAAGGTCTAAAAACGATCACTTTCGGCGAACATGAGCGTTTTTAGACATTTTCGTACTTCTCGTACTAAAACTGCATTTTTCACGACAAAAATTTTTTTTTATCTCTGAAAATAAATTTATTAACGTCAGAGAGCTGGAAACGTGTAAAAATAACCACTTTCAACGAATACAGTGTTTTAAGACATTTTCGTACTTCTCGGAATAAAACTGGATTTTTTACGACAAAAAATATTTTTTATCTCTGCAAATCAATTTATTAACGTGAGAAAGCTGAAAAGGTCTAAAAACGATCACTTTCGACGAATGCAAGCGTTTTTGGACATTTTCGTACTTCGCGGACTAAAACTGTATTTTTCACTACAAAAAATGTTTTTTATCTCTGAAAATAAATTTATTAACGTCAGAGAGCTGGAAACGTCTAAAAACGACCACTTTCACCGAATTCAAGTGTTTTTAGACATTTTCGTACTTCTCGGAGTAAATCTGGATTTTTCACGACAAAAATTATTTTTTATCTCTAAAAATAAATTTATTAACGTCAGAGAGCTGGAAACGTGTAAAAATAATCACTTTCAACGAATACAGTGTTTTTAGACATTTTCGTACTTCTCGGACTAAAACTGTATTTTTCACGACGGAAAATATTTTTTATGTCAGAAAATAAATTGATTAACGTCAGAGAGCTGGAAACGCCTAAAAACGATCACTTTCAACGAATACAGTGTTTTTAGACATTTTCTTACTTCTCGGACTAAAACTGCATTTTTCACGACAAAAATATTTTTTATCTCTAAAAATAGATTTATTAACCTCAGAGAGCTGGAAACGTGTAAAAATAATCACTTTCAACGAATACAGTGTTTTTAGACATTTTCGTACTTCTCGGACTAAAACTGTATTTTTCACGACAAAAAATATTTTTTATCTCTGAAATTAAATTTATTAACATCAGAGAGCTGCAAACGTCTAAAAACGATCGCTTTCGGCGAAGAAGAGCGTTTTTAGACATTTTCGTACTTCGCGGACTAAAACTGTATTTTTCACTACGAAAAATGTTTTTTATCTCTGAAAATAAAATTATTAACGTCAGAAAGCTGGAAAGGTCTAAAAACGACCACTTTCGACGAATACAAGCGTTTTTAGATATTTTCATACTTCGCGGACTAAAGCTGTATTTTTCAAGACGGAAAATATTTTTTATCTCTGAAAATAAATTTCTTAACGTCAGAGAGCTGGAAACGTGTAAAAATAATCACTTTCAACGAATACAGTGTTTTTAGACATTTTCGTACTTCTCGGACTAAAACTGTATTTTTCCCGACAAAAAATAATTTTTATCTCTGAAAATCAATTTATTAACGTCAGAAAGCTGGAAAGGTCTAAAAACGATCACTTTCGGCGAACATGAGCGTTTTTAGACATTTTCGTACTTCTCGTACTAAAACTGCATTTTTCACGACAAAAATTTTTTTTTATCTCTGAAAATAAATTTATTAACGTCAGAGAGCTGGAAACGTGTAAAAATAACCACTTTCAACGAATACAGTGTTTTAAGACATTTTCGTACTTCTCGGAATAAAACTGGATTTTTTACGACAAAAAATATTTTTTATCTCTGCAAATCAATTTATTAACGTGAGAAAGCTGAAAAGGTCTAAAAACGATCACTTTCGACGAATACAAGCGTTTTTGGACATTTTCGTACTTCGCGGACTAAAACTGTATTTTTCACTACAAAAAATGTTTTTTATCTCTGAAAATAAATTTATTAACGTCAGAGAGCTGGAAACGTCTAAAAACGACCACTTTCACAGAATTCAAGTGTTTTTAGACATTTTCGTACTTCTCGGAGTAAAACTGGATTTTTTACGACAAAAAATATTTTTTATCTCTGCAAATCAATTTATTAACGTGAGAAAGCTGAAAAGGTCTAAAAACGATCACTTTCGACGAATACAAGGTTTTTGGACATTTTCGTACTTCGCGGAATAAAACTGTATTTTTCACTACAAAAAATGTTTTTTATCTCTGAAAATAAATTTATTAGCGTCAGAGAGCTGGTAACGTCTAAAAACGACCACTTTCAACGAATACAAGTGTTTTTAGACATTTTCGTACTTCTCGGAGTAAAACTGGATTTTTTACGACAAAAAATATTTTTTATCTCTGCAAATCAATTTATTAACGTGAGAAAGCTGATAAGGTCTAAAAACGATCACTTTCGACGAATGCAAGCGTTTTTGGACATTTTCGTACTTCGCGGACTAAAACTGTATTTTTCACTAGAAAAAATGTTTTTTATCTCTGAAAATAAATTTATTAACGTCAGAGAGCTGGAAACGTCTAAAAACGACCACTTTCACCGAATTCAAGTGTTTTTAGACATTTTCGTACTTCTCGGAGTAAATCTGGATTTTTCACGACAAAAATTATTTTTTATCTCTAAAAATAAATTTATTAACGTCAGAGAGCTGGAAACGTGTAAAAATAATCACTTTCAACGAATACAGTGTTTTTAGACATTTTCGTACTTCTCGGACTAAAACTGTATTTTTCACGACGGAAAATATTTTTTATGTCAGAAAATAAATTGATTAACGTCAGAGAGCTGGAAACGCCTAAAAACGATCACTTTCAACGAATACAGTGTTTTTAGACATTTTCGTACTTCTCGGACTAAAACTGCATTTTTCACGACAAAAAATATTTTTTATCTCTAAAAATAAATTTATTAACGTCAGAGAAATGGAAACGTGTAAAAATAATCACTTTCAACGAATACAGTGTTTTTAGACATTTTCGTACTTCTCGGACTAAAACTGTATTTTTCACGACAAAAAATATTTTTTATCTCTGAAATTAAATTTATTAACATCAGAGAGCTGCAAACGTCTAAAAACGATCGCTTTCGGCGAAGAAGAGCGTTTTTAGACATTTTCGTACTTCGCGGACTAAAACTGTATTTTTCACTACGAAAAATGTTTTTTATCTCTGAAAATAAAATTATTAACGTCAGAAAGCTGGAAAGGTCTAAAAACGATCACTTTCGACGAATACAAGCGTTTTTAGATATTTTCATACTTCGCGGACTAAAGCTGTATTTTTCACGACGGAAAATATTTTTTATGTCTGAAAATAAATTTATTAACGTCAGAGAGCTGGAAACGTGTAAAAATAATCACTTTCAACGAATACAGTGTTTTTAGACATTTTCGTACTTCTCGGACTAAAACTGTATTTTTCACGACAAAAAATATTTTTTATCTCTGAAAATCAATTTATTAACGTCAGAAAGCTGGAAAGGTCTAAAAACGATCACTTTCGTCGAACATGAGCGTTTTTAGACATTTTCGTAGTTCTCGTACTAAAACTGCATTTTTCACGACAAAAAAATATTTTTTATCTCTGCAAATCAATTTATTAACGTGAGAAAGCTGAAAAGGTCTAAAAACGATCACTTTCGACGAATACAAGCGTTTTTGGACATTTTCGTACTTCGCGGACTAAAACTGTATTTTTCACTACAAAAAATGTTTTTTATCTCTGAAAATAAATTTATTAGCGTCAGAGAGCTGGTAACGTCTAAAAACGACCACTTTCAACGAATACAAGTGTTTTTAGACATTTTCGTACTTCTCGGAGTAAAACTGGATTTTTTACGACAAAAAATATTTTTTATCTCTGCAAATCAATTTATTAACGTGAGAAAGCTGAAAAGGTCTAAAAACGATCACTTTCGACGAATGCAAGCGTTTTTGGACATTTTCGTACTTCGCGGACTAAAACTGTATTTTTCACTACAAAAAATGTTTTTTATCTCTGAAAATAAATTTATTAACGTCAGAGAGCTGGAAACGTCTAAAAACGACCACTTTCACCGAATTCAAGTGTTTTTAGACATTTTCGTACTTCTCGGAGTAAATCTGGATTTTTCACGACAAAAATTATTTTTTATCTCTAAAAATAAATTTATTAACGTCAGAGAGCTGGAAACGTGTAAAAATAATCACTTTCAACGAATACAGTGTTTTTAGACATTTTCGTACTTCTCGGACTAAAACTGTATTTTTCACGACGGAAAATATTTTTTATGTCAGAAAATAAATTGATTAACGTCAGAGAGCTGGAAACGCCTAAAAACGATCACTTTCAACGAATACAGTGTTTTTAGACATTTTCTTACTTCTCGGACTAAAACTGCATTTTTCACGACAAAAAATATTTTTTATCTCTAAAAATAAATTTATTAACCTCAGAGAGCTGGAAACGTGTAAAAATAATCACTTTCAACGAATACAGTGTTTTTAGACATTTTCGTACTTCTCGGACTAAAACTGTATTTTTCACGACAAAAAATATTTTTTATCTCTGAAATTAAATTTATTAACATCAGAGAGCTGCAAACGTCTAAAAACGATCGCTTTCGGCGAAGAAGAGCGTTTTTAGACATTTTCGTACTTCGCGGACTAAAACTGTATTTTTCACTACGAAAAATGTTTTTTATCTCTGAAAATAAAATTATTAACGTCAGAAAGCTGGAAAGGTCTAAAAACGATCACTTTCGACGAATACAAGCGTTTTTAGATATTTTCATACTTCGCGGACTAAAGCTGTATTTTTCAAGACGGAAAATATTTTTTATCTCTGAAAATAAATTTCTTAACGTCAGAGAGCTGGAAACGTGTAAAAATAATCACTTTCAACGAATACAGTGTTTTTAGACATTTTCGTACTTCTCGGACTAAAACTGTATTTTTCACGACAAAAAATAATTTTTATCTCTGAAAATCAATTTATTAACGTCAGAAAGCTGGAAAGGTCTAAAAACGATCACTTTCAGCGAACATGAGCGTTTTTAGACATTTTCGTACTTCTCGTACTAAAACTGCATTTTTCACGACAAAAAAATTTTTTTATCTCTGAAAATAAATTTATTAACGTCAGAGAGCTGGAAACGTGTAAAAATAACCACTTTCAACGAATACAGTGTTTTAAGACATTTTCGTACTTCTCGGAATAAAACTGGATTTTTTACGACAAAAAATATTTTTTATCTCTGCAAATCAATTTATTAACGTGAGAAAGCTGAAAAGGTCTAAAAACGATCACTTTCGACGAATACAAGCGTTTTTGGACATTTTCGTACTTCGCGGACTAAAACTGTATTTTTCACTACAAAAAATGTTTTTTATCTCTGAAAATAAATTTATTAACGTCAGAGAGCTGGAAACGTCTAAAAACGACCACTTTCAACGAATACAAGTGTTTTTAGACATTTTCGTACTTCTCGGAGTAAAACCGTATTTTTTACGACAAAAAATATTTTTATCTCTGCAAATCAATTTATTAACGTGAGAAAGCTGAAAAGGTCTAAAAACGATCACTTTCGACGAATACAAGCGTTTTTGGACATTTTCGTACTTCGCGGACTAAAACTGTATTTTTCACTACAAAAAATGTTTTTTAACTCTGAAAATAAATTTATTAACGTCAGAGAGCTGGAAACGTCTAAAAACGACCACTTTCACCGAATTCAAGTGTTTTTAGACATTTTCGTACTTCTCGGAGTAAAACTGGATTTTTTACGACAAAAAATATTTTTTATCTCTGCAAATCAATTTATTAACGTGAGAAAGCTGAAAAGGTCTAAAAACGATCACTTTCGACGAATACAAGCGTTTTTGGACATTTTCGTACTTCGCGGACTAAAACTGTATTTTTCACTACAGAAAATGTTTTTTATCTCTGAAAATAAATTTATTAGCGTCAGAGAGCTGGTAACGTCTAAAAACGACCACTTTCAACGAATACAAGTGTTTTTAGACATTTTCGTACTTCTCGGAGTAAAACTGGATTTTTTACGACAAAAAATATTTTTTATCTCTGCAAATTAATTTATTAACGTGAGAAAGCTGAAAAGGTCTAAAAACGATCACTTTCGACGAATGCAAGCGTTTTTGGACATTTTCGTACTTCGCGGACTAAAACTGTATTTTTCACTACAAAAAATGTTTTTTATCTCTGAAAATAAATTTATTAACGTCAGAGAGCTGGAAACGTCTAAAAACGACCACTTTCACCGAATTCAAGTGTTTTTAGACATTTTCGTACTTCTCGGAGTAAATCTGGATTTTTCACGACAAAAATTATTTTTTATCTCTAAAAATAAATTTATTAACGTCAGAGAGCTGGAAACGTGTAAAAATAATCACTTTCAACGAATACAGTGTTTTTAGACATTTTCGTACTTCTCGGACTAAAACTGTATTTTTCACGACAAAAAATATTTTTTATCTCTGAAAATCAATTTATTAACGTCAGAAAGCTGGAAAGGTCTAAAAACGATCACTTTCGTCGAACATGAGCGTTTTTAGACATTTTCGTAGTTCTCGTACTAAAACTGCATTTTTCACGACAAAAAAATATTTTTTATCTCTGCAAATCAATTTATTAACGTGAGAAAGCTGAAAAGGTCTAAAAACGATCACTTTCGACGAATACAAGCGTTTTTGGACATTTTCGTACTTCGCGGACTAAAACTGTATTTTTCACTACAAAAAATGTTTTTTATCTCTGAAAATAAATTTATTAACGTCAGAGAGCTGGAAACGTCTAAAAACGACCACTTTCACCGAATTCAAGTGTTTTTAGACATTTTCGTACTTCTCGGAGTAAAACTGGATTTTTTACGACAAAAAATATTTTTTATCTCTGCAAATCAATTTATTAACGTGAGAAAGCTGAAAAGGTCTAAAAACGATCACTTTCGACGAATACAAGGTTTTTGGACATTTTCGTACTTCGCGGACTAAAACTGTATTTTTCACTACAAAAAATGTTTTTTATCTCTGAAAATAAATTTATTAGCGTCAGAGAGCTGGTAACGTCTAAAAACGACCACTTTCACCGAATTCAAGTGTTTTTAGACATTTTCGTACTTCTCGGAGTAAAACTGGATTTTTTACGACAAAAAATATTTTTTATCTCTGCAAATCAATTTATTAACGTGAGAAAGCTGAAAAGGTCTAAAAACGATCACTTTCGACGAATACAAGGTTTTTGGACATTTTCGTACTTCGCGGACTAAAACTGTATTTTTCACTACAAAAAATGTTTTTTATCTCTGAAAATAAATTTATTAGCGTCAGAGAGCTGGTAACGTCTAAAAACGACCACTTTCAACGAATACAAGTGTTTTTAGACATTTTCGTACTTCTCGGAGTAAAACTGGATTTTTTACGACAAAAAATATTTTTTATCTCTGCAAATCAATTTATTAACGTGAGAAAGCTGAAAAGGTCTAAAAACGATCACTTTCGACGAATGCAAGCGTTTTTGGACATTTTCGTACTTCGCGGACTAAAACTGTATTTTTCACTACAAAAAATGTTTTTTATCTCTGAAAATAAATTTATTAACGTCAGAGAGCTGGAAACGTCTAAAAACGACCACTTTCACCGAATTCAAGTGTTTTTAGACATTTTCGTACTTCTCGGAGTAAATCTGGATTTTTCACGACAAAAATTATTTTTTATCTCTAAAAATAAATTTATTAACGTCAGAGAGCTGGAAACGTGTAAAAATAATCACTTTCAACGAATACAGTGTTTTTAGACATTTTCGTACTTCTCGGACTAAAACTGTATTTTTCACGACGGAAAATATTTTTTATGTCAGAAAATAAATTGATTAACGTCAGAGAGCTGGAAACGCCTAAAAACGATCACTTTCAACGAATACAGTGTTTTTAGACATTTTCTTACTTCTCGGACTAAAACTGCATTTTTCACGACAAAAAATATTTTTTATCTCTAAAAATAAATTTATTAACCTCAGAGAGCTGGAAACGTGTAAAAATAATCACTTTCAACGAATACAGTGTTTTTAGACATTTTCGTACTTCTCGGACTAAAACTGTATTTTTCACGACAAAAAATATTTTTTATCTCTGAAATTAAATTTATTAACATCAGAGAGCTGCAAACGTCTAAAAACGATCGCTTTCGGCGAAGAAGAGCGTTTTTAGACATTTTCGTACTTCGCGGACTAAAACTGTATTTTTCACTACGAAAAATGTTTTTTATCTCTGAAAATAAAATTATTAACGTCAGAAAGCTGGAAAGGTCTAAAAACGATCACTTTCGACGAATACAAGCGTTTTTAGATATTTTCATACTTCGCGGACTAAAGCTGTATTTTTCAAGACGGAAAATATTTTTTATCTCTGAAAATAAATTTCTTAACGTCAGAGAGCTGGAAACGTGTAAAAATAATCACTTTCAACGAATACAGTGTTTTTAGACATTTTCGTACTTCTCGGACTAAAACTGTATTTTTCACGACAAAAAATAATTTTTATCTCTGAAAATCAATTTATTAACGTCAGAAAGCTGGAAAGGTCTAAAAACGATCACTTTCGGCGAACATGAGCGTTTTTAGACATTTTCGTACTTCTCGTACTAAAACTGCATTTTTCACGACAAAAAATTTTTTTTATCTCTGAAAATAAATTTATTAACATCAGAGAGCTGCAAACGTCTAAAAACGATCGCTTTCGGCGAAGAAGAGCGTTTTTAGACATTTTCGTACTTCGCGGACTAAAACTGTATTTTTCACTACGAAAAATGTTTTTTATCTCTGAAAATAAAATTATTAACGTCAGAAAGCTGGAAAGGTCTAAAAACGATCACTTTCGACGAATACAAGCGTTTTTAGATATTTTCATACTTCGCGGACTAAAGCTGTATTTTTCACGACGGAAAATATTTTTTATCTCTGAAAATAAATTTATTAACGTCAGAGAGCTGGAAACGTGTAAAAATAATCACTTTCAACGAATACAGTGTTTTTAGACATTTTCGTACTTCTCGGACTAAAACTGTATTTTTCACGACAAAAAATATTTTTTATCTCTGCAAATCAATTTATTAACGTGAGAAAGCTGAAAAGGTCTAAAAACGATCACTTTCGACGAATACAAGCGTTTTTGGACATTTTCGTACTTCGCGGACTAAAACTGTATTTTTCACTACAAAAAATGTTTTTTATCTCTGAAAATAAATTTATTAACGTCAGAGAGCTGGAAACGTCTAAAAACGACCACTTTCACAGAATTCAAGTGTTTTTAGACATTTTCGTACTTCTCGGAGTAAAACTGGATTTTTTACGACAAAAAATATTTTTTATCTCTGCAAATCAATTTATTAACGTGAGAAAGCTGAAAAGGTCTAAAAACGATCACTTTCGACGAATACAAGGTTTTTGGACATTTTCGTACTTCGCGGACTAAAACTGTATTTTTCACTACAAAAAATGTTTTTTATCTCTGAAAATAAATTTATTAGCGTCAGAGAGCTGGTAACGTCTAAAAACGACCACTTTCAACGAATACAAGTGTTTTTAGACATTTTCGTACTTCTCGGAGTAAAACTGGATTTTTTACGACAAAAAATATTTTTTATCTCTGCAAATCAATTTATTAACGTCAGAGAGCTGGAAACGTCTAAAAACGACCACTTTCAATGAATTCAAGTGTTTTTAGACATTTTCGTACTTCTCGGAGTAAATCTGGATTTTTCACGACAAAAATTATTTTTTATCTCTAAAAATAAATTTATTAACGTCAGAGAGCTGGAAACGTGTAAAAATAATCACTTTCAACGAATACAGTGTTTTTAGACATTTTCGTACTTCTCGGACTAAAACTGTATTTTTCACGACGGAAAATATTTTTTATGTCAGAAAATAAATTGATTAACGTCAGAGAGCTGGAAACGCCTAAAAACGATCACTTTCAACGAATACACTGTTTTTAGACATTTTCGTACTTCTCGGACTAAAACTGCATTTTTCACGACAAAAAATATTTTTATCTCTAAAAATAAATTTATTAACGTCAGAGAAATGGAAACGTGTAAAAATAATCACTTTCAACGAATACAGTGTTTTTAGACATTTTCGTACTTCTCGGACTAAAACTGTATTTTTCACGACAAAAAATATTTTTTATCTCTGAAATTAAATTTATTAACATCAGAGAGCTGCAAACGTCTAAAAACGATCGCTTTCGGCGAAGAAGAGCGTTTTTAGACATTTTCGTACTTCGCGGACTAAAACTGTATTTTTCACTACGAAAAATGTTTTTTATCTCTGAAAATAAAATTATTAACGTCAGAAAGCTGGAAAGGTCTAAAAACGATCACTTTCGACGAATACAAGCGTTTTTAGATATTTTCATACTTCGCGGACTAAAGCTGTATTTTTCACGACGGAAAATATTTTTTATCTCTGAAAATAAATTTATTAACGTCAGAGAGCTGGAAACGTGTAAAAATAATCACTTTCAACGAATACAGTGTTTTTAGACATTTTCGTACTTCTCGGACTAAAACTGTATTTTTCACGACAAAAAATATTTTTTATCTCTGAAAATCAATTTATTAACGTCAGAAAGCTGGAAAGGTCTAAAAACGATCACTTTCGTCGAACATGAGCGTTTTTAGACATTTTCGTAGTTCTCGTACTAAAACTGCATTTTTCACGACAAAAAAATATTTTTTATCTCTGCAAATCAATTTATTAACGTGAGAAAGCTGAAAAGGTCTAAAAACGATCACTTTCGACGAATACAAGCGTTTTTGGACATTTTCGTACTTCGCGGACTAAAACTGTATTTTTCACTACAGAAAATGTTTTTTATCTCTGAAAATAAATTTATTAGCGTCAGAGAGCTGGTAACGTCTAAAAACGACCACTTTCAACGAATACAAGTGTTTTTAGACATTTTCGTACTTCTCGGAGTAAATCTGGATTTTTCACGACAAAAATTATTTTTTATCTCTAAAAATAAATTTATTAACGTCAGAGAGCTGGAAACGTGTAAAAATAATCACTTTCAACGAATACAGTGTTTTTAGACATTTTCGTACTTCTCGGACTAAAACTGTATTTTTCACGACCGAAAATATTTTTTATGTCAGAAATTAAATTTATTAACATCAGAGAGCTGCAAACGTCTAAAAACGATCGCTTTCGGCGAAGAAGAGCGTTTTTAGACATTTTCGTACTTCGCGGACTAAAACTGTATTTTTCACTACAAAAAATGTTTTTTATCTCTGAAAATAAATTTATTAGCGTCAGAGAGCTGGTAACGTCTAAAAACGACCACTTTCAACGAATACAAGTGTTTTTAGACATTTTCGTACTTCTCGGAGTAAAACTGGATTTTTTACGAGAAAAAATATTTTTTATCTCTGCAAATAAATTTATTAACGTCAGAGAGCTGCAAAGGTCTAAAAACGATCACTTTAGACGAATACAAGCGTTTTTAGACATTTTCGTACTTCTCGGAGTAAATCTGGATTTTTCACGACAAAAATTATTTTTTATCTCTAAAAATAAATTTATTACCGTCAGAGAGCTGGAAACGTGTAAAAATAATCACTTTCAACGAATACAGTGTTTTTAGACATTTTCGTACTTCTCGGACTAAAACTGTATTTTTCACGACGGAAAATATTTTTTATCTCAGAAAATAAATTGATTAACGTCAGAGAGCTGGAAACGCCTAAAAACGAACACTTTCAACGAATACAGTGTTTTTAGACATTTTCGTACTTCTCGGACTAAAACTGCATTTTTCACGACAAAAAATATTTTTTATCTCTAAAAATAAATTTATTAACGTCAGAGAGCTGGAAACGTGTAAAAATAATCACTTTCAACGAATACAGTGTTTTTAGACATTTTCGTACTTCTCGGACTAAAACTGTATTTTTCACGACAAAAAATATTTTTTATCACTGAAATTAAATTTATTAACATCAGAGAGCTGCAAACGTCTAAAAACGATCCCTTTCAATGAATACAAGCGTTTTTAGAAATTTTCGTACTTCTCGAACTAAAACTGTATTTTTCACGTGAAAAAATATTTTTTATCTCCGAAAATCAATTTATTAACATCAGAAAGCTGGAAAAGTCTAAAAACGATCACTTTCGGCGAACACGAGCGTTTTTAGACATTTTCGTATTTCTCGGACCAAAACTGTATTTTTCACGACAAAAAATATTTTTTATCTCTGAAAATAAATTTATTAAAGTCAGAGAGCTGCAAACATCTAAAAACGATCCCTTTCAATGAATACAAGCGTCTTTAGACATTTTCGTACTTCTCGAACTAAAACTGTATTTTTCACGCGAACAAATATTTTTTATCTCTGAAGATAAATTTATTAACGTCAGAGAGCGGGAAACGTCTAAAAACGATCACTTTCAACGAATACTAGTGTTTTTAGACATTTTAGTACTTCTCGGACTAAAACTGGATTTTTCAAGATAAAAAATATTTTTTAACTCTGAAAATCAATTTATTAACGTCAAAAAGCTGGAAAGGTCTAAAAACGATCAGTTTCAACGAATACAAGCGTTTTTAGACATTTTCATACTTCGCGGACTAAAGCTGTATTTTTCACGACGGAAAATATTTTTTATCTCAGAAAATAAATTGATTAACGTCAGAGAGCTGCAAACGCCTAAAAACGATCACTTTCAACGAATACAGTGTTTTTAGACATTTGCGTACTTCTCGGACTAAAACTGCATTACTCACGACAAAAAATATTTTTTATCTCTAAAAATAAATTTATTAACGTCAGAGAGCTGGAAACGTGTAAAAATGACCACTTTCAACGAATACAATGTTTTTAGACATTTTCGTACTTCTCGGACTAAAACTGCATTTTTCACGACAAAAAATATTTTTTATCTCTAAAAATAAATTTATTAACGTCAGAGAGCTGGAAACGTGTAAAAATAATCACTTTCAACGAATACAGTGTTTTTAGACATTTTCGTACTTCTCGGACTAAAACTTTATTTTTCACGACAAAAAATATTTTTTATCTCTGAAAATCAATTTGTTAACGTCAGAAAGCTGCAAAGGTCTAAAAACGATCACTTTAGACGAATACAAGCGTTTTTAGACATTTTCGTACTCCTCGGAGTAAATCTGGATTTTTCACGACAAAAAATATTTTTTATCTCTGCAAATCAATTTATTAACATCAGAAAGCTGGAAAAGTCAAAAAACGATCACTTTCGGCGAACACGAGCGTTTTTAGACATTTTCGTACTTCTCGGACCAAAACTGTATTTTTCACAACAAAAAATATTTTTTATCTCTGAAAATAAATTTATTAAAGTCGGAGAGCTGCAAACGTCTAAAAACGATCCCTTTCAATGAATACAAGTGTTTTTAGACATTTTCGTACTTCTCGAACTAAAACTGTATTTTTCACGTGAACAAATATTTTTTATCTCTGAAGATAAATTTATTAACGTCAGAGAGCGGGAAACGTCTAAAAACGATCACTTTCAACGAATACAAGTGTTTTTAGACATTTTCGTACTTCTCGGACTAAAACTGGATTTTTCACGATAAAAAATATTTTTTATTTCAGAAAATAAATTGATTAACGTCAGAGAGCTGGCAACGCCTAAAAACGATCACTTTCAACGAATACAGTGTTTTTAGACATTTTCCTACTTCTCGGACTAAAACTGCATTACTCACGACAAAAAATATTTTTTATCTCTAAAAATAAATTTATTAACGTCAGAGAGCTGGAAACGTGTAAAAATAATCACATTCAACGAATACAGTGTTTTTAGATATTTTCGTACTTCTCGGACTAAAACTGTATTTTTCACGACAAAAAATATTTTTTATCTCTGAAATTAAATTTATTAACATCAGAGAGCTGCAAACGTCTAAAAACGATCTCTTTCAATGAATACAAGCGTTTTTAGACATTTTCGTACTTCTCGAACTAAAACTGTATTTTTCACGTGAAAAAATATATTTTATCTCTGAAAATCAATTTATTAACATCAGAAAGCTGGAAAAGTCTAAAAACGATCACTTTCGGCGAACACGAGCGTTTTTAGACATTTTCGTATTTCTCGGACCAAAACTGTATTTTTCACGACAAAAAATATTTTTTATCTCTGAAAATCAATTTGTTAACGTCAGAAAGCTGCAAAGGTCTAAAAACGATCACTTTAGACGAATACAAGCGTTTTTAGACATTTTCGTACTTCTCGGAGTAAATCTGGATTTTTCACGACAAAAATTATTTTTTATCTCTGCAAATCAATTTATTAACATCAGAAAGCTGGAAAAGTCTAAAAACGATCACTTTCGACGAACACGAGCGTTTTTAGACATTTTCGTACTTCTCGGACCAAAACTGTATTTTTCACGACAAAAAATATTTTTTATCTCTGAAAATAAATTTATTAAAGTCGGAGAGCTGCAAACGTCTAAAAACGATCCCTTTCAATGAATACAAGCGTCTTTAGACATTTTCGTACTTCTCGAACTAAAACTGTATTTTTCACGTGAACAAATATTTTTTATCTCTGAAGATAAATTTATTAACGTCAGAGAGCGGGAAACATCTAAAAACGATCACTTTCAACGAATACAAGTGTTTTTAGACATTTTCGTACTTCTCGGACTAAAACTGGATTTTTCACGATAAAAAATATTTTTTAACTCTGAAAATCAATTTATTAACGTCAAAAAGCTGGAAAGGTCTAAAAACGATCAGTTTCGACGAATACAAGCGTTTTTAGACATTTTCATACTTCGCGGACTAAAGCTGTATTTTTCACGACGAAAAATATTTTTTATCTCAGAAAATAAATTGATTAACGTCAGAGAGCTGGACACGCCTAAAAACGATCACTTTCAACGAATACAGTGTTTTTAGACATTTTCGTACTTCTCGGACTAAAACTGCATTATTCATGACAAAAAATATTTTTTATCTCTAAAAATAAATTTATTAACGTCAGAGAGCCAGAAACGTGTAAAAATGATCACTTTCAACGAATACAGTGTTTTTAGACATTTTCGTACTTCTCGGACTAAAACTGCATTTTTCACGACAAAAAATATTTTTTATCTCTAAAAATAAATTTATTAACGTCAGAGAGCTGGAAACGTGTAAAAATAATCACTTTCAACGAATACAGTGTTTTTAGACATTTTCGTACTTCTCGGACTAAAACTGTATTTTTCACGACAAAAAATATTTTTTATCTCTGAAATTAAATTTATTAACATCAGAGAGCTGCAAACTTCTAAAAACGATCCCTTTCAATGAATACAAGCGTTTTTAGACATTTTCGTACTTCTCGAACTAAAACTGTATTTTTCACGACAAAAAATATTTTTTATCTCTGAAATTAAATTTATTAACATCAGAGAGCTGCAAACGTCTAAAAACGATCCCTTTCAATGAATACAAGCGTTTTTAGAAATTTTCGTACTTCTCGAACTAAAACTGTATTTTTCACGTGAAAAAATATTTTTTATCTCCGAAAATCAATTTATTAACATCAGAAAGCTGGAAAAGTCTAAAAACGATCACTTTCGGCGAACACGAGCGTTTTTAGACATTTTCGTATTTCTCGGACCAAAACTGTATTTTTCACGACAAAAAATATTTTTTATCTCTGAAAATAAATTTATTAAAGTCAGAGAGCTGCAAACGTCTAAAAACGATCCCTTTCAATGAATACAAACGTCTTTAGACATTTTCGTACTTCTCGAACTAAAACTGTATTTTTCACGCGAACAAATATTTTTTATCTCTGAAGATAAATTTATTAACGTCAGAGAGCGGGAAACGTCTAAAAACGATCACTTTCGGCGAACACGAGCGTTTTTAGACATTTTCGTATTTCTCGGACCAAAACTGTATTTTTCACGACAAAAAATATTTTTTATCTCTGAAAATCAATTTGTTAACGTCAGAAAGCTGCAAAGGTCTAAAAACGATCACTTTAGACGAATACAAGCGTTTTTAGACATTTTCGTACTTCTCGGAGTAAATCTGGATTTTTCACGACAAAAATTATTTTTTATCTCTGCAAATCAATTTATTAACATCAGAAAGCTGGAAAAGTCTAAAAACGATCACTTTCGGCGAACACGAGCGTTTTTAGACATTTTCGTACTTCTCGGACCAAAACTGTATTTTTCACGACAAAAAATATTTTTTATCTCTGAAAATAAATTTATTAAAGTCGGAGAGCTGCAAACGTCTAAAAACGATCCCTTTCAATGAATACAAGCGTCTTTAGACATTTTCGTACTTCTCGAACTAAAACTGTATTTTTCACGTGAACAAATATTTTTTATCTCTGAAGATAAAT
Source organism: Leptodirus hochenwartii (assembly GCA_947310635.1). Lineage (NCBI taxonomy): Eukaryota > Metazoa > Arthropoda > Insecta > Coleoptera > Leiodidae > Leptodirus > Leptodirus hochenwartii. Next base: position 6,729,461 of record OX371186.1, read on the forward strand.
TTATTAACGTCAGAGAGCGGGAAACATCTAAAAACGATCACTTTCAACGAATACAAGTGTTTTTAGACATTTTCGTACTTCTCGGACTAAAACTGGATTTTTCACGATAAAAAATATTTTTTAACTCCGAAAATCAATTTATTAACGTCAAAAAGCTGGAAAGGTCTAAAAACGATCAGTTTCGACGAATACAAGCGTTTTTAGACATTTTCATACTTCGCGGACTAAAGCTGTATTTTTCACGACGAAAAATATTTTTTATCTCAGAAAATAAATTGATTAACGTCAGAGAGCTGGACACGCCTAAAAACGATCACTTTCAACGAATACAGTGTTTTTAGACATTTTCGTACTTCTCGGACTAAAACTGCATTATTCATGACAAAAAATATTTTTTATCTCTAAAAATAAATTTATTAACGTCAGAGAGCCAGAAACGTGTAAAAATGATCACTTTCAACGAATACAGTGTTTTTAGACATTTTCGTACTTCTCGGACTAAAACTGCATTTTTCACGACAAAAAATATTTTTTATCTCTAAAAATAAATTTATTAACGTCAGAGAGCTGGAAACGTGTAAAAATAATCACTTTCAACGAATACAGTGTTTTTAGACATTTTCGTACTTCTCGGACTAAAACTGTATTTTTCACGACAAAAAATATTTTTTATCTCTGAAATTAAATTTATTAACATCAGAGAGCTGCAAACTTCTAAAAACGATCCCATTCAATGAATACAAGCGTTTTTAGACATTTTCGTACTTCTCGAACTAAAACTGTATTTTTCACGACAAAAAATATTTTTTATCTCTGAAATTAAATTTATTAACATCAGAGAGCTGCAAACGTCTAAAAACGATCCCTTTCAATGAATACAAGCGTTTTTAGAAATTTTCGTACTTCTCGAACTAAAACTGTATTTTTCACGTGAAAAAATATTTTTTATCTCCGAAAATCAATTTATTAACATCAGAAAGCTGGAAAAGTCTAAAAATGATCACTTTCGGCGAACACGAGCGTTTTTAGACATTTTCGTATTTCTCGGACCAAAACTGTATTTTTCACGACAAAAAATATTTTTTATCTCTGAAAATAAATTTATTAAAGTCAGAGAGCTGCAAACGTCTAAAAACGATCCCTTTCAATGAATACAAGCGTCTTTAGACATTTTCGTACTTCTCGAACTAAAACTGTATTTTTCACGCGAACAAATATTTTTTATCTCTGAAGATAAATTTATTAACGTCAGAGAGCGGGAAACGTCTAAAAACGATCACTTTCAACGAATACTAGTGTTTTTAGACATTTTCGTACTTCTCGGACTAAAACTGCATTACTCACGACAAAAAATATTTTTTATCTCTAAAAATAAATTTATTAACGTCAGAGAGCTGGAAACGTGTAAAAATGATCACTTTCAACGAATACAATGTTTTTAGACATTTTCGTACTTCTCGGACTAAAACTGCATTTTTCACGACAAAAAATATTTTTTATCTCTAAAAATAAATTTATTAACGTCAGAGAGCTGGAAACGTCTAAAAACGATCCCTTTCAATGAATACAAGCGTTTTTAGAAATTTTCGTACTTCTCGAACTAAAACTGTATTTTTCACGTGAAAAAATATTTTTTATCTCCGAAAATCAATTTATTAACATCAGAAAGCTGGAAAAGTCTAAAATCGATCACTTTCGGCGAACACGAGCGTTTTTAGACATTTTCGTATTTCTCGGACCAAAACTGTATTTTTCACGACAAAAAATATTTTTTATCTCTGCAAATCAATTTATTAACATCAGAAAGCTGGAAAAGTCTAAAAACGATCACTTTCGGCGAACACGAGCGTTTTTAGACATTTTCGTACTTCTCGGACCAAAACTGTATTTTTCACGATAAAAAATATTTTTTAACTCTGAAAATCAATTTATTAACGTCAAAAAGCTGGAAAGGTCTAAAAACGATCAGTTTCGACGAATACAAGCGTTTTTAGACATTTTCATACTTCGCGGACTAAAGCTGTATTTTTCACGACGGAAAATATTTTTTATCTCAGAAAATAAATTGATTAACGTCAGAGAGCTGCAAACGCCTAAAAACGATCACTTTCAACGAATACAGTGTTTTTAGACATTTGCGTACTTCTCGGACTAAAACTGCATTACTCACGACAAAAAATATTTTTTATCTCTAAAAATAAATTTATTAACGTCAGAGAGCTGGAAACGTGTAAAAATGATCACTTTCAACGAATACAATGTTTTTAGACATTTTCGTACTTCTCGGACTAAAACTGCATTTTTCACGACAAAAAATATTTTTTATCTCTAAAAATAAATTTATTAACGTCAGAGAGCTGGAAACGTCTAAAAACGATCCCTTTCAATGAATACAAGCGTTTTTAGAAATTTTCGTACTTCTCGAACTAAAGCTGTATTTTTCACGTGAAAAAATATTTTTTATCTCCGAAAATCAATTTATTAACATCAGAAAGCTGGAAAAGTCTAAAATCGATCACTTTCGGCGAACACGAGCGTTTTTAGACATTTTCGTATTTCTCGGACCAAAACTGTATTTTTCACGACAAAAAATATTTTTTATCTCTGCAAATCAATTTATTAACATCAGAAAGCTGGAAAAGTCTAAAAACGATCACTTTCGGCGAACACGAGCGTTTTTAGACATTTTCGTACTTCTCGGACCAAAACTGTATTTTTCACGACAAAAAATATTTTTTATCTCTGAAAATAAATTTATTAAAGTCGGAGAGCTGCAAACGTCTAAAAACGATCCCTTTCAATGAATACAAGCGTTTTTAGACATTTTCGTACTTCTCGAACTAAAACTGTATTTTTCACGTGAACAAATATTTTTTATCTCTGAAGATAAATTTATTAACGTCAGAGAGCGGGAAACGTCTAAAAACGATCACTTTCAACGAATACAAGTGTTTTTAGACATTTTCGTACTTCTCGGACTAAAACTGGATTTTTCCCGATAAAAAATATTTTTTATTTCAGAAAATAAATTGATTAACGTCAGAGAGCTGGCAACGCCTAAAAACGATCACTTTCAACGAATACAGTGTTTTTAGACATTTTCCTACTTCTCGGACTAAAACTGCATTACTCACGACAAAAAATATTTTTTATCTCTAAAAATAAATTTATTAACGTCAGAGAGCTGGAAACGCCTAAAAACGATCACTTTCAACGAATACAAGTGTTTTTAGACATTTTCGTACTTCTCGGACTAAAACTGGATTTTTCACGATAAAAAATATTTTTTAACTCTGAAAATCAATTTGTTAACGTCAAAAAGCTGGAAAGGTCTAAAAACGATCAGTTTCGACGAATACAAGCGTTTTTTGACAATTTCATACTTCGCGGACTAAAACTGCATTTTTCATGACAAAAAATATTTTTTATCTCTAAAAATAAATTTATTAACGTCAGAGAGCTGGAAACGTGTAAAAATAATCACATTCAACGAATACAGTGTTTTTAGATATTTTCGTACTTCTCGGACTAAAACTGTATTTTTCACGACAAAAAATATTTTTTATCTCTGAAATTAAATTTATTAACATCACAGAGCTGCAAACGTCTAAAAACGATCTCTTTCAATGAATACAAGCGTTTTTAGACATTTTCGTACTTCTCGAACTAAAACTGTATTTTTCACGTGAAAAAAATATTTTTTATCTCTGAAAATCAATTTATTAACATCAGAAAGCTGGAAAAGTCTAAAAACGATCACTTTCGGCGAACACGAGCGTTTTTAGACATTTTCGTATTTCTCGGACCAAAACTGTATTTTTCACGACAAAAAATATTTTTTATCTCTGAAAATCAATTTGTTAACGTCAGAAAGCTGCAAAGGTCTAAAAACGATCACTTTAGACGAATACAAGCGTTTTTAGACATTTTCGTACTTCTCGGAGTAAATCTGGATTTTTCACGACAAAAATTATTTTTTATCTCTGCAAATCAATTTATTAACATCAGAAAGCTGGAAAAGTCTAAAAACGATCACTTTCGGCGAACACGAGCGTTTTTAGACATTTTCGTACTTCTCGGACCAAAACTGTATTTTTCACGACAAAAAATATTTTTTATCTCTGAAATTAAATTTATTAACATCAGAGAGCTGCAAACGTCTAAAAACGATCCCTTTCAATGAATACAAGCGTTTTTAGAAATTTTCGTACTTCTCGAACTAAAACTGTATTTTTCACGTGAAAAAATATTTTTTATCTCCGAAAATCAATTTATTAACATCAGAAAGCTGGAAAAGTCTAAAAATGATCACTTTCGGCGAACACGAGCGTTTTTAGACATTTTCGTATTTCTCGGACCAAAACTGTATTTTTCACGACAAAAAATATTTTTTATCTCTGAAAATAAATTTATTAAAGTCAGAGAGCTGCAAACGTCTAAAAACGATCCCTTTCAATGAATACAAGCGTCTTTAGACATTTTCGTACTTCTCGAACTAAAACTGTATTTTTCACGCGAACAAATATTTTTTATCTCTGAAGATAAATTTATTAACGTCAGAGAGCGGGAAACGTCTAAAAACGATCACTTTCAACGAATACTAGTGTTTTTAGACATTTTCGTACTTCTCGGACTAAAACTGCATTACTCACGACAAAAAATATTTTTTATCTCTAAAAATAAATTTATTAACGTCAGAGAGCTGGAAACGTGTAAAAATGATCACTTTCAACGAATACAATGTTTTTAGACATTTTCGTACTTCTCGGACTAAAACTGCATTTTTCACGACAAAAAATATTTTTTATCTCTAAAAATAAATTTATTAACGTCAGAGAGCTGGAAACGTCTAAAAACGATCCCTTTCAATGAATACAAGCGTTTTTAGAAATTTTCGTACTTCTCGAACTAAAACTGTATTTTTCACGTGAAAAAATATTTTTTATCTCCGAAAATCAATTTATTAACATCAGAAAGCTGGAAAAGTCTAAAATCGATCACTTTCGGCGAACACGAGCGTTTTTAGACATTTTCGTATTTCTCGGACCAAAACTGTATTTTTCACGACAAAAAATATTTTTTATCTCTGCAAATCAATTTATTAACATCAGAAAGCTGGAAAAGTCTAAAAACGATCACTTTCGGCGAACACGAGCGTTTTTAGACATTTTCGTACTTCTCGGACCAAAACTGTATTTTTCACGATAAAAAATATTTTTTAACTCTGAAAATCAATTTATTAACGTCAAAAAGCTGGAAAGGTCTAAAAACGATCAGTTTCGACGAATACAAGCGTTTTTAGACATTTTCATACTTCGCGGACTAAAGCTGTATTTTTCACGACGGAAAATATTTTTTATCTCAGAAAATAAATTGATTAACGTCAGAGAGCTGCAAACGCCTAAAAACGATCACTTTCAACGAATACAGTGTTTTTAGACATTTGCGTACTTCTCGGACTAAAACTGCATTACTCACGACAAAAAATATTTTTTATCTCTAAAAATAAATTTATTAACGTCAGAGAGCTGGAAACGTGTAAAAATGATCACTTTCAACGAATACAATGTTTTTAGACATTTTCGTACTTCTCGGACTAAAACTGCATTTTTCACGACAAAAAATATTTTTTATCTCTAAAAATAAATTTATTAACGTCAGAGAGCTGGAAACGTCTAAAAACGATCCCTTTCAATGAATACAAGCGTTTTTAGAAATTTTCGTACTTCTCGAACTAAAGCTGTATTTTTCACGTGAAAAAATATTTTTTATCTCCGAAAATCAATTTATTAACATCAGAAAGCTGGAAAAGTCTAAAATCGATCACTTTCGGCGAACACGAGCGTTTTTAGACATTTTCGTATTTCTCGGACCAAAACTGTATTTTTCACGACAAAAAATATTTTTTATCTCTGCAAATCAATTTATTAACATCAGAAAGCTGGAAAAGTCTAAAAACGATCACTTTCGGCGAACACGAGCGTTTTTAGACATTTTCGTACTTCTCGGACCAAAACTGTATTTTTCACGACAAAAAATATTTTTTATCTCTGAAAATAAATTTATTAAAGTCAGAGAGCTGCAAACGTCTAAAAACGATCCCTTTCAATGAATACAAGCGTTTTTAGACATTTTCGTACTTCTCGAACTAAAACTGTATTTTTCACGTGAACAAATATTTTTTATCTCTGAAGATAAATTTATTAACGTCAGAGAGCGGGAAACGTCTAAAAACGATCACTTTCAACGAATACAAGTGTTTTTAGACATTTTCGTACTTCTCGGACTAAAACTGGATTTTTCCCGATAAAAAATATTTTTTATTTCAGAAAATAAATTGATTAACGTCAGAGAGCTGGCAACGCCTAAAAACGATCACTTTCAACGAATACAGTGTTTTTAGACATTTTCCTACTTCTCGGACTAAAACTGCATTACTCACGACAAAAAATATTTTTTATCTCTAAAAATAAATTTATTAACGTCAGAGAGCTGGAAACGCCTAAAAACGATCACTTTCAACGAATACAAGTGTTTTTAGACATTTTCGTACTTCTCGGACTAAAACTGGATTTTTCACGATAAAAAATATTTTTTAACTCTGAAAATCAATTTGTTAACGTCAAAAAGCTGGAAAGGTCTAAAAACGATCAGTTTCGACGAATACAAGCGTTTTTTGACAATTTCATACTTCGCGGACTAAAACTGCATTTTTCATGACAAAAAATATTTTTTATCTCTAAAAATAAATTTATTAACGTCAGAGAGCTGGAAACGTGTAAAAATAATCACATTCAACGAATACAGTGTTTTTAGATATTTTCGTACTTCTCGGACTAAAACTGTATTTTTCACGACAAAAAATATTTTTTATCTCTGAAATTAAATTTATTAACATCACAGAGCTGCAAACGTCTAAAAACGATCTCTTTCAATGAATACAAGCGTTTTTAGACATTTTCGTACTTCTCGAACTAAAACTGTATTTTTCACGTGAAAAAATATTTTTTATCTCTGAAAATCAATTTATTAACATCAGAAAGCTGGAAAAGTCTAAAAACGATCACTTTCGGCGAACACGAGCGTTTTTAGACATTTTCGTATTTCTCGGACCAAAACTGTATTTTTCACGACAAAAAATATTTTTTATCTCTGAAAATCAATTTGTTAACGTCAGAAAGCTGCAAAGGTCTAAAAACGATCACTTTAGACGAATACAAGCGTTTTTAGACATTTTCGTACTTCTCGGAGTAAATCTGGATTTTTCACGACAAAAATTATTTTTTATCTCTGCAAATCAATTTATTAACATCAGAAAGCTGGAAAAGTCTAAAAACGATCACTTTCGGCGAACACGAGCGTTTTTAGACATTTTCGTACTTCTCGGACCAAAACTGTATTTTTCACGACAAAAAATATTTTTTATCTCTGAAAATCAATTTATTAACGTCAAAAAGCTAGAAAGGTCTAAAAACGATCAGTTTCGACGAATACAAGCGTTTTTAGACATTTTCATACTTTGCGGACTAAAGCTGTATTTTTCACGACGAAAAATATTTTTTATCTCAGAAAATAAATTTATTAACGTCAGAGCTTGAAACGTCTAAAAGCGATCACTTTCAACGATTACAAGTGTTTTTAAACATTTTCGGACTTCTCGGACTAAAACTGTATTTTTCACGACAAAAAATATTTTTTATCTCTGAAAATAAATTTATTAACGTCAGAGAGCTGGAAACGTGTAAAAATGATCACTTTCAACGAATACAGTGTTTTTAGACATTTTCGTACTTCTTGGACTAAAACTGGATTTTTCATGATAAAAAATATTTTTTAACTCTGAAAATCAATTTATTAACGTGAGAAAGCTGAAAAGGTCTAAAAACGATCACTTTCGACGAATACAAGCGTTTTTGGATATTTTCGTACTTCGCGGACTAAAACTGTATTTTTCACTACAAAAAATGTTTTTTATCTCTGAAAATAAATTTATTAACGTCAGAGAGCTGGAAACGTCTAAAAACGACCACTTTCACCAAATTCAAGTGTTTTTAGACATTTTCGTACTTCTCGGAGTAAAACTGGATTTTTTACGACAAAAAATATTTTTTATCTCTGCAAATCAATTTATTAACGTGAGAAAGCTGAAAAGGTCTAAAAACGATCACTTTCGACGAATACAAGCGTTTTTGGACATTTTCGTACTTCGCGGACTAAAACTGTATTTTTCACTACAAAAAATGTTTTTTATTTCTGAAAATAAATTTATTAGCGTCAGAGAGCTGGTAACGTCTAAAAACGACCACTTTCAACGAATACAAGTGTTTTTAGACATTTTCGTACTTCTCGGAGTAAAACTGGATTTTTTACGACAAAAAATATTTTTTATATCTGCAAATAAATTTATTAACGTCAGAGAGCTGCAAAGGTCTAAAAACGATCACTTTAGACGAATACAAGCGTTTTTAGAAATTTTCGTACTTCTCGGAGTAAATCTGGATTTTTCACGACAAAAATTATTTTTTATCTCTAAAAATAAATTTATTAACGTCAGAGAGCTGGAAACGTGTAAAAATAATCACTTTCAACGAATACAGTGTTTTTAGACATTTTCGTACTTCTCGGACTAAAACTGCATTTTTCACGACAAAAAATATTTTTTATCTCTAAAAATAAATTTATTAACGTCAGAGAGCGGGAAATGTCTAAAAACGATCACTTTCAACGAATACAAGTGTTTTTAGACATTTTCGTACTTCTCGGACTAAAACTGGATTTTTCACGATAAAAAATATTTTTTAACTCTGAAAATCAATTTATTAACGTCAAAAAGCTGGAAAGGTCTAAAAACGATCAGTTTCGACGAATACAAGCGTTTGTAGACATTTTCATACTTCGCGGACTAAAGCTGTATTTTTCACGACGGAAAATATTTTTTATCTCAGAAAATAAATTGATTAACGTCAGAGAGCTGCAAACGCCTAAAAACGATCACTTTCAACGAATACAGTGTTTTTAGACATTTGCGTACTTCTCGGACTAAAACTGCATTATTCACGACAAAAAATATTTTTTATCTCTAAAAATAAATTTATTAACGTCAGAGAGCTGGAAACGTGTAAAAACGATCAGTTTCGGCGAACATGAGCGTTTTTAGACATTTTCGTACTTCTCGTACTAAAACTGTATTTTTCACGACAAAAAATATTTTTTATCTCCGCAAATCAATTTATTAATGTCAGAAAGCTGGAAAGGTCTAAAAACGATCACTTTCGGCGAACACGAGCGTTTTTAGACATTTTCGTACTTCTCGTACTAAAACTGTATTTTTCACGACGAAAAATATTTTTTATCTCTGAAAATAAATTTATTAACGTCACAGAGCTGGAAACGTCTAAAAACGATCACTTTCAACGAATACAGTGTTTTTAGACATTTTCGTACTTCTCGGACTAAAACTGCATTTTTCACGACAAAAAATATTTTTTATCTCTGAAAATAAATTTATTAACGTGAGAAAGCTGAAAAGGTCTAAAAACGATCACTTTCGACGAATACAACCGTTTTTGGACATTTTCTTACTTCTCGGACAAAATCTGTATTTTTCACGACAAAAAATATTTTTTATCTCTGAAAATCAATTTATTAACGTCAGAAAGCTGGAAAGGTCTAAAAACGATCACTTTCGACGAATACAAGCGTTTTTAGATATTTTCATACTTCGCGGACTAAAGCTGTATTTTTCACGACAGAAAATATTTTTTATCTCAGAAAATAAATTGATTAACGTCAGAGAGCTGGAAACGCCTAAAAACGATCACTTTCAACGAATACAGTGTTTTTAGACATTTTCGTACTTCTCCGACTAATACTGCATTTTTCACGACAAAAAATATTTTTTATCTCTGAAATTAAATTTATTAACATCAGAGAGCTGCAAACGTCTAAAAACGATCCCTTTCAATGAATACAAGCGTTTTTAGACATTTTCGTACTTCTCGAACTAAAACTGTATTTTTCACGTGAAAAAATATTTTTTATCTCTGAAAATAAATTTATTAACGTCAGAGAGCTGGAAACGCCTAAAAACGACCACTTTCAACGAATACAAGTGTTTTTGGACATTTTCTTACTTCTCGGACAAAATCTGTATTTTTCACGACAAAAAATATTTTTTATCTCTGAAAATCAATTTATTAACATCAGAAAGCTGGAAAAGTCTAAAAACGATCACTTTCGGCGAACACGAGCGTTTTTAGACATTTTCGTACTTCTCGAACTAAAACTGTATTTTTCACGTGAACAAATATTTTTTATCTCTGAAGATAAATTTATTAACGTCAGAGAGCGGGAAACGTCTAAAAACGTTCACTTTCAACGAATACAAGTGTTTTTAGACATTTTCGTACTTCTCGGACTAAAACTGGATTTTTCACGATAAAAAATATTTTTTATCTCTGCAATTCAATTTATTAACGTGAGAAAGCTGAAAAGGTCTAAAAACGATCACTTTCGACGAATACAAGCGTTTTTGGACATTTTCGTACTTCGCGGACTAAAACTGTATTTTTACTACAAAAAATGTTTTCTATCTCTGAAAATAAATTTATTAACGTCAGAGAGCTGGAAACGTCTAAAAATGACCACTTTCAACGAATACAAGTATTTTTAGATATTTTCGTACTTCTCGGAGTAAAACTGGATTTTTTACGACAAAAAATATTTTTTATCTCTGCAAATCAATTTATTAACGTGAGAAAGCTGAAAAGGTCTAAAAACGATCACTTTCGACGAATACAAGCGTTTTTGGACATTTTCTTACTTCTCGGAGTAAATCTGGATTTTTCACGACAAAAAATATTTTTTATCTCTGAAAATAAATTTATTAACGTCAGAGAGCTGGAAACGTGTAAAAATGATCACTTTCAACGAATACAGTGTTTTTAGACATTTTCGTACTTCTTGGACTAAAACTGGATTTTTCATGATAAAAAATATTTTTTAACTCTGAAAATCAATTTATTAACGTGAGAAAGCTGAAAAGGTCTAAAAACGATCACTTTCGACGAATACAAGCGTTTTTGGATATTTTCGTACTTCGCGGACTAAAACTGTATTTTTCACTACAAAAAATGTTTTTTATCTCTGAAAATAAATTTATTAACGTCAGAGAGCTGGAAACGTCTAAAAACGACCACTTTCACCAAATTCAAGTGTTTTTAGACATTTTCGTACTTCTCGGAGTAAAACTGGATTTTTTACGACAAAAAATATTTTTTATCTCTGCAAATCAATTTATTAACGTGAGAAAGCTGAAAAGGTCTAAAAACGATCACTTTCGACGAATACAAGCGTTTTTGGACATTTTCGTACTTCGCGGACTAAAACTGTATTTTTCACTACAAAAAATGTTTTTTATTTCTGAAAATAAATTTATTAGCGTCAGAGAGCTGGTAACGTCTAAAAACGACCACTTTCAACGAATACAAGTGTTTTTAGACATTTTCGTACTTCTCGGAGTAAAACTGGATTTTTTACGACAAAAAATATTTTTTATATCTGCAAATAAATTTATTAACGTCAGAGAGCTGCAAAGGTCTAAAAACGATCACTTTAGACGAATACAAGCGTTTTTAGAAATTTTCGTACTTCTCGGAGTAAATCTGGATTTTTCACGACAAAAATTATTTTTTATCTCTAAAAATAAATTTATTAACGTCAGAGAGCTGGAAACGTGTAAAAATAATCACTTTCAACGAATACAGTGTTTTTAGACATTTTCGTACTTCTCGGACTAAAACTGCATTTTTCACGACAAAAAATATTTTTTATCTCTAAAAATAAATTTATTAACGTCAGAGAGCGGGAAACGTCTAAAAACGATCACTTTCAACGAATACAAGTGTTTTTAGACATTTTCGTACTTCTCGGACTAAAACTGGATTTTTCACGATAAAAAATATTTTTTAACTCTGAAAATCAATTTATTAACGTCAAAAAGCTGGAAAGGTCTAAAAACGATCAGTTTCGACGAATACAAGCGTTTGTAGACATTTTCATACTTCGCGGACTAAAGCTGTATTTTTCACGACGGAAAATATTTTTTATCTCAGAAAATAAATTGATTAACGTCAGAGAGCTGCAAACGCCTAAAAACGATCACTTTCAACGAATACAGTGTTTTTAGACATTTGCGTACTTCTCGGACTAAAACTGCATTATTCACGACAAAAAATATTTTTTATCTCTAAAAATAAATTTATTAACGTCAGAGAGCTGGAAACGTGTAAAAACGATCAGTTTCGGCGAACATGAGCGTTTTTAGACATTTTCGTACTTCTCGTACTAAAACTGTATTTTTCACGACAAAAAATATTTTTTATCTCCGCAAATCAATTTATTAATGTCAGAAAGCTGGAAAGGTCTAAAAACGATCACTTTCGGCGAACACGAGCGTTTTTAGACATTTTCGTACTTCTCGTACTAAAACTGTATTTTTCACGACGAAAAATATTTTTTATCTCTGAAAATAAATTTATTAACGTCACAGAGCTGGAAACGTCTAAAAACGATCACTTTCAACGAATACAGTGTTTTTAGACATTTTCGTACTTCTCGGACTAAAACTGCATTTTTCACGACAAAAAATATTTTTTATCTCTGAAAATAAATTTATTAACGTGAGAAAGCTGAAAAGGTCTAAAAACGATCACTTTCGACGAATACAACCGTTTTTGGACATTTTCTTACTTCTCGGACAAAATCTGTATTTTTCACGACAAAAAATATTTTTTATCTCTGAAAATCAATTTATTAACGTCAGAAAGCTGGAAAGGTCTAAAAACGATCACTTTCGACGAATACAAGCGTTTTTAGATATTTTCATACTTCGCGGACTAAAGCTGTATTTTTCACGACAGAAAATATTTTTTATCTCAGAAAATAAATTGATTAACGTCAGAGAGCTGGAAACGCCTAAAAACGATCACTTTCAACGAATACAGTGTTTTTAGACATTTTCGTACTTCTCCGACTAATACTGCATTTTTCACGTGAAAAAATATTTTTTATCTCTGAAAATAAATTTATTAACGTCAGAGAGCTGGAAACGCCTAAAAACGACCACTTTCAACGAATACAAGTGTTTTTGGACATTTTCTTACTTCTCGGACAAAATCTGTATTTTTCACGACAAAAAATATTTTTTATCTCTGAAAATCAATTTATTAACATCAGAAAGCTGGAAAAGTCTAAAAACGATCACTTTCGGCGAACACGAGCGTTTTTAGACATTTTCGTACTTCTCGAACTAAAACTGTATTTTTCACGTGAACAAATATTTTTTATCTCTGAAGATAAATTTATTAACGTCAGAGAGCGGGAAACGTCTAAAAACGTTCACTTTCAACGAATACAAGTGTTTTTAGACATTTTCGTACTTCTCGGACTAAAACTGGATTTTTCACGATAAAAAATATTTTTTATCTCTGCAATTCAATTTATTAACGTGAGAAAGCTGAAAAGGTCTAAAAACGATCACTTTCGACGAATACAAGCGTTTTTGGACATTTTCGTACTTCGCGGACTAAAACTGTATTTTTACTACAAAAAATGTTTTCTATCTCTGAAAATAAATTTATTAACGTCAGAGAGCTGGAAACGTCTAAAAATGACCACTTTCAACGAATACAAGTATTTTTAGATATTTTCGTACTTCTCGGAGTAAAACTGGATTTTTTACGACAAAAAATATTTTTTATCTCTGCAAATCAATTTATTAACGTGAGAAAGCTGAAAAGGTCTAAAAACGATCACTTTCGACGAATACAAGCGTTTTTGGACATTTTCTTACTTCTCGGAGTAAATCTGGATTTTTCACGACAAAAATTATTTTTTATCTCTAAAAATAAATTTATTAGCGTCAGAGAGCTGGAAACGTGTAAAAATAATCACTTTCAACGAATACAGTGTTTTTAGACATTTTCGTACTTCTCGGACTAAAACTGTATTTTTCACGACGGAAAATATTTTTTATCTCAGAAAATAAATTGATTAACGTCAGAGAGCTGGAAACGCCTAAAAACGATCACTTTCAACGAATACAGTGTTTTTAGACATTTTCGTACTTCTCCGATTAATACTGCATTTTTCACGACAAAAAATATTTGTTATCTCTGAAATTAAATTTATTAACATCAGAGAGATAGATATATTTGTTAACGTGCTCCGCCAGAGGCACTACACGATAAAGCAGCAGCGACACGAGGTTTTCCCAAGTGGTCACCCATCCAAGTACTAACCGCGCTCGACGTTGCTTAACTACGGTGTTCGATGGGAACCGGTGCTTTCAACGCCGATATGGTCGCTGCCTATTAACATCAGAGAGCTGCAAACGTCTAAAAACGATCCCTTTCAATGAATAGAAGCGTTTTTTAGACATTTTCGTACTTCTCGAACTAAAACTGTATTTTTCACGTGAAAAAATATTTTTTATCTCTGAAAATAAATTTATTAACGTCAGACAGCTGGAAACGCCTAAAAACGACCACTTTCAACGAATACAAGTGTTTTTGGACATTTTCTTACTTCTCGGACAAAATCTGTATTTTTCACGACAAAAAATATTTTTTATCTCTGAAATTAAATTTATTAACATCAGAGAGCTGCAAACGTCTAAAAACGATCCCTTTCAATGAATACAAGCGTTTTTAGACATTTTCGTACTTCTCGGACTAAAACTGTATTTTTCACGACAAAAATATTTTTTATCTCTGAAATTAAATTTATTAACATCAGAGAGCTGCAAACGTCTAAAAACGATCCCTTTCAATGAATACAAGCGTTTTTAGACATTTTCGTACTTCTCGGACCAAAACTATATTTTTCACGACAAAAAATATTTTTTATCTCTAAAAATAAATTTATTAACGTCAGAGAGCTGGAAACGTGTAAAAACGATCAGTTTCGGCGAACATGAGCGTTTTTAGACATTTTCGTACTTCTCGTACTAAAACTGTATTTTTCACGACAAAAAATATTTTTTATCTCCGCAAATCAATTTATTAACGTCAGAAAGCTGGAAAGGTCTAAAAACGATCACTTTCGGCGAACACGAGCGTTTTTAGACATTTTCGTACTTCTTGTACTAAAACTGTATTTTTCACGACGAAAAATATTTTTTATCTCTGAAAATAAATTTATTAACGTCACAGAGCTGGAAACGTCTAAAAACGATCACTTTCAACGAATACAGTGTTTTTAGACATTTCCGTACTTCTCGGACTAAAACTGCATTTTTGACGACAAAAAATATTTTTTATCTCTGAAAATAAATTTATTAACGTCAGAGAGCTGCAAACGTCTAAAAACGATCACTTTCAATGAATACAAGCGTTTTTAGACATTTTCGTACTTCTCGGACAAAATCTGTATTTTTCACGACAAAAAATATTTTTTATCTCTGAAAATCAATTTATTAACGTCAGAAAGCAGGAAAGGTCTAAAAACGATCACTTTCGACGAATACAAGCGTTTTTAGATATTTTCATACTTGGCGGACTAAAGCTGTATTTTTCATGAAGGAAAATATTTTTTATCTCAGAAAATAAATTGATTAACGTCAGAGAGCTGGAAACGCCTAAAAACGATCACTTTCAACGAATACAGTGTTTTTAGACATTTTCGTACTTCTCGGAGTAAAACTGGATTTTTTACGACAAAAAATATTTTTTATCTCTGAAAATCAATTTATTAACGTGAGAAAGCTGGAAAGGTCTAAAAACGATCACTTTCGACGAATACAAGCGTTTTTGGACATTTTCTTACTTCTCGGACAAAATCTGTATTTTTCACGACAAAAAATATTTTTTATCTCTGAAAATCAATTTATTAACGTGAGAAAGCTGGAAAGGTCTAAAAACGATCACTTTCGACGAATACAAGCGTTTTTAGATATTTTCATACTTCGCGGACTAAAGGTGTATTTTTCACGACGGAAAATATTTTTTATCTCAGAAAATAAATTGATTAACGTCAGAGAGCTGGAAACGCCTAAAAACGATCACTTTCAACGAATACAGTGTTTTTAGACATTTTCGTACTTCTCGGACTAAAACTGCATTTTTCACGACCAAAAATATTTTTTATCTCTGAAATTAAATTTATTAACATCAGAGAGCTGGAAACGCCTAAAAACGACCACTTTCAACGAATACAAGTGTTTTTGGACATTTTCTTACTTCTCGGACAAAATCTGTATTTTTCACGACAAAAAATATTTTTTATCTCTGAAAATCAATTTATTAACATCAGAAAGCTGGAAAAGTCTAAAAACGATCACTTTTGGCGAACACGAGCGTTTTTAGACATTTTCGTACTTCTCGAACTAAAACTGTATTTTTCACGTGAACAAATATTTTTTATCTCTGAAGATAAATTTATTAACGTCAGAGAGCGGGAAACGTCTAAAAACGTTCACTTTCAACGAATACAAGTGTTTTTAGACATTTTCGTACTTCTCGGACTAAAACTGGATTTTTCACGATAAAAAATATTTTTTATCTCTGTAATTCAATTTATTAACGTGAGAAAGCTGAAAAGGTCTAAAAACGATCACTTTCGACGAATACAAGCGTTTTTGGACATTTTCTTACTTCTCGGACAAAATCTGTATTTTTCACGACAAAAAATATTTTTATCTCTGAAAATCAATTTATTAACGTCAGAAAGCTGGAAAGGTCTAAAAACGATCACTTTCGACGAATACAAGCGTTTTTAGATATTTTCATACTTCGCGGACTAAAGCTGTATTTTTCATGAAGGAAAATATTTTTTATCTCAGAAAATAAATTGATTAACTTCAGAGAGCTGGAAACGCCTAAAAACGATCACTTTCAACGAATACAGTGTTTTTAGACATTTTCGTACTTCTCCGATTAATACTGCATTTTTCACGACAAAAAATATTTGTTATCTCTGAAATTAAATTTATTAACATCAGAGAGATAGATATATTTGTTAACGTGCTCCGCCAGAGGCACTACACGATAAAGCAGCAGCGACACGAGGTTTTCCCAAGTGGTCACCCATCCAAGTACTAACCGCGCTCGACGTTGCTTAACTACGGTGTTCGATGGGAACCGGTGCTTTCAACGCCGATATGGTCGCTGCCTATTAACATCAGAGAGCTGCAAACGTCTAAAAACGATCCCTTTCAATGAATAGAAGCGTTTTTTAGACATTTTCGTACTTCTCGAACTAAAACTGTATTTTTCACGTGAAAAAATATTTTTTATCTCTGAAAATAAATTTATTAACGTCAGACAGCTGGAAACGCCTAAAAACGACCACTTTCAACGAATACAAGTGTTTTTGGACATTTTCTTACTTCTCGGACAAAATCTGTATTTTTCACGACAAAAAATATTTTTTATCTCTGAAATTAAATTTATTAACATCAGAGAGCTGCAAACGTCTAAAAACGATCCCTTTCAATGAATACAAGCGTTTTTAGACATTTTCGTACTTCTCGGACTAAAACTGTATTTTTCACGACAAAAATATTTTTTATCTCTGAAATTAAATTTATTAACATCAGAGAGCTGCAAACGTCTAAAAACGATCCCTTTCAATGAATACAAGCGTTTTTAGACATTTTCGTACTTCTCGGACCAAAACTATATTTTTCACGACAAAAAATATTTTTTATCTCTAAAAATAAATTTATTAACGTCAGAGAGCTGGAAACGTGTAAAAACGATCAGTTTCGGCGAACATGAGCGTTTTTAGACATTTTCGTACTTCTCGTACTAAAACTGTATTTTTCACGACAAAAAATATTTTTTATCTCCGCAAATCAATTTATTAACGTCAGAAAGCTGGAAAGGTCTAAAAACGATCACTTTCGGCGAACACGAGCGTTTTTAGACATTTTCGTACTTCTTGTACTAAAACTGTATTTTTCACGACGAAAAATATTTTTTATCTCTGAAAATAAATTTATTAACGTCACAGAGCTGGAAACGTCTAAAAACGATCACTTTCAACGAATACAGTGTTTTTAGACATTTCCGTACTTCTCGGACTAAAACTGCATTTTTGACGACAAAAAATATTTTTTATCTCTGAAATTAAATTTATTAACATCAGAGAGCTGGAAACGCCTAAAAACGACCACTTTCAACGAATACAAGTGTTTTTGGACATTTTCTTACTTCTCGGACAAAATCTGTATTTTTCACGACAAAAAATATTTTTTATCTCTGAAAATCAATTTATTAACATCAGAAAGCTGGAAAAGTCTAAAAACGATCACTTTTGGCGAACACGAGCGTTTTTAGACATTTTCGTACTTCTCGAACTAAAACTGTATTTTTCACGTGAACAAATATTTTTTATCTCTGAAGATAAATTTATTAACGTCAGAGAGCGGGAAACGTCTAAAAACGTTCACTTTCAACGAATACAAGTGTTTTTAGACATTTTCGTACTTCTCGGACTAAAACTGGATTTTTCACGATAAAAAATATTTTTTATCTCTGTAATTCAATTTATTAACGTGAGAAAGCTGAAAAGGTCTAAAAACGATCACTTTCGACGAATACAAGCGTTTTTGGACATTTTCTTACTTCTCGGACAAAATCTGTATTTTTCACGACAAAAAATATTTTTATCTCTGAAAATCAATTTATTAACGTCAGAAAGCTGGAAAGGTCTAAAAACGATCACTTTCGACGAATACAAGCGTTTTTAGATATTTTCATACTTCGCGGACTAAAGCTGTATTTTTCATGAAGGAAAATATTTTTTATCTCAGAAAATAAATTGATTAACTTCAGAGAGCTGGAAACGCCTAAAAACGATCACTTTCAACGAATACAGTGTTTTTAGACATTTTCGTACTTCTCGGAGTAAAACTGGATTTTTTACGACAAAAAATATTTTTTATCTCTGAAAATCAATTTATTAACGTGAGAAAGCTGGAAAGGTCTAAAAACGATCACTTTCGACGAATACAAGCGTTTTTGGACATTTTCTTACTTCTCGGACAAAATCTGTATTTTTCACGACAAAAAATATTTTTTATCTCTGAAAATCAATTTATTAACGTGAGAAAGCTGGAAAGGTCTAAAAACGATCACTTTCGACGAATACAAGCGTTTTTAGATATTTTCATACTTCGCGGACTAAAGGTTTATTTTTCACGACGGAAAATATTTTTTATCTCAGAAAATAAATTGATTAACGTCAGAGAGCTGGAAACGCCTAAAAACGATCACTTTCAACGAATACAGTATTTTTAGACATTTTCGTACTTCTCGGACTAAAACTGCATTTTTCACGACCAAAAATATTTTTTATCTCTGAAATTAAATTTATTAACATCAGAGAGCTGGAAACGCCTAAAAACGACCACTTTCAACGAATACAAGTGTTTTTGGACATTTTCTTACTTCTCGGACAAAATCTGTATTTTTCACGACAAAAAATATTTTTTATCTCTGCAAATCAATTTATTAACGTGAGAAAGCTGAAAAGGTCTAAAAACGATCCCTTTCAATGAATACAAGCGTTTTTAGACATTTTCGTACTTCTCGAACTAAAACTGTATTTTTCACGTGAAAAAATATTTTTTATCTCTGAAAATAAATTTATTAACGTCAGAGAGCTGGAAACGCCTAAAAATGATCACTTTCAACGAATACAAGTGTTTTTGGACATTTTCTTACTTCTCGGACAAAATCTGTATTTTTCACGACAAAAATATTTTTTATCTCTGAAAATCAATTTATTAACGTCAGAATGCTGGTAACGTCTAAAAACAATCACTTTCGACGAATACAAGCGTTTTTAGATATTTTCATAGTTTGCGGACTAAAGCTGTATTTTTCACGACGGAAAATATTTTTTATCTCAAAAATAAATTGATTAACGTCAGAGAGCTGGAAACGCCTAAAAACGATCACTTTCAACGAATACAGTGTTTTTAGACATTTCCGTACTTCTCGGACTAAAACTGTATTTTTCACGACAAAAAATATTTTTTATCTCTGAAAATAAATTTATTAACGTGAGAAAGCTGAAAAGGTCTAAAAACGATCACTTTCGACGAATACAACCGTTTTTGGACATTTTCTTACTTCTCGGACAAAATCTGTATTTTTCACGACAAAAAATATTTTTTATCTCTGAAAATCAATTTATTAACGTCAGAAAGCTGGAAAGGTCTAAAAACGATCACTTTCGACGAATACAAGCGTTTTTAGATATTTTCATACTTCGCGGACTAAAGCTGTATTTTTCACGACAGAAAATATTTTTTATCTCAGAAAATAAATTGATTAACGTCAGAGAGCTGGAAACGCCTAAAAACGATCACTTTCAACGAATACAGTGTTTTTAGACATTTTCGTACTTCTCCGACTAATACTGCATTTTTCACGACAAAAAATATTTTTTATCTCTGAAATTAAGTTTATTAACATCAGAGAGCTGCAAACGTCTAAAAACGATCCCTTTCAATGAATACAAGCGTTTTTAGACATTTTCGTACTTCTCGAACTAAAACTGTATTTTTCACGTGAAAAAATATTTTTTATCTCTGAAAATAAATTTATTAACGTCAGAGAGCTGGAAACGCCTAAAAACGACCACTTTCAACGAATACAAGTGTTTTTGGACATTTTCTTACTTCTCGGACAAAATCTGTATTTTTCACGACAAAAAATATTTTTTATCTCTGAAAATCAATTTATTAACATCAGAAAGCTGGAAAAGTCTAAAAACGATCACTTTCGGCGAACACGAGCGTTTTTAGACATTTTCGTACTTCTCGAACTAAAACTGTATTTTTCACGTGAACAAATATTTTTTATCTCTGAAGATAAATTTATTAACGTCAGAGAGCGGGAAACGTCTAAAAACGTTCACTTTCAACGAATACAAGTGTTTTTAGACATTTTCGTACTTCTCGGACTAAAACTGGATTTTTCACGATAAAAAATATTTTTTATCTCTGCAATTCAATTTATTAACGTGAGAAAGCTGAAAAGGTCTAAAAACGATCACTTTCGACGAATACAAGCGTTTTTGGACATTTTCGTACTTCGCGGACTAAAACTGTATTTTTACTACAAAAAATGTTTTCTATCTCTGAAAATAAATTTATTAACGTCAGAGAGCTGGAAACGTCTAAAAATGACCACTTTCAACGAATACAAGTATTTTTAGATATTTTCGTACTTCTCGGAGTAAAACTGGATTTTTTACGACAAAAAATATTTTTTATCTCTGCAAATCAATTTATTAACGTGAGAAAGCTGAAAAGGTCTAAAAACGATCACTTTCGACGAATACAAGCGTTTTTGGACATTTTCTTACTTCTCGGAGTAAATCTGGATTTTTCACGACAAAAATTATTTTTTATCTCTAAAAATAAATTTATTAACGTCAGAGAGCTGGAAACGTGTAAAAATAATCACTTTCAACGAATACAGTGTTTTTAGACATTTTCGTACTTCTCGGACTAAAACTGTATTTTTCACGACTGAAAATATTTTTTATCTCAGAAAATAAATTGATTAACGTCAGAGAGCTGGAAACGCCTAAAAACAATCACTTTCAACGAATACAGTGTTTTTAGACATTTTCGTACTTCGCGGACTAAAACTGTATTTTTCACGTGAACAAATATTTTTTATCTCTGCAATTCAATTTATTAACGTGAGAAAGCTGAAAAGGTCTAAAAACGATCACTTTCGACGAATACAAGCGTTTTTGGACATTTTCGTACTTCGCGGACTAAAACTGTATTTTTACTACAAAAATATTTTCTATCTCTGAAAATAAATTTATTAACGTCAGAGAGCTGGAAGCGTCTAAAAATGACCACTTTCAACGAATACAAGTATTTTTAGATATTTTCGTACTTCTCGGAGTAAAACTGGATTTTTTACGACAAAAAATATTTTTTATCTCTGCAAATCAATTTATTAACGTGAGAAAGCTGAAAAGGTCTAAAAACGATCACTTTCGACGAATACAAGCGTTTTTGGACATTTTCTTACTTCTCGGACAAAATCTGTATTTTTCACGACAAAAAATATTTTTATCTCTGAAAATCAGTTTATTAACGTCAGAAAGCTGGAAAGGTCTAAAAACGATCACTTTCGACGAATACAAGCGTTTTTAGATATTTTCATACTTCGCGGACTAAAGCTGTATTTTTCACGACGGAAAATATTTTTTATCTCAGAAAATAAATTGATTAACGTAAGAGAGCTGGAAACGTGTAAAAATAATCACTTTCAACGAATACAGTGTTTTTAGAGATTTTCGTACTTCTCGGACTAAAACTGTATTTTTCACGACAAAAATATTTTTTATCTCTGAAATTAAATTTATTAACATCAGAGAGCTGCAAACGTCTAAAAACGATCCCTTTCAATGAATACAAGCGTTTTTAGACATTTTCGTACTTCTCGGACTAAAACTGTATTTTTCACGACAAAAATATTTTTTATCTCTGAAATTAAATTTATTAACATCAGAGAGCTGCAAACGTCTAAAAACGATCCCTTTCAATGAATACAAGCGTTTTTAGACATTTTCGTACTTCTCGGACCAAAACTATATTTTTCACGACAAAAAATATTTTTTATCTCTAAAAATAAATTTATTAACGTCAGAGAGCTGGAAACGTGTAAAAACGATCAGTTTCGGCGAACATGAGCGTTTTTAGACATTTTCGTACTTCTCGTACTAAAACTGTATTTTTCACGACAAAAAATATTTTTTATCTCCGCAAATCAATTTATTAACGTCAGAAAGCTGGAAAGGTCTAAAAACGATCACTTTCGGCGAACACGAGCGTTTTTAGACATTTTCGTACTTCTTGTACTAAAACTGTATTTTTCACGACGAAAAATATTTTTTATCTCTGAAAATAAATTTATTAACGTCACAGAGCTGGAAACGTCTAAAAACGATCACTTTCAACGAATACAGTGTTTTTAGACATTTCCGTACTTCTCGGACTAAAACTGCATTTTTGACGACAAAAAATATTTTTTATCTCTGAAAATAAATTTATTAACGTCAGAGAGCTGCAAACGTCTAAAAACGATCACTTTCAATGAATACAAGCGTTTTTAGACATTTTCGTACTTCTCGGACAAAATCTGTATTTTTCACGACAAAAAATATTTTTTATCTCTGAAAATCAATTTATTAACGTCAGAAAGCAGGAAAGGTCTAAAAACGATCACTTTCGACGAATACAAGCGTTTTTAGATATTTTCATACTTGGCGGACTAAAGCTGTATTTTTCATGAAGGAAAATATTTTTTATCTCAGAAAATAAATTGATTAACGTCAGAGAGCTGGAAACGCCTAAAAACGATCACTTTCAACGAATACAGTGTTTTTAGACATTTTCGTACTTCTCGGAGTAAAACTGGATTTTTTACGACAAAAAATATTTTTTATCTCTGAAAATCAATTTATTAACGTGAGAAAGCTGGAAAGGTCTAAAAACGATCACTTTCGACGAATACAAGCGTTTTTGGACATTTTCTTACTTCTCGGACAAAATCTGTATTTTTCACGACAAAAAATATTTTTTATCTCTGAAAATCAATTTATTAACGTGAGAAAGCTGGAAAGGTCTAAAAACGATCACTTTCGACGAATACAAGCGTTTTTAGATATTTTCATACTTCGCGGACTAAAGGTGTATTTTTCACGACGGAAAATATTTTTTATCTCAGAAAATAAATTGATTAACGTCAGAGAGCTGGAAACGCCTAAAAACGATCACTTTCAACGAATACAGTGTTTTTAGACATTTTCGTACTTCTCGGACTAAAACTGCATTTTTCACGACCAAAAATATTTTTTATCTCTGAAATTAAATTTATTAACATCAGAGAGCTGGAAACGCCTAAAAACGACCACTTTCAACGAATACAAGTGTTTTTGGACATTTTCTTACTTCTCGGACAAAATCTGTATTTTTCACGACAAAAAATATTTTTTATCTCTGAAAATCAATTTATTAACATCAGAAAGCTGGAAAAGTCTAAAAACGATCACTTTTGGCGAACACGAGCGTTTTTAGACATTTTCGTACTTCTCGAACTAAAACTGTATTTTTCACGTGAACAAATATTTTTTATCTCTGAAGATAAATTTATTAACGTCAGAGAGCGGGAAACGTCTAAAAACGTTCACTTTCAACGAATACAAGTGTTTTTAGACATTTTCGTACTTCTCGGACTAAAACTGGATTTTTCACGATAAAAAATATTTTTTATCTCTGTAATTCAATTTATTAACGTGAGAAAGCTGAAAAGGTCTAAAAACGATCACTTTCGACGAATACAAGCGTTTTTGGACATTTTCTTACTTCTCGGACAAAATCTGTATTTTTCACGACAAAAAATATTTTTATCTCTGAAAATCAATTTATTAACGTCAGAAAGCTGGAAAGGTCTAAAAACGATCACTTTCGACGAATACAAGCGTTTTTAGATATTTTCATACTTCGCGGACTAAAGCTGTATTTTTCATGAAGGAAAATATTTTTTATCTCAGAAAATAAATTGATTAACTTCAGAGAGCTGGAAACGCCTAAAAACGATCACTTTCAACGAATACAGTGTTTTTAGACATTTTCGTACTTCTCGGAGTAAAACTGGATTTTTTACGACAAAAAATATTTTTTATCTCTGAAAATCAATTTATTAACGTGAGAAAGCTGGAAAGGTCTAAAAACGATCACTTTCGACGAATACAAGCGTTTTTGGACATTTTCTTACTTCTCGGACAAAATCTGTATTTTTCACGACAAAAAATATTTTTTATCTCTGAAAATCAATTTATTAACGTGAGAAAGCTGGAAAGGTCTAAAAACGATCACTTTCGACGAATACAAGCGTTTTTAGATATTTTCATACTTCGCGGACTAAAGGTTTATTTTTCACGACGGAAAATATTTTTTATCTCAGAAAATAAATTGATTAACGTCAGAGAGCTGGAAACGCCTAAAAACGATCACTTTCAACGAATACAGTATTTTTAGACATTTTCGTACTTCTCGGACTAAAACTGCATTTTTCACGACCAAAAATATTTTTTATCTCTGAAATTAAATTTATTAACATCAGAGAGCTGGAAACGCCTAAAAACGACCACTTTCAACGAATACAAGTGTTTTTGGACATTTTCTTACTTCTCGGACAAAATCTGTATTTTTCACGACAAAAAATATTTTTTATCTCTGCAAATCAATTTATTAACGTGAGAAAGCTGAAAAGGTCTAAAAACGATCCCTTTCAATGAATACAAGCGTTTTTAGACATTTTCGTACTTCTCGAACTAAAACTGTATTTTTCACGTGAAAAAATATTTTTTATCTCTGAAAATAAATTTATTAACGTCAGAGAGCTGGAAACGCCTAAAAATGATCACTTTCAACGAATACAAGTGTTTTTGGACATTTTCTTACTTCTCGGACAAAATCTGTATTTTTCACGACAAAAATATTTTTTATCTCTGAAAATCAATTTATTAACGTCAGAATGCTGGTAACGTCTAAAAACAATCACTTTCGACGAATACAAGCGTTTTTAGATATTTTCATAGTTTGCGGACTAAAGCTGTATTTTTCACGACGGAAAATATTTTTTATCTCAAAAATAAATTGATTAACGTCAGAGAGCTGGAAACGCCTAAAAACGATCACTTTCAACGAATACAGTGTTTTTAGACATTTCCGTACTTCTCGGACTAAAACTGTATTTTTCACGACAAAAAATATTTTTTATCTCTGAAAATAAATTTATTAACGTGAGAAAGCTGAAAAGGTCTAAAAACGATCACTTTCGACGAATACAACCGTTTTTGGACATTTTCTTACTTCTCGGACAAAATCTGTATTTTTCACGACAAAAAATATTTTTTATCTCTGAAAATCAATTTATTAACGTCAGAAAGCTGGAAAGGTCTAAAAACGATCACTTTCGACGAATACAAGCGTTTTTAGATATTTTCATACTTCGCGGACTAAAGCTGTATTTTTCACGACAGAAAATATTTTTTATCTCAGAAAATAAATTGATTAACGTCAGAGAGCTGGAAACGCCTAAAAACGATCACTTTCAACGAATACAGTGTTTTTAGACATTTTCGTACTTCTCCGACTAATACTGCATTTTTCACGACAAAAAATATTTTTTATCTCTGAAATTAAGTTTATTAACATCAGAGAGCTGCAAACGTCTAAAAACGATCCCTTTCAATGAATACAAGCGTTTTTAGACATTTTCGTACTTCTCGAACTAAAACTGTATTTTTCACGTGAAAAAATATTTTTTATCTCTGAAAATAAATTTATTAACGTCAGAGAGCTGGAAACGCCTAAAAACGACCACTTTCAACGAATACAAGTGTTTTTGGACATTTTCTTACTTCTCGGACAAAATCTGTATTTTTCACGACAAAAAATATTTTTTATCTCTGAAAATCAATTTATTAACATCAGAAAGCTGGAAAAGTCTAAAAACGATCACTTTCGGCGAACACGAGCGTTTTTAGACATTTTCGTACTTCTCGAACTAAAACTGTATTTTTCACGTGAACAAATATTTTTTATCTCTGAAGATAAATTTATTAACGTCAGAGAGCGGGAAACGTCTAAAAACGTTCACTTTCAACGAATACAAGTGTTTTTAGACATTTTCGTACTTCTCGGACTAAAACTGGATTTTTCACGATAAAAAATATTTTTTATCTCTGCAATTCAATTTATTAACGTGAGAAAGCTGAAAAGGTCTAAAAACGATCACTTTCGACGAATACAAGCGTTTTTGGACATTTTCGTACTTCGCGGACTAAAACTGTATTTTTACTACAAAAAATGTTTTCTATCTCTGAAAATAAATTTATTAACGTCAGAGAGCTGGAAACGTCTAAAAATGACCACTTTCAACGAATACAAGTATTTTTAGATATTTTCGTACTTCTCGGAGTAAAACTGGATTTTTTACGACAAAAAATATTTTTTATCTCTGCAAATCAATTTATTAACGTGAGAAAGCTGAAAGGTCTAAAAACGATCACTTTCGACGAATACAAGCGTTTTTGGACATTTTCTTACTTCTCGGAGTAAATCTGGATTTTTCACGACAAAAATTATTTTTTATCTCTAAAAATAAATTTATTAACGTCAGAGAGCTGGAAACGTGTAAAAATAATCACTTTCAACGAATACAGTGTTTTTAGACATTTTCGTACTTCTCGGACTAAAACTGTATTTTTCACGACTGAAAATATTTTTTATCTCAGAAAATAAATTGATTAACGTCAGAGAGCTGGAAACGCCTAAAAACAATCACTTTCAACGAATACAGTGTTTTTAGACATTTTCGTACTTCTCCGACTAATACTGCATTTTTCACGACAAAAAATATTTGTTATCTCTGAAATTAAATTTATTAACATCAGAGAGCTGCAAACGTCTAAAAACGATCCCTTTCAATGAATAGAAGCGTTTTTAGACATTTTCGTACTTCTCGAACTAAAACTGTATTTTTCACGTGAAAAAATATTTTTTATCTCTGAAAATAAATTTATTAACGTCAGACAGCTGGAAACGCCTAAAAACGACCACTTTCAACGAATACAAGTGTTTTTGGACATTTTCTTACTTCTCGGACAAAATCTGTATTTTTCACGACAAAAAATATTTTTTATCTCTGAAAATCAATTTATTAACATCAGAAAGCTGGAAAAGTCTAAAAACGATCACTTTCGGCGAACACGAGCGTTTTTAGACATTTTCGTACTTCTCGAACTAAAACTGTATTTTTCACGTGAACAAATATTTTTTATCTCTGCAATTCAATTTATTAACGTGAGAAAGCTGAAAAGGTCTAAAAACGATCACTTTCGACGAATACAAGCGTTTTTGGACATTTTCGTACTTCGCGGACTAAAACTGTATTTTTACTACAAAAAATATTTTCTATCTCTGAAAATAAATTTATTAACGTCAGAGAGCTGGAAACGTCTAAAAATGACCACTTTCAACGAATACAAGTATTTTTAGATATTTTCGTACTTCTCGGAGTAAAACTGGATTTTTTACGACAAAAAATATTTTTTATCTCTGCAAATCAATTTATTAACGTGAGAAAGCTGAAAAGGTCTAAAAACGATCACTTTCGACGAATACAAGCGTTTTTGGACATTTTCTTACTTCTCGGACAAAATCTGTATTTTTCACGACAAAAAATATTTTTATCTCTGAAAATCAATTTATTAACGTCAGAAAGCTGGAAAGGTCTAAAAACGATCACTTTCGACGAATACAAGCGTTTTTAGATATTTTCATACTTCGCGGACTAAAGCTGTATTTTTCACGACGGAAAATATTTTTTATCTCAGAAAATAAATTGATTAACGTAAGAGAGCTGGAAACGTGTAAAAATAATCACTTTCAACGAATACAGTGTTTTTAGAGATTTTCGTACTTCTCGGACTAAAACTGTATTTTTCACGACAAAAATATTTTTTATCTCTGAAATTAAATTTATTAACATCAGAGAGCTGCAAACGTCTAAAAACGATCCCTTTCAATGAATACAAGCGTTTTTAGACATTTTCGTACTTCTCGGACTAAAACTGTATTTTTCACGACAAAAATATTTTTTATCTCTGAAATTAAATTTATTAACATCAGAGAGCTGCAAACGTCTAAAAACGATCCCTTTCAAAGAATACAAGCGTTTTTAGACATTTTCGTACTTCTCGGACCAAAACTATATTTTTCACGACAAAAAATATTTTTTATCTCTAAAAATAAATTTATTAACGTCAGAGAGCTGGAAACGTGTAAAAACGATCAGTTTCGGCGAACATGAGCGTTTTTAGACATTTTCGTACTTCTCGTACTAAAACTGTATTTTTCACGACAAAAAATATTTTTTATCTCCGCAAATCAATTTATTAACG
Source organism: Leptodirus hochenwartii (assembly GCA_947310635.1). NCBI lineage: Eukaryota > Metazoa > Arthropoda > Insecta > Coleoptera > Leiodidae > Leptodirus > Leptodirus hochenwartii. The sequence goes on from OX371186.1 coordinate 6,758,471, forward strand.
TCAGAAAGCTGGAAAGGTCTAAAAACGATCACTTTCGGCGAACACGAGCGTTTTTAGACATTTTCGTACTTCTTGTACTAAAACTGTATTTTTCACGACGAAAAATATTTTTTATCTCTGAAAATAAATTTATTAACGTCACAGAGCTGGAAACGTCTAAAAGCGATCACTTTCAACGAATACAGTGTTTTTAGACATTTCCGTACTTCTCGGACTAAAACTGCATTTTTGACGACAAAAAATATTTTTTATCTCTGAAAATAAATTTATTAACGTCAGAGAGCTGCAAACGTCTAAAAACGATCACTTTCAATGAATACAAGCGTTTTTAGACATTTTCGTACTTCTCGGACAAAATCTGTATTTTTCACGACAAAAAATATTTTTTATCTCTGAAAATCAATTTATTAACGTCAGAAAGCAGGAAAGGTCTAAAAACGATCACTTTCGACGAATACAAGCGTTTTTAGATATTTTCATACTTCGCGGACTAAAGCTGTATTTTTCATGAAGGAAAATATTTTTTATCTCAGAAAATAAATTGATTAACGTCAGAGAGCTGGAAACGCCTAAAAACGATCACTTTCAACGAATACAGTGTTTTTAGACATTTTCGTACTTCTCGGAGTAAAACTGGATTTTTTACGACAAAAAATATTTTTTATCTCTGAAAATCAATTTATTAACGTGAGAAAGCTGGAAAGGTCTAAAAACGATCACTTTCGACGAATACAAGCGTTTTTGGACATTTTCTTACTTCTCGGACAAAATCTGTATTTTTCACGACAAAAAATATTTTTTATCTCTGAAAATCAATTTATTAACGTGAGAAAGCTGGAAAGGTCTAAAAACGATCACTTTCGACGAATACAAGCGTTTTTAGATATTTTCATACTTCGCGGACTAAAGGTGTATTTTTCACGACGGAAAATATTTTTTATCTCAGAAAATAAATTGATTAACGTCAGAGAGCTGGAAACGCCTAAAAACGATCACTTTCAACGAATACAGTGTTTTTAGACATTTTCGTACTTCTCGGACTAAAACTGCATTTTTCACGACCAAAAATATTTTTTATCTCTGAAATTAAATTTATTAACATCAGAGAGCTGGAAACGCCTAAAAACGACCACTTTCAACGAATACAAGTGTTTTTGGACATTTTCTTACTTCTCGGACAAAATCTGTATTTTTCACGACAAAAAATATTTTGTATCTCTGAAAATCAATTTATTAACATCAGAAAGCTGGAAAAGTCTAAAAACGATCACTTTTGGCGAACACGAGCGTTTTTAGACATTTTCGTACTTCTCGAACTAAAACTGTATTTTTCACGTGAACAAATATTTTTTATCTCTGAAGATAAATTTATTAACGTCAGAGAGCGGGAAACGTCTAAAAACGTTCACTTTCAACGAATACAAGTGTTTTTAGACATTTTCGTACTTCTCGGACTAAAACTGGATTTTTCACGATAAAAAATATTTTTTATCTCTGTAATTCAATTTATTAACGTGAGAAAGCTGAAAAGGTCTAAAAACGATCACTTTCGACGAATACAAGCGTTTTTGGACATTTTCTTACTTCTCGGACAAAATCTGTATTTTTCACGACAAAAAATATTTTTATCTCTGAAAATCAATTTATTAACGTCAGAAAGCTGGAAAGGTCTAAAAACGATCACTTTCGACGAATACAAGCGTTTTTAGATATTTTCATACTTCGCGGACTAAAGCTGTATTTTTCATGAAGGAAAATATTTTTTATCTCAGAAAATAAATTGATTAACGTCAGAGAGCTGGAAACGCCTAAAAACGATCACTTTCAACGAATACAGTGTTTTTAGACATTTTCGTACTTCTCGGAGTAAAACTGGATTTTTTACGACAAAAAATATTTTTTATCTCTGAAAATCAATTTATTAACGTGAGAAAGCTGGAAAGGTCTAAAAACGATCACTTTCGACGAATACAAGCGTTTTTGGACATTTTCTTACTTCTCGGACAAAATCTGTATTTTTCACGACAAAAAATATTTTTTATCTCTGAAAATCAATTTATTAACGTGAGAAAGCTGGAAAGGTCTAAAAACGATCACTTTCGACGAATACAAGCGTTTTTAGATATTTTCATACTTCGCGGACTAAAGGTGTATTTTTCACGACGGAAAATATTTTTTATCTCAGAAAATAAATTGATTAACGTCAGAGAGCTGGAAACGCCTAAAAACGATCACTTTCAACGAATACAGTGTTTTTAGACATTTTCGTACTTCTCGGACTAAAACTGCATTTTTCACGACCAAAAATATTTTTTATCTCTGAAATTAAATTTATTAACATCAGAGAGCTGGAAACGCCTAAAAACGACCACTTTCAACGAATACAAGTGTTTTTGGACATTTTCTTACTTCTCGGACAAAATCTGTATTTTTCACGACAAAAAATATTTTTTATCTCTGCAAATCAATTTATTAACGTGAGAAAGCTGAAAAGGTCTAAAAACGATCCCTTTCAATGAATACAAGCGTTTTTAGACATTTTCGTACTTCTCGAACTAAAACTGTATTTTTCACGTGAAAAAATATTTTTTATCTCTGAAAATAAATTTATTAACGTCAGAGAGCTGGAAACGCCTAAAAATGATCACTTTCAACGAATACAAGTGTTTTTGGACATTTTCTTACTTCTCGGACAAAATCTGTATTTTTCACGACAAAAATATTTTTTATCTCTGAAAATTAATTTATTAACGTCAGAATGCTGGTAACGTCTAAAAACAATCACTTTCGACGAATACAAGCGTTTTTAGATATTTTCATAGTTTGCGGACTAAAGCTGTATTTTTCACGACGGAAAATATTTTTTATCTCAAAAATAAATTGATTAACGTCAGAGAGCTGGAAACGCCTAAAAACGATCACTTTCAACGAATACAGTGTTTTTAGACATTTCCGTACTTCTCGGACTAAAACTGTATTTTTCACGACAAAAAATATTTTTTATATCTGAAATTAAATTTATTAACATCAGAGAGCTGCAAACGTCTAAAAACGATCCCTTTCAATGAATACAAACGTTTTTAGACATTTTCGTACTTCTCGAACTAAAACTGTATTATTCACGTGAAAAAATATTTTTTATCTCTGAAAATAAATTTATTAACGTCAGAGAGCTGGAAACGCCTAAAAACGACCACTTTCAACGAATACAAGTGTTTTTGGACATTTTCTTACTTCTCGGACAAAATCTGTATTTTTCACGACAAAAAATGTTTTTTATCTCTGAAAATCAATTTATTAACATCAGAAAGCTGGAAAAGTCTAAAAACGATCACTTTCGGCGAACACGAGCGTTTTTAGACATTTTCGTACTTCTCGGACCAAAACTGTATTTTTCAGGACAAAAAACATTTTTTATCTCTGAAAATAAATTTATTAAAGTCAGAGAGCTGCAAACGTCTAAAAACGATCCCTTTCAATGAATACAAGCGTCTTTAGACATTTTCGTACTTGTCGAACTAAAACTGTATTTTTCACGTGAACAAATATTTTTTATCTCTGAAGATAAATTTATTAACGTCAGAGAGCGGGAAACGTCTAAAAACGATCACTTTCAACGAATACAAGTGTTTTTAGACATTTTCGTACTTCTCGGACTAAAACTGGATTTTTCACGATAAAAAATATTTTTTAACTGTGAAAATCAATTTATTAACGTCAAAAAGCTGGAAAGGTCTAAAAACGATCAGTTTCGAGGAATACAAGCGTTTTTAGACATTTTCATACTTCGCGGACTAAAGCTGTATTTTTCACGACGGAAAATATTTTTTATCTCAGAAAATAAATTGATTAACGTCAGAGAGCTGGAAACGTGTAAAAATAATCACTTTCAACGAATACAGTGTTTTTAGACATTTTCGTACTTCTCGGACTAAAACTGCATTTTTCACGACAAAAAATATTTTTTATCTCTGAAATTAAATTTATTAACATCAGAGAGCTGCAAACGTCTAAAAACGATCCCTTTCAATGAATACAAGCGTTTTTAGACATTTTCGTACTTCTCGAACTAAAACTGTATTTTTCACGTGAAAAAATATTTTTTATCTCTGAAAATAAATTTATTAACGTCAGAGAGCTGGAAACGCCTAAAAACGACCACTTTCAACGAATACAAGTGTTTTTGGACATTTTCTTACTTCTCGTACAAAATCTGTATTTTTCACGACAAAAAATATTTTTTATCTCTGAAAATCAATTTATTAACATCAGAAAGCTGGAAAAGTCTAAAAACGATCACTTTCGGCGAACACGAGCGTTTTTAGACATTTTCGTACTTCTCGGACCAAAACTGTATTTTTCAGGACAAAAAACATTTTTTATCTCTGAAAATAAATTTATTAAAGTCAGAGAGCTGGAAACGTGTAAAAACGATCAGTTTCGGCGAACATGAGCGTTTTTAGACATTTTCGTACTTCTCGTACTAAAACTGTATTTTTCACGACGAAAAATATTTTTTATCTCTGAAAATAAATTTATTAACGTCACAGAGCTGGAAACGTCTAAAAACGACCACTTTCAATGAATACAAGCGTTTTTAGACATTTTCGTACTTCTCGGACTAAAACTGGATTTTTCACGAGAAAAAATATTTTTTATCTCTGAAAATAAATTTATTTACGTCAGAGAGCTGGAAACGCCTAAAAAGATCACTTTCAACGAATACAAGTGTTTTTGGACATTTTCTTACTTCTCGGACAAAATCTGTATTTTTCACGACAAAAAATATTTTTTAACTCTGAAAATCAATTTATTAACGTCAGAAAGCAGGAAAGGTCTAAAAACGATCACTTTCGACGAATACAAGCGTTTTTAGATATTTTCATACTTCGCGGACTAAAGCTGTATTTTTCATGAAGGAAAATATTTTTTATCTCAGAAAATAAATTGATTAACGTCCGAGAGCTGGAAACGCCTAAAAACGATCACTTTCAACGAATACAGTGTTTTTAGACATTTTCGTACTTCTCGGAGTAAAACTGGATTTTTTACGACAAAAAATATTTTTTATCTCTGCAAATCAATTTATTAACGTGAGAAAGCTGAAAAGGTCTAAAAACGATCACTTTCGACGAATACAAGCGTTTTTGGACATTTTCTTACTTCTCGGACAAAATCTGTATTTTTCACGACAAAAAATATTTTTTATCTCTGAAAATCAATTTATTAACGTCAGAAAGCTGGAAAGGTCTAAAAACGATCACTTTCGACGAATACAAGCGTTTTTAGATATTTTCATACTTCGCGGACTAAAGCTGTATTTTTCACGACGAAAATATATTTTATCTCAGAAAATAAATTGATTAACGTCAGAGAGCTGGAAACGCCTAAAAACGATCACTTTCAACGAATACAGTGTTTTTAGACATTTTCTTACTTCTCGGACTAAAACTGCATTTTTCACGACAAAAAATATTTTTTATCTCTGAAATTAAATTTATTAACATCAGAGAGCTGCAAACGTCTAAAAACGACCACTTTCAACGAATACAAGTGTTTTTGGACATTTTCTTACTTCTCGGACAAAATCTGTATTTTTCGCGACAAAAAATATTTTTTATCTCTGAAAATCAATTTATTAACATCAGAAAGCTGGAAAAGTCTAAAAACGATCACTTTCGGCGAACACGAGCGTTTTTAGACATTTTCGTACTTCTCGGACCAAAACTGTATTTTTCAGGACAAAAAATATTTTTTATCTCTGAAAATAAATTTATTAAAGTCAGAGAGCTGCAAACGTCTAAAAACGATCCCTTTCAATGAATACAAGCGTTTTTAGATATTTTCATACTTCGCGGACTAAAGCTGTATTTTTCACCACGGAAAATATTTTTTATCTCAGAAAATAAATTGATTAACGTCAGAGAGCTGGAAACGCCTAAAAACGATCACTTTCAACGAATACAGTGTTTTTAGACATTTTCGTACTTCTCGGACTAAAACTGCATTTTTCACGACAAAAAATATTTTTTATCTCTGAATTTAAATTTATTAACATCAGAGAGCTGCAAACATCTAAAAACGATACCTTTCAATGAATACAAGCGTTTTTAGACATTTTCGTACTTCTCGAACTAAAACTGTATTATTCACGTGAAAAAATATTTTTTATCTCTGAAAATAAATTTATTAACGTCAGAGAGCTGGAAACGCCTAAAAACGACCACTTTCAACGAATACAAGTGTTTTTGGACATTTTCTTACTTCTCGGACAAAATCTGTATTTTTCACGACAAAAAATGTTTTTTATCTCTGAAAATCAATTTATTAACATCAGAAAGCTGGAAAAGTCTAAAAACGATCACTTTCAGCGAACACGAGCGTTTTTAGACATTTTCGTACTTCTCGGACCAAAACTGTATTTTTCAGGACAAAAAACATTTTTTATCTCTGAAAATAAATTTATTAAAGTCAGAGAGCTGCAAACGTCTAAAAACGATCCCTTTCAATGAATACAAGCGTCTTTAGACATTTTCGTACTTGTCGAACTAAAACTGTATTTTTCACGTGAACAAATATTTTTTATCTCTGAAGATAAATTTATTAACGTCAGAGAGCGGGAAACGTCTAAAAACGATCACTTTCAACGAATACAAGTGTTTTTAGACATTTTCGTACTTCTCGGACTAAAACTGGATTTTTCACGATAAAAAATATTTTTTAACTGTGAAAATCAATTTATTAACGTCAAAAAGCTGGAAAGGTCTAAAAACGATCAGTTTCGAGGAATACAAGCGTTTTTAGACATTTTCATACTTCGCGGACTAAAGCTGTATTTTTCACGACGGAAAATATTTTTTATCTCAGAAAATAAATTGATTAACGTCAGAGAGCTGGAAACGTGTAAAAATAATCACTTTCAACGAATACAGTGTTTTTAGACATTTTCGTACTTCTCGGACTAAAACTGCATTTTTCACGACAAAAAATATTTTTTATCTCTGAAATTAAATTTATTAACATCAGAGAGCTGCAAACGTCTAAAAACGATCCCTTTCAATGAATACAAGCGTTTTTAGACATTTTCGTACTTCTCGAACTAAAACTGTATTTTTCACGTGAAAAAATATTTTTTATCTCTGAAAATAAATTTATTAACGTCAGAGAGCTGGAAACGCCTAAAAACGACCACTTTCAACGAATACAAGTGTTTTTGGACATTTTCTTACTTCTCGTACAAAATCTGTATTTTTCACGACAAAAAATATTTTTTATCTCTGAAAATCAATTTATTAACATCAGAAAGCTGGAAAAGTCTAAAAACGATCACTTTCGGCGAACACGAGCGTTTTTAGACATTTTCGTACTTCTCGGACCAAAACTGTATTTTTCAGGACAAAAAACATTTTTTATCTCTGAAAATAAATTTATTAAAGTCAGAGAGCTGCAAACGTCTAAAAACGATCCCTTTCAATGAATACAAGCGTCTTTAGACATTTTCGTACTTCTCGAACTAAAACTGTATTTTTCACGTGAACAAATATTTTTTATCTCTGAAGATAAATTTATTAACGTCAGAGAGCGGGAAACGTCTAAAAACGATCACTTTCGACGAATACAAGCGTTTTTGGACATTTTCTTACTTCTCGGACAAAATCTGTATTTTTCACGACAAAAAATATTTTTATCCCTGAAAATCAATTTATTAACGTCAGAAAGCTGGAAAGGTCTAAAAACGATCACTTTCGACGAATTCAAGCGTTTTTAGATATTTTCATACTTCGCGGACTAAAGCTGTATTTTTCACGACGGAAAATATTTTTTATCTCAGAAAATAAATTGATTAAAGTCAGAGAGCTGCAAACGTCTAAAAACGATCCCTTTCAATGAATACAAGCGTCTTTAGACATTTTCGTACTTGTCGAACTAAAACTGTATTTTTCACGTGAACAAATATTTTTTATCTCTGAAGATAAATTTATTAACGTCAGAGAGCGGGAAACGTCTAAAAACGATCACTTTCAACGAATACAGTGTTTTTGGACATTTTCGTACTTCTCGGACTAAAACTGCATTTTTCACGTCAAAAAATATTTTTTATCTCTAAAAATAAATTTATTAACGTCAGAGAGCTGGAAACGTGTAAAAATAATCACTTTCAACGAATACAGTATTTTTAGAGATTTTCGTACTTCTCGGACTAAAACTGTATTTTTCACGACAAAAATATTTTTTATCTCTGAAAATCAATTTATTAACGTCAGAATGCTGGAAACGTCTAAAGACAATCACTTTCGACGAATACAAGCGTTTTTAGATATTTTCATAGTTTGCGGACTAAAGCTGTATTTTTCACGACGGAAAATATTTTTTATCTCAAAAATAAATTGATTAACGCCAGAGAGCTGGAAACGCCTAAAAACGATCACTTTCAACGAATACAGTGTTTTTAGACATTTTCGTACTTCTCGGACTAAAACTGTATTTTTCACGTGAAAAAATATTTTTTATCTCTGAAAATCAATTTGTTAACGTCAGAAAGCTGCAAAAGTCTAAAAACGATCACTTTAGATGAATACAAGCGTTTTTAGACATTTTCGTACTTCTCGGACCAAAACTGTATTTTTCACGACGAAAAATATTTTTTATCTCTGAAAATAAATTTATTAAAGTCAGAGAGCTGCAAACGTCTAAAAACGATCCCTTTAAATGAATACAAGCGTTTTTAGACATTTTAATACTTCGCGGTCTAAAGCTGTATTTTTCACGACAAAAAATATTTTTCATCTCTAAAAATAAATTTATTAACGTCAGAGAGCTGGAAACGTGTAAAAACGATCAGTTTCGGCGAACATGAGCGTTTTTAGACATTTTCGTACTTCTCGTACTAAAACTGTATTTTTCACGACAAAAAATATTTTTTATCTCCGCAAATCAATTTATTAACGTCAGAAAGCTGGAAAGGTCTAAAAACGATCACTTTCGGCGAACACGAGCGTTTTTAGACATTTTCGTACTTCTCGGACTAAAACTGCATTTTTCACGACAAAAAATATTTTTTATCTCTGAAAATAAATTTATTAACGTCAGAGAGCTGCAAACGTCTAAAAACCATCACTTTCAATGAATACAAGCGTTTTTAGACATTTTCGTACATCTCGGACTAAAACTGGATTTTTCACGAGAAAAAATATTTTTTATCTCTGAAAATAAATTTATTTACGTCAGAGAGCTGGAAACGCCTAAAAACGATCACTTTCAACGAATACAAGTGTTTTTGGACATTTTATTACTTCTCGGACAAAATCTGTATTTTTCACGACAAAAAATATTTTTTAACTCTGAAAATCAATTTATTAACGTCAGAAAGCAGGAAAGGTCTAAAAACGATCACTTTCGACGAATACAAGCGTTTTTAGATATTTTCATACTTCGCGGACTAAAGCTGTATTTTTCATGAAGGAAAATATTTTTTATCTCAGAAAATCAATTTATTAACATCAGAAAGCTGGAAAAATCTAAAAACGATCACTTTCGGCGAACACGAGCGTTTTTAGACATTTTCGTACTTCTCGAACTAAAACTGTATTTTTCACGTGAACAAATATTTTTTATCTCTGAAGATAAATTTATTAACGTCAGAGAGCGGGAAACGCCTAAAAACGATCACTTTCAACGAATACAGTGTTTTTAGACATTTTCGTACTTCTCGGACTAAAACTGTATTTTTCACGACAAAAAATATTTTTTATCTCTGAAATTAAATTTATTAACATCAGAGAGCTGCAAACGTCTAAAAACGATCCCTTTCAATGAATACAAGCGTTTTTAGACATTTTCGTACTTCTCGAACTAAAACTGTATTTTTCACGTGAAAAAATATTTTTTATCTCTGAAAATCAATTTCTTAACGTCAGTAAGCTGCAAAGGTCTAAAAACGATCACTTTAGACGAATACAAGCGTTTTTAGACATTTTCGTACTTCTCGGACCAAAACTGTATTTTTCACGACGAAAAATATTTTTTATCTCTGAAAATAAATTTATTAAAGTCAGAGAGCTGCAAACGTCTAAAAACGATCCCTTTAAATGAATACAAGCGTCTTTAGACATCTTCGTACTTCTCGAACTAAAACTGTATTTTTCACGTGTACAAATATTTTTTATCTCTGAAGATAAATTTATTAACATCAGAAAGCTGGAAAAGTCTAAAAACGATCACTTTCGGCGAACACGAGCGTTTTTAGACATTTGCGTACTTCTCGAACTAGAACTATATTTTTCACGTGAACAAATATTTTTTATCTCTGAAGATAAATTTATTAACGTCAGAGTGCGGGAAAGGTCTAAAAACGATCACTTTCAACGAATACAAGTGTTTTTAGACATTTTCGTACCTCTCGGACTAAAACTGTATTTTTACTACAAAAAATGTTTTCTATCTCTGAAAATAAATTTATTAACGTCAGAGAGCTGGAAACGTCTAAAAATGACCACTTTCAACGAATACAAGTGTTTTTAGACATTTTCGTACTTCTCGGAGTAAAACTGGATTTTTTACGACAAAAAATATTTTTTATCTCTGCAAATCAATTTATTAACGTGAGAAAGCTGAAAAGGTCTAAAAACGATCACTTTCGACGAATACAAGCGTTTTTGGACATTTTCTTACTTCTCGGACAAAATCTGTATTTTTCACGACAAAAAATATTTTTATCTCTGAAAATCAATTTATTAACGTCAGAAAGCTGGAAAGGTCTAAAAACGATCACTTTCGACGAATACAAGCGTTTTTAGATATTTTCATACTTCGCGGACTAAAGCTGTATTTTTCACGACGGAAAATATTTTTTATCTCAGAAAATAAATTGATTAACGTCAGAGAGCTGGAAATGCCTAAAAATGATCACTTTCAACGAATACAGTGTTTTTGGACATTTTCGTACTTCTCGGACTAAAACTGCATTTTTCACGTCAAAAAATATTTTTTATCTCTAAAAATAAATTTATTAACGTCAGAGAGCTGGAAACGTGTAAAAATAATCACTTTCAACGAATACAGTGTTTTTAGAGATTTTCGTACTTCTCGGACTAAAACTGTATTTTTCACGACAAAAATATTTTTTATCTCTGAAAATCAATTTATTAACGTCAGAATGCTGGAAACGTCTAAAGACAATCACTTTCGACGAATACAAGCGTTTTTAGATATTTTCATAGTTTGCGGACTAAAGCTGTATTTTTCACGACGGAAAATATTTTTTATCTCAAAAATAAATTGATTAACGTCAGAGAGCTGGAAACGCCTAAAAACGATCCCTTTCAACGAATACAAGCGTTTTTAGACATTTTCGTACTTCTCGAACTAAAACTGTATTTTTCACGTGAAAAAATATTTTTTATCTCTGAAAATCAATTTGTTAACGTCAGAAAGCTGCAAAGGTCTAAAAACGAACATTTTAGACGAATACAAGCGTTTTTAGACATTTTCGTACTTCTCGGAGTAAATCTGGATTTTTCACGACAAAAAATATTTTTTATCTCTGCAAATCAATTTATTAACATCAGAAAGCTGGAAAAGTCTAAATACGATCACTTTCGGCGAACACGAGCGTTTTTAGACATTTTCGTACTTCTCGGACCAAAACTGTATTTTTCACGACAAAAAATATTTTTTATCTCTGAAAATAAATTGATTAAAGTCAGAGAGCTGCAAACGTCTAAAAACGATCCCTTTCAATGAATACAAGAGTCTTTAGACATTTTGGTACTTCTCGAACTAAAACTGTATTTTTCACGTGAACAAATATTTTTTATCTCTGAAGATAAATTTATTAACGTCAGAGAGCTGGAAATGCCTAAAAACGACCACTTTCAACGAATACAGGTGTTTTTAGACATTTTCGTAATTCTCGAACTAAAACTGGATTTTTCACGATAAAAAATATTTTTTAACTCTGAAAATCAATTTATTAATGTCAAAAAGCTGGAAAGGTCTAAAATCGATCAGTTTCGACGAATACAAGCGTTTTTAGACATTTTCATACTTCGCGGTCTAAAGCTGTATTTTTCACGACGGAAAATATTTTTTGTCTCAGAAAATAAATTGATTAACGTCAGAGAGCTGCAAACGTCTAAAAACGATCCCTTTCAATGAATACAAGAGTCTTTAGACATTTTCGTACTTCTCGAACTAAAACTGTATTTTTCACGTGAAAAAATATTTTTTATCTCTGAAAATCAATTTGTTAACGTCAGAAAGCTGCAAAGGTCTAAAAACGAACACTTTAGACGAATACAAGCGTTTTTAGACATTTTCGTACTTCTCGGAGTAAATCTGGATTTTTCACGACAAAAAATATTTTTTATCTCTGCAAATCAATTTATTAACATCAGAAAGCTGGAAAAGTCTAAAAACGATCACTTTCGGCGAACACGAGCGTTTTTAGACATTTTCGTACTTCTCGGACCAAAACTGTATTTTTCACGACAAAAAATATTTTTTATCTCTGAAAATAAATTTATTAAAGTCAGAGTGCTGCAAACGTCTAAAAACGATCCCTTTCAATGAATACAAGAGTCTTTAGACATTTTGGTACTTCTCGAACTAAAACTGTATTTTTCACGTGAACAAATATTTTTTATCTCTGAAGATAAATTTATTAACGTCAGAGAGCGGGAAACGTCTAAAAACGATCACTTTCAACGAATACAAGTGTTTTTAGACATTTTCGTAATTCTCGAACTAAAACTGGATTTTCACGATAAAAAATATTTTTTAACTCTGAAAATCAATTTATTAATGTCAAAAAGCTGGAAAGGTCTAAATCGATCAGTTTCGACGAATACAAGCGTTTTTAGACATTTTCATACTTCGCGGTCTAAAGCTGTATTTTTCACGACGGAAAATATTTTTTATCTCAGAAAATAAATTGATTAACGTCAGAGAGCTGGAAATGCCTAAAAACGACCACTTTCAACGAATACAGTGTTTTTAGACATTTTCGTACTTCTCGGACTAAAACTGCATTATTCACGACAAAAAATATTTTTTATCTCCGCAAATCAATTTATTAACGTCAGAAAGCTGGAAAGGTCTAAAAACGATCACTTTCGGCGAACACGAGCGTTTTTAGACATTTTCGTACTTCTCGTACTAAAACTGTATTTTTCACGACAATAAATATTTTTTTCTCCGCAAATCAATTTATTAACGTCAGAAAGCTGGAAAGGTCTAAAAACGATCACTTTCGGCGAACACGAGCGTTTTTAGACATTTTCGTACTTCTCGTACTAAAACTGTATTTTTCACGACGAAAAATATTTTTTATCTCTGAAAATAAATTTATTAACGTCACAGAGCTGGAAACGTCTAAAAACGATCACTTTCAACGAATACAGTGTTCTTAGACATTTCCGTACTTCTCGGACTAAAACTGCATTTTTCACGACAAAAAATATTTTTTATCTTTGAAAATAAATTTATTAACGTCAGAGAGCTGCAAACGTCTAAAAACGATCACTTTCAATGAATACAAGCGTTTTTAGACATTTTCGTACTTCTCGGACTAAAATTGGATTTTTCACGAGAAAAAATATTTTTTATCTCTGAAAATAAATTTATTTACGTCAGAGAGCTGAAAACGCCTAAAAACGATCACTTTCAACGAATACAAGTGTTTTTGGACATTTTCTTACTTCTCGGACAAAATCTGTATTTTTCACGACAAAAAATATTTTTTAACTCTGAAAATCTATTTATTAACGTCAGAAAGCAGGAAAGGTCTAAAAACGATCACTTTCGACGAATACAAGCGTTTTTAGATATTTTCATACTTCGCGGACTAAAGCTGTATTTTTCATGAAGGAAAATATTTTTTATCTCAGAAAATAATTTGATTAACGTCAGAGAGCTGGAAACGCCTAAAAACGATCACTTTCAACGAATACAGTGTTTTTAGACATTTTCGTACTTCTCGGAGTAAAACTGGATTTTTTACGACAAAAAATATTTTTATCTCTGCAAATCAATTTATTAACGTGAGAAAGCTGAAAAGGTCTAAAAACGATCACTTTCGACGAATACAAGCGTTTTTGGACATTTTCTTACTTCTCGGACAAAATCTGTATTTTTCACGACAAAAAATATTTTTTATCTCTGAAAATCAATTTATTAACGTCAGAAAGCTGGAAAGGTCTAAAAACGATCACTTTCGACGAATACAAGCGTTTTTAGATATTTTCATACTTCGCGGACTAAAGCTGTATTTTTCACGACGGAAAATATTTTTTATCTCAGAAAATAAATTGATTAACGTCAGAGAGCTGGAAACGCCTAAAAACGATCACTTTCAACGAATACAGTGTTTTTAGACATTTTCGTACTTCTCGGACTAAAACTGCATTTTTCACGACAAAAAATATTTTTTATCTCTGAAATTAAATTTATTAACATCAGAGAGCTGCAAACGTCTAAAAACGATCCCTTTCAATGAATACAAGCGTTTTTAGACATTTTCGTACTTCTCGAACTAAAACTGTATTTTTCACGTGAAAAAATATTTTTTATCTCTGAAAATAAATTTATTAACGTCAGGGAGCTGGAAACGCCTAAAAACGATCACTTTCAACGAATACAGTGTTTTTAGACATTTTCATACTTCTCGGACTAAAACTGTATTTTTCACGACAAAAAATATTTTTTATCTCTGAAATTAAATTTATTAACATCAGAGAGCTGCAAACGTCTAAAAACGATCCCTTTCAATGAATACAAGCGTTTTTAGACATTTTCGTACTTCTCGAACTAAAACTGTATTTTTCACGTGAAAAAATATTTTTTATCTCTGAAAATCAATTTGTTAACGTCAGAAAGCTGCAAAGGTCTAAAAACGAACACTTTAGACGTATACAAGCGTTTTTAGACATTTTCGTACTTCTCGGAGTAAATCTGTATTTTTCACGACAAAAATTTTTTTTTATCTCTGCAAATCAATTTATTAACATCAGAAAGCTGGAAAAGTCTAAAAACGATCACTTTCGGCGAACACGAGCGTTTTTAGACATTTTCGTACTTCTCGGATCAAAACTGTATTTTTCACGACAAAAAATATTTTTTATCTCTGAAAATAAATTTATTAAAGTCAGAGAGCTGCAAACGGCTAAAAACGATCCCTTTCAATGAATACAAGAGTCTTTAGACATTTTGGTACTTCTCGAACTAAAACTGTATTTTTCACGTGAACAAATATTTTTTATCTCTGAAGATAAATTTATTAACGTCAGAGAGCGGGAAACGTCTAAAAACGATCACTTTCAACGAATACAAGTGTTTTTAGACATTTTCGTAATTCTCGAACTAAAACTGGATTGTTCACGATAAAAAATATTTTTTAACTCTGAAAATCAATTTATTAATGTCAAAAAGCTAGAAAGGTCTAAAATCGATCAGTTTCGACGAATACAAGCGTTTTTAGACATTTTCATACTTCGCGGTCTAAAGCTGTATTTTTCACGACGGAAAATATTTTTTATCTCAGAAAATAAATTGATTAACGTCAGAGAGCTGGAAATGCCTAAAAACGACCACTTTCAACGAATACAGTGTTTTTGGACATTTTCGTACTTCTCGAACTAAAACTGTATTTTTCACGTGAAAAAATATTTTTTAACTCTGAAAATCAATTTATTAACGTCAGAAAGCAGGAAAGGTCTAAAAACGATCACTTTCGACGAATACAAGCGTTTTTAGATATTTTCATACTTCGCGGACTAAAGCTGTATTTTTCATGAAGGAAAATATTTTTTATCTCAGAAAATCAATTTATTAACATCAGAAAGCTGGAAAAGTCTAAAAACGATCACTTTCGGCGAACACGAGCGTTTTTAGACATTTTCGTACTTCTCGAACTGGAACTATATTTTTCACGTGAACAAATATTTTTTATCTCTGAAGATAAATTTATTAACGTCAGAGAGCGGGAAACGTCTAAAAACGATCACTTTCAACGAATACAAGTGTTTTTAGACATTTTCGTAATTCTCGAACTAAAACTGGATTGCTCACGACAAAAAATATTTATTATCTCTGAAATTAAATTTATTAACATCAGAGAGCTGCAAACGTCTAAAAACGATCCCTTTCAATGAATACAAGCGTTTTTAGACATTTTCGTACTTCTCGAACTAAAACTGTATTTTTCACGTGAAAAAATATTTTTTAACTCTGAAAATCAATTTATTAACGTCAGAAAGCAGGAAAGGTCTAAAAACAATCACTTTCGACGAATACAAGCGTTTTTAGATATTTTCATACATCGCGGACTAAAGCTGTATTTTTCATGAAGGAAAATATTTTTTATCTCAGAAAATCAATTTATTAACATCAGAAAGCTGGAAAAGTCTAAAAACGATCACTTTCGGCGAACACGAGCGTTTTTAGACATTTTCGTACTTCTCGAACTAGAACTATATTTTTCACGTGAACAAATATTTTTTATCTCTGAAGATAAATTTATTAACGTCAGAGAGCGGGAAAGGTCTAAAAACGATCACTTTCAACGAATACAAGTGTTTTTAGACATTTTCGTACTTCTCGGAGTAAAACTGGATTTTTTACGACAAAAAATATTTTTTATCTCTGCAAATCAATTTATTAACGTGAGAAAGCTGAAAAGGTCTAAAAACGATCACTTTCTACGAATACAAGCGTTTTTGGACATTTCCTTACTTCTCGGACAAAATCTGTATTTTTCACGACAAAAAATATTTTTATCTCTGAAAATCAATTTATTAACGTCAGAAAGCTGGCAAGGTCTAAAAACGATCACTTTCGACGAATACAAGCGTTTTTAGATATTTTCATACTTCGCGGACTAAAGCTGTATTTTTCACGACGGAAAATATTTTTTATCTCAGAAAATAAATTGATTAACGTCAGAGAGCTGGAAATGCCTAAAAACGATCACTTTCAACGAATACAGTGCTTTTGGACATTTTCGTACTTCTCGGACTAAAACTGCATTTTTCACGTCAAAAAATATTTTTTATCTCTAAAAATAAATTTATTAACGTCAGAGAGCTGGAAACGTGTAAAAATAATCACTTTCAACGAATACAGTGTTTTTAGAGATTTTCGTACTTCTCGGACTAAAACTGTATTTTTCACGACAAAAATATTTTTTATCTCTGAAAATCAATTTATTAACGTCAGAATGCTGGAAACGTCTAAAGACAATCACTTTCGACGAATACAAGCGTTTTTAGATATTTTCATAGTTTGCGGACTAAAGCGGTATTTTTCACGACGGAAAATATTTTTTATCTCAAAAATAAATTGATTAACGTCAGAGAGCTGGAAACGCCTAAAAACGATCACTTTCAACGAATACAGCGTTTTTAGACATTTTCGTACTTCTCGGACTAAAACTGTATTTTTCACGACAAAAAATATTTTTTATCTCTGAAATTAAATTTATTAACATCAGAGAGCTGCAAACGTCTAAAAACGATCCCTTTCAATGAATACAAGCGTTTTTAGACATTTTCGTACTTCTCGAACTAAAACTGTATTTTTCACGTGAAAAAATATTTTTTATCTCTGAAAATCAATTTGTTAACGTCAGAAAGCTGCAAAGGTCTAAAAACGAACACTTTAGACGAATACAAGCGTTTTTAGACATTTTCGTACTTCTCGGAGTAAATCTGGATTTTTCACGACAAAAAATATTTTTTATCTCTGCAAATCAATTTATTAACATCAGAAAGCTGGAAAAGTCTAAAAACGATCACTTTCGGCGAACACGAGCGTTTTTAGACATTTTCGTACTTCTCGGACCAAAACTGTATTTTTCACGACAAAAAATATTTTTTATCTCTGAAAATAAATTTATTAAAGTCAGAGAGCTGCAAACGTCTAAAAACGATCCCTTTCAATGAATACAAGAGTCTTTAGACATTTTGGTACTTCTCGAACTAAAACTGTATTTTTCACGTGAACAAATATTTTTTATCTCTGAAGATAAATTTATTAACGTCAGAGAGCGGGAAACGTCTAAAAACGATCACTTTCAACGAATACAAGTGTTTTTAGACATTTTCGTAATTCTCGAACTAAAACTGGATTTTTCACGATAAAAAATATTTTTTAACTCTGAAAATCAATTTATTAATGTCAAAAAGCTGGAAAGGTCTAAAATCGATCAGTTTCGACGAATACAAGCGTTTTTAGACATTTTCATACTTCGCGGTCTAAAGCTGTATTTTTCACGACGGAAAATATTTTTTATCTCAGAAAATAAATTGATTAACGTCAGAGAGCTGGAAATGCCTAAAAACGACCACTTTCAACGAATACAGTGTTTTTAGACATTTTCGTACTTCTCGGACTAAAACTGCATTATTCACGACAAAAAATATTTTTTATCTCCGCAAATCAATTTATTAACGTCAGAAAGCTGGAAAGGTCTAAAAACGATCACTTTCGGCGAACACGAGCGTTTTTAGACATTTTCGTACTTCTCGTACTAAAACTGTATTTTTCACGACGAAAAATATTTGTTATCTCTGAAAATAAATTTATTAACGTCACAGAGCTGGAAACGTCTAAAAACGATCACTTTCAACGAATACAGTGTTTTTAGACATTTCCGTACTTCTCGGACTAAAACTGGATTTTTTACGACAAAAAATATTTTTTATCTCTGCAAATCAATTTATTAACGTGAGAAAGCTGAAAAGGTCTAAAAACGATCACTTTCTACGAATACAAGTGTTTTTAGACATTTTCGTAATTCTCGAACTAAAACTGGATTGCTCACGACAAAAAATATTTATTATCTCTGAAATTAAATTTATTAACATCAGAGAGCTGCAAACGTCTAAAAACGATCCCTTTCAATGAATACAAGCGTTTTTAGACATTTTCGTACTTCTCGAACTAAAACTGTATTTTTCACGTGAAAAAATATTTTTTAACTCTGAAAATCAATTTATTAACGTCAGAAAGCAGGAAAGGTCTAAAAACGATCACTTTCGACGAATACAAGCGTTTTTAGATATTTTCATACATCGCGGACAAAATCTGTATTTTTCACGACAAAAAATGTTTTTTATCTCTGAAAATCAATTTATTAACATCAGAAAGCTGGAAAAGTCTAAAAACGATCACTTTCGACGAACACGAGCGTTTTTAGACATTTTCGTACTTCTCGGACCAAAACTGTATTTTTCAGGACAAAAAACATTTTTTATCTCTGAAAATAAATTTATTAAAGTCAGAGAGCTGCAAACGTCTAAAAACGATCCCTTTCAATGAATACAAGCGTCTTTAGACATTTTCGTACTTGTCGAACTAAAACTGTATTTTTCACGTGAACAAATATTTTTTATCTCTGAAGATAAATTTATTAACGTCAGAGAGCGGGAAACGTCTAAAAACGATCACTTTCAACGAATACAAGTGTTTTTAGACATTTTCGTACTTCTCGGACTAAAACTGGATTTTTCACGATAAAAAATATTTTTTAACTGTGAAAATCAATTTATTAACGTCAAAAAGCTGGAAAGGTCTAAAAACGATCAGTTTCGAGGAATACAAGCGTTTTTAGACATTTTCATACTTCGCGGACTAAAGCTGTATTTTTCACGACGGAAAATATTTTTTATCTCAGAAAATAAATTGATTAACGTCAGAGAGCTGGAAACGTGTAAAAATAATCACTTTCAACGAATACAGTGTTTTTAGACATTTTCGTACTTCTCGGACTAAAACTGCATTTTTCACGACAAAAAATATTTTTTATCTCTGAAATTAAATTTATTAACATCAGAGAGCTGCAAACGTCTAAAAACGATCCCTTTCAATGAATACAAGCGTTTTTAGACATTTTCGTACTTCTCGAACTAAAACTGTATTTTTCACGTGAAAAAATATTTTTTATCTCTGAAAATAAATTTATTAACGTCAGAGAGCTGGAAACGCCTAAAAACGACCACTTTCAACGAATACAAGTGTTTTTGGACATTTTCTTACTTCTCGTACAAAATCTGTATTTTTCACGACAAAAAATATTTTTTATCTCTGAAAATCAATTTATTAACATCAGAAAGCTGGAAAAGTCTAAAAACGATCACTTTCGGCGAACACGAGCGTTTTTAGACATTTTCGTACTTCTCGGACCAAAACTGTATTTTTCAGGACAAAAAACATTTTTTATCTCTGAAAATAAATTTATTAAAGTCAGAGAGCTGGAAACGTGTAAAAACGATCAGTTTCGGCGAACATGAGCGTTTTTAGACATTTTCGTACTTCTCGTACTAAAACTGTATTTTTCACGACGAAAAATATTTTTTATCTCTGAAAATAAATTTATTAACGTCACAGAGCTGGAAACGTCTAAAAACGACCACTTTCAGTGAATACAAGCGTTTTTAGACATTTTCGTACTTCTCGGACTAAAACTGGATTTTTCACGAGAAAAAATATTTTTTATCTCTGAAAATAAATTTATTTACGTCAGAGAGCTGGAAACGCCTAAAAAGATCACTTTCAACGAATACAAGTGTTTTTGGACATTTTCTTACTTCTCGGACAAAATCTGTATTTTTCACGACAAAAAATATTTTTTAACTCTGAAAATCAATTTATTAACGTCAGAAAGCAGGAAAGGTCTAAAAACGATCACTTTCGACGAATACAAGCGTTTTTAGATATTTTCATACTTCGCGGACTAAAGCTGTATTTTTCATGAAGGAAAATATTTTTTATCTCAGAAAATAAATTGATTAACGTCCGAGAGCTGGAAACGCCTAAAAACGATCACTTTCAACGAATACAGTGTTTTTAGACATTTTCGTACTTCTCGGAGTAAAACTGGATTTTTTACGACAAAAAATATTTTTTATCTCTGCAAATCAATTTATTAACGTGAGAAAGCTGAAAAGGTCTAAAAACGATCACTTTCGACGAATACAAGCGTTTTTGGACATTTTCTTACTTCTCGGACAAAATCTGTATTTTTCACGACAAAAAATATTTTTTATCTCTGAAAATCAATTTATTAACGTCAGAAAGCTGGAAAGGTCTAAAAACGATCACTTTCGACGAATACAAGCGTTTTTAGATATTTTCATACTTCGCGGACTAAAGCTGTATTTTTCACGACGAAAATATATTTTATCTCAGAAAATAAATTGATTAACGTCAGAGAGCTGGAAACGCCTAAAAACGATCACTTTCAACGAATACAGTGTTTTTAGACATTTTCGTACTTCTCGGACTAAAACTGCATTTTTCACGACAAAAAATATTTTTTATCTCTGAAATTAAATTTATTAACATCAGAGAGCTGCAAACGTCTAAAAACGACCACTTTCAACGAATACAAGTGTTTTTGGACATTTTCTTACTTCTCGGACAAAATCTGTATTTTTCGCGACAAAAAATATTTTTTATCTCTGAAAATCAATTTATTAACATCAGAAAGCTGGAAAAGTCTAAAAACGATCACTTTCGGCGAACACGAGCGTTTTTAGACATTTTCGTACTTCTCGGACCAAAACTGTATTTTTCAGGACAAAAAACATTTTTTATCTCTGAAAATAAATTTATTAAAGTCAGAGAGCTGCAAACGTCTAAAAACGATCCCTTTCAATGAATACAAGCGTTTTTAGATATTTTCATACTTCGCGGACTAAAGCTGTATTTTTCACCACGGAAAATATTTTTTATCTCAGAAAATAAATTGATTAACGTCAGAGAGCTGGAAACGCCTAAAAACGATCACTTTCAACGAATACAGTGTTTTTAGACATTTTCGTACTTCTCGGACTAAAACTGCATTTTTCACGACAAAAAATATTTTTTATCTCTGAATTTAAATTTATTAACATCAGAGAGCTGCAAACATCTAAAAACGATACCTTTCAATGAATACAAGCGTTTTTAGACATTTTCGTACTTCTCGAACTAAAACTGTATTATTCACGTGAAAAAATATTTTTTATCTCTGAAAATAAATTTGTTAACGTCAGAGAGCTGGAAACGCCTAAAAACGACCACTTTCAACGAATACAAGTGTTTTTGGACATTTTCTTACTTCTCGGACAAAATCTGTATTTTTCACGACAAAAAATGTTTTTTATCTCTGAAAATCAATTTATTAACATCAGAAAGCTGGAAAAGTCTAAAAACGATCACTTTCGGCGAACACGAGCGTTTTTAGACATTTTCGTACTTCTCGGACCAAAACTGTATTTTTCAGGACAAAAAACATTTTTTATCTCTGAAAATAAATTTATTAAAGTCAGAGAGCTGCAAACGTCTAAAAACGATCCCTTTCAATGAATACAAGCGTCTTTAGACATTTTCGTACTTGTCGAACTAAAACTGTATTTTTCACGTGAACAAATATTTTTTATCTCTGAAGATAAATTTATTAACGTCAGAGAGCGGGAAACGTCTAAAAACGATCACTTTCAATGAATACAAGTGTTTTTAGACATTTTCGTACTTCTCGGACTAAAACTGGATTTTTCACGATAAAAAATATTTTTTAACTGTGAAAATCAATTTATTAACGTCAAAAAGCTGGAAAGGTCTAAAAACGATCAGTTTCGAGGAATACAAGCGTTTTTAGACATTTTCATACTTCGCGGACTAAAGCTGTATTTTTCACGACGGAAAATATTTTTTATCTCAGAAAATAAATTGATTAACGTCAGAGAGCTGGAAACGTGTAAAAATAATCACTTTCAACGAATACAGTGTTTTTAGACATTTTCGTACTTCTCGGACTAAAACTGCATTTTTCACGACAAAAAATATTTTTTATCTCTGAAATTAAATTTATTAACATCAGAGAGCTGCAAACGTCTAAAAACGATCCCTTTCAATGAATACAAGCGTTTTTAGACATTTTCGTACTTCTCGAACTAAAACTGTATTTTTCACGTGAAAAAATATTTTTTATCTCTGAAAATAAATTTATTAACGTCAGAGAGCTGGAAACGCCTAAAAACGACCACTTTCAACGAATACAAGTGTTTTTGGACATTTTCTTACTTCTCGTACAAAATCTGTATTTTTCACGACAAAAAATATTTTTTATCTCTGAAAATCAATTTATTAACATCAGAAAGCTGGAAAAGTCTAAAAACGATCACTTTCGGCGAACACGAGCGTTTTTAGACATTTTCGTACTTCTCGGACCAAAACTGTATTTTTCAGGACAAAAAACATTTTTTATCTCTGAAAATAAATTTATTAAAGTCAGAGAGCTGGAAACGTGTAAAAACGATCAGTTTCGGCGAACATGAGCGTTTTTAGACATTTTCGTACTTCTCGTACTAAAACTGTATTTTTCACGACGAAAAATATTTTTTATCTCTGAAAATAAATTTATTAACGTCACAGAGCTGGAAACGTCTAAAAACGACCACTTTCAATGAATACAAGCGTTTTTAGACATTTTCGTACTTCTCGGACTAAAACTGGATTTTTCACGAGAAAAAATATTTTTTATCTCTGAAAATAAATTTATTTACGTCAGAGAGCTGGAAACGCCTAAAAAGATCACTTTCAACGAATACAAGTGTTTTTGGACATTTTCTTACTTCTCGGACAAAATCTGTATTTTTCACGACAAAAAATATTTTTTAACTCTGAAAATCAATTTATTAACGTCAGAAAGCAGGAAAGGTCTAAAAACGATCACTTTCGACGAATACAAGCGTTTTTAGATATTTTCA
Organism: Leptodirus hochenwartii; assembly: GCA_947310635.1. Classification (NCBI taxonomy): domain Eukaryota; kingdom Metazoa; phylum Arthropoda; class Insecta; order Coleoptera; family Leiodidae; genus Leptodirus; species Leptodirus hochenwartii. The sequence continues at coordinate 6,782,218 of OX371186.1, forward strand.
TACTTCGCGGACTAAAGCTGTATTTTTCATGAAGGAAAATATTTTTTATCTCAGAAAATAAATTGATTAACGTCCGAGAGCTGGAAACGCCTAAAAACGATCACTTTCAACGAATACAAGTGTTTTTGGACATTTTCTTACTTCTCGGACAAAATCTGTATTTTTCGCGACAAAAAATATTTTTTATCTCTGAAAATCAATTTATTAACATCAGAAAGCTGGAAAAGTCTAAAAACGATCACTTTCGGCGAACACGAGCGTTTTTAGACATTTTCGTACTTCTCGGACCAAAACTGTATTTTTCAGGACAAAAAACATTTTTTATCTCTGAAAATAAATTTATTAAAGTCAGAGAGCTGCAAACGTCTAAAAACGATCCCTTTCAATGAATACAAGCGTTTTTAGATATTTTCATACTTCGCGGACTAAAGCTGTATTTTTCACCACGGAAAATATTTTTTATCTCAGAAAATAAATTGATTAACGTCAGAGAGCTGGAAACGCCTAAAAACGATCACTTTCAACGAATACAGTGTTTTTAGACATTTTCGTACTTCTCGGACTAAAACTGCATTTTTCACGACAAAAAATATTTTTTATCTCTGAATTTAAATTTATTAACATCAGAGAGCTGCAAACATCTAAAAACGATACCTTTCAATGAATACAAGCGTTTTTAGACATTTTCGTACTTCTCGAACTAAAACTGTATTATTCACGTGAAAAAATATTTTTTATCTCTGAAAATAAATTTATTAACGTCAGAGAGCTGGAAACGCCTAAAGACGACCACTTTCAACGAATACAAGTGTTTTTGGACATTTTCTTACTTCTCGGACAAAATCTGTATTTTTCACGACAAAAAATGTTTTTTATCTCTGAAAATCAATTTATTAACATCAGAAAGCTGGAAAAGTCTAAAAACGATCACTTTCGGCGAACACGAGCGTTTTTAGACATTTTCGTACTTCTCGGACCAAAACTGTATTTTTCAGGACAAAAAACATTTTTTATCTCTGAAAATAAATTTATTAAAGTCAGAGAGCTGCAAACGTCTAAAAACGATCCCTTTCAATGAATACAAGCGTCTTTAGACATTTTCGTACTTGTCGAACTAAAACTGTATTTTTCACGTGAACAAATATTTTTTATCTCTGAAGATAAATTTATTAACGTCAGAGAGCGGGAAACGTCTAAAAACGATCACTTTCAACGAATACAAGTGTTTTTAGACATTTTCGTACTTCTCGGACTAAAACTGGATTTTTCACGATAAAAAATATTTTTTAACTGTGAAAATCAATTTATTAACGTCAAAAAGCTGGAAAGGTCTAAAAACGATCAGTTTCGAGGAATACAAGCGTTTTTAGACATTTTCATACTTCGCGGACTAAAGCTGTATTTTTCACGACGGAAAATATTTTTTATCTCAGAAAATAAATTGATTAACGTCAGAGAGCTGGAAACGTGTAAAAATAATCACTTTCAACGAATACAGTGTTTTTAGACATTTTCGTACTTCTCGGACTAAAACTGCATTTTTCACGACAAAAAATATTTTTTATCTCTGAAATTAAATTTATTAACATCAGAGAGCTGCAAACGTCTAAAAACGATCCCTTTCAATGAATACAAGCGTTTTTAGACATTTTCGTACTTCTCGAACTAAAACTGTATTTTTCACGTGAAAAAATATTTTTTATCTCTGAAAATAAATTTATTAACGTCAGAGAGCTGGAAACGCCTAAAAACGACCACTTTCAACGAATACAAGTGTTTTTGGACATTTTCTTACTTCTCGTACAAAATCTGTATTTTTCACGACAAAAAATATTTTTTATCTCTGAAAATCAATTTATTAACATCAGAAAGCTGGAAAAGTCTAAAAACGATCACTTTCGGCGAACACGAGCGTTTTTAGACATTTTCGTACTTCTCGGACCAAAACTGTATTTTTCAGGACAAAAAACATTTTTTATCTCTGAAAATAAATTTATTAAAGTCAGAGAGCTGCAAACGTCTAAAAACGATCCCTTTCAATGAATACAAGCGTCTTTAGACATTTTCGTACTTCTCGAACTAAAACTGTATTTTTCACGTGAACAAATATTTTTTATCTCTGAAGATAAATTTATTAACGTCAGAGAGCGGGAAACGTCTAAAAACGATCACTTTCGACGAATACAAGCGTTTTTGGACATTTTCTTACTTCTCGGACAAAATCTGTATTTTTCACGACAAAAAATATTTTTATCCCTGAAAATCAATTTATTAACGTCAGAAAGCTGGAAAGGTCTAAAAACGATCACTTTCGACGAATTCAAGCGTTTTTAGATATTTTCATACTTCGCGGACTAAAGCTGTATTTTTCACGACGGAAAATATTTTTTATCTCAGAAAATAAATTGATTAAAGTCAGAGAGCTGCAAACGTCTAAAAACGATCCCTTTCAATGAATACAAGCGTCTTTAGACATTTTCGTACTTGTCGAACTAAAACTGTATTTTTCACGTGAACAAATATTTTTTATCTCTGAAGATAAATTTATTAACGTCAGAGAGCGGGAAACGTCTAAAAACGATCACTTTCAACGAATACAGTGTTTTTGGACATTTTCGTACTTCTCGGACTAAAACTGCATTTTTCACGTCAAAAAATATTTTTTATCTCTAAAAATAAATTTATTAACGTCAGAGAGCTGGAAACGTGTAAAAATAATCACTTTCAACGAATACAGTATTTTTAGAGATTTTCGTACTTCTCGGACTAAAACTGTATTTTTCACGACAAAAATATTTTTTATCTCTGAAAATCAATTTATTAACGTCAGAATGCTGGAAACGTCTAAAGACAATCACTTTCGACGAATACAAGCGTTTTTAGATATTTTCATAGTTTGCGGACTAAAGCTGTATTTTTCACGACGGAAAATATTTTTTATCTCAGAAAATAAATTGATTAACGTCAGAGAGCTGGAAACGCCTAAAAACGATCACTTTCAACGAATACAGTGTTTTTAGACATTTTCGTACTTCTCGGACTAAAACTGCATTTTTCACGACAAAAAATATTTTTTATCTCTGAATTTAAATTTATTAACATCAGAGAGCTGCAAACATCTAAAAACGATACCTTTCAATGAATACAAGCGTTTTTAGACATTTTCGTACTTCTCGAACTAAAACTGTATTATTCACGTGAAAAAATATTTTTTATCTCTGAAAATAAATTTATTAACGTCAGAGAGCTGGAAACGCCTAAAGACGACCACTTTCAACGAATACAAGTGTTTTTGGACATTTTCTTACTTCTCGGACAAAATCTGTATTTTTCACGACAAAAAATGTTTTTTATCTCTGAAAATCAATTTATTAACATCAGAAAGCTGGAAAAGTCTAAAAACGATCACTTTCGGCGAACACGAGCGTTTTTAGACATTTTCGTACTTCTCGGACCAAAACTGTATTTTTCAGGACAAAAAACATTTTTTATCTCTGAAAATAAATTTATTAAAGTCAGAGAGCTGCAAACGTCTAAAAACGATCCCTTTCAATGAATACAAGCGTCTTTAGACATTTTCGTACTTGTCGAACTAAAACTGTATTTTTCACGTGAACAAATATTTTTTATCTCTGAAGATAAATTTATTAACGTCAGAGAGCGGGAAACGTCTAAAAACGATCACTTTCAACGAATACAAGTGTTTTTAGACATTTTCGTACTTCTCGGACTAAAACTGGATTTTTCACGATAAAAAATATTTTTTAACTGTGAAAATCAATTTATTAACGTCAAAAAGCTGGAAAGGTCTAAAAACGATCAGTTTCGAGGAATACAAGCGTTTTTAGACATTTTCATACTTCGCGGACTAAAGCTGTATTTTTCACGACGGAAAATATTTTTTATCTCAGAAAATAAATTGATTAACGTCAGAGAGCTGGAAACGTGTAAAAATAATCACTTTCAACGAATACAGTGTTTTTAGACATTTTCGTACTTCTCGGACTAAAACTGCATTTTTCACGACAAAAAATATTTTTTATCTCTGAAATTAAATTTATTAACATCAGAGAGCTGCAAACGTCTAAAAACGATCCCTTTCAATGAATACAAGCGTTTTTAGACATTTTCGTACTTCTCGAACTAAAACTGTATTTTTCACGTGAAAAAATATTTTTTATCTCTGAAAATAAATTTATTAACGTCAGAGAGCTGGAAACGCCTAAAAACGACCACTTTCAACGAATACAAGTGTTTTTGGACATTTTCTTACTTCTCGTACAAAATCTGTATTTTTCACGACAAAAAATATTTTTTATCTCTGAAAATCAATTTATTAACATCAGAAAGCTGGAAAAGTCTAAAAACGATCACTTTCGGCGAACACGAGCGTTTTTAGACATTTTCGTACTTCTCGGACCAAAACTGTATTTTTCAGGACAAAAAACATTTTTTATCTCTGAAAATAAATTTATTAAAGTCAGAGAGCTGCAAACGTCTAAAAACGATCCCTTTCAATGAATACAAGCGTCTTTAGACATTTTCGTACTTCTCGAACTAAAACTGTATTTTTCACGTGAACAAATATTTTTTATCTCTGAAGATAAATTTATTAACGTCAGAGAGCGGGAAACGTCTAAAAACGATCACTTTCGACGAATACAAGCGTTTTTGGACATTTTCTTACTTCTCGGACAAAATCTGTATTTTTCACGACAAAAAATATTTTTATCCCTGAAAATCAATTTATTAACGTCAGAAAGCTGGAAAGGTCTAAAAACGATCACTTTCGACGAATTCAAGCGTTTTTAGATATTTTCATACTTCGCGGACTAAAGCTGTATTTTTCACGACGGAAAATATTTTTTATCTCAGAAAATAAATTGATTAAAGTCAGAGAGCTGCAAACGTCTAAAAACGATCCCTTTCAATGAATACAAGCGTCTTTAGACATTTTCGTACTTGTCGAACTAAAACTGTATTTTTCACGTGAACAAATATTTTTTATCTCTGAAGATAAATTTATTAACGTCAGAGAGCGGGAAACGTCTAAAAACGATCACTTTCAACGAATACAGTGTTTTTGGACATTTTCGTACTTCTCGGACTAAAACTGCATTTTTCACGTCAAAAAATATTTTTTATCTCTAAAAATAAATTTATTAACGTCAGAGAGCTGGAAACGTGTAAAAATAATCACTTTCAACGAATACAGTATTTTTAGAGATTTTCGTACTTCTCGGACTAAAACTGTATTTTTCACGACAAAAATATTTTTTATCTCTGAAAATCAATTTATTAACGTCAGAATGCTGGAAACGTCTAAAGACAATCACTTTCGACGAATACAAGCGTTTTTAGATATTTTCATAGTTTGCGGACTAAAGCTGTATTTTTCACGACGGAAAATATTTTTTATCTCAAAAATAAATTGATTAACGCCAGAGAGCTGGAAACGCCTAAAAACGATCACTTTCAACGAATACAGTGTTTTTAGACATTTTCGTACTTCTCGGACTAAAACTGTATTTTTCACGTGAAAAAATATTTTTTATCTCTGAAAATCAATTTGTTAACGTCAGAAAGCTGCAAAAGTCTAAAAACGATCACTTTAGATGAATACAAGCGTTTTTAGACATTTTCGTACTTCTCGGACCAAAACTGTATTTTTCACGACGAAAAATATTTTTTATCTCTGAAAATAAATTTATTAAAGTCAGAGAGCTGCAAACGTCTAAAAACGATCCCTTTAAATGAATACAAGCGTTTTTAGACATTTTAATACTTCGCGGTCTAAAGCTGTATTTTTCACGACAAAAAATATTTTTCATCTCTAAAAATAAATTGATTAACGTCAGAGAGCTGGAAACGTGTAAAAACGATCAGTTTCGGCGAACATGAGCGTTTTTAGACATTTTCGTACTTCTCGTACTAAAACTGTATTTTTCACGACAAAAAATATTTTTTATCTCCGCAAATCAATTTATTAACGTCAGAAAGCTGGAAAGGTCTAAAAACGATCACTTTCGGCGAACACGAGCGTTTTTAGACATTTTCGTACTTCTCGGACTAAAACTGCATTTTTCACGACAAAAAATATTTTTTATCTCTGAAAATAAATTTATTAACGTCAGAGAGCTGCAAACGTCTAAAAACCACCACTTTCAATGAATACAAGCGTTTTTAGACATTTTCGTACATCTCGGACTAAAACTGGATTTTTCACGAGAAAAAATATTTTTTATCTCTGAAAATAAACTTATTTACGTCAGAGAGCTGGAAACGCCTAAAAACGATCACTTTCAACGAATACAAGTGTTTTTGGACATTTTATTACTTCTCGGACAAAATCTGTATTTTTCACGACAAAAAATATTTTTTAACTCTGAAAATCAATTTATTAACGTCAGAAAGCAGGAAAGGTCTAAAAACGATCACTTTCGACGAATACAAGCGTTTTTAGATATTTTCATACTTCGCGGACTAAAGCTGTATTTTTCATGAAGGAAAATATTTTTTATCTCAGAAAATCAATTTATTAACATCAGAAAGCTGGAAAAATCTAAAAACGATCACTTTCGGCGAACACGAGCGTTTTTAGACATTTTCGTACTTCTCGAACTAAAACTGTATTTTTCACGTGAACAAATATTTTTTATCTCTGAAGATAAATTTATTAACGTCAGAGAGCGGGAAACGCCTAAAAACGATCACTTTCAACGAATACAGTGTTTTTAGACATTTTCGTACTTCTCGGACTAAAACTGTATTTTTCACGACAAAAAATATTTTTTATCTCTGAAATTAAATTTATTAACATCAGAGAGCTGCAAACGTCTAAAAACGATCCCTTTCAATGAATACAAGCGTTTTTAGACATTTTCGTACTTCTCGAACTAAAACTGTATTTTTCACGTGAAAAAATATTTTTTATCTCTGAAAATCAATTTGTTAACGTCAGTAAGCTGCAAAGGTCTAAAAACGATCACTTTAGACGAATACAAGCGTTTTTAGACATTTTCGTACTTCTCGGACCAAAACTGTATTTTTCACGACGAAAAATATTTTTTATCTCTGAAAATAAATTTATTAAAGTCAGAGAGCTGCAAACGTCTAAAAACGATCCCTTTAAATGAATACAAGCGTCTTTAGACATCTTCGTACTTCTCGAACTAAAACTGTATTTTTCACGTGTACAAATATTTTTTATCTCTGAAGATAAATTTATTAACATCAGAAAGCTGGAAAAGTCTAAAAACGATCACTTTCGGCGAACACGAGCGTTTTTAGACATTTGCGTACTTCTCGAACTAGAACTATATTTTTCACGTGAACAAATATTTTTTATCTCTGAAGATAAATTTATTAACGTCAGAGTGCGGGAAAGGTCTAAAAACGATCACTTTCAACGAATACAAGTGTTTTTAGACATTTTCGTACTTCTCGGACTAAAACTGTATTTTTACTACAAAAAATGTTTTCTATCTCTGAAAATAAATTTATTAACGTCAGAGAGCTGGAAACGTCTAAAAATGACCACTTTCAACGAATACAAGCGTTTTTGGACATTTTCTTACTTCTCGGACAAAATCTGTATTTTTCACGACAAAAAATATTTTTATCTCTGAAAATCAATTTATTAACGTCAGAAAGCTGGAAAGGTCTAAAAACGATCACTTTCGACGAATACAAGCGTTTTTAGATATTTTCATACTTCGCGGACTAAAGCTGTATTTTTCACGACGGAAAATATTTTTTATCTCAGAAAATAAATTGATTAACGTCAGAGAGCTGGAAATGCCTAAAAATGATCACTTTCAACGAATACAGTGTTTTTGGACATTTTCGTACTTCTCGGACTAAAACTGCATTTTTCACGTCAAAAAATATTTTTTATCTCTAAAAATAAATTTATTAACGTCAGAGAGCTGGAAACGTGTAAAAATAATCACTTTCAACGAATACAGTGTTTTTAGAGATTTTCGTACTTCTCGGACTAAAACTGTATTTTTCACGACAAAAATATTTTTTATCTCTGAAAATCAATTTATTAACGTCAGAATGCTGGAAACGTCTAAAGACAATCACTTTCGACGAATACAAGCGTTTTTAGATATTTTCATAGTTTGCGGACTAAAGCTGTATTTTTCACGACGGAAAATATTTTTTATCTCAAAAATAAATTGATTAACGTCAGAGAGCTGGAAACGCCTAAAAACGATCCCTTTCAACGAATACAAGCGTTTTTAGACATTTTCGTACTTCTCGAACTAAAACTGTATTTTTCACGTGAAAAAATATTTTTTATCTCTGAAAATCAATTTGTTAACGTCAGAAAGCTGCAAAGGTCTAAAAACGAACATTTTAGACGAATACAAGCGTTTTTAGACATTTTCGTACTTCTCGGAGTAAATCTGGATTTTTCACGACAAAAAATATTTTTTATCTCTGCAAATCAATTTATTAACATCAGAAAGCTGGAAAAGTCTAAATACGATCACTTTCGGCGAACACGAGCGTTTTTAGACATTTTCGTACTTCTCGGACCAAAACTGTATTTTTCACGACAAAAAATATTTTTTATCTCTGAAAATAAATTGATTAAAGTCAGAGAGCTGCAAACGTCTAAAAACGATCCCTTTCAATGAATACAAGAGTCTTTAGACATTTTGGTACTTCTCGAACTAAAACTGTATTTTTCACGTGAACAAATATTTTTTATCTCTGAAGATAAATTTATTAACGTCAGAGAGCTGGAAATGCCTAAAAACGACCACTTTCAACGAATACAGGTGTTTTTAGACATTTTCGTAATTCTCGAACTAAAACTGGATTTTTCACGATAAAAAATATTTTTTAACTCTGAAAATCAATTTATTAATGTCAAAAAGCTGGAAAGGTCTAAAATCGATCAGTTTCGACGAATACAAGCGTTTTTAGACATTTTCATACTTCGCGGTCTAAAGCTGTATTTTTCACGACGGAAAATATTTTTTGTCTCAGAAAATAAATTGATTAACGTCAGAGAGCTGCAAACGTCTAAAAACGATCCCTTTCAATGAATACAAGAGTCTTTAGACATTTTCGTACTTCTCGTACTAAAACTGTATTTTTCACGACAAAAAATATTTTTTATCTCCGCAAATCAATTTATTAACGTCAGAAAGCTGGAAAGGTCTAAAAACGATCACTTTCGGCGAACACGAGCGTTTTTAGACATTTTCGTACTTCTCGGACTAAAACTGCATTTTTCACGACAAAAAATATTTTTTATCTCTGAAAATAAATTTATTAACGTCAGAGAGCTGAAAACGTCTAAAAACGATCCCTTTCAATGAATACAAGCGTTTTTAGACATTTTCGTACTTCTCGAACTAAAACTGTATTTTTCACGTGAAAAAATATTTTTTATCTCTGAAAATCAATTTGTTAACGTCAGAAAGCTGCAAAGGTCTAAAAACGAACACTTTAGACGAATACAAGCGTTTTTAGACATTTTCGTACTTCTCGGAGTAAATCTGGATTTTTCACGACAAAAAATATTTTTTATCTCTGCAAATCAATTTATTAACATCAGAAAGCTGGAAAAGTCTAAAAACGATCACTTTCGGCGAACACGAGCGTTTTTAGACATTTTCGTACTTCTCGGACCAAAACTGTATTTTTCACGACAAAAAATATTTTTTATCTCTGAAAATAAATTTATTAAAGTCAGAGTGCTGCAAACGTCTAAAAACGATCCCTTTCAATGAATACAAGAGTCTTTAGACATTTTGGTACTTCTCGAACTAAAACTGTATTTTTCACGTGAACAAATATTTTTTATCTCTGAAGATAAATTTATTAACGTCAGAGAGCGGGAAACGTCTAAAAACGATCACTTTCAACGAATACAAGTGTTTTTAGACATTTTCGTAATTCTCGAACTAAAACTGGATTTTCACGATAAAAAATATTTTTTAACTCTGAAAATCAATTTATTAATGTCAAAAAGCTGGAAAGGTCTAAATCGATCAGTTTCGACGAATACAAGCGTTTTTAGACATTTTCATACTTCGCGGTCTAAAGCTGTATTTTTCACGACGGAAAATATTTTTTATCTCAGAAAATAAATTGATTAACGTCAGAGAGCTGGAAATGCCTAAAAACGACCACTTTCAACGAATACAGTGTTTTTAGACATTTTCGTACTTCTCGGACTAAAACTGCATTATTCACGACAAAAAATATTTTTTATCTCCGCAAATCAATTTATTAACGTCAGAAAGCTGGAAAGGTCTAAAAACGATCACTTTCGGCGAACACGAGCGTTTTTAGACATTTTCGTACTTCTCGTACTAAAACTGTATTTTTCACGACAATAAATATTTTTTTCTCCGCAAATCAATTTATTAACGTCAGAAAGCTGGAAAGGTCTAAAAACGATCACTTTCGGCGAACACGAGCGTTTTTAGACATTTTCGTACTTCTCGTACTAAAACTGTATTTTTCACGACGAAAAATATTTTTTATCTCTGAAAATAAATTTATTAACGTCACAGAGCTGGAAACGTCTAAAAACGATCACTTTCAACGAATACAGTGTTCTTAGACATTTCCGTACTTCTCGGACTAAAACTGCATTTTTCACGACAAAAAATATTTTTTATCTTTGAAAATAAATTTATTAACGTCAGAGAGCTGCAAACGTCTAAAAACGATCACTTTCAATGAATACAAGCGTTTTTAGACATTTTCGTACTTCTCGGACTAAAATTGGATTTTTCACGAGAAAAAATATTTTTTATCTCTGAAAATAAATTTATTTACGTCAGAGAGCTGAAAACGCCTAAAAACGATCACTTTCAACGAATACAAGTGTTTTTGGACATTTTCTTACTTCTCGGACAAAATCTGTATTTTTCACGACAAAAAATATTTTTTAACTCTGAAAATCTATTTATTAACGTCAGAAAGCAGGAAAGGTCTAAAAACGATCACTTTCGACGAATACAAGCGTTTTTAGATATTTTCATACTTCGCGGACTAAAGCTGTATTTTTCATGAAGGAAAATATTTTTTATCTCAGAAAATAATTTGATTAACGTCAGAGAGCTGGAAACGCCTAAAAACGATCACTTTCAACGAATACAGTGTTTTTAGACATTTTCGTACTTCTCGGAGTAAAACTGGATTTTTTACGACAAAAAATATTTTTATCTCTGCAAATCAATTTATTAACGTGAGAAAGCTGAAAAGGTCTAAAAACGATCACTTTCGACGAATACAAGCGCTTTTAGATATTTTCATACTTCGCGGACTAAAGCTGTATTTTTCACGACGGAAAATATTTTTTATCTCAGAAAATAAATTGATTAACGTCAGAGAGCTGGAAACGCCTAAAAACGATCACTTTCAACGAATACAGTGTTTTTAGACATTTTCGTACTTCTCGGACTAAAACTGCATTTTTCACGACAAAAAATATTTTTTATCTCTGAAATTAAATTTATTAACATCAGAGAGCTGCAAACGTCTAAAAACGATCCCTTTCAATGAATACAAGCGTTTTTAGACATTTTCGTACTTCTCGAACTAAAACTGTATTTTTCACGTGAAAAAATATTTTTTATCTCTGAAAATAAATTTATTAACGTCAGGGAGCTGGAAACGCCTAAAAACGACCACTTTCAACGAATACAGTGTTTTTAGACATTTTCATACTTCTCGGACTAAAACTGTATTTTTCACGACAAAAAATATTTTTTATCTCTGAAATTAAATTTATTAAAATCAGAGAGCTGCAAACGTCTAAAAACGATCCCTTTCAATGAATACAAGCGTTTTTAGACATTTTCGTACTTCTCGAACTAAAACTGTATTTTTCACGTGAAAAAATATTTTTTATCTCTGAAAATCAATTTGTTAACGTCAGAAAGCTGCAAAGGTCTAAAAACGAACACTTTAGACGTATACAAGCGTTTTTAGACATTTTCGTACTTCTCGGAGTAAATCTGTATTTTTCACGACAAAAAAAATTTTTTATCTCTGCAAATCAATTTATTAACATCAGAAAGCTGGAAAAGTCTAAAAACGATCACTTTCGGCGAACACGAGCGTTTTTAGACATTTTCGTACTTCTCGGATCAAAACTGTATTTTTCACGACAAAAAATATTTTTTATCTCTGAAAATAAATTTATTAAAGTCAGAGAGCTGCAAACGTCTAAAAACGATCCCTTTCAATGAATACAAGAGTCTTTAGACATTTTGGTACTTCTCGAACTAAAACTGTATTTTTCACGTGAACAAATATTTTTTATCTCTGAAGATAAATTTATTAACGTCAGAGAGCGGGAAACGTCTAAAAACGATCACTTTCAACGAATACAGTGTTTTTGGACATTTTCGTACTTCTCGAACTAAAACTGTATTTTTCACGTGAAAAAATATTTTTTAACTCTGAAAATCAATTTATTAACGTCAGAAAGCAGGAAAGGTCTAAAAACGATCACTTTCGACGAATACAAGCGTTTTTAGATATTTTCATACTTCGCGGACTAAAGCTGTATTTTTCATGAAGGAAAATATTTTTTATCTCAGAAAATCAATTTATTAACATCAGAAAGCTGGAAAAGTCTAAAAACGATCACTTTCGGCGAACACGAGCGTTTTTAGACATTTTCGTACTTCTCGAACTAGAACTATATTTTTCACGTGAACAAATATTTTTTATCTCTGAAGATAAATTTATTAACGTCAGAGAGCGGGAAACGTCTAAAAACGATCACTTTCAACGAATACAAGTGTTTTTAGACATTTTCGTAATTCTCGAACTAAAACTGGATTGCTCACGACAAAAAATATTTATTATCTCTGAAATTAAATTTATTAACATCAGAGAGCTGCAAACGTCTAAAAACGATCCCTTTCAATGAATACAAGCGTTTTTAGACATTTTCGTACTTCTCGAACTAAAACTGTATTTTTCACGTGAAAAAATATTTTTTAACTCTGAAAATCAATTTATTAACGTCAGAAAGCAGGAAAGGTCTAAAAACGATCACTTTCGACGAATACAAGCGTTTTTAGATATTTTCATACATCGCGGACTAAAGCTGTATTTTTCATGAAGGAAAATATTTTTTATCTCAGAAAATCAATTTATTAACATCAGAAAGCTGGAAAAGTCTAAAAACGATCACTTTCGGCGAACACGAGCGTTTTTAGACATTTTCGTACTTCTCGAACTAGAACTATATTTTTCACGTGAACAAATATTTTTTATCTCTGAAGATAAATTTATTAACGTCAGAGAGCGGGAAAGGTCTAAAAACGATCACTTTCAACGAATACAAGTGTTTTTAGACATTTTCGTACTTCTCGGAGTAAAACTGGATTTTTTACGACAAAAAATATTTTTTATCTCTGCAAATCAATTTATTAACGTGAGAAAGCTGAAAAGGTCTAAAAACGATCACTTTCTACGAATACAAGCGTTTTTGGACATTTCCTTACTTCTCGGACAAAATCTGTATTTTTCACGACAAAAAATATTTTTATCTCTGAAAATCAATTTATTAACGTCAGAAAGCTGGCAAGGTCTAAAAACGATCACTTTCGACGAATACAAGCGTTTTTAGATATTTTCATACTTCGCGGACTAAAGCTGTATTTTTCACGACGGAAAATATTTTTTATCTCAGAAAATAAATTGATTAACGTCAGAGAGCTGGAAATGCCTAAAAACGATCACTTTCAACGAATACAGTGCTTTTGGACATTTTCGTACTTCTCGGACTAAAACTGCATTTTTCACGTCAAAAAATATTTTTTATCTCTAAAAATAAATTTATTAACGTCAGAGAGCTGGAAACGTGTAAAAATAATCACTTTCAACGAATACAGTGTTTTTAGAGATTTTCGTACTTCTCGGACTAAAACTGTATTTTTCACGACAAAAATATTTTTTATCTCTGAAAATCAATTTATTAACGTCAGAATGCTGGAAACGTCTAAAGACAATCACTTTCGACGAATACAAGCGTTTTTAGATATTTTCATAGTTTGCGGACTAAAGCGGTATTTTTCACGACGGAAAATATTTTTTATCTCAAAAATAAATTGATTAACGTCAGAGAGCTGGAAACGCCTAAAAACGATCACTTTCAACGAATACAGCGTTTTTAGACATTTTCGTACTTCTCAGACTAAAACTGTATTTTTCACGACAAAAAATATTTTTTATCTCTGAAATTAAATTTATTAACATCAGAGAGCTGCAAACGTCTAAAAACGATCCCTTTCAATGAATACAAGCGTTTTTAGACATTTTCGTACTTCTCGAACTAAAACTGTATTTTTCACGTGAAAAAATATTTTTTATCTCTGAAAATCAATTTGTTAACGTCAGAAAGCTGCAAAGGTCTAAAAACGAACACTTTAGACGAATACAAGCGTTTTTAGACATTTTCGTACTTCTCGGAGTAAATCTGGATTTTTCACGACAAAAAATATTTTTTATCTCTGCAAATCAATTTATTAACATCAGAAAGCTGGAAAAGTCTAAAAACGATCACTTTCGGCGAACACGAGCGTTTTTAGACATTTTCGTACTTCTCGGACCAAAACTGTATTTTTCACGACAAAAAATATTTTTTATCTCTGAAAATAAATTTATTAAAGTCAGAGAGCTGCAAACGTCTAAAAACGATCCCTTTCAATGAATACAAGAGTCTTTAGACATTTTGGTACTTCTCGAACTAAAACTGTATTTTTCACGTGAACAAATATTTTTTATCTCTGAAGATAAATTTATTAACGTCAGAGAGCGGGAAACGTCTAAAAACGATCACTTTCAACGAATACAAGTGTTTTTAGACATTTTCGTAATTCTCGAACTAAAACTGGATTTTTCACGATAAAAAATATTTTTTAACTCTGAAAATCAATTTATTAATGTCAAAAAGCTGGAAAGGTCTAAAATCGATCAGTTTCGACGAATACAAGCGTTTTTAGACATTTTCATACTTCGCGGTCTAAAGCTGTATTTTTCACGACGGAAAATATTTTTTATCTCAGAAAATAAATTGATTAACGTCAGAGAGCTGGAAATGCCTAAAAACGACCACTTTCAACGAATACAGTGTTTTTAGACATTTTCGTACTTCTCGGACTAAAACTGCATTATTCACGACAAAAAATATTTTTTATCTCCGCAAATCAATTTATTAACGTCAGAAAGCTGGAAAGGTCTAAAAACGATCACTTTCGGCGAACACGAGCGTTTTTAGACATTTTCGTACTTCTCGTACTAAAACTGTATTTTTCACGACGAAAAATATTTGTTATCTCTGAAAATAAATTTATTAACGTCACAGAGCTGGAAACGTCTAAAAACGATCACTTTCAACGAATACAGTGTTTTTAGACATTTCCGTACTTCTCGGACTAAAACTGCATGTTTCACGACAAAAAATATTTTTTATCTCTGAAAATAAATTTATTAACGTCAGAGAGCTGCAAACGTCTAAAAACGATCACTTTCAATGAATACAAGCGTTTTTAGACATTTTCGTACCTTTCGGACCCAAACTGGATTTTTCACGAGAAAAAATATTTTTTATCTCTGAAAATAAATTTATTTACGTCAGAGAGATATATTTAATTAACGTGCTCCGCCAGAGGCACTACACGATTATTACAACTGTAAAATTTACATCTATCCCTATATATGCTACTTAAGATACTTCAACTAATTTTTAAAGAGGGATTTAGTTATGGCCGGCGCCTTTATTTTCCCGTAATACTATTTACATGTCTTCCTTATTCTAACATGCAAACTTTATTGATAAATGCTTGTTTCTATATTTACATTCTAAATTTATTATTTACGTCAGAGAGCTGGAAACGCCTAAAAACGATCACTTTCAACGAATACAAGTATTTTTGGACATTTTCTTACTTCTCGGACAAAATCTGTATTTTTCACGACAAAAAATATTTTTTAACTCTGAAAATCTATTTATTAACGTCAGAAAGCAGGAAAGGTCTAAAAACGATCACTTTCGACGAATACAAGCGTTTTTAGATATTTTCATACTTCGCGGACTAAAGCTGTATTTTTCATGACGGAAAATATTTTTTATCTCAGAAAATAATTTGATTAACGTCAGAGAGCTGGAAACGCCAAAAACGATCACTTTCAACGAATACAGTGTTTTTAGACATTTTCGTACTTCTCGGAGTAAAACTGGATTTTTTACGACAAAAAATATTTTTTATCTCTGCAAATCAATTTATTAACGTGAGAAAGCTGAAAAGGTCTAAAAACGATCACTTTCGACGAATACAAGCGTTTTTGGACATTTTCTTACTTCTCGGACAAAATCTGTATTTTTCACGACAAAAAATATTTATTATCTCTGAAAATCAATTTATTAACGTCAGAAAGCTGGAAAGGTCTAAAAACGATCACTTTCGACGAATACAAGCGTTTTTAGATATTTTCATACTTGGCGGACTAAAGCTGTATTTTTCACGACGGAAAATATTTTTTATCTCAGAAAATAAATTGATTAACGTCAGAGAGCTGGAAACGCCTAAAAACGATCACTTTCAACGAATACAAGTATTTTTGGACATTTTCTTACTTCTCGGACAAAATCTGTATTTTTCACGACAAAAAATATTTTTTAACTCTGAAAATCTATTTATTAACGTCAGAAAGCTGCAAAGGTCTAAAAACGAACACTTTAGACGAATACAAGCGTTTTTAGACATTTTCGTACTTCTCGGAGTAAATCTGGATTTTTCACGACAAAAATATTTTTTATCTCTGCAAATCAATTTATTAACATCAGAAAGCTGGAAAAGTCTAAAAACGATCACTTTCGGCGAACACGAGCGTTTTTAGACATTTTCGTACTTCTCGGACCAAAACTGTATTTTTCACGACAAAAAATATTTTTTATCTCTGAAAATAAATTTATTAAAGTCAGAGAGCTGCAAACGTCTAAAAACGATCCCTTTCAATGAATACAAGAGTCTTTAGACATTTTCGTACTTCTCGAACTAAAACTGTATTTTTCACGTGAACAAATATTTTTTATCTCTGAAGATAAATTTATTAACGTCAGAGAGCGGGAAACGTCTAAAAACGATCACTTTCAACGAATACAAGTGTTTTTAGACATTTTCGTAATTCTCGAACTAAAACTGGATTTTTCACGATAAAAAATATTTTTTAACTCTGAAAATCAATTTATTAATGTCAAAAAGCTGGAAAGGTCTAAAATAGATCAGTTTCGACGAATACAAGCGTTTTTAGACATTTTCATACTTCGCGGTCTAAAGCTGTAGTTTTCACGACGGAAAATATTTTTTATCTCAGAAAATAAATTGATTAACGTCAGAGAGCTGGAAATGCCTAAAAACGACCACTTTCAACGAATACAGTGTTTTTAGACATTTTCGTACTTCTCGGACTAAAACTGCATTATTCACGACAAAAAATATTTTTTATCTCCGCAAATCAATTTATTAACGTCAGAATGCTGGAAAGGTCTAAAAACGATCACTTTCGACGAATACAAGCGTTTTTAGATATTTTCATACTTCGCGGACTAAAGCTGTATTTTTCACGACGGAAAATATTTTTTATCTCAGAAAATAAATTGATTAACGTCAGAAAGCTGGAAACGCCTAAAAACGATCACTTTCAACGAATACAGTGTTTTTAGACATTTTCGTACTTCTCGGACTAAAACTGCATTTTTCACGACAAAAAATATTTTTTATCTCTGAAATTAAATTTATTAACATCAGAGAGCTGCAAACGTCTAAAAACGATCCCTTTCAATGAACACAAGCGTTTTTAGACATTTTCGTACTTCTCGAACTAAAACTGTATTTTTCACGACGGAAAATATTTTTTATCTCAGAAAATAAATTGATTAACGTCAGAGAGCTGGAAATGCCTAAAAACGATCACTTTCAACGAATACAGTGTTTTTGGACATTTTCGTACTTCTCGGACTAAAACTGCATTTTTCACGTCAAAAAATATTTTTTATCTCTAAAAATAAATCTATTAACGTCAGAGAGCTGGAAACGTGTAAAAATAATCACTTTCAACGAATACAGTGTTTTTAGAGATTTTCGTACTTCTCGGACTAAAACTGTATTTTTCACGACAAAAATATTTTTTATATCTGAAAATCAATTTATTAACGTCAGAATGCTGGAAACGTCTAAAGACAATCACTTTCGACGAATACAAGCGTTTTTAGATATTTTCATAGTTTGCGGACTAAAGCTGTATTTTTCACGACGGAAAATATTTTTTGTCTCAAAAATAAATTGATTAACGTCAGAGAGCTGGAAACGCCTAAAAACGATCACTTTCAACGAATACAGTGTTTTTAGACATTTTCGTACTTCTCGGACTAAAACTGTATTTTTCACGACAAAAAATATTTTTTATCTCTGAAATTAAATTTATTAACATCAGAGAGCTGCAAACGTCTAAAAACGATCCCTTTCAATGAATACAAGCGTTTTTAGACATTTTCGTACTTCTCGAACTAAAACTGCATTTTTCACGTGAAAAAATATTTTTTATCTCTGAAAATCAATTTGTTAACGTCAGAAAGCTGCAAAGGTCTAAAAACGAACACTTTAGACGAATACAAGCGTTTTTAGACATTTTCGTACTTCTCGGAGTAAATCTGGATTTTTCACGACAAAAATATTTTTTATCTCTGCAAATCAATTTATTAACATCAGAAAGCTGGAAAAGTCTAAAAACGATCACTTTCGGCGAACACGAGCGTTTTTAGACATTTTCGTACTTCTCGGACCAAAACTGTATTTTTCACGACAAAAAATATTTTTTATCTCTGAAAATAAATTTATTAAAGTCAGAGAGCTGCAAACGTCTAAAAACGATCCCTTTCAATGAATACAAGAGTCTTTAGACATTTTGGTACTTCTCGAACTAAAACTGTATTTTTCACGTGAACAAATATTTTTTATCTCTGAAGATAAATTTATTAACGTCAGAGAGCGGGAAACGTCTAAAAACGATCACTTTCAACGAATACAAGTGTTTTTAGACATTTTCGTAATTCTCGAACTAAAACTGGATTTTTCACGATAAAAAATATTTTTTAACTCTGAAAATCAATTTATTAATGTCAAAAAGCTGGAAAGGTCTAAAATAGATCAGTTTCGACGAATACAAGCGTTTTTAGACATTTTCATACTTCGCGGTCTAAAGCTGTATTTTTCACGACGGAAAATATTTTTTATCTCAGAAAATAAATTGATTAACGTCAGAGAGCTGGAAATGCCTAAAAACGACCACTTTCAACGAATACAGTGTTTTTAGACATTTTCGTACTTCTCGGACTACAACTGCATTATTCACGACAAAAAATATTTTTTATCTCCGCAAATCAATTTATTAACGTCAGAATGCTGGAAAGGTCTAAAAACGATCACTTTCGGCGAACACGAGCGTTTTTAGACACTTTCGTACTTCTCGTACTAAAACTGTATTTTTCACGACGAAAAATATTTTTTATCTCTGAAAATAAATTTATTAACGTCAGAGAGCTGCAAACGTCTAAAAACGATCACTTTCAATGAATACAAGCGTTTTTAGACATTTTCGTACTTCTCGGACTAAAACTGGATTTTTCACGAGAAAAAATTTTTTTTATCTCTGAAAATAAATTTATTTACGTCAGAGAGATATATTTAATTAACGTGCTCCGCCAGAGGCACTACACGATTATTACAACTGTAAAATTTACATCTATCCCTATATATGCTACTTAAGATACTTCAACTAATTTTTAAAGAGGGATTTAGTTATGGCCGGCGCCTTTATTTTCCCGTAATACTATTTACATGTCTTCCTTATTCTAACATGCAAACTTTGTTGATAAATGCTTGTTTCTATATTTACATTCTAAATATATTATTTACGTCAGAGAGCTGGAAACGCCTAAAAACGATCACTTTCAACGAATACAAGTGTTTTTGGACATTTTCTTACTTCTCGGACAAAATCTGTATTTTTCACGACAAAAAATATTTTTTAACTCTGAAAATCTATTTATTAACGTCAGAAAGCAGGAAAGGTCTAAAAACGATCACTTTCGACGAATACAAGCGTTTTTAGATATTTTCATACTTCGCGGACTAAAGCTGTATTTTTCATGAAGGAAAATATTTTTTATCTCAGAAAATAATTTGATTAACGTCAGAGAGCTGGAAACGCCTAAAAACGATCACTTTCAACGAATACAGTGTTTTTAGACATTTTCGTACTTCTCGGAGTAAAACTGGATTTTTTACGACAAAAAATATTTTTTATCTCTGCAAATCAATTTATTAACGTGAGAAAGCTGAAAAGGTCTAAAAACGATCACTTTCGACGAATACAAGCGTTTTTGGACATTTTCATACTTCTCGGACAAAATCTGTATTTTTCACGACAAAAAATATTTTTTATCTCTGAAAATCAATTTATTAACGGCAGAAAGCTGGAAAGGTCTAAAAACGATCACTTTCGACGAATACAAGCGTTTTTAGATATTTTCATACTTCGCGGACTAAAGCTGTATTTTTCACGACGGAAAATATTTTTTATCTCAGAAAATAATTTGATTAACGTCAGAGAGCTGGAAACGCCTAAAAACGATCACTTTCAACGAATACAGTGTTTTTAGACATTTTCGTACTTCTCGGACTAAAACTGCATTTTTCACGACAAAAAATATTTTTTATCTCTGAAATTAAATTTATTAACATCAGAGAGCTGCAAACGTCTAAAAACGATCCCTTTCAATGAATACAAGCGTTTTTAGACATTTTCGTACTTCTCGAACTAAACTGTATTTTTCACGTGAAAAAATATTTTTTATCTCTGAAAATAAATTTATTAACGTCAGGGAGCTGGAAACGCCTAAAAACGATCACTTTCAACGAATACAGTGTTTTTAGACATTTTCATACTTCTCGGACTAAAACTGTATTTTTCACGACAAAAAATATTTTTTATCTCTGAAATTAAATTTATTAACATCAGAGAGCTGCAAAGGTCTAAAAACGAACACTTTAGACGAATACAAGCGTTTTTAGACATTTTCGTACTTCTCGGACCAAAACTGTATTTTTCACGACAAAAAATATTTTTTATCTCTGAAAATAAATTTATTAAAGTCAGAGAGCTGCAAACGTCTAAAAACGATCCCTTTCAATGAATACAAGAGTCTTTAGACATTTTGGTACTTCTCGAACTAAAACTGTATTTTTCACGTGAACAAATATTTTTTATCTCTGAAGATAAATTTATTAACGTCAGAGAGCGGGAAACATCTAAAAACGATCACTTTCAACGAATACAAGTGTTTTTAGCCATTTTCGTACTTCTCGTACCAAAACTGTATTTTTCACGACGAAAAATATTTTTTATCTCTGAAAATAAATTTATTAACGTCACAGAGCTGGAAACGTCTAAAAACGATCACTTTCAACGAAAACAGTGTTTTTAGACATTTCCGTACTTCTCGGACTAAAACTGCATTTTTCACGACAAAAAATATTTTTTATCTCTGAAAATAAATTTATTAACGTCAGAGAGCTGCAAACGTCTAAAAACGATCACTTTCAATGAATACAAGCGTTTTTAGACATTTTCGTACTTCTCGGACTAAAACTGGATTTTTCACGAGAAAAAATATTTTTTATCTCTGAAAATAAATTTATTTACGCCAGAGAGCTGGAAACGCCTAAAAACGATCACTTTCAACGAATACAAGTGTTTTTGGACATTTTCTTACTTCTCGGACAAAATCTGTATTTTTCACGACAAAAAATATTTTTTAACTCTGAAAATCTATTTATTAACGTCGGAAAGCAGGAAAGGTCTAAAAACGATCACTTTCGACGAATACAAGCGTTTTTAGATATTTTCATACTTCGCGGACTAAAGCTGTATTTTTCATGAAGGAAAATATTTTTTATCTCAGAAAATAATTTGATTAATGTCAGAGAGCTGGAAACGCCTAAAAACGATCACTTTCAACGAATACAGTGTTTTTAGACATTTTCGTACTTCTCGGAGTAAAACTGGATTTTTTACGACAAAAAATATTTTTTATCTCTGCAAATCAATTTATTAACATCAGAAAGCTGGAAAAGTCTAAAAACGATCACTTTCGGCGAACACGAGCGTTTTTAGACATTTTCGTACTTCTCGGACCAAAACTGTATTTTTCACGACAAAAAATATTTTTTATCTCTGAAAATAAATTTATTAAAGTCAGAGAGCTGCAAACGTCTAAAAACGATCCCTTTCAATGAATATAAGCGTCTTTAGACATTTTCGTACTTGTCGAACTAAAACTGTATTTTTCACGTGAACAAATATTTTTTATCTCTGAAAATAAATTTATTAACGTCAGAGAGCTGCAAACGTCTAAAAACGATCACTTTCAATGAATACAAGCGTTTTTAGACATTTTCGTACTTCTCGGACTAAAACTGGATTTTTCACGACAAAAAATATTTTTTATCTCTGAAATTAAATTTATTAACATCAGAGAGCTGGAAACGTCTAAAAACGATCACTTTCGGCGAACACGAGCGTTTTTAGACATTTTCGTACTTCTCGAACTAAAACTGTATTTTTCACGTGAAAAAATATTTTTTATCTCTGAAAATCAATTTGTTAACGTCAGAAAGCTGCAAAGGTCTAAAAACGAACACTTTAGACGAATACAAGCGTTTTTAGACATTTTCGTACTTCTCGGAGTAAATCTGGATTTTTCACGACAAAAAATATTTTTATCTCTGCAAATCAATTTATTAACATCAGAAAGCTGGAAAAGTCTAAAAACGATCACTTTCGGCGAACACGAGCGTTTTTAGACATTTTCATACTTCACGGACTAAAACTGCATTATTCACGACAAAAAATATTTTTTATCTCTAAAAATAAATTTATTAACGTCAGAGAGCTGGAAACGTGTAAAAACGATCAGTTTCGGCGAACATGAGCGTTTTTAGACATTTTCGTACTTCTCGTACTAAAACTGTATTTTTCACGACGGAAAATATTTTTTATCTCAGAAAATAAATTGATTAACGTCAGAGAGCTGGAAACGCCTAAAAACGATCACTTTCAACGAATACAGTGTTTTTAGACATTTTCTTACTTCTCGAACTAAAACTGGATTTTTCACGATAAAAAATATTTTTTATCTCTGAAATTAAATTTATTAACATCAGAGAGCTGCAAACGTCTAAAAACGATCCCTTTCAATGAATACAAGCGTTTTTAGACATTTTCGTACTTCTCGAACTGAAACTGTATTTTTCACGTGAAAAAATATTTTTTATCTCTGAAAATAAATTTATTAACGTCAGAGAGCTGGAAACGCCTAAAAACGACCACTTTCAACGAATACAAGTGTTTTTGGACATTTTCTTACTTCTCGGACAAAATCTGTATTTTTCACGACAAAAAATATTTTTTAACTCTGAAAATCAATTTATTAACATCAGAAAGCTGGAAAAGTCAAAAAACGATCACTTTCGGCGAACACGAGCGTTTTTAGACATTTTCGTACTTCTCGGACCAAAACTGTATTTTTCAGGACAAAAAACATTTTTTATCTCTGAAAATAAATTTATTAACGTCAGAGAGCTGCAAACGTCTAAAAACGATCCCTTTCAATGAATACAAGCGTCTTTAGACATTTTCGTACTTCTCGAACTAAAACTGTATTTTTCACGTGAACAAATATTTTTTATCTCTGAAGATAAATTTATTAACGTCAGAGAGCGGGAAACGTCTAAAAACGATCACTTTCAACGAATACAAGTGTTTTTAGACATTTTCGTACTTCTCGAACTAAAACTGGATTTTTCACGAGAAAAAGTATTTTTTATCTCTGAAAATAAATTTATTTACGTCAGAGAGCTGGAAACGCCTAAAAACGATCACTTTCAACGAATACAAGTGTTTTTGGACATTTTCTTACTTCTCGGACAAAATCTGTATTTTTACGACAAAAAATATTTTTTAACTCTGAAAATCAATTTATTAACGTCAGAAAGCAGGAAAGGTCTAAAAACGATCACTTTCGACGAATACAAGCGTTTTTAGATATTTTCATACTTCGCGGACTAAAGCTGTATTTTTCATGAAGGAAAATATTTTTTATCTCAAAAATAAATTGATTAACGTCAGAGAGCTGGAAACGTCTAAAAACGATCACTTTCAATGAATACAAGCGTTTTTAGACATTTTCGTACTTCTCGGACTAAAACTGGATTTTTCACGAGAAAAAATATTTTTTATCTCTGAAAATAAATTTATTTACGTCAGAGAGCTGGAAACGTGTAAAAACGATCAGTTTCGGAGAACACGAGCGTTTTTAGACATTTTCGTACTTCTCGTACTAAAACTGTATCTTTCACGATAAAAAATATTTTTTATCTCTGAAAATAAATTTATTAACGTCACAGAGCTGGAAACGTCTAAAAACGATCACTTTCAACGAATACAGTGTTTTTAGACATTTCCGTACTTCTCGGACTAAAACTGCATTTTTCACGACAAAAAATATTTTTTATCTCTGAAAATAAATTTATTAAAGTGAGAGAGCTGCAAACGTCTAAAAACGATCCCTTTCAATGAATACAAGCGTCTTTAGACATTTTCGTACTTCTCGAACTAAAACTGTATTTTTCACGTGAACAAATATTTTTTATCTCTGAAGATAAATTTATTAACGTCAGAGAGCGGGAAACGTCTAAAAACGATCACTTTCAACGAATACAAGCGTTTTTAGACATTTTCATACTTCGCGGACTAAAGCTGTATTTTTCACGACGGAAAATATTTTTTATCTCAGAAAATAAATTGATTAACGTCAGAGAGCTGAAAACGCCTAAAAACGATCACTTTCAACGAATACGGTGTTTTTAAACATTTACGTACTTCTCGGACTAAAACTGCATTATTCACGATAAAAAATATTTTTTATCTCTAAAAATGAATTTATTAACGTCAGAGAGCTGGAAACGTGTAAAAATGATCACTTTCAACGAATACAGTGTTTTTAGACATTTTCGTACTTCTCGGACTAAAACTGTATTTTTCACGACAAAAAATATTTTTTATCTCTGAAAATCAATTTATTAACGTCGGAAAGCTGAAAAGGTCTAAAAACGATCACTTTCAACGAATACAGTGTTTTAACACATTTTCGTACTTCTCGTACTAAAACTGTATTTTTCACGACAAAAAATATTTTTTATCTCTGAAAATAAATTTATTAACGTCAGAGAGCTGGAAACGTCCAAAAAAACGATCACTTTCAACGAAAACAGTGTTTTTAGACATTTTCGTACTTCTCGTACTAAAACTGTATTTTTCACGACAAAATTTTTTTTTTATCTCTGAAAATCAATTTATTAACGTCAGAAAGCTGGAAAGGTCTAAAAACGATCAGTTTCGGCGAACATGAGCGTTTTTAGACATTTTCGTACTTCTCGTACTAAAACTGTATTTTTCACGACAAAAAATATTTTTTATCTCCGAAAAACAATTTATTAACGTCAGAAAGCTGGAATGGTCTAAAAACGATCACTTTCGGCGAACACGAGCGTTTTTAGACATTTTCGTACTTCTCGTACTAAAACTGTATTTTTCACGCCGAAAAATATTTTTTATCTCTGAAAATAAATTTATTAACGTCACAGAGCTGGAAACGTCTAAAAACGATCACTTTCAACGAATACAGTGTTTTAAGACATTTTCGTACTTCTCGTACTAAAACTGGATTTTTCACGACAAAAAATATTTTTTATCTCTGCAAATCAATTTATTAACGTCAGAAAGCTGGAAAGGTCTAAAAACGATCAGTTTCGGCGAACATGAGCGTTTTTAGACATTTTCGTACTTCTCGTACTAAAACTGTATTTTTCACGACAAAAATTATTTTTTATCTCCGAAAAACAATTTATTAACGTCAGAAAGCTGAAAAGGTCTAAAAACGATCACTTTCGACGAATACAATCGTTTTTAGATATTTTCATACTTCGCGGACTAAAGCTGTATTTTTCACGACGGAAAATATTTTTTATCTCAGAAAATAAATTGATTAACGTCATCGAGCTGGAAACGCCTAAAAACGATCACTGTCAACGAATACAGTGTTTTTAGACATTTTCGTACTTCTCGGACTAAAACTGGATTTTTCACGACAAAAAATATTTTTTATCTCTGAAAATAAATTTATTTACGTCAGAGAGCTGGAAACGCCTAAAAACGATCACTTTCAACGAATACAAGTGTTTTTGGACATTTTCTTACTTCTCGGACAAAATCTGTATTTTTCACGACAAAAAATATTTTTTAACTCTGAAAATCTATTTATTAACGTCAGAAAGCAGGAAAGGTCTAAAAACGATCACTTTCGACGAATACAAGCGTTTTTAGATATTTTCATACTTCGCGTACTAAAGCTGTATTTTTCATGAAGGAAAATATTTTTTATCTCAGAAAATAATTTGATTAACGTCAGAGAGCTGGAAACGCCTAAAAACTATCACTTTTAACGAATACAGTGTTTTTAGACATTTTCGTACTTCTCGGAGTAAAACAGGATTTTTTACGACAAAAAATATTTTTTATCTCTGCAAATCAATTTATTAACGTGAGAAAGCTGAAAAGGTCTAAAAACAATCACTTTCGACGAATACAAGCGTTTTTGGACATTTTCTTACTTCTCGGACAAAATCTGTATTTTTCACGACAAAAAATATTTTTTATCTCTGAAAATCAATTTATTAACGTCAGAAAGCTGGAAAGGTCTAAAAACTATCACTTTCGACGAATACAAGCGTTTTTAGATATTTTCATACTTCGCGGACTAAAGCTGTATTTTTCACGACGGAAAATATTTTTTATCTCAGAAAATAAATTTATTAACGTCAGGGAGCTGGAAATGCCTAAAAACGATCACTTTCAACGAATACAGTGTTTTTAGACATTTTCATACTTCTCGGACTAAAACTGTATTTTTCACGACAAAAAATATTTTTTATCTCTGAAATTAAATTTATTAACATCAGAGAGCTGCAAACGTCTAAAAACGATCCCTTTCAATGAATACAAGCGTTTTTAGACATTTCCGTACTTCTCGGACTAAAACTGCATTTTTCACGACAAAAAATATTTTTTATCTCTGAAAATAAATTTATTAAAGTCAGAGAGCTGCAAACGTCTAAAAACGATCCCTTTCAACGAATACAAGCGTCTTTAGACATTTTCGTACTTCTCGAACTAAAACTGTATTTTTCACGTGAACAAATATTTTTTATCTCTGAAGATAAATTTATTAACGTCAGAGAGCGGGAAACGTCTAAAAACGATCACTTTCAACGAATACAAGCGTTTTTAGATATTTTCATACTTCGCGGACTAAAGCTGTATTTTTCACGACGGAAAATATTTTTTATCTCAGAAAATATTTTTTATCTCAGAAAATAAATTGATTAACGTCAGAGAGCTGAAAACGCCTAAAAACGATCACCTTCAACGAATACAGTGTTTTTAGACATTTTCGTACTTCTCGGACTAAAACTGTATTTTTCACGACAAAAAATATTTTTTATCTCTGAAAATCAATTTATTAACGTCGGAAAGCTGAAAAGGTCTAAAAACGATCACTTTCAACGAATACAGTGTTTTAAGACATTTTCGTACTTCTCGTACTAAAACTGTATTTTTCACGACAAAAAATATTTTTTATCTCTGAAAATAAATTTATTAACGTCAGAGAGCTGGAAACGTCCAAAAAAACGACCACTTTCAACGAAAACAGTGTTTTTAGACATTTTCGTACTTCTCGTACTAAAACTGTATTTTTCACGACAAAATTTTTTTTTTATCTCTGAAAATCAATTTATTAACGTCAGAAAGCTGGAAAGGTCTAAAAACGATCAGTTTCGGCGAACATGAGCGTTTTTAGACATTTTCGTACTTCTCGTACTAAAACTGTATTTTTCACGACAAAAAATATTTTTTATCTCCGAAAAACAATTTATTAACGTCAGAAAGCTGGAATGGTCTAAAAACGATCACTTTCGGCGAACACGAGCGTTTTTAGACATTTTCGTACTTCTCGTACTAAAACTGGATTTTTCACGACAAAAAATATTTTTTATCTCTGCAAATCAATTTATTAACGTGAGAAAGCTGAAAAGGTCTAAAAACGATCACTTTCGACGAATACAAGCGTTTTTGGACATTTTCGTACTTCGCGGACTAAAACTGTATTTTTCAATACAAAAAATGTTTTTTTTCTCTGAAAATAAATTTATTAACGTCAGAAAGATGGAAAGGTCTAAAAACGATCATATTCGACGAATACATGCGTTTTTAGATATTATCATACTTCGCGGACTAAAGCTGTATTTTTCACGACGGAAGATATTTTTTATCTCAGAAAATAAATTGATTAACGTCAGAGAGCTAGAAACGTCTAAAAACGATCACTTTCAACGAATACAGTGTTTTTAAACATTTTCGTACTTCTCGGAGTAAAACTGGATTTTTTACGCCAAAAAATATTTTTTATCTCTGCAATTCAATTTATTAACGTGAGAAAGCTGAAAAGGTCTAAAAACGATCACTTTCGACGAATACAAGCGTTTTTGGAC
Source organism: Leptodirus hochenwartii (assembly GCA_947310635.1). Taxonomy (NCBI): domain Eukaryota; kingdom Metazoa; phylum Arthropoda; class Insecta; order Coleoptera; family Leiodidae; genus Leptodirus; species Leptodirus hochenwartii. The sequence continues at coordinate 6,810,942 of OX371186.1, forward strand.
ATTTTCGTACTTCGCGGACTAAAACTGTATTTTTACTACAAAAATGTTTTTTATCTCTGAAAATCAATTTATTAACGTCAGAAAGCTGGAAAGGTCTAAAAACGATCCCTTTCAACGAATACAAGTGTTTTTGGACATTTTCTTACTTCTCGGACAAAATCTGTATTTTTCACGACAAAAAATATTTTTTAACTCTGAAAATCTATTTATTAACGTCAGAAAGCAGGAAAGGTCTAAAAACGATCACTTTCGACGAATACAAGCGTTTTTAGATATTTTCATACTTCGCGGACTAAAGCTGTATTTTTCATGAAGGAAAATATTTTTTATCTCAGAAAATAAATTTATTAACGTCAGGGAGCTGGAAACGCCTAAAAACGATCACTTTCAACGAATACAGTGTTTTTAGACATTTTCATACTTCTCGGACTAAAACTGTATTTTTCACGACAAAAAATATTTTTTATCTCTGAAAATAAATTTATTAACGTCAGAGAGCTGGAAGCGTCTAAAAACGATCACTTTCGACGAATACAAGCGTTTTTAGACATTTTGGTACTTCTCGGAATAAAACTGTATTTTTCACGACAAAAAATATTTTATATCTTCGAAATTAAATTTATTAACGTCAGAGAGCTGAAAATGTCTAAAAACGTTCACTTTCAACCAATACGAGCGTTTTTAGGCATTTTCGTACTTCTTCGAATAAAACTGTATTTTTCACGACAAAAAATATTTTATATCTCTGGAAATAAATTTATTAACGTCAGAAAGCTGGAAACGTCTTAAAACGATCACTTTCGACGAATACAAGCGTTTTTAGACATTTTCGTACTTCTCGGAATAAAACTGTATTTTTCACGACAAAAAATATTTTATATCTTTGAAAATATATTTATTAACGTCAGAGAGCTGGAAATGTCTAAAAACGTTCACTTTCAACGAATACGAGCGGTTTTAGGCATTTTCGTACTTCTCCGAATAAAACTGTATTTTTAACAACAACAAATATTTTTTATCTCTGAAAATAAATTTATTAACGTCAGAAAGCTGGAAAGGTCTAAAAACGATCAGTTTCGGCGAACATGAGCGTTTTTAGACATTTTCGTACTTCTCGTACTAAAACTGTATTTTTCACGACAATAAATATTTTTTATCTCCGAAAAACAATTTATTAACGTCAGAAAGCTGGAATGGTCTAAAAACGATCACTTTCAGCGAACACGAGCGTTTTTAGACATTTTCGTACTTCTCGTACTAAAACTGTATTTTTCACGCCGAAAAATATTTTCTATCTCTGAAAATAAATTTATTAACGTCACAGAGCTGGAAACGTCTAAAAACGATCACTTTCAACGAATACAGTGTTTTAAGACATTTTCGTACTTCTCGTACTAAAACTGGATTTTTCACGACAAAAAATATTTTTTATCTCTGCAAATCAATTTATTAACGTCAGAAAGCTGGAAAGGTCTAAAAACGATCAGTTTCGGCGAACATGAGCGTTTTTAGACATTTTCGTACTTCTCGTACTAAAACTGTATTTTTCACGACAAAAAATATTTTTTATCTCCGAAAAACAATTTATTAACGTCAGAAAGCTGAAAAGGTTTAAAAACGATCACATTCGATGAATACAATCGTTTTTAGATATTTTCATACTTCGCGGACTAAAGCTGTATTTTTCACGACGGAAAATATTTTTTATCTCAGAAAATAAATTGATTAACGTCAGAGAGCTGGAAACGCCTAAAAACGATCACTGTCAACGAATACAGTGTTTTTAGACATTTTCGTACTTCTCGGACTAAAACTGGATTTTTCACGACAAAAAATATTTTTTATCTCTGAAAATAAATTTATTTACGTCAGAGAGCTGGAAACGCCTAAAAACGATCACTTTCAACGAATACAAGTGTTTTTGGACATTTTCTTACTTCTCGGACAAAATCTGTATTTTTCACGACAAAAAATATTTTTTAACTCTGAAAATCTATTTATTAACGTCAGAAAGCAGGAAAGGTCTAAAAACGATCACTTTCGACGATTACAAGCGTTTTTAGATATTTTCATACTTCGCGTACTAAAGCTGTATTTTTCATGAAGGAAAATATTTTTTATCTCAGAAAATAATTTGATTAACGTCAGAGAGCTGGAAACGCCTAAAAACGATCACTTTTAACGAATACAGTGTTTTTAGACATTTTCGTACTTCTCGGAGTAAAACTGGATTTTTTACGACAAAAAATATTTTTTATCTCTGCAAATCAATTTATTAACGTGAGAAAGCTGAAAAGGTCTAAAAACAATCACTTTCGACGAATACAAGTGTTTTTGGACATTTTCTTACTTCTCGGACAAAATCTGTATTTTTCACGACAAAAAATATTTTTTATCTCTGAAAATCAATTTATTAACGTCAGAAAGCTGGAAAGGTCTAAAAACGATCACTTTCGACGAATACAAGCGTTTTTAGATATTTTCATACTTCGCGGACTAAAGCTGTATTTTTCACGACGGAAAATATTTTTTATCTCAGAAAATAAATTTATTAACGTCAGGGAGCTGGAAATGCCTAAAAACGATCACTTTCAACGAATACAGTGTTTTTAGACATTTTTATACTTCTCGGACTAAAACTGTATTTTTCACGACAAAAAATATTTTTTATCTCTGAAATTAAATTTATTAACATCAGAGAGCTGCAAACGTCTAAAAACGATCCCTTTCAATGAATACAAGCGTTTTTAGACATTTCCGTACTTCTCGGACTAAAACTGCATTTTTCACGACAAAAAATATTTTTTATCTCTGAAAATAAATTTATTAAAGTCAGAGAGCTGCAAACGTCTAAAAACGATCCCTTTCAATGAATACAAGCGTCTTTAGACATTTTCGTACTTCTCGAACTAAAACTGTATTTTTCACGTGAACAAATATTTTTTATCTCTGAAGATAAATTTATTAACGTCAGAGAGCGGGAAACGTCTAAAAACGATCACTTTCAACGAATACAAGCGTTTTTAGATATTTTCATACTTCGCGGACTAAAGCTGTATTTTTCACGACGGAAAATATTTTTTATCTCAGAAAATAAATTGATTAACGTCAGAGAGCTGAAAACGCCTAAAAACGATCACTTTCAACGAATACAGTGTTTTTAGACATTTACGTACTTCTCGGACTAATACTGCATTATTCACGATAAAAAATATTTTTTATCTCTAAAAATGAATTTATTAACGTCAGAGAGCTGGAAACGTGTAAAAATGATCACTTTCAACGAATACAGTGTTTTTAGACATTTTCGTACTTCTCGGACTAAAACTGTATTTTTCACGACAAAAAATATTTTTTATCTCTGAAAATCAATTTATTAACGTCGGAAAGCTGAAAAGGTCTAAAAACGATCACTTTCAACGAATACAGCGTTTTAAGACATTTTCGTACTTCTCGTACTAAAACTGGATTTTTCACGACAAAAAATATTTTTTATCTCCGAAAAACAATTTATTAACGTCAGAAAGCTGGAATGGTCTAAAAACGATCACTTTCGGCGAACACGAGCGTTTTTAGACATTTTCGTACTTCTCGTACTAAAACTGGATTTTTCACGACAAAAAATATTTTTTATCTCTGCAAATCAATTTATTAACGTGAGAAAGCTGAAAAGGTCTAAAAACGATCACTTTCGACGAATACAAGCGTTTTTGGACATTTTCGTACTTCGCGGACTAAAACTGTATTTTTCACTACAAAAAATGTTTTTTTTCTCTGAAAATAAATTTATTAACGTCAGAAAGATGGAAAGGTCTAAAAACGATCATATTCGACGAATACATGCGTTTTTAGATATTATCATACTTCGCGGACTAAAGCTGTATTTTTCACGACGGAAGATATTTTTTATCTCAGAAAATAAATTGATTAACGTCAGAGAGCTAGAAACGCCTAAAAACGATCACTTTCAACGAATACAGTGTTTTTAAACATTTTCGTACTTCTCGGAGTAAAACTGGATTTTTTACGCCAAAAAATATTTTTTATCTCTGCAATTCAATTTATTAACGTGAGAAAGCTGAAAAGGTCTAAAAACGATCACTTTCGACGAATACAAGCGTTTTTGGACATTTTCGTACTTCGCGGACTAAAACTGTATTTTTACTACAAAAAATGTTTTTTATCTCTGAAAATAAATTTATTAACGTCAGAAAGATGGAAAGGTCTAAAAACGATCATATTCGACGAATACATGCGTTTTTAGATATTATCATACTTCGCGGACTAAAGCTGTATTTTTCACGACGGAAGATATTTTTTATCTCAGAAAATAAATTGATTAACGTCAGAGAGCTAGAAACGTCTAAAAACGATCACTTTCAACGAATACAGTGTTTTTAAACATTTTCGTACTTCTCGGAGTAAAACTGGATTTTTTACGCCAAAAAATATTTTTTATCTCTGCAATTCAATTTATTAACGTGAGAAAGCTGAAAAGGTCTAAAAACGATCACTTTCGACGAATACAAGCGTTTTTGGACATTTTCGTACTTCGCGGACTAAAACTGTATTTTTACTACAAAAAATGTTTTTTATCTCTGAAAATCAATTTATTAACGTCAGAAAGCTGGAAAGGTCTAAAAACGATCCCTTTCAACGAATACAAGTGTTTTTGGACATTTTCTTACTTCTCGGACAAAATCTGTATTTTTCACGACAAAAAATATTTTTTAACTCTGAAAATCTATTTATTAACGTCAGAAAGCAGGAAAGGTCTAAAAACGATCACTTTCGACGAATACAAGCGTTTTTAGATATTTTCATACTTCGCGGACTAAAGCTGTATTTTTCATGAAGGAAAATATTTTTTATCTCAGAAAATAAATTTATTAACGTCAGGGAGCTGGAAACGCCTAAAAACGATCACTTTCAACGAATACAGTGTTTTTAGACATTTTCATACTTCTCGGACTAAAACTGTATTTTTCACGACAAAAAATATTTTTTATCTCTGAAAATAAATTTATTAACGTCAGAGAGCTGGAAGCGTCTAAAAACGATCACTTTCGACGAATACAAGCGTTTTTAGACATTTTGGTACTTCTCGGAATAAAACTGTATTTTTCACGACAAAAAATATTTTATATCTTCGAAATTAAATTTATTAACGTCAGAGAGCTGAAAATGTCTAAAAACGTTCACTTTCAACCAATACGAGCGTTTTTAGGCATTTTCGTACTTCTTCGAATAAAACTGTATTTTTCACGACAAAAAATATTTTATATCTCTGGAAATAAATTTATTAACGTCAGAAAGCTGGAAACGTCTTAAAACGATCACTTTCGACGAATACAAGCGTTTTTAGACATTTTCGTACTTCTCGGAATAAAACTGTATTTTTCACGACAAAAAATATTTTATATCTTTGAAAATAAATTTATTAACGTCAGAGAGCTGGAAATGTCTAAAAACGTTCACTTTCAACGAATACGAGCGGTTTTAGGCATTTTCGTACTTCTCCGAATAAAACTGTATTTTTAACAACAACAAATATTTTTTATCTCTGAAAATAAATTTATTAACGTCAGAAAGCTGGAAAGGTCTAAAAACGATCAGTTTCGGCGAACATGAGCGTTTTTAGACATTTTCGTACTTCTCGTACTAAAACTGTATTTTTCACGACAATAAATATTTTTTATCTCCGAAAAACAATTTATTAACGTCAGAAAGCTGGAATGGTCTAAAAACGATCACTTTCGGCGAACACGAGCGTTTTTAGACATTTTCGTACTTCTCGTACTAAAACTGTATTTTTCACGCCGAAAAATATTTTTTATCTCTGAAAATAAATTTATTAACGTCACAGAGCTGGAAACGTCTAAAAACGATCACTTTCAACGAATACAGTGTTTTAAGACATTTTCGTACTTCTCGTACTAAAACTGGATTTTTCACGACAAAAAATATTTTTTATCTCTGCAAATCAATTTATTAACGTCAGAAAGCTGGAAAGGTCTAAAAACGAACAGTTTCGGCGAACATGAGCGTTTTTAGACATTTTCGTACTTCTCGTACTAAAACTGTATTTTTCACGACAAAAAATATTTTTTATCTCCGAAAAACAATTTATTAACGTCAGAAAGCTGAAAAGGTCTAAAAACGATCACATTCGACGAATACAATCGTTTTTAGATATTTTCATACTTCGCGGACTAAAGCTGTATTTTTCACGACGGAAAATATTTTTTATCTCAGAAAATAAATTGATTAACGTCAGAGAGCTGGAAACGCCTAAAAACGATCACTGTCAACGAATACAGTGTTTTTAGACATTTTCGTACTTCTCGGACTAAAACTGGATTTTTCACGACAAAAAATATTTTTTATCTCTGAAAATAAATTTATTTACGTCAGAGAGCTGGAAACGCCTAAAAACGATCACTTTCAACGAATACAAGTGTTTTTGGACATTTTCTTACTTCTCGGACAAAATCTGTATTTTTCACGACAAAAAATATTTTTTAACTCTGAAAATCTATTTATTAACGTCAGAAAGCAGGAAAGGTCTAAAAACGATCACTTTCGACGATTACAAGCGTTTTTAGATATTTTCATACTTCGCGTACTAAAGCTGTATTTTTCATGAAGGAAAATATTTTTTATCTCAGAAAATAATTTGATTAACGTCAGAGAGCTGGAAACGCCTAAAAACGATCACTTTTAACGAATACAGTGTTTTTAGACATTTTCGTACTTCTCGGAGTAAAACTGGATTTTTTACGACAAAAAATATTTTTTATCTCTGCAAATCAATTTATTAACGTGAGAAAGCTGAAAAGGTCTAAAAACAATCACTTTCGACGAATACAAGTGTTTTTGGACATTTTCTTACTTCTCGGACAAAATCTGTATTTTTCACGACAAAAAATATTTTTTATCTCTGAAAATAAATTTATTAACGTCAGAAAGCTGGAAAGGTCTAAAAACGATCACTTTCGACGAATACAAGCGTTTTTAGATTTTTCATACTTCGCGGACTAAAGCTGTATTTTTCACGACGGAAAATATTTTTTATCTCAGAAAATAAATTTATTAACGTCAGGGAGCTGGAAATGCCTAAAAACGATCACTTTCAACGAATACAGTGTTTTTAGACATTTTCATACTTCTCGGACTAAAACTGTATTTTTCACGACAAAAAATATTTTTTATCTCTGAAATTAAATTTATTAACAACAGAGAGCTGCAAACGTCTAAAAACGATCCCTTTCAATGAATACAAGCGTTTTTAGACATTTCCGTACTTCTCGGACTAAAACTGCATTTTTCACGACAAAAAATATTTTTTATCTCTGAAAATAAATTTATTAAAGTCAGAGAGCTGCAAACGTGTAAAAACGATCCCTTTCAATGAATACAAGCGTCTTTAGACATTTTCGTACTTCTCGAACTAAAACTGTATTTTTCACGTGAACAAATATTTTTTATCTCTGAAGATAAATTTATTAACGTCAGAGAGCGGGAAACGTCTAAAAACGATCACTTTCAACGAATACAAGCGTTTTTAGATATTTTCATACTTCGCGGACTAAAGCTGTATTTTTCACGACGGAAAATATTTTTTATCTCAGAAAATAAATTGATTAACGTCAGAGAGCTGAAAACGCCTAAAAACGATCACTTTCAACGAATACAGTGTTTTTAGACATTTACGTACTTCTCGGACTAATACTGTATTTTTCACGACAAAAAATATTTTTTATCTCTGAAAATCAATTTATTAACGTCGGAAAGCTGAAAAGGTCTAAAAACGATCACTTTCAACGAATACAGCGTTTTAAGACATTTACGTACTTCTCGGACTAATACTGTATTTTTCACGACAAAAAATATTTTTTATCTCTAAAAATGAATTTATTAACGTCAGAGAGCTGGAAACGTGTAAAAATGATCACTTTCAACGAATACAATGTTTTTAGACATTTTCGTACTTCTCGGACTAAAACTGTATTTTTCACGACAAAAAATATTTTTTATCTCTGAAAATCAATTTATTAACGTCGGAAAGCTGAAAAGGTCTAAAAACGATCACTTTCAACGAATACAGCGTTTTAAGACATTTTCGTACTTCTCGTACTAAAACTGGATTTTTCACGACAAAAAATATTTTTTATCTCCGAAAAACAATTTATTAACGTCAGAAAGCTGGAATGGTCTAAAAACGATCACTTTCGGCGAACACGAGCGTTTTTAGACATTTTCGTACTTCTCGTACTAAAACTGGATTTTTCACGACAAAAAATATTTTTTATCTCTGCAAATCAATTTATTAACGTGAGAAAGCTGAAAAGGTCTAAAAACGATCACTTTCGACGAATACAAGCGTTTTTGGACATTTTCGTACTTCGCGGACTAAAACTGTATTTTTCACTACAAAAAATGTTTTTTTTCTCTGAAAATAAATTTATTAACGTCAGAAAGATGGAAAGGTCTAAAAACGATCATATTCGACGAATACATGCGTTTTTAGATATTATCATACTTCGCGGACTAAAGCTGTATTTTTCACGACGGAAGATATTTTTTATCTCAGAAAATAAATTGATTAACGTCAGAGAGCTAGAAACGCCTAAAAACGATCACTTTCAACGAATACAGTGTTTTTAAACATTTTCGTACTTCTCGGAGTAAAACTGGATTTTTTACGCCAAAAAATATTTTTTATCTCTGCAATTCAATTTATTAACGTGAGAAAGCTGAAAAGGTCTAAAAACGATCACTTTCGACGAATACAAGCGTTTTTGGACATTTTCGTACTTCGCGGACTAAAACTGTATTTTTACTACAAAAAATGTTTTTTATCTCTGAAAATCAATTTATTAACGTCAGAAAGCTGGAAAGGTCTAAAAACGATACCTTTCAACGAATACAAGTGTTTTTGGACATTTTCTTACTTCTCGGACAAAATCTGTATTTTTCACGACAAAAAATATTTTTTAACTCTGAAAATCTATTTATTAACGTCAGAAAGCAGGAAAGGTCTAAAAACGCTCACTTTCGACGAATACAAGCGTTTTTAGATATTTTCATACTTCGCGGACTAAAGCTGTATTTTTCATGAAGGAAAATATTTTTTATCTCAGAAAATAAATTTATTAACGTCAGGGAGCTGGAAACGCCTAAAAACGATCACTTTCAACGAATACAGTGTTTTTAGACATTTTCATACTTCTCGGACTAAAACTGTATTTTTCACGACAAAAAATATTTTATATCTTCGAAATTAAATTTATTAACGTCAGAGAGCTGAAAATGTCTAAAAACGTTCACTTTCAACCAATACGAGCGTTTTTAGGCATTTTCGTACTTCTTCGAATAAAACTGTATTTTTCACGACAAAAAATATTTTATATCTCTGGAAATAAATTTATTAACGTCAGAAAGCTGGAAACGTCTTAAAACGATCACTCTCGACGAATACAAGTGTTTTTAGACATTTTCGTACTTCTCGGAATAAAACTGTATTTTTCACGACAAAAAATATTTTATATCTTTGAAAATAAATTTATTAACGTCAGAGAGCTGGAAATGTCTAAAAACGTTCACTTTCAACGAATACGAGCGGTTTTAGGCATTTTCGTACTTCTCCGAATAAAACTGTATTTTTAACAACAACAAATATTTTTTATCTCTGAAAATAAATTTATTAACGTCAGAAAGCTGGAAACGGCTAAAAACGATCACTTTCGACAAATACAAGCGTTTTTAGACATTTTCGTACTTCTCGGAATAAAACTGCATTTTTCACGACAAAAAATATTTTTATCTCTGAAAATCAATTTATTATCGTCAGAGAGCTGGAAATGTCTAAAAACGTTCACTTTCAACGAATACGAGCGTTTTTTGGCATTTTCGTACTTCTCGGAATAAAACTGTATTTTTCACGACAAAAAATATTTTTTATCTCTGAACATCAATTTATTCAGGTCAGAAAGCTGGAAACGGCTAAAAACGATCACTTTCGACGAATACAAGCGTTTTTAGACATTTTCGTACTTCTCGGAATAAAACTGCATTTTTCACGACAAAAAATATTTTATATCTCTGAAAATAAATTTATTAACGTCAGAGAGCTGGAAATGTCTAAAAACGTTCACTTTCAACGAATACGAGCGTTTTTTGGCATTTTCGTACTTCTCGGAATAAAACTGTATTTTTCACGACAAAAAATATTTTTTATCTCTGAAAATCAATTTATTCAGGTCAGAAAGCTGGAAACGTCTAAAAACGACCACTTTCGACGAATACAAGCCTTTTTAGACATTTTCGTACTTCTCGGACTAAAACTGCATTTTTCACGACAAAAAATATTTTTTAACTCTGAAAATAAATTTATTAACGTCAGAGAGCTGGAAATGTCTAAAAACGTTCACTTTCAACGAATACGAGCGTTTTTAGGCATTTTTGTACTTCTCCGAATAAAACTGTATTTTTAACGACAAAAAATATTTTTTATCTCTGAAAATAAATTTATTAACGTCAGAAAGCTGGAAACGTCTAAAAACGACCACTTTCGACGAATACAAGCGTTTTTAGACATTTTCGTACTTCTCGGACTAAAACTGCATTTTTCACGACAAAAAATATTTTTTATCTCTGAAAATAAATTTATTAACATCAGAGAGCTGGAAATGTCTAAAAACGTTCACTTTCAACGAATACGAGCGTTTTTAGTCATTTTTGTACTTGTCGGAATAAAACTGTATTTTTCACGACAAAAAATATTTTTTATCTCTGAACGTCAATTTATTCAGGTCAGAAAGCTGGAAACGTCTAAAAACGACCACTTTCGACGAATACAAGCGTTTTTAGACAATTTCGTACTTCTCGGACTAAAACTGCATTTTTCACGACAAAAATATTTTTTATCTCTGAAAATAAATTTATTAACGTCAGAGAGCTGGAAATGTCTAAAAACGTTCACTTTCAACGAATACGAGCGTTTTTAGACATTTTCGTACTTTTCGGAATAAAACTGTATTTTTCACGACAAAAAATATTTTTTATCTCTGAAAATCAATTTATTCAGGTCAGAAAGCTGGAAACGTCCAAAAACGATCACTTTCGACGAATACAAGCGTTTTTAGACATTTTCGTACTTCTCGGAATAAAACTGCATTTTTCACGACAAAAAATATTTTTTATCTCTGAAAATCAATTTATTAACGTCAGAGAGCTGGAAGCGTCTAAAAACGATCACTTTCGACGAATACAAGCGTTTTTAGACATTTTCGTACTTCTCGGAATAAAACTGCATTTTTCACGACAAAAAATATTTTATATCTCTGAAAATAAATTTATTAACGTCAGAGAGCTGAAAACGTCTAAAAACGATTATTTTCGACGAATACAAGCGTTTTTAGACATTTTCGTACTTTTCGAAATAAAACTGTATTTTTCACGACAAAAAATATTTTTTATCTCTGAAAATAAATTTATTAACGTCAGAGAGCTGGAAGCGTCTAAAAACGATCACTTTCGACGAATACAAGCGTTTTTAGACATTTTCGTACTTCTCGGAATAAAACTGTATTTTTCACGACAAAAAATATTTTATATCTTTGAAAATAAATTTATTAACGTCAGAGAGCTGAAAATGTCTAAAAACGTTCACTTTCAACGAATACGAGCGTTTTTAGGCATTTTCGTACTTCTTCGAATAAAACTGTATTTTTCACGACAAAAAATATTTTATATCTCTGGAAATAAATTTATTCTGGTCAGAAAGCTGGAAACGTCTAAAAACGATCACTTTCGACAAATACAAGCGTTTTTAGACATTTTCGTACTTCTCGGACTAAAACTGCATTTTTCACAACAAAAAATATTTTTTATCTCTGAAAATAAATTTAGTAACGTCAGAAAGCTGGAAACGTCTAAAAACGATCACTTTCGACGAATACAAGCGTTTTTAGACATTTTCGTACTTCTCGGAATAAAACTGCATTTTTCACGACAAAAAATATTTTATATCTCTGAAAATAAATTTATTAACGTGAGAGAGCTGGAAATGTCTAAAAACGTTCACTTTCAACGAATACGAGCGTTTTTAGGCATTTTCGTACTTCTCCGAATAAAACTGTATTTTTCAAGACAAAAAATGTTTTTTATCTCTGAACATCAATTTATTCAGGTCAGAAAGCTGGAAACGTCTAAAAACTATCACTTTCGACGAATACAAGCGTTTTTAGACATTTTCGTACTTCTCGGAATAAAACTGCATTTTTCACGACAAAAAATATTTTATATCTCTGAAAATAAACTTATTAACGGCAGAGAGCTGGAAACGTCTAAAAACGACACTTTCGACAAATACAAGCGTTTTTAGACATTTTCGTACTTCTCGGACTAAAACTGCATTTTTCACAACAACAAATATTTTTTATCTCTGAAAATAAATTTATTAACGTCAGAGAGCTGGAAATGTCTAAAAACGTTCACTTTCAACGAATACGAGCGTTTTTTGGCATTTTCGTACTTCTCGGAATAAAACTGTATTTTTTACGACAAAAAATATTTTTTATCTCTGAAAATCAATTTATTCAGGTCAGAAAGCTGGAAACGTCTAAAAACGATCACATTCGACAAATACAAGCGTCTTTAGACATTTTCGTACTTCTCGGACTAAAACTGCATTTTTCACAACAACAAATATTTTTTATCTCTGAAAATAAATTTATTAACGTCAGAGAGCTGGAAATGTCTAAAAACGTTCACTTTCAACGAATACGAGCGTTTTTAGGCATTTTCGTACTTCTCCGAATAAAACTGTATTTTTCACGACAAAAATATTTTATATCTCTGGAAATAAATTTATTCTGATCAGAAAGCTGGAAACGTCTAAAAACGATCACTTTCGACAAATACAAGCGTTTTTAGACATTTTTGTACTTCTCCGAATAAAACTGTATTTTTAACGACAAAAAATATTTTTTATCTCTGAAAATAAATTTATTAACGTCAGAAAGCTGGAAACGTCTAAAAACGACCACTTTCGACGAATACAAGCGTTTTTAGACATTTTCGTACTTCTCGGACTAAAACTGCATTTTTCACGACAAAAAATATTTTTTATCTCTGAAAATAAATTTATTAACGTCAGAGAGCTGGAAATGTCTAAAAACGTTCACTTTCAACGAATACGAGCGTTTTTAGTCATTTTTGTACTTGTCGGAATAAAACTGTATTTTTCACGACAAAAAATATTTTTTATCTCTGAACATCAATTTATTCAGGTCAGAAAGCTGGAAACGTCTAAAAACGACCACTTTCGACGAATACAAGCGTTTTTAGACAATTTCGTACTTCTCGGACTAAAACTGCATTTTTCACGACAAAAATATTTTTTATCTCTGAAAATAAATTTATTAACGTCAGAGAGCTGGAAATGTCTAAAAACGTTCACTTTCAACGAATACGAGCGTTTTTAGACATTTTCGTACTTTTCGGAATAAAACTGTATTTTTCACGACGAAAAATATTTTTTATCTCTGAAAATCAATTTATTCAGGTCAGAAAGCTGGAAACGTCTAAAAACGATCACTTTCGACGAATACAAGCGTTTTTAGACATTTTCGTACTTCTCGGAATAAAACTGCATTTTTCACGACAAAAAATATTTTTTATCTCTGAAAATAAATTTATTAACGTCAGAGAGCTGAAAACGTCTAAAAACGATCATTTTCGACGAATACAAGCGTTTTTAGACATTTTCGTACTTTTCGAAATAAAACTGTATTTTTCACGACAAAAAATATTTTTTATCTCTGAAAATAAATTTATTAACGTCAGAGAGCTGGAAGCGTCTAAAAACGATCACTTTCGACGAATACAAGCGTTTTTAGACATTTTCGTACTTCTCGGAATAAAACTGTATTTTTCACGACAAAAAATATTTTATATCTTTGAAAATAAATTTATTAACGTCAGAGAGCTGAAAATGTCTAAAAACGTTCACTTTCAACGAATACGAGCGTTTTTAGGCATTTTCGTACTTCTTCGAATAAAACTGTATTTTTCACGACAAAAAATATTTTATATCTCTGGAAATAAATTTATTCTGGTCAGAAAGCTGGAAACGTCGAAAAACGATCACTTTCGACAAATACAAGCGTTTTTAGACATTTTCGTACTTCTCAGACTAAAACTGCATTTTTCACAACAAAAAATATTTTTTATCTCTGAAAATAAATTTAGTAACGTCAGAAAGCTGGAAACGTTTAAAAACGATCACTTTCGACGAATACAAGCGTTTTTTGACATTTTCGTACTTCTCGGAATAAAACTGCATTTTTCACGACAAAAAATATTTTATATCTCTGAAAATAAATTTATTAACGTGAGAGAGCTGGAAATGTCTAAAAACGTTCACTTTCAACGAATACGAGCGTTTTTAGGCATTTTCGTACTTCTCCGAATAAAACTGTATTTTTCAAGACAAAAAATGTTTTTTATCTCTGAACATCAATTTATTCAGGTCAGAAAGCTGGAAACGTCTAAAAACTATCACTTTCGACGAATACAAGCGTTTTTAGACATTTTCGTACTTCTCGGAATAAAACTGCATTTTTCACGACAAAAAATATTTTATATCTCTGAAAATAAACTTATTAACGGCAGAGAGCTGGAAACGTCTAAAAACGACACTTTCGACAAATACAAGCGTTTTTAGACATTTTCGTACTTCTCGGACTAAAACTGCATTTTTCACAACAACAAATATTTTTTATCTCTGAAAATAAATTTATTAACGTCAGAGAGCTGGAAATGTCTAAAAACGTTCACTTTCAACGAATACGAGCGTTTTTTGGCATTTTCGTACTTCTCGGAATAAAACTGTATTTTTTACGACAAAAAATATTTTTTATCTCTGAAAATCAATTTATTCAGGTCAGAAAGCTGGAAACGTCTAAAAACGATCACATTCGACAAATACAAGCGTCTTTAGACATTTTCGTACTTCTCGGACAGAAAACTGCATTTTTCACAACAACAAATATTTTTTATCTCTGAAAATAAATTTATTAACGTCAGAGAGCTGGAAATGTCTAAAAACGTTCACTTTCAACGAATACGAGCGTTTTTAGGCATTTTCGTACTTCTCCGAATAAAACTGTATTTTTCACGACAAAAAATATTTTATATCTCTGGAAATAAATTTATTCTGATCAGAAAGCTGGAAACGTCTAAAAACGATCACTTTCGACAAATACAAGCGTTTTTAGACATTTTCGTACTTCTCGGAATAAAACTGCATTTTTCACGACAAAAAATATTTTATATCTCTGAAAATAAATTTATTAACGTCAGAGAGCTGGAAATGTCTAAAAACGTTCACTTTCAACGAATACGAGCGTTTTTAGGCATTTTCGTACTTCTCGGAATAAAACTGTATTTTTCACGACAAAAAATATTTTTTATCTCTGAAAATCAATTTATTCAGGTCAGAAAGCTGGAAACGTCTAAAAACGATCACTTTCGACGAATACAAACGTTTTTAGACATTTTCGTACTTCTCCGAATAAAACTGTATTTTTAACGACAAAAAATATTTTTTATCTCTGAAAATCAATTTATTCAGGTCAGAAAGCTGGAAACGTCTAAAAACGATCACTTTCGACGAATACAAGCGTTTTTAGACATTTTCGTACTTCTCGGAATAAAACTGCATTTTTCACGACAAAAAAATATTTTTATCTCTGAAAATCAATTTATTCAGGTCAGAAAGCTGGAAACGTCTAAAAACGACCACTTTCGACGAATACAAGCGTTTTTAGACATTTTCGTACTTCTCGGAATAAAACTGCATTTTTCACGACAAAAAATATTTTATATCCCTGAAAATAAATTTATTAACGTCAGAGAGCTGAAAACGTCTAAAAACTATCACTTTCGACGAATACAAGCGTTTTTAGACATTTTCGTACTTCTCGGAATAAAACTGCATTTTTCACGACAAAAAATATTTTATATCTCTGAAAATAAACTTGTTAACGGCAGAGAGCTGGAAATGTCAAAAAACGTTCACTTTCAACGAATACGAGCGTTTTTAGGCATTTTCGTACTTCTCGGAATAAAACTGCATTTTTCACGACAAAAAATATTTTATATCTCTGAAAATAAATTTATTAACGTCAGAGAGCTTGAAATGTCTAAAAACGTTCACTTTCAACGAATACGAGCGTTTTTAGACATTTTCGTACTTCTCGGAATAAAACTGCATTTTTCACAACAACAAATATTTTTTATCTCTGAAAATAAATTTATTAACGTCAGAGAGCTGGAAATGTCTAAAAACGTTCACTTTCAACGAATACGAGCGTTTTTTGGTATTTTCGTACTTCTCGGAATAAAACTGTATTTTTTACGACAAAAAATATTTTTTATCTCTGAAAATCAATTTATTCAGGTCAGAAAGCTGGAAACGTCTAAAAACGATCACATTCGACAAATACAAGCGTCTTTAGACATTTTCGTACTTCTCGGACTAAAACTGCATTTTTCACAACAAATATTTTTTATCTCTGAAAATAAATTTATTAACGTCAGAGAGCTGGAAATGTCTAAAAACGTTCACTTTCAACGAATACGAGCGTTTTTAGACATTTTCGTTCTTCTCGGAATAAAACTGTATTTTTAACGACAAAAAATATTTTTTATCTCTGAAAATAAATTTATTAACGTCAGAGAGCTGGAAGCGTCTAAAAACGATCACTTTCGACGAATACAAGCGTTTTTAGACATTTTCGTACTTCTCGGAATAAAACTGTATTTTTCACGACAAAAAATATTTTATATCTTTGAAAATAAATTTATTAACGTCAGAGAGCTGAAAATGTCTAAAAACGTTCACTTTCAACGAATACGAGCGTTTTTAGGCATTTTCGTACTTCTTCGAATAAAACTGTATTTTTCACGACAAAAAATATTTTATATCTCTGGAAATAAATTTATTCTGGTCAGAAAGCTGGAAACGTCTAAAAACGATCACTTTCGACAAATACAAGCGTTTTTAGACATTTTCGTACTTCTCGGACTAAAACTGCATTTTTCACAACAAAAAATATTTTTTATCTCTGAAAATAAATTTAGTAACGTCAGAAAGCTGGAAACGTCTAAAAACGATCACTTTCGACGAATACAAGCGTTTTTAGACATTTTCGTACTTCTCGGAATAAAACTGCATTTTTCACGACAAAAAATATTTTATATCTCTGAAAATAAATTTATTAACGTGAGAGAGCTGGAAATGTCTAAAAACGTTCACTTTCAACGAATACGAGCGTTTTTAGGCATTTTCGTACTTCTCCGAATAAAACTGTATTTTTCAAGACAAAAAATATTTTTTATCTCTGAACATCAATTTATTCAGGTCAGAAAGCTGGAAACGTCTAAAAACTATCACTTTCGACGAATACAAGCGTTTTTAGACATTTTCGTACTTCTCGGAATAAAACTGCATTTTTCACGACAAAAAATATTTTATATCTCTGAAAATTAACTTATTACCGGCAGAGAGCTGGAAACGTCTAAAAACGACACTTTCGACAAATACAAGCGTTTTTAGACATTTTCGTACTTCTCGGACTAAAACTGCATTTTTCACAACAACAAATATTTTTTATCTCTGAAAATAAATTTATTAACGTCAGAGAGCTGGAAATGTCTAAAAACGTTCACTTTCAACGAATACGAGCGTTTTTTGGCATTTTCGTACTTCTCGGAATAAAACTGTATTTTTTACGACAAAAAATATTTTTTATCTCTGAAAATCAATTTATTCAGGTCAGAAAGCTGGAAACGTCTAAAAACGATCAATTTCGACAAATACAAACGTTTTTAGACATTTTCGTACTTCTCCGAATAAAACTGTATTTTTAACGACAAAAAATATTTTTTATCTCTGAAAATCAATTTATTCAGGTCAGAAAGCTGGAAACGTCTAAAAACGACCACTTTCGACGAATACAAGCGTTTTTAGACATTTTCGTACTTCTCGGAATAAAACTGCATTTTTCACGACAAAAAATATTTTATATCCCTGAAAATAAATTTATTAACGTCAGAGAGCTGAAAACGTCTAAAAACTATCACTTTCGACGAATACAAGCGTTTTTAGACATTTTCGTACTTCTCGGAATAAAACTGCATTTTTCACGACAAAAAATATTTTATATCTCTGAAAATAAACTTGTTAACGGCAGAGAGCTGGAAATGTCAAAAAACGTTCACTTTCAACGAATACGAGCGTTTTTAGGCATTTTCGTACTTCTCGGAATAAAACTGCATTTTTCACGACAAAAAATATTTTATATCTCTGAAAATAAATTTATTAACGTCAGAGAGCTTGAAATGTCTAAAAACGTTCACTTTCAACGAATACGAGCGTTTTTAGACATTTTCGTACTTCTCGGAATAAAACTGCATTTTTCACAACAACAAATATTTTTTATCTCTGAAAATAAATTTATTAACGTCAGAGAGCTGGAAATGTCTAAAAACGTTCACTTTCAACGAATACGAGCGTTTTTTGGTATTTTCGTACTTCTCGGAATAAAACTGTATTTTTTACGACAAAAAATATTTTTTATCTCTGAAAATCAATTTATTCAGGTCAGAAAGCTGGAAACGTCTAAAAACGATCACATTCGACAAATACAAGCGTCTTTAGACATTTTCGTACTTCTCGGACTAAAACTGCATTTTTCACAACAAATATTTTTTATCTCTGAAAATAAATTTATTAACGTCAGAGAGCTGGAAATGTCTAAAAACGTTCACTTTCAACGAATACGAGCGTTTTTAGACATTTTCGTTCTTCTCGGAATAAAACTGTATTTTTAACGACAAAAAATATTTTTTATCTCTGAAAATCAATTTATTAACGTCAGAAAGCTGGAAACGGCTAAAAACGATCACTTTCGACGAATACAAGCGTTTTTAGACATTTTCGTACTTCTCGGACTAAAACTGCATTTTTCACGACAAAAAATATTTTTTATCTCTGAAAATAAATTTATTAACGTCAGAGAGCTGGAAATGTCTAAAAACGTTCACTTTCAACGAATACGAGCATTTTTAGGCATTTTCGTACTTCTCGGAATAAAACTGCATTTTTCACGACAAAAAATATTTTATATCTCTGAAAATAAATTTATTAACGTCAGAGAGCTTGAAATGTCTAAAAACGTTCACTTTCAACGAATACGAGCGTTTTTAGACATTTTCGTTCTTCTCGGAATAAAACTGTATTTTTAACGACAAAAAATATTTTTTATCTCTGAAAATCAATTTATTAACGTCAGAAAGCTGGAAACGGCTAAAAACGATCACTTTCGACGAATACAAGCGTTTTTAGACATTTTCGTACTTCTCGGACTAAAACTGCATTTTTCACGACAAAAAATATTTTTTATCTCTGAAAATAAATTTATTAACGTCAGAGAGCAGGAAATGTCTAAAAACGTTCACTTTCAACGAATACGAGCGTTTTTAGACATTTTCGTACTTTTCGAAATAAAACTGTATTTTTCACGACAAAAAATATTTTTTATCTCTGAAAATAAATTTATTAACGTCAGAAAGCTGGAAACGTCTAAAAACGATCACTTTCGACAAATACAAGCGTTTTTAGACATTTTCGTACTTCTCGGACTAAAACTGCATTTTTCACAACAAAAAATATTTTTTATCTCTGAAAATAAATTTAGTAACGTCAGAAAGCTGGAAACGTCTAAAAACGATCACTTTCGACGAATACAAGCGTTTTTAGACATTTTCGTACTTCTCGGAATAAAACTGTATTTTTCACGACAAAAAATATTTTATATCTTTGAAAATAAATTTATTAACGTCAGAGAGCTGAAAATGTCTAAAAACGTTCACTTTCAACGAATACGAGCGTTTTTAGGCATTTTCGTACTTCTTCGAATAAAACTGTATTTTTCACGACAAAAAATATTTTATATCTCTGGAAATAAATTTATTCTGGTCAGAAAGCTGGAAACGTCTAAAAACGATCACTTTCGACAAATACAAGCGTTTTTAGACATTTTCGTACTTCTCGGACTAAAACTGCATTTTTCACAACAAAAAATATTTTTTATCTCTGAAAATAAATTTAGTAACGTCAGAAAGCTGGAAACGTCTAAAAACGATCACTTTCGACGAATACAAGCGTTTTTAGACATTTTCGTACTTCTCGGAATAAAACTGCATTTTTCACGACAAAAAATATTTTATATCTCTGAAAATAAATTTATTAACGTGAGAGAGCTGGAAATGTCTAAAAACGTTCACTTTCAACGAATACGAGCGTTTTTAGGCATTTTCGTACTTCTCCGAATAAAACTGTATTTTTCAAGACAAAAAATATTTTTTATCTCTGAACATCAATTTATTCAGGTCAGAAAGCTGGAAACGTCTAAAAACTATCACTTTCGACGAATACAAGCGTTTTTAGACATTTTCGTACTTCTCGGAATAAAACTGCATTTTTCACGACAAAAAATATTTTATATCTCTGAAAATTAACTTATTACCGGCAGAGAGCTGGAAACGTCTAAAAACGACACTTTCGACAAATACAAGCGTTTTTAGACATTTTCGTACTTCTCGGACTAAAACTGCATTTTTCACAACAACAAATATTTTTTATCTCTGAAAATAAATTTATTAACGTCAGAGAGCTGGAAATGTCTAAAAACGTTCACTTTCAACGAATACGAGCGTTTTTTGGCATTTTCGTACTTCTCGGAATAAAACTGTATTTTTTACGACAAAAAATATTTTTTATCTCTGAAAATCAATTTATTCAGGTCAGAAAGCTGGAAACGTCTAAAAACGATCAATTTCGACGAATACAAACGTTTTTAGACATTTTCGTACTTCTCCGAATAAAACTGTATTTTTAACGACAAAAAATATTTTTTATCTCTGAAAATCAATTTATTCAGGTCAGAAAGCTGGAAACGTCTAAAAACGATCACTTTCGACGAATACAAGCGTTTTTAGACATTTTCGTACTTCTCGGAATAAAACTGCATTTTTCACGACAAAAAAATATTTTTTATCTCTGAAAATCAATTTATTCAGGTCAGAAAGCTGGAAACGTCTAAAAACGACCACTTTCGACGAATACAAGCGTTTTTAGACATTTTCGTACTTCTCGGAATAAAACTGCATCTTTCACGACAAAAAATATTTTATATCCCTGAAAATAAATTTATTAACGTCAGAGAGCTGAAAATGTCTAAAAACGATCACTTTCGACGAATACAAGCGTTTTTAGACATTTTCGTACTTCTCGGAATAAAACTGCATTTTTCACGACAAAAAATATTTTATATCTCTGAAAATAAACTTATTAACGGCAGAGAGCTGGAAATGTCAAAAAACGTTCACTTTCAACGAATACGAGCGTTTTTAGGCATTTTCGTACTTCTCGGAATAAAACTGCATTTTTCACGACAAAAAATATTTTATATCTCTGAAAATAAATTTATTAACGTCAGAGAGCTGGAAATGTCTAAAAACGTTCACTTTCAACGAATACGAGCGTTTTTAGGCATTTTCGTACTTCTCCGAATAAAACTGCATTTTTCACGACAAAAAATATTTTTTATCTCTGAAAATCAATTTATTATCGTCAGAGAGCTGGAAATGTCTAAAAACGTTCACTTTCAACGAATACGAGCGTTTTTAGTCATTTTTGTACTTGTCGGAATAAAACTGTATTTTTCACGACAAAAAATATTTTTTATCTCTGAACATCAATTTATTCAGGTCAGAAAGCTGGAATCGTCTAAAAACTATCACTTTCGACGAATACAAGCGTTTTTAGACATTTTCGTACTTCTCGGAATATAACTGCATTTTTCACGACAAAAAATATTTTATATCTCTGAAAATAAACTTATTAACGGCAGAGAGCTGGAAACGTCTAAAAACGATCACTTTCGACAAATACAAGCGTTTTTAGACATTTTCGTACTTCTCGGACTAAAACTGCATTTTTCACAACAACAAATATTTTTTATCTCTGAAAATAAATTTAGTAACGTCAGAAAGCTGGAAACGTCTAAAAACGATCACTTTCGACGAATACAAGTGTTTTTAGACATTTTCGTACTTCTCGGAATAAAACTGCATTTTTCACGACAAAAAATATTTTATATCTCTGAAAATAAATTTATTAACGTCAGAGAGCTTGAAATGTCTAAAAACGTTCACTTTCAACGAATACGAGCGTTTTTAGACATTTTCGTTCTTCTCGGAATAAAACTGTATTTTTAACGACAAAAAATATTTTTTATCTCTGAAAATCAATTTATTAATGTCAGAAAGCTGGAAACGGCTAAAAACGATCACTTTCGACGAATACAAGCGTTTTTAGACATTTTCGTACTTCTCGGACTAAAACTGCATTTTTCACGACAAAAAATATTTTTTATCTCTGAAAATAAATTTATTAACGTCAGAGAGCTGGAAATGTCTAAAAACGTTCACTTTCAACGAATACGAGCATTTTTAGGCATTTTCGTACTTCTCGGAATAAAACTGCATTTTTCACGACAAAAAATATTTTATATCTCTGAAAATAAATTTATTAACGTCAGAGAGCTTGAAATGTCTAAAAACGTTCACTTTCAACGAATACGAGCGTTTTTAGACATTTTCATTCTTCTCGGAATAAAACTGTATTTTTAACGACAAAAAATATTTTTTATCTCTGAAAATCAATTTATTAACGTCAGAAAGCTGGAAACGGCTAAAAACGATCACTTTCGACGAATACAAGCGTTTTTAGACATTTTCGTACTTCTCGGACTAAAACTGCATTTTTCACGACAAAAAATATTTTTTATCTCTGAAAATAAATTTATTAACGTCAGAGAGCAGGAAATGTCTAAAAACGTTCACTTTCAACGAATACGAGCGTTTTTAGACATTTTCGTACTTTTCGAAATAAAACTGTATTTTTCACGACAAAAAATATTTTTTATCTCTGAAAATAAATTTATTAACGTCAGAGAGCTGGAAGCGTCTAAAAACGATCACTTTCGACGAATACAAGCGTTTTTAGACATTTTCGTACTTCTCGGAATAAAACTGTATTTTTCACGACAAAAAATATTTTATATCTTTGAAAATAAATTTATTAACGTCAGAGAGCTGAAAATGTCTAAAAACGTTCACATTCAACGAATACGAGCGTTTTTAGGCATTTTCGTACTTCTTCGAATAAAACTGTATTTTTCACGACAAAAAATATTTTATATCTCTGGAAATAAATTTATTCTGGTCAGAAGCTGGAAACGTCTAAAAACGATAACTTTCGACAAATACAAGCGTTTTTAGACATTTTCGTACTTCTCGGACTAAAACTGCATTTTTCACAACAAAAAATATTTTTTATCTCTGAAAATAAATTTAGTAACGTCAGAAAGCTGGAAACGTCTAAAAACGATCACTTTCGACGAATACAAGCGTTTTTAGACATTTTCGTACTTCTCGGAATAAAACTGCATTTTTCACGACAAAAAATATTTTATATCTCTGAAAATAAATTTATTAACGTGAGAGAGCTGGAAATGTCTAAAAACGTTCACTTTCAACGAATACGAGCGTTTTTAGGCATTTTCGTACTTCTCCGAATAAAACAGTATTTTTCAAGACAAAAAATATTTTTTATCTCTGAACATCAATTTATTCAGGTCAGAAAGCTGGAAACGTCTAAAAACTATCACTTTCGACGAATACAAGCGTTTTTAGACATTTTCGTACTTCTCGGAATAAAACTGCATTTTTCACGACAAAAAATATTTTATATCTCTGAAAATAAATTTATTAACGTCAGAGAGCTGGAAATGTCTAAAAACGTTCACTTTCAACGAATACGAGCGTTTTTAGGCATTTTCGTACTTCTCCGAATAAAACTGTATTTTTCAAGACAAAAATATTTTTTATCTCTGAACATCAATTTATTCAGGTCAGAAAGCTGGAAACGTCTAGAAACTATCACTTTCGACGAATACAAGCGTTTTTAGACATTTTTGTACTTCTCGGAATAAAACTGCATTTTTCACGACAAAAAATATTTATATCTCTGAAAATAAACTTATTAACGGCAGAGAGCTGGAAACGTCTAAAAACGACACTTTCGACAAATACAAGCGTTTTTAGACATTTTCGTACTTCTCGGAATAAAACTGCATTTTTCACGACAAAAAATATTTTATATCTCTGAAAATAAATTTATTAACGTCAGAGAGCTGGAAATGTCTAAAAACGTTCACTTTCAACGAATACGAGCGTTTTTAGGCATTTTCGTACTTCTCGGAATAAAACTGTATTTTTCACGACAAAAAATATTTTTTATCTCTGAAAATCAATTTATTCAGGTCAGAAAGCTGGAAACGTCTAAAAACGATCACTTTCGACGAATACAAGTGTTTTTAGACATTTTCGTACTTCTCGGAATAAAACTGCATTTTTCACGACAAAAAATATTTTATATCTCTGAAAATAAATTTATTAACGTCAGAGAGCTGGAAATGTCTAAAAACGTTCACTTTCAACGAATACGAGCGTTTTTAGGCATTTTCGTACTTCTCCGAATAAAACTGCATTTTTCACGACAAAAAATATTTTTTATCTCTGAAAATCAATTTATTATCGTCAGAGAGCTGGAAATGTCTAAAAACGTTCACTTTCAACGAATACGAGCGTTTTTAGTCATTTTTGTACTTGTCGGAATAAAACTGTATTTTTCACGACAAAAAATATTTTTTATCTCTGAACATCAATTTATTCAGGTCAGAAAGCTGGAATCGTCTAAAAACTATCACTTTCGACGAATACAAGCGTTTTTAGACATTTTCGTACTTCTCGGAATAAAACTGCATTTTTCACGACAAAAAATATTTTATATCTCTGAAAATAAACTTATTAACGGCAGAGAGCTGGAAACGTCTAAAAACGATCACTTTCGACAAATACAAGCGTTTTTAGACATTTTCGTACTTCTCGGACTAAAACTGCATTTTTCACAACAACAAATATTTTTTATCTCTGAAAATAAATTTAGTAACGTCAGAAAGCTGGAAACGTCTAAAAACGATCACTTTCGACGAATACAAGTGATTTTAGACATTTTCGTACTTCTCGGAATAAAACTGCATTTTTCACGACAAAAAATATTTTTTATCTCTGAAAAACAATTTATTATCGTCAGAGAGCTGGAAATGTCTAAAAACGTTCACTTTCAACGAATACGAGCGTTTTTAGTCATTTTTGTACTTGTCGGATTAAAACTGTATTTTTCACGACAAAAAATATTTTTTATCTCTGAACATCAATTTATTCAGGTCAGAAAGCTGGAAACGTCTAAAAACTATCACTTTCGACGAATACAAGCGTTTTTAGACATTTTCGTACTTCTCGGACTAAAACTGCATTTTTCACGACAAAAAATATTTTATATCCCTGAAAATAAATTTATTAACGGCAGAGAGCTGAAAACGTCTAAAAACGATCACTTTCGACGAATACAAGCGTTTTTAGACATTTTCGTACTTCTCGGAATAAAACTGCATTTTTCACGACAAAAAATATTTTATATCTCTGAAAATAAACTTATTAACGGCAGAGAGCTGGAAATGTCAAAAAACGTTCACTTTCAACGAATACTAGCGTTTTTAGGCATTTTCGTACTTCTCGGAATAAAACTGCATTTTTCACGACAAAAAATATTTTATATCTCTGAAAATAAATTTATTAACGTCAGAGAGCTTGAAATGTCTAAAAACGTTCACTTTCAACGAATACGAGCGTTTTTAGACATTTTCGTTCTTCTCGGAATAAAACTGTATTTTTCACGACAAAAAATATTTTTTATCTCTGAAAATCAATTTATTATCGTCAGAGAGCTGGAAATGTCTAAAAACGTACACTTTCAACGAATACGAGCGTTTTTAGGCATTTTCGTACTTTTCGGAATAAAACTCTATTTTTCACAACAAAAAATATTTTTTATCTCTGAAAATAAATTTATTAACGTCAGAGAGCTGGAAATGTCTAAAAACGTTCACTTTCGACGAATACAAGCGTTTTTAGACATTTTCGTTCTTCTCGGAATAAAACGGCATTTTTCATTACAAAAAATATTTTTTATCTCTGAAAATCAATTTATTATCGTCAGAGAGCTGGAAATATCTAAAAACGTTCGCTTTCAACGAATACGAGCGTTTTTAGGCATTTTCGTACTTCTCGGACTAAAACTGCATTTTTCACGACAAAAAATATTTTTTATCTCTGAAAATAAATTTATTAACGTCAGAGAGCTGCAAATGTCTAAAAACGTTCACTTTCAACGAATACGAGCGTTTTTAGACATTTTCGTACTTTTCGGAATAAAACTCTATTTTTCACAACAAAAAATATTTTTTATCTCTGAAAATAAATTTATTAACGTCAGAGAGCTGGAAATGTCTAAAAACGTTCACTTTCGACGAATACAAGCGTTTTTAGACATTTTCCTTCTTCTCGGAATAAAACGGCATTTTTCATTACAAAAAATATTTTTTATCTCTGAAAATCAATTTATTATCGTCAGAGAGCTGGAAATGTCAAAAAACGTTCACTTTCAACGAATACGACCGTTTTTAGTCATTTTTGTACTTGTCGGAATAAAACTGTATTTTTCACGACAAAAAATATTTTATATCTCTGAAAATCAATTTATTCTGGTCAGAAAGCTGGAAACGTCTAAAAACGATCACTTTCGACAAATACAAGCGTTTTTAGACATTTTCGTACTTCTCGGAATAAAACTGCATTTTTCACGACAAAAAATATTTTATATCTCTGAAAATAAATTTATTAACGTCAGAAAGCTGGAAACGTCTTAAAACGATCACTTTCGACGAATACAAGCGTTTTTAGACATTTTCGTACTTCTCGGAATAAAACTGTATTTTTCACGACAAAAAATATTCTATATCTTTGAAAATAAATTTATTAACGTCAGAGAGCTGGAAATGTCTAAAAACGTTCACTTTCAACGAATACGAGCGTTTTTAGGCATTTTCGTACTTCTCGGAATAAAACTGCATTTTTCACGACTAAAAATATTTTATATCTCTGAAAATAAATTTATTAACGTCAGAAAGCTGGAAACGTCTTAAAACGATCACTTTCGACGAATACAAGCGTTTTTAGACATTTTCGTACTTCTCGGAATAAAACTGTATTTTTCAC
Organism: Leptodirus hochenwartii; assembly: GCA_947310635.1. NCBI lineage: Eukaryota > Metazoa > Arthropoda > Insecta > Coleoptera > Leiodidae > Leptodirus > Leptodirus hochenwartii. The sequence goes on from OX371186.1 coordinate 6,838,260, forward strand.
GACAAAAAATATTTTATATCTTTGAAAATAAATTTATTAACGTCAGAGAGCTGGAAATATCTAAAAACGTTCACTTTCAACGAATACGACCGTTTTTAGACATTTTCGTACTTATCGGAATAAAACTTCATTTTTCACGACAAAAAATATTTTTTATCTCTGAAAATCAATTTATTGTCGTCAGAGAGCTAGAAATGTCTAAAAACGTTCACTTTCAACAAATACGAGCGTTTTTAGTCATTTTTGTACGTCTGAATAAAACTGTGTTTTTCACGACAAAAAATATTTTTTATCTCTGAACATCAATTTATTCAGGTCAGAAAACTGAAAACGTCTAAAAACGATCACTTTCGACGAATACAAGCGTTTTTAGACATTTTCGTACTTCTCGGAATAAAACTGTATTTTTCACGACAAAAAATATTTTTTATCTCTGAAAATCAATTTATTATCGTCAGAGAGCTGGAAATGTCTAAAAACGTACACTTTCAACGAATACGAGCGTTTTTAGGCATTTTCGTACTTCTCCGAATAAAACTGTATTTTTAACGACAAAAAATATTTTTTATCTCTGAAAATAAATTTATTAACGTCAGAAAGCTGGAAACGGCTAAAACGATCACTTTCGACAAATACAAGCGTTTTTAGGTATTTTCGTACTTCTCGGAATAAAACTGTATTTTTCACGACAAAAAATATTTTTTATCTTTGAAAATAAATTTATTAACGTCAGAGAGCTGGAAATATCTAAAAACGTTCGCTTTCAACGAATACGAGCGTTTTTAGGCATTTTCGTACTTCTCCGAATAAAACTGTATTTTTAACGACAAAAAATATTTGTTATCTCTGAAAATAAATTTATTAACGTCAGAAAGCTGGAAACGGCTAAAAACGATCACTTTCGACAAATACAAGAGTTTTTAGACATTTTCGTACTTCTCGGAATAAAACTGCATTTTTCACGACAAAAAATATTTTTTATCTCTGAAAATCAATTTATTATCGTCAGAGAGCTGGAAATGTCTAAAAACGTACACTTTCAACGAATACGAGCGTTTTTAGGCATTTTCGTACTTCGCCGAACAAAACTGTATTTTTAACGACAAAAAATATTTTTTATCTCTGAAAATAAATTTATTAACGTCAGAAAGCTGGAAACGGCTAAAAACGATCACTTTCGACAAATACAAGCGTTTTTAGGCATTTTCGTACTTCTCGGAATAAAACTGTATTTTTCACGACAAAAAATATTTTTTATCTTTGAAAATAAATTTATTAACGTCAGAGAGCTGGAAATGTCTAAAAACGTTCACTTTCAACGAATACGAGCGTTTTGAGGCATTTTCGTACTTCTCGGAATAAAACTGTATTTTTCACGACAAAAAATATTTTTTATCTCTGAAAATCAATTTATTCAGGTCAGAGAGCTGGAAACGTCTAAAAACGACCACTTTCGACGATTACAAGCGTTTTTAGACATTTTCGTACTTCTCGGACTAAAACTGCATTTTTCACGACAAAAAATATTTTTTATCTCTGAAAATAAATTTATTAACGTCAGAGAGCTGCAAATGTCTAAAAACGTTCACTTTCAACGAATACGAGCGTTTTTAGACATTTTCGTACTTTTCGGAATAAAACTCTATTTTTCACAACAAAAAATATTTTTTATCTCTGAAAATAAATTTATTAACGTCAGAGAGCTGGAAATGTCTAAAAACGTTCACTTTCGACGAATACAAGCGTTTTTAGACATTTTCGTTCTTCTCGGAATAAAACGGCATTTTTCATTACAAAAAATATTTTTTATCTCTGAAAATCAATTTATTATCGTCAGAGAGCTGGAAATGTCAAAAAACGTTCACTTTCAACGAATACGACCGTTTTTAGTCATTTTTGTACTTGTCGGAATAAAACTGTATTTTTCACGACAAAAAATATTTTATATCTCTGAAAATCAATTTATTCAGGTCAGAAAGCTGGAAACGTCTAAAAACGATCACTTTCGACGAATACAAGCGTTTTTAGACATTTTCGTACTTCTCGGAATAAAACTGCATTTTTCACGACAAAAAATATTTTATATCTCTGAAAATAAATTTATTAACGTCAGAGAGCTGGAAATATCTAAGAACGTTCACTTTAAACGAATACGAGCGTTTTTAGGCATTTTCGTACTTCTCCGAATAAAACTGTATTTTTCACGACAAAAAATATTTTATATCTCTGGAAATAAATTTATTCTGGTCAGAAAGCTGGAAACGTCTAAAAACGATCACTTTCGACAAATACAAGCGTTTCTAGACATTTTCGTACTTCTCGGAATAAAACTGCATTTTTCACGACAAAAAATATTTTATATCTCTGAAAATAAATTTATTAACGTCAGAGAGCTGGAAATGTCTAAAAACGTTCACTTTCAACGAATACGTGCGTTTTTAGGCATTTTCGTACTTCTCCGAATAAAACTGTATTTTTCACGACAAAAAATATTTTATATCTCTGGAAATAAATTTGTTCTGGTCAGAAAGCTGGAAACGTCTAAAAACGATCACATTCGACAACTACAAGCGTTTTTAGACATTTTCGTACTTCTCGGAATAAAACTGCATTTTTCACGACAAAAAATATTTTATATCTCTGAAAATAAATTTATTAACGTCAGAGAGCTGGAAATGTCTAAAAACGTTCACTTTCAACGAATACGAGCGTTTTTAGGCATTTTCGTACTTCTCGGAATAAAACTGCATTTTTCACGACAAAAAATATTTTATATCTCTGAAAATAAATTTATTAACGTCAGAAAGCTGGAAACGTCTTAAAACGATCACTTTCGACGAATACAAGCGTTTTTTGACATTTTCGTACTTCTCGGAATAAAACTGTATTTTTCACGACAAAAAATATTTTATATCTTTGAAAATAAATTTATTAACGTCAGAGAGCTGGAAATATCTAAAAACGTTCACTTTCAATGAATACGACCGTTTTTAGACATTTTCGTACTTCTCGGAATAAAACTGCATTTTTCACGACAAAAAATATTTTTTATCTCTGAAAATCAATTTATTGTCGTCAGAGAGTTGGAAATGTCTAAAAACGTTCACTTTCAACAAATACGAGCGTTTTTAGTCATTTTTGTACGTCTGAATAAAACTGTATTTTTCACGACAAAAAATATTTTTTATCTCTGAACATCAATTTATTCAGGTCAGAAAGCTGAAAACGTCTAAAAACGATCACTTTCGACGAATACAAGCGTTTTTAGACATTTTCGTACTTCTCGGAATAAAACTGTATTTTTCACGACAAAAAATATTTTTTATCTCTGAAAATCAATTTATTATCGTCAGAGAGCTGGAAATGTCTAAAAACGTACACTTTCAACGAATACGAGCGTTTTTAGGCATTTTCGTACTTCTCCGAATAAAACTGTATTTTTAACGACAAAAAATATTTTATATCTCTGAAAATAAATTTATTAACGTCAGAGAGCTGGAAATATCTAAGAACGTTCACTTTAAACGAATACGAGCGTTTTTAGGCATTTTCGTACTTCTCCGAATAAAACTGTATTTTTCACGACAAAAAATATTTTATATCTCTGGAAATAAATTTATTCTGGTCAGAAAGCTGGAAACGTCTAAAAACGATCACTTTCGACAAATACAAGCGTTTCTAGACATTTTCGTACTTCTCGGAATAAAACTGCATTTTTCACGACAAAAAATATTTTATATCTCTGAAAATAAATTTATTAACGTCAGAGAGCTGGAAATGTCTAAAAACGTTCACTTTCAACGAATACGAGCGTTTTTAGGCATTTTCGTACTTCTCGGAATAAAACTGTATTTTTCACGAAAAAAATTATTTTTTATCTCTGAAAATAAATTTATTAACGTCAGAAAGCTGGAAACGTCTTAAAACGATCACTTTCGACGAATACAAGCGTTTTTAGACATTTTCGTACTTCTCGGAATAAAACTGTATTTTTCACGACAAAAAATATTTTATATCTTTGAAAATAAATTTATTAACGTCAGAGAGCTGGAAATGTCTAAAAACGTTCACTTTCAACGAATACGAGCGTTTTTAGGCATTTTCGTACTTCTCCGAATAAAACTGTATTTTTCACGACAAAAAATATTTTATATCTCTGGAAATAAATTTATTCTGGTCAGAAAGCTGGAAACGTCTAAAACGATCACTTTCGACAAATACAAGCGTTTTTAGACATTTTCGTACTTCTCGGAATAAAACTGCATTTTTCACGACAAAAAATATTTTATATCTCTGAAAATAAATTTATTAACGTCAGAAAGCTGGAAACGTCTTAAAACGATCACTTTCGACGAATACAAGCGTTTTAGACATTTTCGTACTTCTCGGAATAAAACTGTATTTTTCACGACAAAAAATATTCTATATCTTTGAAAATAAATTTATTAACGTCAGAGAGCTGGAAATGTCTAAAAACGTTCACTTTCAACGAATACGAGCGTTTTTAGGCATTTTCGTACTTCTCCGAATAAAACTGTATTTTTCACGACAAAAAATATTTTATATCTCTGAAAATAAATTTATTAACGTCAGAAAGCTGGAAACGTCTTAAAACGATCACTTTCGACGAATACAAGCGTTTTTAGACATTTTCGTACTTCTCGGAATAAAACTGTATTTTTCACGACAAAAAATATTTTATATCTTTGAAAATAAATTTATTAACGTCAGAGAGCTGGAAATGTCTAAAAACGTTCACTTTCAACGAATACGAGCGTTTTTAGACATTTTCGTTCTTCTCAGAATAAAACTGTATTTTTAACGACAAAAAATATATTTTATGTCTGAAAATAAACTTATTAACGTCAGAGAGCTGGAAATGTCTAAAAACGTTCACTTTCAACGAATACGAGCGTTTTTAGGCATTTTCGTACTTCTCCGAATAAAACTGTATTTTTCACGACAAAAAATATTTTATATCTTTGAAAATAAATTTATTAACGTCAGAGAGCTGGAAATGTCTAAAAACGTTCACTTTCAACGAATACGAGCGTTTTTAGGCATTTTCGTACTTCTCCGAATAAAACTGTATTTTTCACGACAAAAAATATTTTTTATCTCTGAAAATAAATTTATTAACGTCAGAAAGCTGGAAACGGCTAAAAACGATCACTTTCAACGAATACAAGCGTTTTTAGACATTTTCGTTCTTCTCGGAATAAAACGGCATTTTTCATTTCAAAAAATATTTTTTATCTCTGAAAATCAATTTATTATCGTCAGAGAGCTGGAAATGTCTAAAAACGTTCACTTTCAACGAATACGACCGTTTTTAGTCATTTTTGTACTTGTCGGAATAAAACTGTATTTTTCACGACAAAAAATATTTTTTATCTATGAAAATCAATTTATTCAGGTCAGAAAGCTGGAAACGTCTAAAAACGATCACTTTCGACGAATACAAGCGTTTTTAGACATTTTCGTACTTCTCGGAATAAAACTGCATTTTTCACGACAAAAAATATTTTATATCTCTGGAAATAAATTTATTCTGGTCAGAAAGCTGGAAACGTCTAAAAACGATCACTTTCGACAAATACAAGCGTTTCTAGACATTTTCGTACTTCTCGGAATAAAACTGCATTTTTCACGACAAAAAATATTTTATATCTCTGAAAATAAATTAATTAACGTCAGAGAGCTGGAAATGTCTAAAAACGTTCACTTTCAACGAATACGAGCGTTTTTAGGCATTTTCGTACTTCTCGGAATAAAACTGTATTTTTCACGAAAAAAAAAATTTTTTATCTCTGAAAATAAATTTATTAACGTCAGAAAGCTGGAAATGTCTTAAAACGATCACGTTCGACGAATACAAGCGTTTTTAGACATTTTCGTACTTCTCGGAATAAAACTGTATTTTTCACGACAAAAAATATTTTATATCTTTGAAAATAAATTTATTAACGTCAGAGAGCTGGAAATGTCTAAAAACGTTCACTTTCAACGAATACGAGCGTTTTTAGGCATTTTCGTACTTCTCCGAATAAAACTGTATTTTTTACGACAAAAAATATTTTATAACTCTGGAAATAAACTTATTCTGGTCAGAAAGCTGGAAACGTCTAAAACGATCACTTTCAACAAATACAAGCGTTTTTAGACATTTTCGTACTTCTCGGACTAAAACTGCATTTTTCACAACAAAAAATATTTTTTATCTCTGAAAATAAATTTAGTAACGTCAGAAAGCTGGAAACGTCTAAAAACGATCACTTTCGACGAATACAAGCGTTTTTAGACATTTTCGTACTTCTCGGAATAAAACTGCATTTTTCACGACAAAAAATATTTTATATCTCTGAAAATAAATTTATTAACGTCAGAGAGCTGGAAATGTCTAAAAACGTTCACTTTCAACGAATATGAGCGTTTTTAGGCATTTTCGTACTTCTCCGAATAAAACTGTATTTTTCACGACAAAAAATATTTTATATCTCTGGAAATAAATTTATTGTGGTCAGAAAGCTGGAAACGTCTAAAAACGATCACTTTCGACAAATACAATCGTTTTTAGACATTTTCGTACTTCTCGGAATAAAACTGCATTTTTCACGACAAAAAATATTTTATATCTCTGAAAATAAATTTATTAACGTCAGAAAGCTGGAAATGTCTTAAAACGATCACTTTCGACGAATACAAGCGTTTTTAGACATTTTCGTACTTCTCGGAATAAAACTGCATTTTTCACGACAAAAAATATTTTTTATCTCTGAAAATAAATTTATTAACGTCAGAGAGCTGGAAATGTCTAAAAACGTTCACTTTCAACGAATACGAGCGTTTTTAGACATTTTCGTTCTTCTCAGAATAAAACTGTATTTTTAACGACAAAAAATATTTTTTATCTCTGAAAATAAATTTATTAACGTCAGAGAGCTGGAAATGTCTAGAAACGTTCACTTTCATGAATACGTGCGGTTTTAGACATTTTCGTTCTTCTCGGAATAAAACTGTATTTTTAACGACAAAAAATATTTTTTATCTCTGAAAATAAATTTATTAACGTCAGAAAGCTGGAAACGGCTACGAATCACTTTCAACGAATACAAGCGTTTTTAGACATTTTCGTACTTCTCGGAATAAAACTGCATTTTTCACGACAAAAAATATTTTTTATCTCTGAAAATCTATTTATTCAGGTCAGAAAGCTGGAAATGTCTAAAAACGATCACTTTCGACGAATACAAGCGTTTTTAGACATTTTCGTACTTCTCGGAATAAAACTGCATTTTTCACGACAAAAAATATTTTATATCTCTGAAAATAAACTTATTAACGTCAGAGAGCTGGAAATGTCTAAAAACGTTCACTTTCAACGAATACGAGCGTTTTTAGGCAATTTCGTACTTCTCCGAATAAAACTGTATTTTTCACGACAAAAAATATTTTATATGTCTGGAAATAAATTTATTCTGGTCAGAAAGCTGGAAACATCTAAAAACGATCACTTTCGACAAATACAAGCGTTTTTAGACATTTTCGTACTTCTCGGAATAAAACTGCATTTTTCACGACAAAAAATATTTTATATCTCTGAAAATAAATTTATTAACGTCAGAGAGCTGGAAATGTCTAAAAACGTGCACTTTCAACGAATACGAGCGTTTTTAGGCATTTTCGTACTTCTCCGAATAAAACTGTATTTTTCACGACAAAAAATATTTTATATCTCTGGAAATAAATTTATTCTGGTCAGAAAGCTGGAAACGTCTAAAACGATCACTTTCAACAAATACAAGCGTTTTTAGACATTTTCGTACTTATCGGACTAAAACTGCATTTTTCACAACAAAAAATATTTTTTATCTCTGAAAATAAATTTAGTAACGTCAGAAAGCTGGAAACGTCTAAAAACGATCACTTTCGACGAATACAAGCGTTTTTAGACATTTTCGTACTTCTCGGAATAAAACTGCATTTTTCACGACAAAAAATATTTTATATCTCTGAAAATAAATTTATTAACGTCAGAGAGCTGGAAATGTCTAAAAACGTTCACTTTCAACGAATATGAGCGTTTTTAGGCATTTTCGTACTTCTCCGAATAAAACTGTATTTTTCACGACAAAAAATATTTTATATCTCTGGAAATAAATTTATTCTGGTCAGAAAGCTGGAAACGTCTAAAAACGATCACTTTCGACAAATACAAGCGTTTTTAGACATTTTCGTACTTCTCGGAATAAAACTGCATTTTTCACGACAAAAAATATTTTATATCTCTGAAAATAAATTTATTAACATCAGAAAGCTGGAAACGTCTTAAAACGATCACTTTCGACGAATACAAGCGTTTTTAGACATTTTCGTACTTCTCGGAATAAAACTGTATTTTTCACGACAAAAAATATTCTATATCTTTGAAAATAAATTTATTAACGTCAGAGAGCTGGAAATGTCTAAAAACGTTCACTTTCAAGGAATACGAGCGTTTTTAGGCATTTTCGTACTTCTCCGAATAAAACTGTATTTTTCACGACAAAAAATATTTTATATCTCTGAAAATAAATTTATTAACGTCAGAAAGCTGGAAACGTCTTAAAACGACCACTTTCGACGAATACAAGCGTTTTTAGACATTTTCGTACTTCTCGGAATAAAACTGTATTTTTCACGACAAAAAATATTTTATATCTTTGAAAATAAATTTATTAACGTCAGAGAGCTGGAAATGTCTAAAAACGTTCACTTTCAACGAATACGAGCGTTTTTAGACATTTTCGTTCTTCTCAGAATAAAACTGTATTTTTAACGACAAAAAATATATTTTATGTCTGAAAATAAACTTATTAACGTCAGAGAGCTGGAAATGTCTAAAAACGTTCACTTTCAACGAATACGAGCGTTTTTAGGCATTTTCGTACTTCTCCGAATAAAACTGTATTTTTAACGACAAAAAATATTTTATATCTTTGAAAATAAATTTATTAACGTCAGAGAGCTGGAAATGTCTAAAAACGTTCACTTTCAACGAATACGAGCGTTTTTAGGCATTTTCGTACTTCTCCGAATAAAACTGTATTTTTCACGACAAAAAATATTTTTTATCTCTGAAAATAAATTTATTAACGTCAGAAAGCTGGAAACGGCTAAAAACGATCACTTTCAACGAATACAAGCGTTTTTAGACATTTTCGTTCTTCTCGGAATAAAACGGCATTTTTCATTTCAAAAAATATTTTTTATCTCTGAAAATCAATTTATTATCGTCAGAGAGCTGGAAATGTCTAAAAACGTTCACTTTCAACGAATACGACCGTTTTTAGTCATTTTTGTACTTGTCGGAATAAAACTGTATTTTTCACGACAAAAAATATTTTTTATCTCTGAAAATCAATTTATTCAGGTCAGAAAGCTGGAAACGTCTAAAAACGATCACTTTCGACGAATACAAGCGTTTTTAGACATTTTCGTACTTCTCGGAATAAAACTGCATTTTTCACGACAAAAAATATTTTATATCTCTGAAAATAAATTTATTAACGTCAGAGAGCTGGAAATATCTAAGAACGTTCACTTTAAACGAATACGAGCGTTTTTAGGCATTTTCGTACTTCTCCGAATAAAACTGTATTTTTCACGACAAAAAATATTTTATATCTCTGGAAATAAATTTATTCTGGTCAGAAAGCTGGAAACGTCTAAAAACGATCACTTTCGACAAATACAAGCGTTTCTAGACATTTTCGTACTTCTCGGAATAAAACTGCATTTTTCACGACAAAAAATATTTTATATCTCTGAAAATAAATTAATTAACGTCAGAGAGCTGGAAATGTCTAAAACGTTCACTTTCAACGAATACGAGCGTTTTTAGGCATTTTCGTACTTCTCGGAATAAAACTGTATTTTTCACGAAAAAAAATATTTTTTATCTCTGAAAATAAATTTATTAACGTCAGAAAGCTGGAAACGTCTTAAAACGATCACTTTCGACGAATACAAGCGTTTTTAGACATTTTCGTACTTCTCGGAATAAAACTGTATTTTTCACGACAAAAAATATTTTATATCTTTGAAAATAAATTTATTAACGTCAGAGAGCTGGAAATGTCTAAAAACGTTCACTTTCAACGAATACGAGCGTTTTTAGGCATTTTCGTACTTCTCCGAATAAAACTGTATTTTTCACGACAAAAAATATTTTATATCTCTGGAAATAAACTTATTCTGGTCAGAAAGCTGGAAACGTCTAAAACGATCACTTTCAACAAATACAAGCGTTTTTAGACATTTTCGTACTTCTCGGACTAAAACTGCATTTTTCACAACAAAAAATATTTTTTATCTCTGAAAATAAATTTAGTAACGTCAGAAAGCTGGAAACGTCTAAAAACGATCACTTTCGACGAATACAAGCGTTTTTAGACATTTTCGTACTTCTCGGAATAAAACTGCATTTTTCACGACAAAAAATATTTTATATCTCTGAAAATAAATTTATTAACGTCAGAGAGCTGGAAATGTCTAAAAACGTTCACTTTCAACGAATATGAGCGTTTTTAGGCATTTTCGTACTTCTCCGAATAAAACTGTATTTTTCACGACAAAAAATATTTTATATCTCTGGAAATAAATTTATTGTGGTCAGAAAGCTGGAAACGTCTAAAAACGATCACTTTCGACAAATACAAGCGTTTTTAGACATTTTCGTACTTCTCGGAATAAAACTGCATTTTTCACGACAAAAAATATTTTATATCTCTGAAAATAAATTTATTAACGTCAGAAAGCTGGAAACGTCTTAAAACGATCACTTTCGACGAATACAAGCGTTTTTAGACATTTTCGTACTTCTCGGAATAAAACTGTATTTTTCACGACAAAAAATATTCTATATCTTTGAAAATAAATTTATTAACGTCAGAGAGCTGGAAATGTCTAAAAACGTTCACTTTCAACGAATACGAGCGTTTTTAGGCATTTTCGTACTTCTCCGAATAAAACTGTATTTTTCACGACAAAAAATATTTTATATCTCTGAAAATAAATTTATTAACGTCAGAAAGCTGGAAATGTCTTAAAACGATCACTTTCGACGAATACAAGCGTTTTTAGACATTTTCGTACTTCTCGGAATAAAACTGTATTTTTCACGACAAAAAATATTTTATATCTTTGAAAATAAATTTATTAACGTCAGAGAGCTGGAAATGTCTAAAAACGTTCACATTCAACGAATACGAGCGTTTTTAGACATTTTCGTTCTTCTCAGAATAAAACTGTATTTTTAACGACAAAAAATATTTTTTATCTCTGAAAATAAATTTATTAACGTCAGAGAGCTGGAAATGTCTAGAAACGTTCACTTTCATGAATACGTGCGGTTTTAGACATTTTCGTTCTTCTCGGAATAAAACTGTATTTTTAACGACAAAAAATATTTTTTATCTCTGAAAATAAATTTATTAACGTCAGAAAGCTGGAAACGGCTAAAAACGATCACTTTCAACGAATACAAGCGTTTTTAGACATTTTCGTACTTCTCGGAATAAAACTGCATTTTTCACGACAAAAAATATTTTTTATCTCTGAAAATCTATTTATTCAGGTCAGAAAGCTGGAAAAGTCTAAAAACGATCACTTTCGACGAATACAAGCGTTTTTAGACATTTTCGTACTTCTCGGAATAAAACTGCATTTTTCACGACAAAAAATATTTTATATCTCTGAAAATAAACTTATTAACGTCAGAGAGCTGGAAATGTCTAAAAACGTTCACTTTCAACGAATACGAGCGTTTTTAGGCATTTTCGTACTTCTCCGAATAAAACTGTATTTTTCACGACAAAAAAATATTTTATATGTCTGGAAATAAATTTATTCTGGTCAGAAAGCTGGAAACATCTAAAAACGATCACTTTCGACAAATACAAGCGTTTTTAGACATTTTCGTACTTCTCGGAATAAAACTGCATTTTTCACGACAAAAAATATTTTATATCTCTGAAAATAAATTTATTAACGTCAGAGAGCTGGAAATGTCTAAAAACGTTCACTTTCAACGAATATGAGCGTTTTTAGGCATTTTCGTACTTCTCCGAATAAAACTGTATTTTTCACGACAAAAAATATTTTATATCTCTGGAAATAAATTTATTCTGGTCAGAAAGCTGGAAACGTCTAAAAACGATCACTTTCGACAAATACAAGCGTTTTTAGACATTTTCGTACTTCTCGGAATAAAACTGCATTTTTCACGACAAAAAATATTTTATATCTCTGAAAATAAATTTATTAACGTCAGAAAGCTGGAAACGTCTTAAAACGATCACTTTCGACGAATACAAGCGTTTTTAGACATTTTCGTACTTCTCGGAATAAAACTGTATTTTTCACGACAAAAAATATTCTATATCTTTGAAAATAAATTTATTAACGTCAGAGAGCTGGACAGGTCTAAAAACGTTCACTTTCAACGAATACGAGCGTTTTTAGGCATTTTCGTACTTCTCGGAATAAAACTGTATTTTTCACGACAAAAAATATTTTATATCTTTGAAAATAAATTTATTAACGTCAGAGAGCTGGAAATGTCTAAAAACGTTCACTTTCAACGAATACGAGCGTTTTTAGACATTTTCGTTCTTCTCAGAATAAAACTGTATTTTTAACGACAAAAAATATATTTTATGTCTGAAAATAAATTTATTAACGTCAGAAAGCTGGAAACAGCTAAAAACTATCACTTTCGACGAATAAAAGCGTTTTTAGACATTTTCGTACTTCTCGGACTAAAACTGCATTTTTCACGACAAAAAATATTTTTTATCTCTGAAGATCAATTTATCCAGGTCAGAAAGCTGGAAACGTCTATAAACGACCACTTTCGATGAATACAAGCGTTTTTAGACATTTTCGTACTTCTCGGAATAAAACTGCATTTTTCACGACAAAAAATATTTTATATCTCTGAAAATAAACTTATTAACGTCAGAGAGCTGGAAATGTCTAAAAACGTTCACTTTCAACGAATACGAGCGTTTTTAGGCATTTTCGTACTTCTCCGAATAAAACTGTATTTTTCACGACAAAAAATATTTTATATGTCTGGAAATAAATTTATTCTGGTCAGAAAGCTGGAAACATCTAAAAACGATCACTTTCGACAAATACAAGCGTTTTTAGACATTTTCGTACTTCTCGGAATAAAACTGCATTTTTCACGACAAAAAATATTTTATATCTCTGAAAATAAATTTATTAACGTCAGAGAGCTGGAAATGTCTAAAAACGTTCACTTTCAACGAATACGAGCGTTTTTTGGCATTTTCGTACTTCTCGGAATAAAACTGTATTTTTCACGACTAAAAATATTTTTTATCTCTGAAGATCAATTTATCCAGGTCAGAAAGCTGGAAACGTCTATAAACGACCACTTTCGATGAATACAAGCGTTTTTAGACATTTTCGTACTTCTCGGAATAAAACTGTATTTTTCACGACAAAAAATATTTTATATCTTTGAAAATAAATTTATTAACGTCAGAGAGCTGGAAATGTCTAAAAACGTTCACTTTCAACGAATACGAGCGTTTTTAGACATTTTCGTTCTTCTCAGAATAAAACTGTATTTTTAACGACAAAAAATATTTTTTATCTCTGAAAATAAATTTATTAACGTCAGAGAGCTGGAAATGTCTAGAAACGTTCACTTTCATGAATACGTGCGGTTTTAGACATTTTCGTTCTTCTCGTAATAAAACTGTATTTTTAACGACAAAAAATATTTTATATCTCTGAAAATAAACTTATTAACGTCAGAGAGCTGGAAATGTCTAAAAACGTTCACTTTCAACGAATACGAGCGTTTTTAGGCATTTTCGTACTTCTCCGAATAAAACTGTATTTTTCACGACAAAAAAATATTTTATATGTCTGGAAATAAATTTATTCTGGTCAGAAAGCTGGAAACATCTAAAAACGATCACTTTCGACAAATACAAGCGTTTTTAGACATTTTCGTACTTCTCGGAACAAAACTGCATTTTTCACGACAAAAAATATTTTATATCTCTGAAAATAAATTTATTAACGTCAGAGAGCTGGAAATGTCTAAAAACGTTCACTTTCAACGAATATGAGCGTTTTTAGGCATTTTCGTACTTCTCCGAATAAAACTGTATTTTTCACGACAAAAAATATTTTATATCTCTGGAAATAAATTTATTGTGGTCAGAAAGCTGGAAACGTCTAAAAACGATCACTTTCGACAAATACAAGCGTTTTTAGACATTTTCGTACTTCTCGGAATAAAACTGCATTTTTCACGACAAAAAATATTTTATATCTCTGAAAATAAATTTATTAACGTCAGAAAGCTGGAAACGTCTTAAAACGATCACTTTCGACGAATACAAGCGTTTTTAGACATTTTCGTACTTCTCGGAATAAAACTGTATTTTTCACGACAAAAAATATTCTATATCTTTGAAAATAAATTTATTAACGTCAGAGAGCTGGAAATGTCTAAAAACGTTCACTTTCAACGAATACGAGCGTTTTTAGGCATTTTCGTACTTCTCCGAATAAAACTGTATTTTTCACGACAAAAAATATTTTATATCTCTGAAAATAAATTTATTAACGTCAGAAAGCTGGAAATGTCTTAAAACGATCACTTTCGACGAATACAAGCGTTTTTAGACATTTTCGTACTTCTCGGAATAAAACTGTATTTTTCACGACAAAAAATATTTTATATCTTTGAAAATAAATTTATTAACGTCAGAGAGCTGGAAATGTCTAAAAACGTTCACTTTCAACGAATACGAGCGTTTTTAGACATTTTCGTTCTTCTCAGAATAAAACTGTATTTTTAACGACAAAAAATATTTTTTATCTCTGAAAATAAATTTATTAACGTCAGAAAGCTGGAAATGTCTTAAAACGATCACTTTCGACGAATACAAGCGTTTTTAGACATTTTCGTACTTCTCGGAATAAAACTGTATTTTTCACGACAAAAAATATTTTATATCTTTGAAAATAAATTTATTAACGTCAGAGAGCTGGAAATGTCTAAAAACGTTCACTTTCAACGAATACGAGCGTTTTTAGACATTTTCGTTCTTCTCAGAATAAAACTGTATTTTTAACGACAAAAAATATTTTTTATCTCTGAAAATAAATTTATTAACGTCAGAGAGCTGGAAATGTCTAGAAACGTTCACTTTCATGAATACGTGCGGTTTTAGACATTTTCGTTCTTCTCGGAATAAAACTGTATTTTTAACGACAAAAAATATTTTTTATCTCTGAAAATAAATTTATTAACGTCAGAAAGCTGGAAACGGCTAAAAACGATCACTTTCAACGAATACAAGCGTTTTTAGACATTTTCGTACTTCTCGGAATAAAACTGCATTTTTCACGACAAAAAATATTTTTTATCTCTGAAAATCTATTTATTCAGGTCAGAAAGCTGGAAAAGTCTAAAAACGATCACTTTCGACGAATACAAGCGTTTTTAGACATTTTCGTACTTCTCGGAATAAAACTGCATTTTTCACGACAAAAAATATTTTATATCTCTGAAAATAAACTTATTAACGTCAGAGAGCTGGAAATGTCTAAAAACGTTCACTTTCAACGAATACGAGCGTTTTTAGGCATTTTCGTACTTCTCCGAATAAAACTGTATTTTTCACGACAAAAAAATATTTTATATGTCTGGAAATAAATTTATTCTGGTCAGAAAGCTGGAAACATCTAAAAACGATCACTTTCGACAAATACAAGCGTTTTTAGACATTTTCGTACTTCTCGGAATAAAACTGCATTTTTCACGACAAAAAATATTTTATATCTCTGAAAATAAATTTATTAACGTCAGAGAGCTGGAAATGTCTAAAAACGTTCACTTTCAACGAATATGAGCGTTTTTAGGCATTTTCGTACTTCTCCGAATAAAACTGTATTTTTCACGACAAAAAATATTTTATATCTCTGGAAATAAATTTATTCTGGTCAGAAAGCTGGAAACGTCTAAAAACGATCACTTTCGACAAATACAAGCGTTTTTAGACATTTTCGTACTTCTCGGAATAAAACTGCATTTTTCACGACAAAAAATATTTTATATCTCTGAAAATAAATTTATTAACGTCAGAAAGCTGGAAACGTCTTAAAACGATCACTTTCGACGAATACAAGCGTTTTTAGACATTTTCGTACTTCTCGGAATAAAACTGTATTTTTCACGACAAAAAATATTCTATATCTTTGAAAATAAATTTATTAACGTCAGAGAGCTGGACAGGTCTAAAAACGTTCACTTTCAACGAATACGAGCGTTTTTAGGCATTTTCGTACTTCTCGGAATAAAACTGTATTTTTCACGACAAAAAATATTTTATATCTTTGAAAATAAATTTATTAACGTCAGAGAGCTGGAAATGTCTAAAAACGTTCACTTTCAACGAATACGAGCGTTTTTAGACATTTTCGTTCTTCTCAGAATAAAACTGTATTTTTAACGACAAAAAATATATTTTATGTCTGAAAATAAATTTATTAACGTCAGAAAGCTGGAAACAGCTAAAAACTATCACTTTCGACGAATAAAAGCGTTTTTAGACATTTTCGTACTTCTCGGACTAAAACTGCATTTTTCACGACAAAAAATATTTTTTATCTCTGAAGATCAATTTATCCAGGTCAGAAAGCTGGAAACGTCTATAAACGACCACTTTCGATGAATACAAGCGTTTTTAGACATTTTCGTACTTCTCGGAATAAAACTGCATTTTTCACGACAAAAAATATTTTATATCTCTGAAAATAAACTTATTAACGTCAGAGAGCTGGAAATGTCTAAAAACGTTCACTTTCAACGAATACGAGCGTTTTTAGGCATTTTCGTACTTCTCCGAATAAAACTGTATTTTTCACGACAAAAAATATTTTATATGTCTGGAAATAAATTTATTCTGGTCAGAAAGCTGGAAACATCTAAAAACGATCACTTTCGACAAATACAAGCGTTTTTAGACATTTTCGTACTTCTCGGAATAAAACTGCATTTTTCACGACAAAAAATATTTTATATCTCTGAAAATAAATTTATTAACGTCAGAGAGCTGGAAATGTCTAAAAACGTTCACTTTCAACGAATACGAGCGTTTTTTGGCATTTTCGTACTTCTCGGAATAAAACTGTATTTTTCACGACTAAAAATATTTTTTATCTCTGAAGATCAATTTATCCAGGTCAGAAAGCTGGAAACGTCTATAAACGACCACTTTCGATGAATACAAGCGTTTTTAGACATTTTCGTACTTCTCGGAATAAAACTGTATTTTTCACGACAAAAAATATTTTATATCTTTGAAAATAAATTTATTAACGTCAGAGAGCTGGAAATGTCTAAAAACGTTCACTTTCAACGAATACGAGCGTTTTTAGACATTTTCGTTCTTCTCAGAATAAAACTGTATTTTTAACGACAAAAAATATTTTTTATCTCTGAAAATAAATTTATTAACGTCAGAGAGCTGGAAATGTCTAGAAACGTTCACTTTCATGAATACGTGCGGTTTTAGACATTTTCGTTCTTCTCGTAATAAAACTGTATTTTTAACGACAAAAAATATTTTATATCTCTGAAAATAAACTTATTAACGTCAGAGAGCTGGAAATGTCTAAAAACGTTCACTTTCAACGAATACGAGCGTTTTTAGGCATTTTCGTACTTCTCCGAATAAAACTGTATTTTTCACGACAAAAAAATATTTTATATGTCTGGAAATAAATTTATTCTGGTCAGAAAGCTGGAAACATCTAAAAACGATCACTTTCGACAAATACAAGCGTTTTTAGACATTTTCGTACTTCTCGGAACAAAACTGCATTTTTCACGACAAAAAATATTTTATATCTCTGAAAATAAATTTATTAACGTCAGAGAGCTGGAAATGTCTAAAAACGTTCACTTTCAACGAATATGAGCGTTTTTAGGCATTTTCGTACTTCTCCGAATAAAACTGTATTTTTCACGACAAAAAATATTTTATATCTCTGGAAATAAATTTATTGTGGTCAGAAAGCTGGAAACGTCTAAAAACGATCACTTTCGACAAATACAAGCGTATTTAGACATTTTCGTACTTCTCGGAATAAAACTGCATTTTTCACGACAAAAAATATTTTATATCTCTGAAAATAAATTTATTAACGTCAGAAAGCTGGAAACGTCTTAAAACGATCACTTTCGACGAATACAAGCGTTTTTAGACATTTTCGTACTTCTCGGAATAAAACTGTATTTTTCACGACAAAAAATATTCTATATCTTTGAAAATAAATTTATTAACGTCAGAGAGCTGGAAATGTCTAAAAACGTTCACTTTCAACGAATACGAGCGTTTTTAGGCATTTTCGTACTTCTCCGAATAAAACTGTATTTTTCACGACAAAAAATATTTTATATCTCTGAAAATAAATTTATTAACGTCAGAAAGCTGGAAATGTCTTAAAACGATCACTTTCGACGAATACAAGCGTTTTTAGACATTTTCGTACTTCTCGGAATAAAACTGTATTTTTCACGACAAAAAATATTTTATATCTTTGAAAATAAATTTATTAACGTCAGAGAGCTGGAAATGTCTAAAAACGTTCACTTTCAACGAATACGAGCGTTTTTAGACATTTTCGTTCTTCTCAGAATAAAACTGTATTTTTAACGACAAAAAATATTTTTTATCTCTGAAAATAAATTTATTAACGTCAGAGAGCTGGAAATGTCTAGAAACGTTCACTTTCATGAATACGTGCGGTTTTAGACATTTTCGTTCTTCTCGGAATAAAACTGTATTTTTAAAGACAAAAAATATTTTTTATCTCTGAAAATAAATTTATTAACGTCAGAAAGCTGGAAACGGCTAAAAACGATCACTTTCAACGAATACAAGCGTTTTTAGACATTTTCGTACTTCTCGGAATAAAACTGCATTTTTCACGACAAAAAATATTTTTTATCTCTGAAAATCTATTTATTCAGGTCAGAAAGCTGGAAATGTCTAAAAACGATCACTTTCGACGAATACAAGCGTTTTTAGACATTTTCGTACTTCTCGGAATAAAACTGCATTTTTCACGACAAAAAATATTTTATATCTCTGAAAATAAACTTATTAACGTCAGAGAGCTGGAAATGTCTAAAAACGTTCACTTTCAACGAATACGAGCGTTTTTAGGCATTTTCGTACTTCTCCGAATAAAACTGTATTTTTCACGACAAAAAAATATTTTATATGTCTGGAAATAAATTTATTCTGGTCAGAAAGCTGGAAACATCTAAAAACGATCACTTTCGACAAATACAAGCGTTTTTAGACATTTTCGTACTTCTCGGAATAAAACTGCATTTTTCACGACAAAAAATATTTTATATCTCTGAAAATAAATTTATTAACGTCAGAGAGCTGGAAATGTCTAAAAACGTTCACTTTCAACGAATATGAGCGTTTTTAGGCATTTTCGTACTTCTCCGAATAAAACTGTATTTTTCACGACAAAAAATATTTTATATCTCTGGAAATAAATTTATTCTGGTCAGAAAGCTGGAAACGTCTAAAAACGATCACTTTCGACAAATACAAGCGTTTTTAGACATTTTCGTACTTCTCGGAATAAAACTGCATTTTTCACGACAAAAAATATTTTATATCTCTGAAAATAAATTTATTAACGTCAGAAAGCTGGAAACGTCTTAAAACGATCACTTTCGACGAATACAAGCGTTTTTAGACATTTTCGTACTTCTCGGAATAAAACTGTATTTTTCACGACAAAAAATATTCTATATCTTTGAAAATAAATTTATTAACGTCAGAGAGCTGGAAATGTCTAAAAACGTTCACTTTCAACGAATACGAGCGTTTTTAGGCATTTTCGTACTTCTCGGAATAAAACTGTATTTTTAACGACAAAAAATATATTTTATGTCTGAAAATAAATTTATTAACGTCAGAAAGCTGGAAACAGCTAAAAACTATCACTTTCGACGAATAAAAGCGTTTTTAGACATTTTCGTACTTCTCGGACTAAAACTGCATTTTTCACGACAAAAAATATTTTTTATCTCTGAAAATAAATTTATTAACGTCAGAGAGCTGGAAATGTCTAGAAACGTTCACTTTCATGAATACGTGCGGTTTTAGACATTTTCGTTCTTCTCGGAATAAAACTGTATTTTTAACGACAAAAAATATTTTTTATCTCTGAAAATAAATTTATTAACGTCAGAAAGCTGGAAACGGCTAAAAACGATCACTTTCTACGAATACAAGCGTTTTTAGACATTTTCGTACTTCTCGGAATAAAACTGCATTTTTCACGACAAAAAATATTTTTTATCTCTGAAAATCAATTTATTCAGGTCAGAAAGCTGGAAATGTCTAAAAACGATCACTTTCGACGAATACGAGCGTTTTTAGACATTTTCGTACTTCTCGGAATAAAACTGCATTTTTCACGACAAAAAATATTTTATATCTCTGAAAATAAACTTATTAACGTCAGAGAGCTGGAAATGTCTAAAAACGTTCACTTTCAACGAATACGAGCGTTTTTAGGCATTTTCGTACTTCTCCGAATAAAACTGTATTTTTCACGACAAAAAATATTTTATATGTCTGGAAATAAATTTATTCTGGTCAGAAAGCTGGAAACATCTAAAAACGATCACTTTTGACAAATACAAGCGTTTTTAGACATTTTCGTACTTCTCGGAATAAAACTGCATTTTTCACGACAAAAAATATTTTATATCTCTGAAAATAAATCTATTAACGTCAGAGAGCTGGAAATGTCTAAAAACGTTCACTTTCAACGAATACGAGCGTTTTTTGGCATTTTCGTACTTCTCGGAATAAAACTGTATTTTTCACGACTAAAAATATTTTTTATCTCTGAAAATCAATTTATCCAGGTCAGAAAGCTGGAAACGTCTATAAACGACCACTTTCAATGAATACAAGCGTTTTTAGACATTTTCGTACTTCTCGGAATAAAACTGTATTTTTCACGACAAAAAATATTTTATATCTTTGAAAATAAATTTATTAACGTCAGAGAGCTGGAAATGTCTAAAAACGTTCACTTTCAACGAATACGAGCGTTTTTAGACATTTTCGTTCTTCTCAGAATAAAACTGTATTTTTAACGACAAAAAATATTTTTTATCTCTGAAAATAAATTTATTAACGTCAGAGAGCTGGAAATGTCTAGAAACGTTCACTTTCATGAATACGTGCGGTTTTAGACATTTTCGTTCTTCTCGTAATAAAACTGTATTTTTAACGACAAAAAATATTTTATATCTCTGAAAATAAACTTATTAACGTCAGAGAGCTGGAAATGTCTAAAAACGTTCACTTTCAACGAATACGAGCGTTTTTAGGCATTTTCGTACTTCTCCGAATAAAACTGTATTTTTCACGACAAAAAAATATTTTATATGTCTGGAAATAAATTTATTCTGGTCAGAAAGCTGGAAACATCTAAAAACGATCACTTTCGACAAATACAAGCGTTTTTAGACATTTTCGTACTTCTCGGAACAAAACTGCATTTTTCACGACAAAAAATATTTTATATCTCTGAAAATAAATTTATTAACGTCAAAGAGCTGGAAATGTCTAAAAACGTTCACTCTCAACGAATACGAGCGTTTTTAGGCATTTTCGTACTTCTCCGAATAAAACTGTATTTTTCACGACAAAAAATATTTTATATCTCTGAAAATAAATTTATTAACGTCAGAAAGCTGGAAATGTCTTAAAACGATCACTTTCGACGAATACAAGCGTTTTTAGACATTTTCGTACTTCTCGGAATAAAACTGTATTTTTCATGACAAAAAATATTTTATATCTTTGAAAATAAATTTATTAACGTCAGAGAGCTGGAAATGTCTAAAAACGTTCACTTTCAACGAATACGAGCGTTTTTAGACATTTTCGTTCTTCTCAGAATAAAACTGTATTTTTAACGACAAAAAATATTTTTTATCTCTGAAAATAAATTTATTAACGTCAGAGAGCTGGAAATGTCTAGAAACGTTCACTTTCATGAATACGTGCGGTTTTAGACATTTTCGTTCTTCTCGCAATAAAACTGTATTTTTAACGACAAAAAATATTTTTTATCTCTGAAAATAAATTTATTAACGTCAGAAAGCTGGAAACGGCTAAAAACGATCACTTTCAACGAATACAAGCGTTTTTAGACATTTTCGTACTTCTCGGAATAAAACTGCATTTTTCACGACAAAAAATATTTTTTATCTCTGAAAATCTATTTATTCAGGTCAGAAAGCTGGAAATGTCTAAAAACGATCACTTTCGACGAATACAAGCGTTTTTAGACATTTTCGTACTTCTCGGAATAAAACTGCATTTTTCACGACAAAAAATATTTTATATCTCTGAAAATAAACTTATTAACGTCAGAGAGCTGGAAATGTCTAAAAACGTTCACTTTCAACGAATACGAGCGTTTTTAGGCATTTTCGTACTTCTCCGAATAAAACTGTATTTTTCACGACAAAAAAATATTTTATATGTCTGGAAATAAATTTATTCTGGTCAGAAAGCTGGAAACATCTAAAAACGATCACTTTCGAAAAATACAAGCGTTTTTAGACATTTTCGTACTTCTCGGAATAAAACTGCATTTTTCACGACAAAAAATATTTTATATCTCTGAAAATAAATTTATTAACGTCAGAGAGCTGGAAATGTCTAAAAACGTTCACTTTCAACGAATATGAGCGTTTTTAGGCATTTTCGTACTTCTCCGAATAAAACTGTATTTTTCAGGACAAAAAATATTTTATATCTCTGGAAATAAATTTATTCTGGTCAGAAAGCTGGAAACGTCTAAAAACGATCACTTTCGACGAATACAAGCGCTTTTAGACATTTTCGTACTTCTCGGAATAAAACTGTATTTTTCACGACAAAAAATATTTTATATCTTTGAAAATAAATTTATTAACGTCAGAGAGCTGGAAATGTCTAAAAACGTTCACTTTCAACGAATACGAGCGTTTTTAGACATTTTCGTTCTGCTCGGAATAAAATTGTATTTTTAACGACAAACAATATTTTTTATCTCTGAAAATAAATTTATTAACGTCAGAAAGCTGGAAACGTCTTAAAACGATCACTTTCGACGAATACAAGCGCTTTTAGACATTTTCGTACTTCTCGGAATAAAACTGTATTTTCACGACAAAAAATATTTTATATCTTTGAAAATAAATTTATTAACGGCAGAGAGCTGGAAATGTCTAAAAACGTTCACTTTCAACGAATACGAGCGTTTTTAGGCATTTTCGTACTTCTACGAATAAAACTGTATTTTTCACGACAAAAAATATTTTATATCTCTGGAAATAAATTTATTCTTGTCAGAAAGCTGGAAACGTCTAAAAACGATCACTTTCGACAAATACAAGCGTTTTTAGACTTTTTCGTACTTCTCGGACTAAAACTGCATTTTTCACAACAACAAATATTTTTTATCTCTGAAAATAAATTTATTAACGTCAGAGAGCTCGAAATGTCTAAAAACGTTCACTTTCAACGAATACGAGCGTTTATAGACATTTTCGTTCTTCTCGGAATAAAACTGTATTTTTAATGACAAAAAATATTTTTTATCTCTGAAAATAAATTTATTAACGTCAGAAAGCTGGAAACGGCTAAAAACGACCACTTTCGTCGAATACAAGCGTTTTTAGACATTTTCGTACTTCTCGGAATAAAACTGCATTTTTCACGACAAAAAATATTTTTTATCTCTGAAAATCAATTTATTATCGTCAGAGAGCTGGAAATTTCTAAAAACGTTCACTTTCAACGAATACGAGCGTTTTTAGTCATTTTTGTACTTGTCGGAATAAAACTGTATTTTTCACGTCAAAAAATATTTTTTATCTCTGAAAATAAATTTATTAACGTCAGAGAGCTGGAAATGTCTAGAAACGTTCACTTCCATGAATACGTGCGGTTTTAGACATTTTCGTTCTTCTCGGAATAAAACTGTATTTTTAACGACAAAAAATATTTTTTATCTCTGAAAATAAATTTATTAACGTCAGAAAGCTGGAAACGGCTAAAAACGATCACTTTCTACGAATACAAGCGTTTTTAGACATTTTCGTACTTCTCGGAATGAAACTGCATTTTTCAGGACAAAAAATATTTTTTATCTCTGAAAATCAATTTATTCAGGTCAGAAAGCTGGAAATGTCTAAAAACGATCACTTTCGACGAATACAAGCGTTTTTAGACATTTTCGCACTTCTCGGAATAAAACTGCATTTTTCACGACAAAAAATATTTTACATCTCTCAAAATAAACTTATTAACGTCAGAGAGCTGGAAATGTCTAAAAACGTTCACTTTCAACGAATACGAGCGTTTTTAGGCATTTTCGTACTTCTCCGAATAAAACTGTATTTTTCACGACAAAAAATATTTTATATGTCTGGAAATAAATTTATTCTGGTCAGAAAGCTGGAAACATCTAAAAACGATCACTTTCGACAAATACAAGCGTTTTTAGACATTTTCGTACTTCTCGGAATAAAACTGCATTTTTCACGACAAAAAATATTTTATATCTTTGAAAATAAATTTATTAACGTCAGAGAGCTGGAAATGTCTAAAAACGTTCACTTTCAACGAATACGAGCGTTTTTTGGCATTTTCGTACTTCTCGGAATAAAACTGTATTTTTCACGACTAAAAATATTTTTTATCTCTGAAAATCAATTTATTCAGGTCAGAAAGCTGGAAACGTCTATAAACGACCACTTTCGATGAATACAAGCGTTTTTAGACATTTTCGTACTTCTCGGACTAAAACTGCATTTTTCACGACAAAAAATATTTTTTATCTCTGAAAATAAATTTATTAACGTCAGAGAGCTGGAAATGTCTAAAAACGTTCACTTTCAACGAATACGAGCGTTTTTAGACATTTTCGTACTTTTCGGAATAAAACTGTATTTATCACGACAAACAATATTTTTTATCTCTGAAAATAAATTTATTAACGTCAGATAGCTGGACTCGTCTTAAAACCATCACTTTCGACGAATACAAGCGCTTTTAGACATTTTCGTACTCCTCGGAATAAAACTGTATTTTTCACGACAAAAAATATTTTATATCTTTGAAAATAAATTTATTAACGTCAGAGAGCTGGAAATGTCTAAAAACGTTCACTTTCAACGAATACGAGCGTTTTTAGGCATTTTCGTACTTCTCCGAATAAAACTGTATTTTTCACGACAAAAAATATTTTATATCTCTGGAAATAAATTTATTCTGGTCAGAAAGCTGGAAACATCTAAAAACGATCACTTTCGACAAATACAAGCGTTTTTAGACATTTTCGTACTTCTCGGACTAAAACTGCATTTTTCACAACAAAAAATATTTTTTATCTCTGAAAATAAATTTATTAACGTCAGAGAGCTGGAAATGTCTAAAAACGTTCACTTTCAACGAATACGAGCGTTTTTAGACATTTTCGTTCTGCTCGGAATAAAATTGTATTTTTAACGACAAACAATATTTTATATCTTTGAAAATAAATTTATTAACGTCAGAGAGCTGGAAATGTCTAAAAACGTTCACTTTCAACGAATACGAGCGTTTTTAGACATTTTCGTTCTGCTCGGAATAAAATTGTATTTTTAACGACAAACAATATTTTATATCTTTGAAAATAAATTTATTAACGTCAGAGAGCTGGAAATGTCTAAAAACGTTCACTTTCAACGAATACGAGCGTTTTTAGACATTTTCGTACTTTTCAGAATAAAACTGCATTTTTCACGACAAAAAATATTTTTTATCTCTGAAAATAAATTTATTAACGTCAGAGAGCTGGAAATGTCTAAAAACGTTCACTTTCGACGAATACAAGCGCTTTTAGACATTTTCGTACTTCTCGGAATGAAACTGTATTTTCACGACAAAAAATATTTTATATCTTTGAAAATAAATTTATTAACGGCAGAGAGCTGGAAATGTCTAAAAACGTTCACTTTCAACGAATACGAGCGTTTTTAGGCATTTTCGTACTTCTCCGAATAAAACTGTATTTTTCACGACAAAAAATATTTTATATCTCTGGAAATAAATTTATTCTTGTCAGAAAGCTGGAAACGTCTAAAAACGATCACTTTCGACAAATACAAGCGTTTTTAGACTTTTTCGTACTTCTTGGACTAAAACTGCATTTTTCACAACAAAAAATATTTTTTATCTCTGAAAATAAATTTATTAACGTCAGAGAGCTCGAAATGTCTAAAAACGTTCACTTTCAACGAATACGAGCGTTTTTAGACATTTTCGTTCTTCTCGGAATAAAACTGTATTTTTAATGACAAAAAATATTTTTTATCTCTGAAAATAAATTTATTAACGTCAGAAAGCTGGAAACGGCTAAAAACGACCACTTTCGTCGAATACAAGCGTTTTTAGACATTTTCGTACTTCTCGGAATAAAACTGCATTTTTCACGACAAAAAATATTTTTTATCTCTGAAAATCAATTTATTATCGTCAGAGAGCTGGAAATTTCTAAAAACGTTCACTTTCAACGAATACGAGCGTTTTTAGTCATTTTTGTAATTGTCGGAATAAAACTGTATTTTTCACGTCAAAAAATATTTTTTATCTCTGAAAATCAATTTATTCAGGTCAGAAAGCTGGAAATGTCTAAAAACGATCACTTTCGACGAATACAAGCGTTTTTAGACATTTTCGTACTTCTCGGAATAAAACTGCATTTTTCACGACAAAAAATATTTTATATCTTTGAAAATAAATTTATTAACGTCAGAGAGCTGGAAATGTCTAAAAACGTTCACTTTCAACGAATACGAGCGTTTTTAGACATTTTCGTTCTTCTCAGAATAAAACTGTATTTTTAACGACAAAAAATATTTTTTATCTCTGAAAATAAATTTATTAACGTCAGAGAGCTGGAAATGTCTAGAAACGTTCACTTTCATGAATACGTGCGGTTTTAGACATTTTCGTTCTTCTCGGAATAAAACTGTATTTTTAACGACAAAAAATATTTTTTATCTCTGAAAATAAATTTATTAACGTCAGAAAGCTGGAAACGGCTAAAAACGATCACTTTCAACGAATACAAGCGTTTTTAGACATTTTCGTACTTCTCGGAATAAAACTGCATTTTTCACGACAAAAAATATTTTTTATCTCTGAAAATCTATTTATTCAGGTCAGAAAGCTGGAAATGTCTAAAAACGATCACTTTCGACGAATACAAGCGTTTTTAGACATTTTCGTACTTCTCGGAATAAAACTGCATTTTTCACGACAAAAAATATTTTATATCTCTGAAAATAAACTTATTAACGTCAGAGAGCTGGAAATGTCTAAAAACGTTCACTTTCAACGAATACGAGCGTTTTTAGGCATTTTCGTACTTCTCCGAATAAAACTGTATTTTTCACGACAAAAAAATATTTTATATGTCTGGAAATAAATTTATTCTGGTCAGAAAGCTGGAAACATCTAAAAACGATCACTTTCGACAAATACAAGCGTTTTTAGACATTTTCGTACTTCTCGGAATAAAACTGCATTTTTCACGACAAAAAATATTTTATATCTCTGAAAATAAATTTATTAACGTCAGAGAGCTGGAAATGTCTAAAAACGTTCACTTTCAACGAATATGAGCGTTTTTAGGCATTTTCGTACTTCTCCGAATAAAACTGTATTTTTCACGACAAAAAATATTTTATATCTCTGGAAATAAATTTATTCTGGTCAGAAAGCTGGAAACGTCTAAAAACGATCACTTTCGACAAATACAAGCGTTTTTAGACATTTTCGTACTTCTCGGAATAAGACTGCATTTTTCACGACAAAAAATATTTTATATCTCTGAAAATAAATTTATTAACGTCAGAAAGCTGGAAACGTCTTAAAACGATCACTTTCGACGAATACAAGCGTTTTTAGACATTTTCGTACTTCTCGGAATAAAACTGTATTTTTCACGACAAAAAATATTCTATATCTTTGAAAATAAATTTATTAACGTCAGAGAGCTGGAAATGTCTAAAACGTTCACTTTCAACGAATACGAGCGTTTTTAGGCATTTTCGTACTTCTCGGAATAAAACTGTATTTTTCACGACAAAAAATATTTTATATCTTTGAAAATAAATTTATTAACGTCAGAGAGCTGGAAATGTCTAAAAACGTTCACTTTCAACGAATACGTGCGTTTTTAGACATTTTCGTTCTTCTCAGAATAAAACTGTATTTTTAACGACAAAAAATATATTTTATGTCTGAAAATAAATTTATTAACGTCAGAAAGCTGGAAACAGCTAAAAACTATCACTTTCGACGAATAAAAGCGTTTTTAGACATTTTCGTACTTCTCGGACTAAAACTGCATTTTTCACGACAAAAAATATTTTTTATCTCTGAAAATAAATTTATTAACGTCAGAGAGCTGGAAATGTCTAGAAACGTTCACTTTCATGAATACGTGCGGTTTTAGACATTTTCGTTCTTCTCGGAATAAAACTGTATTTTTAACGACAAAAAATATTTTTTATCTCTGAAAATAAATTTATTAACGTCAGAAAGCTGGAAACGGCTAAAAACGATCACTTTCTACGAATACAAGCGTTTTTAGACATTTTCGTACTTCTCGGAATAAAACTGCATTTTTCACGACAAAAAATATTTTTTATCTCTGAAAATCAATTTATTCAGGTCAGAAAGCTGGAAATGTCTAAAAACGATCACTTTCGACGAATACGAGCGTTTTTAGACATTTTCGTACTTCTCGGAATAAAACTGCATTTTTCACGACAAAAAATATTTTATATCTCTGAAAATAAACTTATTAACGTCAGAGAGCTGGAAATGTCTAAAAACGTTCACTTTCAACGAATACGAGCGTTTTTAGGCATTTTCTTACTTCTCCGAATAAAACTGTATTTTTCACGACAAAAAATATTTTATATGTCTGGAAATAAATTTATTCTGGTCAGAAAGCTGGAAACATCTAAAAACGATCACTTTCGACAAATACAAGCGTTTTTAGACATTTTCGTACTTCTCGGAATAAAACTGCATTTTTCACGACAAAAAATATTTTATATCTCTGAAAATAAATTTATTAACGTCAGAGAGCTGGAAATGTCTAAAAACGTTCACTTTCAACGAATACGAGCGTTTTTTGGCATTTTCGTACTTCTCGGAATAAAACTGTATTTTTCACGACTAAAAATATTTTTTATCTCTGAAAATCAATTTATCCAGGTCAGAAAGCTGGAAACGTCTATAAACGACCACTTTCGATGAATACAAGCGTTTTTAGACATTTTCGTACTTCTCGGACTAAAACTGCATTTTTCACGACAAAAAATATTTTTTATCTCTGGAAATAAACTTATTAACGTCAGAGAGCTGGAAATGTCTAAAAACGTTCACTTTCAACGAATACGAGCGTTTTTAGACATTTTCGTACTTTTCGGAATAAAACTGTATTTATCACGACAAAAAATATTTTTTATCTCTGAAAATCAATTTATTCAGGTCAGAAAGCTGGAAACGGCTAAAAACGATCACTTTCGACGAATACAAGCGTTTTTAGACATTTTCGTACTTCTCGGACTAAAACTGCATTTTTCACGACAAAAAATATTTTTTATCTCTGAAAATAAATTTATTAACGTCAGAGAGCTGGAAATGTCTAAAAACGTTCACTTTCATGAATACAAGCGTTTTTAGACATTTTCGTACTTTTCGGAATAAAACTGTATTTTTCACGACAAAAAATATTTTATATCTTTGAAAATAAATTTATTAACGGCAGAGTGCTGGAAATGTCTAAAAACGTTCACTTTCAACGAATACGAGCGTTTTTAGACATTTTCGTTCTTCTCGGAATAAAACTGTATTTTTAACGACAAACAATATTTTTTATCTCTGAAAATAAATTTATTAACGTCAGAAAGCTGGAAATGGCTAAAAACGATCAATTTCGACGAATACAAGCGTTTTTAGACATTTTCGTACTTCTCGGAATAAAACTGCATTTTTCACGACAAAAAATATTTTTTATCTCTGAAAATCAATTTATTATCGTCAGAGAGCTGGAAATGTCTAAAAACGTTCACTTTCAACGAATACGAGCGTTTTTAGACATTTTCGTACTTGTCGGAATAAAACTGTATTTTTCACGACAAAAAATATTTTTTATCTCTGAAAATCAATTTATTCAGGTCAGAAAGCTGGAAACGGCTAAAAACGATCACTTTCGACGAATACAAGCGTTTTTAGACATTTTCGTACTTCTCGGACTAAAACTGCATTTTTCACGACAAAAAATATTTTTTATCTCTGAAAATAAATTTATTAACGTCAGAGAGCTGGAAATGTCTAAAAACGTTCACTTTCATGAATACAAGCGTTTTTAGACATTTTCGTACTTTTCGGAATAAAACTGTATTTTTCACGACAAACAATATTTTTTATCTCTGAAAATAAATTTATTAACGTCAGAAAGCTGGAAATGTCTTAAAACGATCACTTTCGACGAATACAAGCGCTTTTAGACATTTTCGTACTTCTCGGAATAAAACTGTATTTTTCACGACAAAAAATATTTTATATCTTTGAAAATAAATTTATTAACGGCAGAGTGCTGGAAATGTCTAAAAACGTTCACTTTCAACGAATACGAGCGTTTTTAGGCATTTTCGTACTTCTCCGAATAAAACTGTATTTTTCACGACAAAAAATATTTTATATTTCTGGAAATAAATTTATTCTGGTCAGAAAGCTGGAAACGTCTAAAAACGATCACTTTCGACGAATACAAGCGCTTTTACACATTTTCGTACTTCTCGGAATAAAACTGTATTTTTCACGACAAAAAATATTTTATATCTTTGAAAATAAATTTATTAACGTCAGAGAGCTGGAAATGTCTAAAAACGTTCACTTTCAACGAATACGAGCGTTTTTAGACATTTTCGTTCTGCTCGGAATAAAATTGTATTTTTAACGACAAACAATATTTTTTATCTCTGAAAATAAATTTATTAACGTCAGAAAGCTGGAAACGTCTTAAAACGATCACTTTCGACGAATACAAGCGCTTTTAGACATTTTCGTACTTCTCGGAATAAAACTGTATTTTCACGACAAAAAATATTTTATATCTTTGAAAATAAATTTATTAACGGCAGAGAGCTGGAAATGTCTAAAAACGTTCACTTTCAACGAATACGAGCGTTTTTAGGCATTTTCGTACTTCTACGAATAAAACTGTATTTTTCACGACAAAAATATTTTATATCTCTGGAAATAAATTTATTCTTGTCAGAAAGCTGGAAACGTCTAAAAACGATCACTTTCGACAAATACAAGCGTTTTTAGACTTTTTCGTACTTCTCGGACTAAAACTGCATTTTTCACAACAAAAAATATTTTTTATCTCTGAAAATAAATTTATTAACGTCAGAGAGCTCGAAATGTCTAAAAACGTTCACTTTCAACGAATACGAGCGTTTATAGACATTTTCGTTCTTCTCGGAATAAAACTGTATTTTTAATGACAAAAAATATTTTTTATCTCTGAAAATAAATTTATTAACGTCAGAAAGCTGGAAACGGCTAAAAACGACCACTTTCGTCGAATACAAGCGTTTTTAGACATTTTCGTACTTCTCGGAATAAAACTGCATTTTTCACGACAAAAAATATTTTTTATCTCTGAAAATCAATTTATTATCGTCAGAGAGCTGGAAATTTCTAAAAACGTTCACTTTCAACGAATACGAGCGTTTTTAGTCATTTTTGTACTTGTCGGAATAAAACTGTATTTTTCACGTCAAAAAATATTTTTTATCTCTGAAAATAAATTTATTAACGTCAGAGAGCTGGAAATGTCTAGAAACGTTCACTTCCATGAATACGTGCGGTTTTAGACATTTTCGTTCTTCTCGGAATAAAACTGTATTTTTAACGACAAAAAATATTTTTTATCTCTGAAAATAAATTTATTAACGTCAGAAAGCTGGAAACGGCTAAAAACGATCACTTTCTACGAATACAAGCGTTTTTAGACATTTTCGTACTTCTCGGAATAAAACTGCATTTTTCACGACAAAAAATATTTTTTATGTCTGAAAATCAATTTATTCAGGTCAGAAAGCTGGAAATGTCTAAAAACGATCACTTTCGACGAATACAAGCGTTTTTAGACATTTTCGCACTTCTCGGAATAAAACTGCATTTTTCACGACAAAAAATATTTTACATCTCTGAAAATAAACTTATTAACGTCAGAGAGCTGGAAATGTCTAAAAACGTTCACTTTCAACGAATACGAGCGTTTTTAGGCATTTTCGTACTTCTCCGAATAAAACTGTATTTTTCACGACAAAAAATATTTTATATGTCTGGAAATAAATTTATTCTGGTCAGAAAGCTGGAAACATCTAAAAACGATCACTTTCGACAAATACAAGCGTTTTTAGACATTTTCGTACTTCTCGGAATAAAACTGCATTTTTCACGACAAAAATTATTTTATATCTTTGAAAATAAATTTATTAACGTCAGAGAGCTGGAAATGTCTAAAAACGTTCACTTTCAACGAATACGAGCGTTTTTTGGCATTTTCGTACTTCTCGGAATAAAACTGTATTTTCACGACAAAAAATATTTTATATCTTTGAAAATAAATTTATTAACGGCAGAGAGCTGGAAATGTCTAAAAACGTTCACTTTCAACGAATACGAGCGTTTTTAGGCATTTTCGTACTTCTACGAATAAAACTGTATTTTTCACGACAAAAAATATTTTATATCTCTGGAAATAAATTTATTCTTGTCAGAAAGCTGGAAACGTCTAAAAACGATCACTTTCGACAAATACAAGCGTTTTTAGACTTTTTCGTACTTCTCGGACTAAAACTGCATTTTTCACAACAAAAAATATTTTTTATCTCTGAAAATAAATTTATTAACGTCAGAGAGCTCGAAATGTCTAAAAACGTTCACTTTCAACGAATACGAGCGTTTATAGACATTTTCGTTCTTCTCGGAATAAAACTGTATTTTTAATGACAAAAAATATTTTTTATCTCTGAAAATAAATTTATTAACGTCAGAAAGCTGGAAACGGCTAAAAACGACCACTTTCGTCGAATACAAGCGTTTTTAGACATTTTCGTACTTCTCGGAATAAAACTGCATTTTTCACGACAAAAAATATTTTTTATCTCTGAAAATCAATTTATTATCGTCAGAGAGCTGGAAATTTCTAAAAACGTTCACTTTCAACGAATACGAGCGTTTTTAGTCATTTTTGTACTTGTCGGAATAAAACTGTATTTTTCACGTCAAAAAATATTTTTTATCTCTGAAAATAAATTTATTAACGTCAGAGAGCTGGAAATGTCTAGAAACGTTCACTTCCATGAATACGTGCGGTTTTAGACATTTTCGTTCTTCTCGGAATAAAACTGTATTTTTAACGACAAAAAATATTTTTTATCTCTGAAAATAAATTTATTAACGTCAGAAAGCTGGAAACGGCTAAAAACGATCACTTTCTACGAATACAAGCGTTTTTAGACATTTTCGTACTTCTCGGAATAAAACTGCATTTTTCACGACAAAAAATATTTTTTATCTCTGAAAATCAATTTATTCAGGTCAGAAAGCTGGAAATGTCTAAAAACGATCACTTTCGACGAATACAAGCGTTTTTAGACATTTTCGCACTTCTCGGAATAAAACTGCATTTTTCACGACAAAAAATATTTTACATCTCTGAAAATAAACTTATTAACGTCAGAGAGCTGGAAATGTCTAAAAACGTTCACTTTCAACGAATACGAGCGTTTTTAGGCATTTTCGTACTTCTCCGAATAAAACTGTATTTTTCACGACAAAAAATATTTTATATGTCTGGAAATAAATTTATTCTGGTCAGAAAGCTGGAAACATCTAAAAACGATCACTTTCGACAAATACAAGCGTTTTTAGACATTTTCGTACTTCTCGGAATAAAACTGCATTTTTCACGACAAAAATTATTTTATATCTTTGAAAATAAATTTATTA
The DNA here is from genome assembly GCA_947310635.1 of Leptodirus hochenwartii. Taxonomy (NCBI): domain Eukaryota; kingdom Metazoa; phylum Arthropoda; class Insecta; order Coleoptera; family Leiodidae; genus Leptodirus; species Leptodirus hochenwartii. Next base: position 6,872,495 of record OX371186.1, read on the forward strand.
ACGTCAGAGAGCTGGAAATGTCTAAAAACGTTCACTTTCAACGAATACGAGCGTTTTTTGGCATTTTCGTACTTCTCGGAATAAAACTGTATTTTTCACGACTAAAAATATTTTTTATCTCTGAAAATCAATTTATTCAGGTCAGAAAGCTGGAAACGTCTATAAACGACCACTTTCGATGAATACAAGCGTTTTTAGACATTTTCGTACTTCTCGAACTAAAACTGCATTTTTCACGACAAAAAATATTTTTTATCTCTGAAAATAAATTTATTAACGTCAGAGAGCTGGAAATGTCTAAAAACGTTCACTTTCAACGAATACGAGCGTTTTTAGACATTTTCGTACTTTTCGGAATAAAACTGTATTTATCACGACAAACAATATTTTTTATCTTTGAAAATAAATTTATTAACGTCAGATAGCTGGACTCGTCTTAAAACCATCACTTTCGACGAATACAAGCGCTTTTAGACATTTTCGTACTCCTCGGAATAAAACTGTATTTTTCACGACAAAAAATATTTTATATCTTTGAAAATAAATTTATTAACGTCAGAGAGCTGGAAATGTCTAAAAACGTTCACTTTCAACAAATACGAGCGTTTTTAGGCATTTTCGTACTTCTCCGAATAAAACTGTATTTTTCACGACAAAAAATATTTTATATCTCTGGAAATAAATTTATTCTGGTCAGAAAGCTGGAAACATCTAAAAACGATCACTTTCGACAAATACAAGCGTTTTTAGACATTTTCGTACTTCTCGGACTAAAACTGCATTTTTCACAACAAAAAATATTTTTTATCTCTGAAAATAAATTTATTAACGTCAGAGAGCTGGAAATGTCTAAAAACGTTCACTTTCAACGAATACAAGCGTTTTTAGACTTTTTCGTACTTCTCGGACTAAAACTGCATTTTTCACAACAAAAAATATTTTTTATCTCTGAAAATAAATTTATTAACGTCAGAGAGCTCGAAATGTCTAAAAACGTTCACTTTCAACGAATACGAGCGTTTATAGACATTTTCGTTCTTCTCGGAATAAAACTGTATTTTTAATGACAAAAAATATTTTTTATCTCTGAAAATAAATTTATTAACGTCAGAAAGCTGGAAACGGCTAAAAACGACCACTTTCGTCGAATACAAGCGTTTTTAGACATTTTCGTACTTCTCGGAATAAAACTGCATTTTTCACGACAAAAAATATTTTTTATCTCTGAAAATCAATTTATTATCGTCAGAGAGCTGGAAATTTCTAAAAACGTTCACTTTCAACGAATACGAGCGTTTTTAGTCATTTTTGTACTTGTCGGAATAAAACTGTATTTTTCACGTCAAAAAATATTTTTTATCTCTGAAAATAAATTTATTAACGTCAGAGAGCTGGAAATGTCTAGAAACGTTCACTTCCATGAATACGTGCGGTTTTAGACATTTTCGTTCTTCTCGGAATAAAACTGTATTTTTAACGACAAAAAATATTTTTTATCTCTGAAAATAAATTTATTAACGTCAGAAAGCTGGAAACGGCTAAAAACGATCACTTTCTACGAATACAAGCGTTTTTAGACATTTTCGTACTTCTCGGAATAAAACTGCATTTTTCACGACAAAAAATATTTTTTATCTCTGAAAATCAATTTATTCAGGTCAGAAAGCTGGAAATGTCTAAAAACGATCACTTTCGACGATTACAAGCGTTTTTAGACATTTTCGCACTTCTCGGAATAAAACTGCATTTTTCACGACAAAAAATATTTTACATCTCTGAAAATAAACTTATTAACGTCAGAGAGCTGGAAATGTCTAAAAACGTTCACTTTCAACGAATACGAGCGTTTTTAGGCATTTTCGTACTTCTCCGAATAAAACTGTATTTTTCACGACAAAAAATATTTTATATGTCTGGAAATAAATTTATTCTGGTCAGAAAGCTGGAAACATCTTAAAACGATCACTTTCGACAAATACAAGCGTTTTTAGACATTTTCGTACTTCTCGGAATAAAACTGCATTTTTCACGACAAAAAATATTTTATATCTTTGAAAATAAATTTATTAACGTCAGAGAGCTGGAAATGTCTAAAAACGTTCACTTTCAACGAATACGAGCGTTTTTAGGCATTTTCGTACTTCTCCGAATAAAACTGTATTTTTCACGACAAAAAATATTTTATATGTCTGGAAATAAATTTATTCTGGTCAGAAAGCTGGAAACATCTAAAAACGATCACTTTCGACAAATACAAGCGTTTTTAGACATTTTCGTACTTCTCGGAATAAAACTGCATTTTTCACGACAAAAAATATTTTATATCTTTGAAAATAAATTTATTAACGTCAGAGAGCTGGAAATGTCTAAAAACGTTCACTTTCAACGAATACGAGCGTTTTTTGGCATTTTCGTACTTCTCGGAATAAAACTGTATTTTTCACGACTAAAAATATTTTTTATCTCTGAAAATCAATTTATTCAGGTCAGAAAGCTGGAAACGTCTATAAACGACCACTTTCGATGAATACAAGCGTTTTTAGACATTTTCGTACTTCTCGGACTAAAACTGCATTTTTCACGACAAAAAATATTTTTTATCTCTGAAAATAAATTTATTAAAGTCAGAGAGCTGGAAATGTCTAAAAACGTTCACTTTCAACGAATACGAGCGTTTTTAGACATTTTCGTACTTTTCGGAATAAAACTGTATTTATCACGACAAACAATATTTTTTATCTCTGAAAATAAATTTATTAACGTCAGATAGCTGGACTCGTCTTAAAACCATCACTTTCGACGAATACAAGCGCTTTTAGACATTTTCGTACTCCTCGGAATAAAACTGTATTTTTCACGACAAAAAATATTTTATATCTTTGAAAATAAATTTATTAACGTCAGAGAGCTGGAAATGTCTAAAAACGTTCACTTTCAACGAATACGAGCGTTTTTAGGCATTTTCGTACTTCTCCGAATAAAACTGTATTTTTCACGACAAAAAATATTTTATATCTCTGGAAATAAATTTATTCTGGTCAGAAAGCTGGAAACATCTAAAAACGATCACTTTCGACAAATACAAGCGTTTTTAGACATTTTCGTACTTCTCGGACTAAAACTGCATTTTTCACAACAAAAAATATTTTTTATCTCTGAAAATAAATTTATTAACGTCAGAGAGCTGGAAATGTCTAAAAACGTTCACTTTCAACGAATACGAGCGTTTTTAGACATTTTCGTTCTGCTCGGAATAAAATTGTATTTTTAACGACAAACAATATTTTATATCTTTGAAAATAAATTTATTAACGTCAGAGAGCTGGAAATGTCTAAAAACGTTCACTTTCAACGAATACGAGCGTTTTTAGGCATTTTCGTACTTCTCCGAATAAAACTGTATTTTTCAGGACAAAACATATTTTTTATCTCTGAAAATAAATTTATTAACGTCAGAGAGCTGGAAATGTCTAAAAACGTTCACTTTCAACGAATACGAGCGTTTTTAGACATTTTCGTACTTTTCGGAATAAAACTGTATTTTTCACGACAAACAATATTTTTTATCTCTGAAAATAAATTTATTAACGTCAGAAAGCTGGAAACGTCTTAAAACGATCACTTTCGACGAATACAAGCGCTTTTAGACATTTTAGTACTTCTCGGAATAAAACTGTATTTTTCACGACAAAAAATATTTTATATCTTTGAAAATCAATTTATTAACGGCAGAGAGCTGGAAATGTCTAAAAACGTTCACTTTCAACGAATACGAGCGTTTTTAGGCATTTTCGTACTTCTCCGAATAAAACTGTATTTTTCACGACAAAAAATATTTTATATTTCTGGAAATAAATTTATTCTGGTCAGAAAGCTGGAAACGTCTAAAAACGATCACTTTCGACAAATACAAGCGTTTTTAGACATTTTCGTACTTCTCGGACTAAAACTGCATTTTTCACAACAAAAAATATTTTTTATCTCTGAAAATAAATTTATTAACGTCAGAGAGCTGGAAATGTCTAAAAACGTTCACTTTCAACGAATACGAGCGTTTTTAGACATTTTCGTTCTTCTCGGAATAAAACTGTATTTTTAATGACAAAAAATATTTTTTATCTCTGAAAATAAATTTATTAACGTCAGAAAGCTGGAAACGGCTAAAAACGACCACTTTCGTCGAATACAAGCGTTTTTAGACATTTTCGTACTTCTCGGAATAAAACTGCATTTTTCACGACAAAAAATATTTTTTATCTCTGAAAATCAATTTATTATCGTCAGAGAGCTGGAAATTTCTAAAAACGTTCACTTTCAACGAATACGAGCGTTTTTAGTCATTTTTGTAATTGTCGGAATAAAACTGTATTTTTCACGTCAAAAAATATTTTTTATCTCTGAAAATCAATTTATTCAGGTCAGAAAGCTGGAAATGTCTAAAAACGATCACTTTCGACGAATACAAGCGTTTTTAGACATTTTCGTACTTCTCGGAATAAAACTGCATTTTTCACGACAAAAAATATTTTATATCTCTGAAAATAAACTTATTAACGTCAGAGAGCTGGAAATGTCTAAAAACGTTCACTTTCAACGAATACGAGCGTTTTTAGACATTTTCGTACTTTTCGGAATAAAACTGTATTTTTCACGACAAAAAATATTTTTTATCTCTGAAAATAAATTTATTAACGTCAGAGAGCTGGACACGTCTAAAAACGATCACTTTCGACGAATACAAGCGTTCTTAGACATTTTCGTACTTCTCGGAATAAAACTGTATTTTTCACGACAAAAAATATTTTATATCTTTGAAAATAAATTTATTAACGTCAGAGAGCTGGAAATGTCTAAAAACGTTCACTTTCAACGAATACGAGCGTTTTTAGGCATTTTCGTACTTCTCCGAATAAAACTGTATTTTTCACGACAAAAAATATTTTTTATCTCTGAAAATAAATTTATTAACGTCAGAGAGCTGGAAATGTCTAAAAACGTTCACTTTCATGAATACAAGCGTTTTTAGACATTTTCGTACTTTTCAGAATAAAACTGTATTTTTCACGATAAACAATATTTTTTATCTCTGAAAATAAATTTATTAACGTCAGAGAGCTGGAAATGTCTAAAAACGTTCACTTTCAACGAATACGAGCGTTTTTAGACATTTTCGTTCTGCTCGGAATAAAATTGTATTTTTAACGACAAACAATATTTTTTATCTCTGAAAATAAATTTATTAACGTCAGAAAGCTGGAAACGTCTTAAAACGATCACTTTCGACGAATACAAGCGCTTTTAGACATTTTCGTACTTCTCGGAATGAAACTGTATTTTCACGACAAAAAATATTTTATATCTTTGAAAATAAATTTATTAACGGCAGAGAGCTGGAAATGTCTAAAAACGTTCACTTTCAACGAATACGAGCGTTTTTAGGCATTTTCGTACTTCTCCGAATAAAACTGTATTTTTCACGACAAAAAATATTTTATATCTCTGGAAATAAATTTATTCTTGTCAGAAAGCTGGAAACGTCTAAAAACGATCACTTTCGACAAATACAAGCGTTTTTAGACTTTTTCGTACTTCTCGGACTAAAACTGCATTTTTCACAACAAAAAATATTTTTTATCTCTGAAAATAAATTTATTAACGTCAGAGAGCTCGAAATGTCTAAAAACGTTCACTTTCAACGAATACGAGCGTTTTTAGACATTTTCGTTCTTCTCGGAATAAAACTGTATTTTTAATGACAAAAAATATTTTTTCTCTCTGAAAATAAATTTATTAACGTCAGAAAGCTGGAAACGGCTAAAAACGACCACTTTCGTCGAATACAAGCGTTTTTAGACATTTTCGTACTTCTCGGAATAAAACTGCATTTTTCACGACAAAAAATATTTTTTATCTCTGAAAATCAATTTATTATCGTCAGAGAGCTGGAAATTTCTAAAAACGTTCACTTTCAACGAATACGAGCGTTTTTAGTCATTTTTGTACTTGTCGGAATAAAACTGTATTTTTCACGTCAAAAAATATTTTTTATCTCTGAAAATCAATTTATTCAGGTCAGAAAGCTGGAAATGTCTAAAAACGATCACTTTCGACGAATACAAGCGTTTTTAGACATTTTCGTACTTCTCGGAATAAAACTGCATTTTTCACGACAAAAAATATTTTATATCTCTGAAAATAAACTTATTAACGTCAGAGAGCTGTAAATGTCTAAAAACGTTCACTTTCAACGAATACGAGCGTTTTTAGACATTTTCGTACTTTTCGGAATAAAACTGTATTTTTCACGACAAAAAATATTTTTTATCTCTGAAAATAAATTTATTAACGTCAGAGAGCTGGAAACGTCTAAAAACGATCACTTTCGACGAATACAAGCGTTCTTAGACATTTTCGTACTTCTCGGAATAAAACTGTATTTTTCACGACAAAAAATATTTTATATCTTTGAAAATAAATTTATTAACGTCAGAGAGCTGGAAATGTCTAAAAACGTTCACTTTCAACGAATACGAGCGTTTTTAGGCATTTTCGTACTTCTCCGAATAAAACTGTATTTTTCACGACAAAAAATATTTTATATCTCTGGAAATAAATTTATTAACGTCAGAGAGCTGGAAATGTCTAAAAACGTTCACTTTCAACAAATACGAGCGTTTTTAGGCATTTTCGTACTTCTCCGAATAAAACTGTATTTTTCACGACAAAACATATTTTATATCTCTGGAAATAAATTTATTCTGGTCAGAAAGCTGGAAACGTCTAAAAACGATAACTTTCGACAAATACAAGCGTTTTTAGACATTTTCGTACTTCTCGGACTAAAACTGCATTTTTCACAACAAAAAACAATTTTTTATCTCTGAAAATAAATTTATTAACGTCAGAGAGCTGGAAATGTCTAAAAACGTTCACTTTCAACGAATACGAGCGTTTTTAGACATTTTCGTTCTTCTCGGAATAAAACTGTATTTTTAACGACAAACAATATTTTTTATCTCTGAAAATAAATTTATTAACGTCAGAAAGCTGGAAATGGCTAAAAACGATCAATTTCGACGAATACAAGCGTTTTTAGACATTTTCGTACTTCTCGGAATAAAACTGCATATTTCACGACAAAAAATATTTTTTATCTCTGAAAATCAATTTATTATCGTCAGAGAGCTGGAAATGTCTAAAAACGTTCACTTTCAACGAATACGAGCGTTTTTAGACATTTTCGTACTTGTCGGAATAAAACTGTATTTGTCACGACAAAAAATATTTTTTATCTCTGAAAATCAATTTATTCAGGTCAGAAAGCTGGAAACGGCTAAAAACGATCACTTTCGACGAATACAAGCGTTTTTAGACATTTTCGTACTTCTCGGACTAAAACTGCATTTTTCACGACAAAAAATATTTTTTATCTCTGAAAATAAATTTATTAACGTCAGAGAGCTGGAAATGTCTAAAAACGTTCACTTTAGGCATTTTCGTACTTCTCCGAATAAAACTGTATTTTTCACGACAAAAAATATTTTATATCTCTGGAAATAAATTTATTCTTGTCAGAAAGCTGGAAACGTCTAAAAACGATCACTTTCGACAAATACAAGCGTTTTTAGACTTTTTCGTACTTCTCGGACTAAAACTGCATTTTTCACAACAAAAAATATTTTTTATCTCTGAAAATAAATTTATTAACGTCAGAGAGCTGGAAATGTCTAAAAACGTTCACTTTCAACGAATACGAGCGTTTTTAGACATTTTCGTTCTTCTCGGAATAAAACTGTATTTTTAATGACAAAAAATATTTTTTATCTCTGAAAATAAATTTATTAACGTCAGAAAGCTGGAAACGGCTAAAAACGATCACTTTTGTCGAATACAAGCGTTTTTAGACATTTTCGTACTTCTCGGAATAAAACTGCATTTTTCACGACAAAAAATATTTTTTATCTCTGAAAATCAATTTATTATCGTCAGAGAGCTGGAAATTTCTAAAAACGTTCACTTTCAACGAATACGAGCGTTTTTAGTCATTTTTGTACTTGTCGGAATAAAACTGTATTTTTCACGTCAAAAAATATTTTTATCTCTGGAAATAAATTTATTAACGTCAGAGAGCTGGAAACGTCTAAAAACGATCACTTTCGACGAATACAAGCGTTCTTAGACATTTTCGTACTTCTCGGAATAAAACTGTATTTTTCACGACAAAAAATATTTTATATCTTTGAAAATAAATTTATTAACGTCAGAGAGCTGGAAATGTCTAAAAACGTTCACTTTCAACGAATACGAGCGTTTTTAGGCATTTTCGTACTTCTCCGAATAAAACTGTATTTTTCACGACAAAAAATATTTTATATCTCTGGAAATAAATTTATTAACGTCAGAGAGCTGGAAATGTCTAAAAACGTTCACTTTCAACGAATACGAGCGTTTTTAGACATTTTCGTTCTTCTCGGAATAAAACTGTATTTTTAACGACAAAAAATATTTTATATCTTTGAAAATAAATTTATTAACGTCAGAGAGTTGAAATGTCTAAAAATGTTCACTTTCAACGAATACGAGCGTTTTTAGGCATTTTCGTACTTCTCCGAATAAAACTGTATTTTTCACGACAAAAAATATTTTATATCTCTGGAAATAAATTTATTAACGTCAGAGAGCTGGAAATGTCTAAAAACGTTCACTTTCAACGAATACGAGCGTTTTTAGACATTTTCGTTCTTCTCGGAATAAAACTGTATTTTTAACGACAAAAAATATTTTTTATCTCTGAAAATCAATTTATTCAGGTCAGAAAGCTGGAAACGGCTAAAAACGATCACTTTCGACGAATACAAGCGTTTTTAGACATTTTCGTACTTCTCGGACTAAAACTGCATTTTTCACGACAAAAAATATTTTATATCTCTGGAAATAAATTTATTAACGTCAGAGAGCTGGAAATGTCTAAAAACGTTCACTTTCAACGAATACGAGCGTTTTTAGGCATTTACGTACTTCTCCGAATAAAACTGTATTTTTCACGACAAAAAATATTTTTTATCTCTGAAAATCAATTTATTCAGGTCAGAAAGCTGGAAACGGCTAAAAACGATCACTTTCGACGAATACAAGCGTTTTTAGACATTTTCGTACTTCTCGGACTAAAACTGCATTTTTCACGACAAAAAATATTTTTTATCTCTGAAAATAAATTTATTAACGTCAGAGAGCTGGAAATGTCTAAAAACGTTCACTTTCATGAATACAAGCGTTTTTAGACATTTTCGTACTTCTCGGAATAAAACTGTATTTTTCACGACAAAAAAGATTTTTTATCTCTGAAAATCAATTTATTCAGGTCAGAAAGCTGGAAACGGCTAAAAACGATCACTTTCGACGAATACAAGCGTTTTTAGACATTTTCGTACTTCGCGGACTAAAACTGCATTTTTCACGACAAAAAATATTTTATATCTTTGAAAATAAATTTATTAACGGCAGAGAGCTGGAAATGTCTAAAAACGTTCACTTTCAACGAATACGAGCGTTTTTAGGCATTTTCGTACTTCTCCGAATAAAACTGTATTTTTCACGACAAAAAATATTTTATATCTCTGGAAATAAATTTATTCTGGTCAGAAAGCTGGAAACGTCTAAAAACGATCACTTTCGACAAATACAAGCGTTTTTAGACATTTTCGTACTTCTCGGAATAAAACTGCATTTTTCACAACAAAAAATATTTTTTATCTCTGAAAATAAATTTATTAACGTCAGAGAGCTGGAAATGTCTAAAAACGTTCACTTTCAACGAATACGAGCGTTTTTAGACATTTTCGTTCTTCTCGTAATAAAGCTGTATTTTTAATGACAAAAAATATTTTTTATATCTGAAAATAAATTTATTAACGTCAGAAAGCTGGAAACGGCTAAAAACGATCACTTTCGACGAATACAAGCGTTTTTAGACATTTTCGTACTTCTCGGAATAAAACTGCATTTTTCACGACAAAAAATATTTTTTATCTCTGAAAATCAATTTATTATCGTCAGAGAGCTGGAAATTTCTAAAAACGTTCACTTTCAACGAATACGAGCGTTTTTAGTTATTTTTGTACTTGTCAGAATAAAACTGTATTTTTCACGTCAAAAAATATTTTTTATCTCTGAAAATCAATTTATTCAGGTCAGAAAGCTGGAAATATCTAAAAACGATCACTTTCAACGAATACGAGCGTTTTTAGGCATTTTCGTACTTCTCCGAATAAAACTGTATTTTTCACGACAAAAAATATTTTATATGTCTGGAAATAAATTTATTAACGTCAGAGAGCTGGAAATGTCTAAAAACGTTCACTTTCAACAAATACGAGCGTTTTTAGGCATTTTCGTACTTCTCCGAATAAAACTGTATTTTTCACGACAAAACATATTTTATATCTCTGGAAATAAATTTATTCTGGTCAGAAAGCTGGAAACGTCTAAAAACGATAACTTTCGACAAATACAAGCGTTTTTAGACATTTTCGTACTTCTCGGACTAAAACTGCATTTTTCACAACAAAAAACAATTTTTTATCTCTGAAAATAAATTTATTAACGTCAGAGAGCTGGAAATGTCTAAAAACGTTCACTTTCAACGAATACGAGCGTTTTTAGACATTTTCGTTCTTCTCGGAATAAAACTGTATTTTTAACGACAAACAATATTTTTTATCTCTGAAAATAAATTTATTAACGTCAGAAAGCTGGAAATGGCTAAAAACGATCAATTTCGACGAATACAAGCGTTTTTAGACATTTTCGTACTTCTCGGAATAAAACTGCATATTTCACGACAAAAAATATTTTTTATCTCTGAAAATCAATTTATTATCGTCAGAGAGCTGGAAATGTCTAAAAACGTTCACTTTCAACGAATACGAGCGTTTTTAGACATTTTCGTACTTGTCGGAATAAAACTGTATTTGTCACGACAAAAAATATTTTTTATCTCTGAAAATCAATTTATTCAGGTCAGAAAGCTGGAAACGGCTAAAAACGATCACTTTCGACGAATACAAGCGTTTTTAGACATTTTCGTACTTCTCGGACTAAAACTGCATTTTTCACGACAAAAAATATTTTTTATCTCTGAAAATAAATTTATTAACGTCAGAGAGCTGGAAATGTCTAAAAACGTTCACTTTAGGCATTTTCGTACTTCTCCGAATAAAACTGTATTTTTCACGACAAAAAATATTTTATATCTCTGGAAATAAATTTATTCTTGTCAGAAAGCTGGAAACGTCTAAAAACGATCACTTTCGACAAATACAAGCGTTTTTAGACTTTTTCGTACTTCTCGGACTAAAACTGCATTTTTCACAACAAAAAATATTTTTTATCTCTGAAAATAAATTTATTAACGTCAGAGAGCTGGAAATGTCTAAAAACGTTCACTTTCAACGAATACGAGCGTTTTTAGACATTTTCGTTCTTCTCGGAATAAAACTGTATTTTTAATGACAAAAAATATTTTTTATCTCTGAAAATAAATTTATTAACGTCAGAAAGCTGGAAACGGCTAAAAACGATCACTTTTGTCGAATACAAGCGTTTTTAGACATTTTCGTACTTCTCGGAATAAAACTGCATTTTTCACGACAAAAAATATTTTTTATCTCTGAAAATCAATTTATTATCGTCAGAGAGCTGGAAATTTCTAAAAACGTTCACTTTCAACGAATACGAGCGTTTTTAGTCATTTTTGTACTTGTCGGAATAAAACTGTATTTTTCACGTCAAAAAATATTTTTATCTCTGGAAATAAATTTATTAACGTCAGAGAGCTGGAAACGTCTAAAAACGATCACTTTCGACGAATACAAGCGTTCTTAGACATTTTCGTACTTCTCGGAATAAAACTGTATTTTTCACGACAAAAAATATTTTATATCTTTGAAAATAAATTTATTAACGTCAGAGAGCTGGAAATGTCTAAAAACGTTCACTTTCAACGAATACGAGCGTTTTTAGGCATTTTCGTACTTCTCCGAATAAAACTGTATTTTTCACGACAAAAAATATTTTATATCTCTGGAAATAAATTTATTAACGTCAGAGAGCTGGAAATGTCTAAAAACGTTCACTTTCAACGAATACGAGCGTTTTTAGACATTTTCGTTCTTCTCGGAATAAAACTGTATTTTTAACGACAAAAAATATTTTATATCTTTGAAAATAAATTTATTAACGTCAGAGAGTTGAAATGTCTAAAAACGTTCACTTTCAACGAATACGAGCGTTTTTAGGCATTTTCGTACTTCTCCGAATAAAACTGTATTTTTCACGACAAAAAATATTTTATATCTCTGGAAATAAATTTATTAACGTCAGAGAGCTGGAAATGTCTAAAAACGTTCACTTTCAACGAATACGAGCGTTTTTAGGCATTTACGTACTTCTCCGAATAAAACTGTATTTTTCACGACAAAAAATATTTTATATCTCTGGAAATAAATTTATTAACGTCAGAGAGCTGGAAATGACTAAAAACGTTCACTTTCAACGAATACGAGCGTTTTTAGACATTTTCGTTCTTCTCGGAATAAAACTGTATTTTTAACGACAAAAAATATTTTTTATCTCTGAAAATCAATTTATTCAGGTCAGAAAGCTGGAAACGGCTAAAAACGATCACTTTCGACGAATACAAGCGTTTTTAGACATTTTCGTACTTCTCGGACTAAAACTGCATTTTTCACGACAAAAAATATTTTATATCTCTGGAAATAAATTTATTAACGTCAGAGAGCTGGAAATGTCTAAAAACGTTCACTTTCAACGAATACGAGCGTTTTTAGGCATTTACGTACTTCTCCGAATAAAACTGTATTTTTCACGACAAAAAATATTTTTTATCTCTGAAAATCAATTTATTCAGGTCAGAAAGCTGGAAACGGCTAAAAACGATCACTTTCGACGAATACAAGCGTTTTTAGACATTTTCGTACTTCTCGGACTAAAACTGCATTTTTCACGACAAAAAATATTTTTTATCTCTGAAAATAAATTTATTAACGTCAGAGAGCTGGAAATGTCTAAAAACGTTCACTTTCATGAATACAAGCGTTTTTAGACATTTTCGTACTTCTCGGAATAAAACTGTATTTTTCACGACAAAAAAGATTTTTTATCTCTGAAAATCAATTTATTCAGGTCAGAAAGCTGGAAACGGCTAAAAACGATCACTTTCGACGAATACAAGCGTTTTTAGACATTTTCGTACTTCTCGGACTAAAACTGCATTTTTCACGACAAAAAATATTTTATATCTTTGAAAATAAATTTATTAACGGCAGAGAGCTGGAAATGTCTAAAAACGTTCACTTTCAACGAATACGAGCGTTTTTAGGCATTTTCGTACTTCTCCGAATAAAACTGTATTTTTCACGACAAAAAATATTTTATATCTCTGGAAATAAATTTATTCTGGTCAGAAAGCTGGAAACGTCTAAAAACGATCACTTTCGACAAATACAAGCGTTTTTAGACATTTTCGTACTTCTCGGAATAAAACTGCATTTTTCACAACAAAAAATATTTTTTATCTCTGAAAATAAATTTATTAACGTCAGAGAGCTGGAAATGTCTAAAAACGTTCACTTTCAACGAATACGAGCGTTTTTAGACATTTTCGTTCTTCTCGGAATAAAGCTGTATTTTTAATGACAAAAAATATTTTTTATATCTGAAAATAAATTTATTAACGTCAGAAAGCTGGAAACGGCTAAAAACGATCACTTTCGACGAATACAAGCGTTTTTAGACATTTTCGTACTTCTCGGAATAAAACTGCATTTTTCACGACAAAAAATATTTTTTATCTCTGAAAATCAATTTATTATCGTCAGAGAGCTGGAAATTTCTAAAAACGTTCACTTTCAACGAATACGAGCGTTTTTAGTTATTTTTGTACTTGTCAGAATAAAACTGTATTTTTCACGTCAAAAAATATTTTTTATCTCTGAAAATCAATTTATTCAGGTCAGAAAGCTGGAAATATCTAAAAACGATCACTTTCAACGAATACGAGCGTTTTTAGGCATTTTCGTACTTCTCCGAATAAAACTGTATTTTTCACGACAAAAAATATTTTATATGTCTGGAAATAAATTTATTCTGGTCAGAAAGCTGGAAACGTCTAAAAACGATCACTTTCGACAAATACAAGCGTTTTTAGACATTTTCGTACTTCTCGGAATAAAACTGCATTTTTCACCACAAAAAATATTTTATATCTCTGAAAATAAATTTATTAACGTCAGAGAGCTGGAAATGTCTAAAAACGTTCACTTTCAACGAATACGAGCGTTTTTAGGCATTTTCGTACTTCTCCGAATAAAACTGTATTTTTCACGACAAAAAATATTTTATATGTCTGGAAATAAATTTATTCTGGTCAGAAAGCTGGAAACGTCTAAAAACGATCACTTTCGACAAATACAAGCGTTTTTAGACATTTTCGTACTTCTCGGAATAAAACTGCATTTTTGACCACAAAAAATATTTTATATCTCTGAAAATAAATTTATTAACGTCAGAGAGCTGGAAATGTCTAAAAACGTTCACTTTCAACGAATACGAGCGTTATTAGACATTTTCGTACTTTTCGGAATAAAACTGTATTTTTAACGACAAAAAATATTTTTTATCTCTGAAAATAAATTTATTAACGTCAGAAAGCTGGAAATGTCTAAAAACGTTCACTTTCAACGAATACGAGCGTTTTTAGACATTTTCGTTCTGCTCGGAATAAAACTGTATTTTTAACGACAAACAATATTTTTTATCTCTGAAAATAAATTTATTAACGTCAGAAAGCTGGAAACGTCTTAAAACGATCACTTTCGACAAATACAAGCGCTTTTAGACATTTTCGTACTTCTCGGAATAAAACTGTAATTTTCACGACAAAAAACATTTTATATCTTTGAAAATAAATTTATTAACGGCAGAGAGCTGGAAATGTCTAAAAACGTTCACTTTCAACGAATACGAGCGTTTTTAGACATTTTCGTTCTTCTCGGAATAAAACTGTATTTTTAATGACAAAAAATATTTTTTATCTCTGAAAATAAATTTATTAACGTCAGAAAGCTGGAAACGGTTAAAAACGATCACTTTCGACGAATACAAGCGTTTTTAGACATTTTCGTACTTCTCGGAATAAAACTGCATTTTTCACGACAAAAAATATTTTTTATCTCTGAAAATCAATTTATTATCGTCAGAGAGCTGGAAATTTCAAAAAACGTTCACTTTCAACGAATACGAGCGTTTTTAGTCATTTTTGTACTTGTCGGAATAAAACTGTATTTTTCACGGCAAAAAATATTTTTTATCTCTGAAAATCAATTTATTCAGGTCAGAAAGCTGGAAATGTCTAAAAACGATCACTTTCGACGAATACAAGCGTTTTTAGACATTTTCGTACTTCTCGGAATAAAACTGCATTTTTCACGACAAAAAATATTTTATATCTCTGAAAATAAACTTATTAACGTCAGAGAGCTGGAAATGTCTAAAAACGTTCACTTTCAACGAATACGAGCGTTTTTAGGCATTTTCGTACTTCTCCGAATAAAACTGTATTTTACACGACAAAAAATATTTTATATGTCTGGAAATAAATTTATTCTGGTCAGAAAGCTGGAAACGTCTAAAAACGTTCACTTTCAACGAATACGAGCGTTTTTAGTCATTTTTGTACTTGTCGGAATAAAACTTCATTTTTCACGACAAAAAATATTTTTTATCTCTGAAAATCAATTTATTATCGTCAGAGAGCTGGAAATGTCTAAAAACGTTCACTTTCAACGAATACGAGCGTTTTTAGACATTTTCGTACTTCTCGGACTAAAACTGCATTTTTCACGACAAAAAATATTTTATATCTCTGGAAATAAATTTATTCTTGTCAGAAAGCTGGAAACGTCTAAAAACGATCACTTTCGACAAATACAAGCGTTTTTAGACATTTTCGTACTTCTCGGACTAAAACTGCATTTTTCACAACAAAAAATATTTTTTATCTCTGAAAATAAATTTATTAACGTCATAGAGCTGGAAATGTCTAAAAACGTTCACTTTCAACGAATACGAGCGTTTTTAGACATTTTCGTTCTTCTCGGAATAAAACTATATTTTTAACGACAAACAATATTTTTTATCTCTGAAAATAAATTTATTAACGTCAGAAAGCTGGAAATGGCTAAAAACGATCACTTTCGACGAATACAAGCGTTTTTAGACATTTTCGTACTTCTCGGAATAAAACTGCATTTTTCACGACAAAAAATATTTTTTATCTCTGAAAATCAATTTATTATCGTCAGAGAGCTGGAAATGTCTAAAAACGTTCACTTTCAACGAATACGAGCGTTTTTAGACATTTTCGTACTTGTCGGAATAAAACTGTATTTTTCACGACAAAAAATATTTTTTATCTCTGAAAATCAATTTATTCAGGTCAGAAAGCTGGAAACGGCTAAAAACGATCACTTTCGACGAATACAAGCGTTTTTAGACATTTTCGTACTTCTCGGACTAAAACTGCATTTTTCACGACAAAAAATATTTTTTATCTCTGAAAATAAATTTATTAACGTCAGAGAGCTGGAAATGTCTAAAAACGTTCACTTTCATGAATACAAGCGTTTTTAGACATTTTCGTACTTTTCGGAATAAAACTGTATTTTTCACGACAAAAAATATTTTATATCTCTGGAAATAAATTTATTCTTGTCAGAAAGCTGGAAACGTCTAAAAACGATCACTTTCGACAAATACAAGCGTTTTTAGACATTTTCGTACTTCTCGGACTAAAACTGCATTTTTCACAACAAAAAATATTTTTTATCTCTGAAAATAAATTTATTAACGTCATAGAGCTGGAAATGTCTAAAAACGTTCACTTTCAACGAATACGAGCGTTTTTAGACATTTTCGTTCTTCTCGGAATAAAACTATATTTTTAACGACAAACAATATTTTTTAACTCTGAAAATAAATTTATTAACGTCAGAAAGCTGGAAATGGCTAAAAACGATCACTTTCGACGAATACAAGCGTTTTTAGACATTTTCGTACTTCTCGGAATAAAACTGCATTTTTCACGACAAAAAATATTTTTTATCTCTGAAAATCAATTTATTATCGTCAGAGAGCTGGAAATGTCTAAAAACGTTCACTTTCAACGAATACGAGCGTTTTTAGACATTTTCGTACTTGTCGGAATAAAACTGTATTTTTCACGACAAAAAATATTTTTTATCTCTGAAAATCAATTTATTCAGGTCAGAAAGCTGGAAACGGCTAAAAACGATCACTTTCGACGAATACAAGCGTTTTTAGACATTTTCGTACTTCTCGGACAAAAACTGCATTTTTCACGACAAAAAATATTTTTTATCTCTGAAAATAAATTTATTAACGTCAGAGAGCTGGAAATGTCTAAAAACGTTCACTTTCATGAATACAAGCGTTTTTAGACATTTTCTTACTTTTCGGAATAAAACTGTATTTTTCACGACAAACAATATTTTTTATCTCGGAAAATAAATTTATTAACGTCAGAAAGCTGGAAACGTCTTAAAACGGTCACTTTCGACGAATACAAGCGCTTTTAGACATTTTCGTACTTCTCGGAATAAAACTGTATTTTTCACGACAAAAAATATTTTTTATCTCTGAAAAACAATTTATTCAGGTCAGAAAGCTGGAATTGTCTAAAAACGATCACTTTCGACGAATACAAGCGTTTTTAGACATTTTCGTACTTCTCGGAATAAAACTGCATTTTTCACGACAAAAAATATTTTATATCTTTGAAAATAAACTTATTAACGTCAGAGAGCTGGAAATTTCTAAAAACGTTCACTTTCAACGAATACGAGCGTTTTTAGGCATTTTCGTACTTCTCCGAATAAAACTGTATTTTACACGACAAAAAATATTTTATATGTCTGGAAATAAATTTATTCTGGTCAGAAAGCTGGAAACGTCTAAAAACGATCACTTTCGACAAATACAAGCGTTTTTAGACATTTTCGTACTTCTCGGAATAAAACTGCATTTTTCACCACAAAAAATATTTTATATCTCTGAAAATAAATTTATTAACGTCAGAGAGCTGGAAATTTCTAAAAACGTTCACTTTCAACGAATACGAGCGTTTTTAGACATTTTCGTTCTTCTCAGAATAAAACTGTATTTTTAACGACAAAAAATATTTTTTATCTCTGAAAATAAATTTATTAACGTCAGAAAGCTGGAAACGGCTAAAAACGTTCACTTTCAACGAATACGAGCGTTTTTAGTCATTTTTGTACTTGTCGGAATAAAACTGTATTTTTCACGACAAAAAATATTTTTTATCTCTGAAAATCAATTTATTCAGGTCAGAAAGCTGGAAATGTCTAAAAACGATCACTTTCGACGAATACAAGCGTTTTTAGACATTTTCGTACTTCTCGGAATAAAACTGCATTTTTCACGACAAAAAATATTTTATATCTCTGAAAATAAACTTATTAACGTCAGAGAGCTGGAAATGTCTAAAAACGTTCACTTTCAACGAATACGAGCGTTTTTAGGCATTTTCGTACTTCTCCGAATAAAACTGTATTTTACACGACAAAAAATATTTTATATGTCTGGAAATAAATTTATTCTGGTCAGAAAGCTGGAAACGTCTAAAAACGATCACTTTCGACAAATACAAGCGTTTTTAGACATTTTCGTACTTCTCGGAATAAAACTGTATTTTTCACGACAAAAAATATTTTATATCTTTGAAAATAAATTTATTAACGTCAGAGAGCTGGAATGTCTAAAAACGTTCACTTTCAACGAATACGAGCGTTTTTAGGCAGTTTCGTACTTCTCCGAATAAAACTGTATTTTTCACGACAAAAAATATTTTATATCTCTGGAAATAAATTTATTCTGGTCAGAAAGCTGGAAATGTCTAAAAACGATAACTTTCGACAAATACAAGCGTTTTTAGACATTTTCTTACTTCTCGGACTAAAACTGCATTTTTCACAACAAAAAATATTTTTTATCTCTGAAAATAAATTTATTAACGTCATAGAGCTGGAAATGTCTAAAAACGTTCACTTTCAACGAATACGAGCGTTTTTAGACATTTTCGTTCTTCTCGGAATAAAACTATATTTTTAACGACAAACAATATTTTTTATCTCTGAAAATAAATTTATTAACGTCAGAAAGCTGGAAATGGCTAAAAACGATCACTTTCGACGAATACAAGCGTTTTTAGACATTTTCGTACTTCTCGGAATAAAACTGCATTTTTCACGACAAAAAAATATTTTTTATCTCTGAAAATCAATTTATTATCGTCAGAGAGCTGGAAATGTCTAAAAACGTTCACTTTCAACGAATACGAGCGTTTTTAGACATTTTCGTACTTGTCGGAATAAAACTGTATTTTTCACGACAAAAAATATTTTTTATCTCTGAAAATCAATTTATTCAGGTCAGAAAGCTGGAAACGGCTAAAAACGATCACTTTCGACGAATACAAGCGTTTTTAGACATTTTCGTAATTCTCGGACTAAAACTGCATTTTTCACGACAAAAAATATTTTTTATCTCTGAAAATAAATTTATTAACGTCAGAGAGCTGGAAATGTCTAAAAACGTTCACTTTCATGAATACAAGCGTTTTTAGACATTTTCTTACTTTTCGGAATAAAACTGTATTTTTCACGACAAACAATATTTTTTATCTCTGAAAATAAATTTATTCAGGTCAGAAAGCTGGAAATGTCTAAAAACGATCACTTTCGACGAATACAAGCGTTTTTAGACATTTTCGTACTTCTCGGAATAAAACTGCATTTTTCATGACAAAAAATATTTTATATCTCTGAAAATAAACTTATTAACGTCAGAGAGCTGGAAATGTCTAAAAACGTTCACTTTCAACGAATACGAGCGTTTTTAGGCATTTTCGTACTTCTCCGAATAAAACTGTATTTTACACGACAAAAAATATTTTATATGTCTGGAAATAAATTTATTCCGGTCAGAAAGCTGGAAACGTCTAAAAACGATCACTTTCGACAAATACAAGCGTTTTTAGACATTTTCGTACTTCTCGGAATAAAACTGCATTTTTCACCACAAAAAATATTTTATATCTCTGAAAATAAATTTATTAACGTCAGAGAGCTGGAAATTTCTAAAAACGTTCACTTTGAACGAATACGAGCGTTTTTAGACATTTTCGTTCTTCTCAGAATAAAACTGTATTTTTAACGACAAAAAATATTTTTTATCTCTGAAAATAAATTTATTAACGTCAGAAAGCTGGAAACGGCTAAAAACGATCACTTTCGACGAATACAAGCGTTTTTAGACATTTTCGTACTTCTCGGACTAAAACTGCATTTTTCACAACAACAAATATTTTTTATCTCTGAAAATAAATTTATTAACGTCAGAGAGCTGGAAATGTCTAAAAACGTTCACTTTCAACGAATACGAGCGTTTTTAGACATTTTCGTTCTTCTCGGAATAAAACTGTATTTTTAACGACAAACAATATTTTTTATCTCTGAAAATAAATTTATTAACGTCAGAAAGCTGGAAATGTCTAAAAACGTTCACTTTCAACGAATACGAGCGTTTTTAGGCATTTTCGTACTTCTCCGAATAAAACTGTATTTTACACGACAAAAAATATTTTATATGTCTGGAAATAAGTTTATTCTGGTCAGAAAGCTGGAAACGTCTAAAAACGTTCACTTTCAACGAATACGAGCGTTTTTAGTCATTTTTGTACTTGTAGGAATAAAACTGCATTTTTCACGACAAAAAATATTTTTTATCTCTGAAAATCAATTTATTATCGTCAGAGAGCTGGAAATGTCTAAAAACGTTCACTTTCAACGAATACGAGCGTTTTTAGACATTTTCGTACTTGTCGGAATAAAACTGTATTTTTCACGACAAAAAATATTTTTTATCTCTGAAAATCAATTTATTCAGGTCAGAAAGCTGGAAACGGCTAAAAACGATCACTTTCGACGAATACAAGCGTTTTTAGACATTTTCGTAATTCTCGGACTAAAACTGCATTTTTCACGACAAAAAATATTTTTTATCTCTGAAAATAAATTTATTAACGTCAGAGAGCTGGAAATGTCTAAAAACGTTCACTTTCATGAATACAAGCGTTTTTAGACATTTTCTTACTTTTCGGAATAAAACTGTATTTTTCACGACAAACAATATTTTTTATCTCTGAAAATAAATTTATTCAGGTCAGAAAGCTGGAAATGTCTAAAAACGATCACTTTCGACGAATACAAGCGTTTTTAGACATTTTCGTACTTCTCGGAATAAAACTGCATTTTTCATGACAAAAAATATTTTATATCTCTGAAAATAAACTTATTAACGTCAGAGAGCTGGAAATGTCTAAAAACGTTCACTTTCAACGAATACGAGCGTTTTTAGGCATTTTCGTACTTCTCCGAATAAAACTGTATTTTACACGACAAAAAATATTTTATATGTCTGGAAATAAATTTATTCCGGTCAGAAAGCTGGAAACGTCTAAAAACGATCACTTTCGACAAATACAAGCGTTTTTAGACATTTTCGTACTTCTCGGAATAAAACTGCATTTTTCACCACAAAAAATATTTTATATCTCTGAAAATAAATTTATTAACGTCAGAGAGCTGGAAATTTCTAAAAACGTTCACTTTGAACGAATACGAGCGTTTTTAGACATTTTCGTTCTTCTCAGAATAAAACTGTATTTTTAACGACAAAAAATATTTTTTATCTCTGAAAATAAATTTATTAACGTCAGAAAGCTGGAAACGGCTAAAAACGATCACTTTCGACGAATACAAGCGTTTTTAGACATTTTCGTACTTCTCGGACTAAAACTGCATTTTTCACAACAACAAATATTTTTTATCTCTGAAAATAAATTTATTAACGTCAGAGAGCTGGAAATGTCTAAAAACGTTCACTTTCAACGAATACGAGCGTTTTTAGACATTTTCGTTCTTCTCGGAATAAAACTGTATTTTTAACGACAAACAATATTTTTTATCTCTGAAAATAAATTTATTAACGTCAGAAAGCTGGAAATGTCTAAAAACGTTCACTTTCAACGAATACGAGCGTTTTTAGGCATTTTCGTACTTCTCCGAATAAAACTGTATTTTACACGACAAAAAATATTTTATATGTCTGGAAATAAGTTTATTCTGGTCAGAAAGCTGGAAACGTCTAAAAACGTTCACTTTCAACGAATACGAGCGTTTTTAGTCATTTTTGTACTTGTAGGAATAAAACTGCATTTTTCACGACAAAAAATATTTTTTATCTCTGAAAATCAATTTATTATCGTCAGAGAGCTGGAAATGTCTAAAAACGTTCACTTTCAACGAATACGAGCGTTTTTAGACATTTTCGTACTTGTCGGAATAAAACTGTATTTTTCACGACAAAAAATATTTTATATGTCTGGAAATAAATTTATTCTGGTCAGAAAGCTGGAAACGTCTAAAAACGTTCACTTTCAACGAATACAAGCGTTTTTAGACATTTTCTTACTTCTCGGACTAAAACTGCATTTTTCACAACAAAAAATATTTTTTATCTCTGAAAATAAATTTATTAACGTCATAGAGCTGGAAATGTCTAAAAACGTTCACTTTCAACGAATACGAGCGTTTTTAGACATTTTCGTTCTTCTCGGAATAAAACTATATTTTTAACGACAAACAATATTTTTTATCTCTGAAAATCTATTTATTATCGTCAGAGAGCTGGAAATGTCTAAAAACGTTCACTTTCAACGAATACGAGCGTTTTTAGACATTTTCGTACTTGTCGGAATAAAACTGTATTTTTCACGACAAAAAATATTTTTTATGTCTGAAAATCAATTTATTCAGGTCAGAAAGCTGGAAACGGCTAAAAACGATCACTTTCGACGAATACAAGCGTTTTTAGACATTTTCGTACTTCTCGGACTAAAACTGCATTTTTCACGACAAAAAATATTTTTTATCTCTGAAAATAAATTTATTAACGTCAGAGAGCTGGAAATGTCTAAAAACGTTCACTTTCATGAATACAAGCGTTTTTAGACATTTTCTTACTTTTCGGAATAAAACTGTATTTTTCACGACAAACAATATTTTTTATCTCTGAAAATAAATTTATTAACGTCAGAAAGCTGGAAACGTCTTAAAATGATCACTTTCGACGAATACAAGCGCTTTTAGACATTTTCGTACTTCTCGGAATAAAACTGTATTTTTCACGACAAAAAATATTTTTTATCTCTGAAAAACAATTTATTCAGGTCAGAAAGCTGGAAATGTCTAAAAACGATCACTTTCGACGAATACAAGCGTTTTTAGACATTTTCGTACTTCTCGGAATAAAACTGCATTTTTCACGACAAAAAATATTTTATATCTCTGAAATAAACTTATTAACGTCAGAGAGCTGGAAATGTCTAAAAACGTTCACTTTCAACGAATACGAGCGTTTTTAGGCATTTTCGTACTTCTCCGAATAAAACTGTATTTTTCACGACAAAAAATATTTTATATCTTTGAAAATAAATTTATTAACGTCAGAGAGCTGGAATGTCTAAAAACGTTCACTTTCAACGAATACGAGCGTTTTTAGGCAGTTTCGTACTTCTCCGAATAAAACTGTATTTTTCACGACAAAAAATATTTTATATCTCTGGAAATAAATTTATTCTGGTCAGAAAGCTGGAAATGTCTAAAAACGATAACTTTCGACAAATACAAGCGTTTTTAGACATTTTCTTACTTCTCGGACTAAAACTGCATTTTTCACAACAAAAAATATTTTTTATCTCTGAAAATAAATTTATTAACGTCATAGAGCTGGAAATGTCTAAAAACGTTCACTTTCAACGAATACGAGCGTTTTTAGACATTTTCGTTCTTCTCGGAATAAAACTATATTTTTAACGACAAACAATATTTTTTATCTCTGAAAATAAATTTATTAACGTCAGAAAGCTGGAAATGGCTAAAAACGATCACTTTCGACGAATACAAGCGTTTTTAGACATTTTCGTACTTCTCGGAATAAAACTGCATTTTTCACGACAAAAAAATATTTTTTATCTATGAAAATCAATTTATTATCGTCAGAGAGCTGGAAATGTCTAAAAACGTTCACTTTCAACGAATACGAGCGTTTTTAGACATTTTCGTACTTGTCGGAATAAAACTGTATTTTTCACGACAAAAAATATTTTTTATCTCTGAAAATCAATTTATTCAGGTCAGAAAGCTGGAAACGGCTAAAAACGATCACTTTCGACGAATACAAGCGTTTTTAGACATTTTCGTACTTCTCGGACTAAAACTGCATTTTTCACGACAAAAAATATTTTTTATCTCTGAAAATAAATTTATTAACGTCAGAGAGCTGGAAATGTCTAAAAACGTTCACTTTCATGAATACAAGCGTTTTTAGACATTTTCTTACTTTTCGGAATAAAACTGTATTTTTCACGACAAACAATATTTTTTATCTCTGAAAATAAATTTATTCAGGTCAGAAAGCTGGAAATGTCTAAAAACGATCACTTTCGACGAATACAAGCGTTTTTAGACATTTTCGTACTTCTCGGAATAAAACTGCATTTTTCACGACAAAAAATATTTTATATCTCTGAAAATAAACTTATTAACGTCAGAGAGCTGGAAATGTCTAAAAACGTTCACTTTCAACGAATACGAGCGTTTTTAGGCATTTTCGTACTTCTCCGAATAAAACTGTATTTTACACGACAAAAAATATTTTATATGTCTGGAAATAAATTTATTCTGGTCAGAAAGCTGGAAACGTCTAAAAACGATCACTTTCGACAAATACAAGCGTTTTTAGACATTTTCGTACTTCTCGGAATAAAACTGCATTTTTCACCACAAAAAATATTTTATATCTCTGAAAATAAATTTATTAACGTCAGAGAGCTGGAAATTTCTAAAAACGTTCACTTTGAACGAATACGAGCGTTTTTAGACATTTTCGTTCTTCTCAGAATAAAACTGTATTTTTAACGACAAAAAATATTTTTTATCTCTGAAAATAAATTTATTAACGTCAGAAAGCTGGAAACGGCTAAAAACGATCACTTTCGACGAATACAAGCGTTTTTAGACATTTTCGTACTTCTCGGACTAAAACTGCATTTTTCACAACAACAAATATTTTTTTTCTCTGAAAATAAATTTATTAACGTCAGAGAGCTGGAAATGTCTAAAAACGTTCACTTTCAACGAATACGAGCGTTTTTAGACATTTTCGTTCTTCTCGGAATAAAACTGTATTTTTAACGACAAACAATATTTTTTATCTCTGAAAATAAATTTATTAACGTCAGAAAGCTGGAAATGTCTAAAAACGTTCACTTTCAACGAATACGGGCGTTTTTAGGCATTTTCGTACTTCTCCGAATAAAACTGTATTTTACACGACAAAAAATATTTTATATGTCTGGAAATAAGTTTATTCTGGTCAGAAAGCTGGAAACGTCTAAAAACGTTCACTTTCAACGAATACGAGCGTTTTTAGTCATTTTTGTACTTGTCGGAATAAAACTGCATTTTTCACGACAAAAAATATTTTTTATCTCTGAAAATCAATTTATTATCGTCAGAGAGCTGGAAATGTCTAAAAACGTTCACTTTCAACGAATACGAGCGTTTTTAGACATTTTCGTACTTGTCGGAATAAAACTGCATTTTTCACGACAAAAAATATTTTTTATCTCTGAAAATCAATTTATTATCGTCAGAGAGCTGGAAATGTCTAAAAACATTCACTTTCAACGAATACGAGCGTTTTTAGACATTTTTGTACTTGTCGGAATAAAACTGTATTTTTCACGACAAAAAATATTTTATATGTCTGGAAATAAATTTATTCTGGTCAGAAAGCTGGAAACGTCTAAAAACGTTCACTTTCAACGAATACGAGCGTTTTTAGTCATTTTTGTACTTGTCGGAATAAAACTGCATTTTTCACGACAAAAAATATTTTTTATCTATGAAAATAAATTTATTAACGTCATAGAGCTGGAAATGTCTAAAAACGTTCACTTTCAACGAATACGAGCGTTTTTAGACATTTTCGTTCTTCTCGGAATAAAACTATATTTTTAACGACAAACAATATTTTTTATCTCTGAAAATAAATTTATTAACGTCAGAAAGCTGGAAATGGCTAAAAACGATCACTTTCGACGAATACAAGCGTTTTTAGACATTTTCGTACTTGTCGGAATAAAACTGTATTTTTCACGACAAAAAATATTTTTTATCTCTGAAAATCAATTTATTCAGGTCAGAAAGCTGGAAACGGCTAAAAACGATCACTTTCGACGAATACAAGCGTTTTTAGACATTTTCGTACTTCTCGGACTAAAACTGCATTTTTCACGACAAAAAATATTTTTTATCTCTGAAAATAAATTTATTAACGTCAGAGAGCTGGAAATGTCTAAAAACGTTCACTTTCATGAATACAAGCGTTTTTAGACATTTTCTTACTTTTCGGAATAAAACTGTATTTTTCACGACAAACAATATTTTTTATCTCTGAAAATAAATTTATTCAGGTCAGAAAGCTGGAAATGTCTAAAAACGATCACTTTCGACGAATACAAGCGTTTTTAGACATTTTCGTACTTCTCGGAATAAAACTGCATTTTTCACGACAAAAAATATTTTATATCTCTGAAAATAAACTTATTAACGTCAGAGAGCTGGAAATGTCTAAAAACGTTCACTTTCAACGAATACGAGCGTTTTTAGGCATTTTCGTACTTCTCCGAATAAAACTGTATTTTACACGACAAAAAATATTTTATATGTCTGGAAATAAATTTATTCTGGTCAGAAAGCTGGAAACGTCTAAAAACGATCACTTTCGACAAATACAAGCGTTTTTAGACATTTTCGTACTTCTCGGAATAAAACTGCATTTTTCACCACAAAAAATATTTTATATCTCTGAAAATAAATTTATTAACGTCAGAGAGCTGGAAATTTCTAAAAACGTTCACTTTGAACGAATACGAGCGTTTTTAGACATTTTCGTTCTTCTCAGAATAAAACTGTATTTTTAACGACAAAAAATATTTTTTATGTCTGAAAATAAATGTATTAACGTCAGAAAGCTGGAAACGGCTAAAAACGATCACTTTCGACGAATACAAGCGTTTTTAGACATTTTCGTACTTCTCGGACTAAAACTGCATTTTTCACAACAACAAATATTTTTTTTCTCTGAAAATAAATTTATTAACGTCAGAGAGCTGGAAATGTCTAAAAACGTTCACTTTCAACGAATACGAGCGTTTTTAGACATTTTCGTTCTTCTCGGAATAAAACTGTATTTTTAACGACAAACAATATTTTTTATCTCTGAAAATAAATTTATTAACGTCAGAAAGCTGGAAATGTCTAAAAACGTTCACTTTCAACGAATACGGGCGTTTTTAGGCATTTTCGTACTTCTCCGAATAAAACTGTATTTTACACGACAAAAAATATTTTATATGTCTGGAAATAAGTTTATTCTGGTCAGAAAGCTGGAAACGTCTAAAAACGTTCACTTTCAACGAATACGAGCGTTTTTAGTCATTTTTGTACTTGTCGGAATAAAACTGCATT
Organism: Leptodirus hochenwartii; assembly: GCA_947310635.1. Classification (NCBI taxonomy): domain Eukaryota; kingdom Metazoa; phylum Arthropoda; class Insecta; order Coleoptera; family Leiodidae; genus Leptodirus; species Leptodirus hochenwartii. The sequence continues at coordinate 6,900,271 of OX371186.1, forward strand.
TTTCACGACAAAAAATATTTTTTATCTCTGAAAATCAATTTATTATCGTCAGAGAGCTGGAAATGTCTAAAAACGTTCACTTTCAACGAATACGAGCGTTTTTAGACATTTTCGTACTTGTCGGAATAAAACTGCATTTTTCACGACAAAAAATATTTTTTATCTCTGAAAATCAATTTATTATCGTCAGAGAGCTGGAAATGTCTAAAAACATTCACTTTCAACGAATACGAGCGTTTTTAGACATTTTTGTACTTGTCGGAATAAAACTGTATTTTTCACGACAAAAAATATTTTATATGTCTGGAAATAAATTTATTCTGGTCAGAAAGCTGGAAACGTCTAAAAACGTTCACTTTCAACGAATACGAGCGTTTTTAGTCATTTTTGTACTTGTCGGAATAAAACTGCATTTTTCACGACAAAAAATATTTTTTATCTCTGAAAATCAATTTATTATCGTCAGAGAGCTGGAAATGTCTAAAAACATTCACTTTCAACGAATACGAGCGTTTTTAGACATTTTCGTACTTGTCGGAATAAAACTGTATTTTTCACGACAAAAAATATTTTTTATCTCTGAAAATCAATTTATTCAGGTCAGAAAGCTGGAAACGGCTAAAAACGATCACTTTCGACGAATACAAGCGTTTTTAGACATTTTCGTACTTCTCGGAATAAAACTGCATTTTTCACGACAAAAAATATTTTATATCTCTGAAATAAACTTATTAACGTCAGAGAGCTGGAAATGTCTAAAAACGATCACTTTCGACGAATACAAGCGTTTTTAGACATTTTCGTACTTCTCGGAATAAAACTGCATTTTTCACGACAAAAAATATTTTATATCTCTGAAAATAAACTTATTAACGTCAGAGAGCTGGAAATGTCTAAAAACGTTCACTTTCAACGAATACGAGCGTTTTTAGGCATTTTCGTACTTCTCCGAATAAAACTGTATTTTACACGACAAAAAATATTTTATATGTCTGGAAATAAATTTATTCTGGTCAGAAAGCTGGAAACGTCTAAAAACGATCACTTTCGACAAATACAAGCGTTTTTAGACATTTTCGTACTTCTCGGAATAAAACTGCATTTTTCACCACAAAAAATATTTTATATCTCTGAAAATAAATTTATTAACGTCAGAGAGCTGGAAATTTCTAAAAACGTTCACTTTGAACGAATACGAGCGTTTTTAGACATTTTCGTTCTTCTCAGAATAAAACTGTATTTTTAACGACAAAAAATATTTTTTATCTCTGAAAATAAATTTATTAACGTCAGAAAGCTGGAAACGGCTAAAAACGATCACTTTCGACGAATACAAGCGTTTTTAGACATTTTCGTACTTCTCGGACTAAAACTGCATTTTTCACAACAACAAATATTTTTTTTCTCTGAAAATAAATTTATTAACGTCAGAGAGCTGGAAATGTCTAAAAACGTTCACTTTCAACGAATACGAGCGTTTTTAGACATTTTCGTTCTTCTCGGAATAAAACTGTATTTTTAACGACAAACAATATTTTTTATCTCTGAAAATAAATTTATTAACGTCAGAAAGCTGGAAATGTCTAAAAACGTTCACTTTCAACGAATACGAGCGTTTTTAGGCATTTTCGTACTTCTCCGAATAAAACTGTATTTTACACGACAAAAAATATTTTATATGTCTGGAAATAAGTTTATTCTGGTCAGAAAGCTGGAAACGTCTAAAAACGTTCACTTTCAACGAATACGAGCGTTTTTAGTCATTTTTGTACTTTTCGGAATAAAACTGCATTTTTCACGACAAAAAATATTTTTTATCTCTGAAAATCAATTTATTATCGTCAGAGAGCTGGAAATGTCTAAAAACGTTCACTTTCAACGAATACGAGCGTTTTTAGACATTTTCGTACTTGTCGGAATAAAACTGTATTTTTCACGACAAAAAATATTTTATATGTCTGGAAATAAATTTATTCTGGTCAGAAAGCTGGAAACGTCTAAAAACGTTCACTTTCAACGAATACGAGCGTTTTTAGTCATTTTTGTACTTGTCGGAATAAAACTGCATTTTTCACGACAAAAAATATTTTTTATCTCTGAAAATCAATTTATTATCGTCAGAGAGCTGGAAATGTCTAAAAACATTCACTTTCAATGAATACGAGCGTTTTTAGACATTTTCGTACTTGTCGGAATAAAACTGTATTTTTCACGACAAAAAATATTTTTTATCTCTGAAAATCAATTTATTCAGGTCAGAAAGCTGGAAACGGCTAAAAACGATCACTTTCGACGAATACAAGCGTTTTTAGACATTTTCGTACTTCTCGGAATAAAACTGTATTTTTCACGACAAAAAATATTTTATATCTTTGAAAATAAATTTATTAACGTCAGAGAGCTGGAAATGTCTAAAAACGTTCACTTTCAACGAATACGAGCGTTTTTAGGCAGTTTCGTACTTCTCCGAATAAAACTGTATTTTTCACGACAAAAAATATTTTATATCTCTGGAAATAAATTTATTCTGGTCAGAAAGCTGGAAATGTCTAAAAACGATAACTTTCGACAAATACAAGCGTTTTTAGACATTTTCTTACTTCTCGGACTAAAACTGCATTTTTCACAACAAAAAATATTTTTTATCTCTGAAAATAAATTTATTAACGTCATAGAGCTGGAAATGTCTAAAAACGTTCACTTTCAACGAATACGAGCGTTTTTAGACATTTTCGTTCTTCTCGGAATAAAACTATATTTTTAACGACAAACAATATTTTTTATCTCTGAAAATAAATTTATTAACGTCAGAAAGCTGGAAATGGCTAAAAACGATCACTTTCGACGAATACAAGCGTTTTTAGACATTTTCGTACTTCTCGGAATAAAACTGCATTTTTCACGACAAAAAATATTTTTTATCTCTGAAAATCTATTTATTATCGTCAGAGAGCTGGAAATGTCTAAAAACGTTCACTTTCAACGAATACGAGCGTTTTTAGACATTTTCGTACTTGTCGGAATAAAACTGTATTTTTCACGACAAAAAATATTTTTTATCTCTGAAAATCAATTTATTCAGGTCAGAAAGCTGGAAACGGCTAAAAACGATCACTTTCGACGAATACAAGCGTTTTTAGACATTTTCGTACTTCTCGGACTAAAACTGCATTTTTCACAACAACAAATATTTTTTATCTCTGAAAATAAATTTATTAACGTCAGAGAGCTGGAAATGTCTAAAAACGTTCACTTTCAACGAATACGAGCGTTTTTAGACATTTTCGTTCTTCTCGGAATAAAACTGTATTTTTAACGACAAACAATATTTTTTATCTCTGAAAATAAATTTATTAACGTCAGAAAGCTGGAAATGTCTAAAAACGTTCACTTTCAACGAATACGAGCGTTTTTAGGCATTTTCGTACTTCTCCGAATAAAACTGTATTTTACACGACAAAAAATATTTTATATGTCTGGAAATAAATTTATTCTGGTCAGAAAGCTGGAAACGTCTAAAAACGTTCACTTTCAACGAATACGAGCGTTTTTAGTCATTTTTGTACTTGTCGGAATAAAACTGCATTTTTCACGACAAAAAATATTTTTTATCTCTGAAAATCAATTTATTATCGTCAGAGAGCTGGAAATGTCTAAAAACGTTCACTTTCAACGAATACGAGCGTTTTTAGACATTTTCGTACTTGTCGGAATAAAACTGTATTTTTCACGACAAAAAATATTTTTTATCTCTGAAAATCAATTTATTCAGGTCAGAAAGCTGGAAACGGCTAAAAACGATCACTTTCGACGAATACAAGCGTTTTTAGACATTTTCGTACTTCTCGGACTAAAACTGCATTTTTCACGACAAAAAATATTTTTTATCTCTGAAAATAAATTTATTAACGTCAGAGATCTGGAAATGTCTAAAAACGTTCATTTTCATGAATACAAGCGTTTTTAGACATTTTCGTACTTTTCGGAATAAAACTGTATTTTTCACGACAAAAAATATTTTATATCTCTGGAAATAAATTTATTCTGGTCAGAAAGCTGGAAACGTCTAAAAACGATCACTTTCGACAAATACAAGCGTTTTTAGACATTTTCGTACTTCTCGGAATAAAACTGTATTTTTCACGACAAAAAATATTTTTTATCTTTGAAAATAAATTTATTAACGTCAGAGAGCTGGAAATGTCTAAAAACGTTCACTTTCAACGAATACGAGCGTTTTTAGGCAGTTTCGTTCTTCTCGGAATAAAACTATATTTTTAACGACAAACAATATTTTTTATCTCTGAAAATAAATTTATTAACGTCAGAAAGCTGGAAATGGCAAGAAACGATCACTTTCGACGAATACAAGCGTTTTTAGACATTTTCGTACTTCTCGGAATAAAACTGCATTTTTCACGACAAAAAATATTTTTTATCTCTGAAAATCTATTTATTATCGTCAGAGAGCTGGAAATGTCTAAAAACGTTCACTTTCAACGAATACGAGCGTTTTTAGACATTTTCGTACTTGTCGGAATAAAACTGTATTTTTCACGACAAAAAATATTTTTTATCTCTGAAAATCAATTTATTCAGGTCAGAAAGCTGGAAATGGCTAAAAACGATCACTTTCGACGAATACAAGCGTTTTTAGACATTTTCGTACTTCTCGGACTAAAACTGCATTTTTCACGACAAAAAATATTTTTTATCTCTGAAAATAAATTTATTAACGTCAGAGAGCTGGAAATGTCTAAAAACGTTCACTTTCATGAATACAAGCGTTTTTAGACATTTTCTTACTTTTCGGAATAAAACTGTATTTTTCACGACAAACAATATTTTTTATCTCTGAAAATAAATTTATTAACGTCAGAAAGCTGGAAACGTCTTAAAATGATCACTTTCGACGAATACAAGCGCTTTTAGACATTTTCGTACTTCTCGGAATAAAACTGTATTTTTCACGACAAAAAATATTTTTTATCTCTGAAAAACAATTTATTCAGGTCAGAAAGCTGGAAATGTCTAAAAACGATCACTTTCGACGAATACAAGCGTTTTTAGACATTTTCGTACTTCTCGGAATAAAACTGCATTTTTCACGACAAAAAATATTTTATATCTCTGAAATAAACTTATTAACGTCAGAGAGCTGGAAATGTCTAAAAACGTTCACTTTCAACGAATACGAGCGTTTTTAGGCATTTTCGTACTTCTCCGAATAAAACTGTATTTTACACGACAAAAAATATTTTATATGTCTGGAAATAAATTTATTCTGGTCAGAAAGCTGGAAACGTCTAAAAACGATCACTTTCGACAAATACAAGCGTTTTTAGACATTTTCGTACTTCTCGGAATAAAACTGCATTTTTCACCACGAAAAATATTTTATATCTCTGAAAATAAATTTATTAACGTCAGAGAGCTGGAAATTTCTAAAAACGTTCACTTTGAACGAATACGAGCGTTTTTAGACATTTTCGTTCTTCTCAGAATAAAACTGTATTTTTAACGACAAAAAATATTTTTTATCTCTGAAAATAAATTTATTAACGTCAGAAAGCTGGAAACGGCTAAAAACGATCACTTTCGACGAATACAAGCGTTTTTAGACATTTTCGTACTTCTCGGACTAAAACTGCATTTTTCACAACAACAAATATTTTTTATCTCTGAAAATAAATTTATTAACGTCAGAAAGCTGGAAATGTCTAAAAACGTTCACTTTCAACGAATACGAGCGTTTTTAGGCATTTTCGTACTTCTCCGAATAAAACTGTATTTTACACGACAAAAAATATTTTATATGTCTGGAAATAAATTTATTCTGGTCAGAAAGCTGGAAACGTCTAAAAACGTTCACTTTCAACGAATACGAGCGTTTTTAGTCATTTTTGTACTTGTCGGAATAAAACTGCATTTTTCACGACAAAAAATATTTTTTATCTCTGAAAATCAATTTATTATCGTCAGAGAGCTGGAAATGTCTAAAAACGTTCACTTTCAACGAATACGAGCGTTTTTAGACATTTTCGTACTTGTCGGAATAAAACTGTATTTTTCACGACAAAAAATATTTTTTATCTCTGAAAATCAATTTATTCAGGTCAGAAAGCTGGAAACGGCTAAAAACGATCACTTTCGACGAATACAAGCGTTTTTAGACATTTTCGTACTTCTCGGACTAAAACTGCATTTTTCACGACAAAAAATATTTTTTATCTCTGAAAATAAATTTATTAACGTCAGAGATCTGGAAATGTCTAAAAACGTTCATTTTCATGAATACAAGCGTTTTTAGACATTTTCGTACTTTTCGGAATAAAACTGTATTTTTCACGACAAAAAATATTTTATATCTCTGGAAATAAATTTATTCTGGTCAGAAAGCTGGAAACGTCTAAAAACGATCACTTTCGACAAATACAAGCGTTTTTAGACATTTTCTTACTTTTCGGAATAAAACTGTATTTTTCACGACAAACAATATTTTTTATCTCTGAAAATAAATTTATTAACGTCAGAAAGCTGGAAACGTCTTAAAATGATCACTTTCGACGAATAAAAGCGCTTTTAGACATTTTCGTACTTCTCGGAATAAAACTGTATTTTTCACGACAAAAAATATTTTTTATCTCTGAAAAACAATTTATTCAGGTCAGAAAGCTGGAAATGTCTAAAAACGATCACTTTCGACGAATACAAGCGTTTTTAGACATTTTCGTACTTCTCGGAATAAAACTGCATTTTTCACGACAAAAAATATTTTATATCTCTGAAATAAACTTATTAACGTCAGAGAGCTGGAAATGTCTAAAAACGTTCACTTTCAACGAATACGAGCGTTTTTAGGCATTTTCGTACTTTTCCGAATAAAACTGTATTTTACACGACAAAAAATATTTTATATGTCTGGAAATAAATTTATTCTGGTCAGAAAGCTGGAAACGTCTAAAAACGATCACTTTCGACAAATACAAGCGTTTTTAGACATTTTCGTACTTCTCGGAATAAAACTGCATTTTTCACCACAAAAAATATTTTATATATCTGAAAATAAATTTATTAACGTCAGAGAGCTGGAAATTTCTAAAAACGTTCACTTTGAACGAATACGAGCGTTTTTAGACATTTTCGTTCTTCTCAGAATAAAACTGTATTTTTAACGACAAAAAATATTTTTTATCTCTGAAAATAAATTTATTAACGTCAGAAAGCTGGAAATGGCTAAAAACGATCACTTTCGACGATTACAAGCGTTTTTAGACATTTTCGTACTTCTCGGACTAAAACTGCATTTTTCACAACAACAAATATTTTTTATCTCTGAAAATAAATTTATTAACGTCAGAGAGCTGGAAATGTCTAAAAACGTTCACTTTCAACGAATACGAGCGTTTTTAGACATTTTCGTTCTTCTCGGAATAAAACTGTATTTTTAACGACAAACAATATTTTTTATCTCTGAAAATAAATTTATTAACGTCAGAAAGCTGGAAATGTCTAAAAACGTTCACTTTCAACGAATACGAGCGTTTTTAGGCATTTTCGTACTTCTCCGAATAAAACTGTATTTTACACGACAAAAAATATTTTATATGTCTGGAAATAAATTTATTCTGGTCAGAAAGCTGGAAACGTCTAAAAACGTTCACTTTCAACGAATACGAGCGTTTTTAGTCATTTTTGTACTTGTCGGAATAAAACTGCATTTTTCACGACAAAAAATATTTTTTATCTCTGAAAATCAATTTATTATCGTCAGAGAGCTGGAAATGTCTAAAAACGTTCACTTTCAACGAATACGAGCGTTTTTAGACATTTTCGTACTTGTCGGAATAAAACTGTATTTTTCACGACAAAAAATATTTTTTATCTCTGAAAATCAATTTATTCAGGTCAGAAAGCTGGAAACGGCTAAAAACGATCACTTTCGACGAATACAAGCGTTTTTAGACATTTTCGTACTTCTCGGACTAAAACTGCATTTTTCACGACAAAAAATATTTTTTATCTCTGAAAATAAATTTATTAACGTCAGAGATCTGGAAATGTCTAAAAACGTTCATTTTCATGAATACAAGCGTTTTTAGACATTTTCGTACTTTTCGGAATAAAACTGTATTTTTCACGACAAAAAATATTTTATATCTCTGGAAATAAATTTATTCTGGTCAGAAAGCTGGAAACGTCTAAAAACGATCACTTTCGACAAATACAAGCGTTTTTAGACATTTTCGTACTTCTCGGAATAAAACTGTATTTTTCACGACAAAAAATATTTTTTATCTTTGAAAATAAATTTATTAACGTCAGAGAGCTGGAAATGTCTAAAAACGTTCACTTTCAACGAATACGAGCGTTTTTAGGCAGTTTCGTTCTTCTCGGAATAAAACTATATTTTTAACGACAAACAATATTTTTTATCTCTGAAAATAAATTTATTAACGTCAGAAAGCTGGAAATGGCAAGAAACGATCACTTTCGACGAATACAAGCGTTTTTAGACATTTTCGTACTTCTCGGAATAAAACTGCATTTTTCACGACAAAAAATATTTTTTATCTCTGAAAATCTATTTATTATCGTCAGAGAGCTGGAAATGTCTAAAAACGTTCACTTTCAACGAATACGAGCGTTTTTAGACATTTTCGTACTTGTCGGAATAAAACTGTATTTTTCACGACAAAAAATATTTTTTATCTCTGAAAATCAATTTATTCAGGTCAGAAAGCTGGAAACGGCTAAAAACGATCACTTTCGACGAATACAAGCGTTTTTAGACATTTTCGTACTTCTCGGACTAAAACTGCATTTTTCACGACAAAAAATATTTTTTATCTCTGAAAATAAATTTATTAACGTCAGAGAGCTGGAAATGTCTAAAAACGTTCACTTTCATGAATACAAGCGTTTTTAGACATTTTCTTACTTTTCGGAATAAAACTGTATTTTTCACGACAAACAATATTTTTTATCTCTGAAAATAAATTTATTAACGTCAGAAAGCTGGAAACGTCTTAAAATGATCACTTTCGACGAATACAAGCGCTTTTAGACATTTTCGTACTTCTCGGAATAAAACTGTATTTTTCACGACAAAAAATATTTTTTATCTCTGAAAAACAATTTATTCAGGTCAGAAAGCTGGAAATGTCTAAAAACGATCACTTTCGACGAATACAAGCGTTTTTAGACATTTTCGTACTTCTCGGAATAAAACTGCATTTTTCACGACAAAAAATATTTTATATCTCTGAAATAAACTTATTAACGTCAGAGAGCTGGAAATGTCTAAAAACGTTCACTTTCAACGAATACGAGCGTTTTTAGGCATTTTCGTACTTCTCCGAATAAAACTGTATTTTACACGTCAAAAAATATTTTATATGTCTGGAAATAAATTTATTCTGGTCAGAAAGCTGGAAACGTCTAAAAACGATCACTTTCGACAAATACAAGCGTTTTTAGACATTTTCGTACTTCTCGGAATAAAACTGTATTTTTAACGACAAAAAATATTTTTTATCTCTGAAAATAAATTTATTAACGTCAGAAAGCTGGAAACGGCTAAAAACGATCACTTTCGACGAATACAAGCGTTTTTAGACATTTTCGTACTTCTCGGACTAAAACTGCATTTTTCACAACAACAAATATTTTTTATCTCTGAAAATAAATTTATTAACGTCAGAGAGCTGGAAATGTCTAAAAACGTTCACTTTCAACGAATACGAGCGTTTTTAGACATTTTCGTTCTTCTCGGAATAAAACTGTATTTTTAACGACAAACAATATTTTTTATCTCTGAAAATAAATTTATTAACGTCAGAAAGCTGGAAATGTCTAAAAACGTTCACTTTCAACGAATACGAGCGTTTTTAGGCATTTTCGTACTTCTCCGAATAAAACTGTATTTTACACGACAAAAAATATTTTATATGTCTGGAAATAAATTTATTCTGGTCAGAAAGCTGGAAACGTCTAAAAACGTTCACTTTCAACGAATACGAGCGTTTTTAGTCATTTTTGTACTTGTCGGAATAAAACTGCATTTTTCACGACAAAAAATATTTTTTATCTCTGAAAATCAATTTATTATCGTCAGAGAGCTGGAAATGTCTAAAAACGTTCACTTTCAACGAATACGAGCGTTTTTAGACATTTTCGTACTTGTCGGAATAAAACTGTATTTTTCACGACAAAAAATATTTTTTATCTCTGAAAATCAATTTATTCAGGTCAGAAAGCTGGAAACGGCTAAAAACGATCACTTTCGACGAATACAAGCGTTTTTAGACATTTTCGTACTTCTCGGACTAAAACTGCATTTTTCACGACAAAAAATATTTTTTATCTCTGAAAATAAATTTATTAACGTCAGAGATCTGGAAATGTCTAAAAACGTTCATTTTCATGAATACAAGCGTTTTTAGACATTTTCGTACTTTTCGGAATAAAACTGTATTTTTCACGACAAAAAATATTTTATATCTCTGGAAATAAATTTATTCTGGTCAGAAAGCTGGAAACGTCTAAAAACGATCACTTTCGACAAATACAAGCGTTTTTAGACATTTTCGTACCTCTCGGAATAAAACTGTATTTTTCACGACAAAAAATATTTTTTATCTTTGAAAATAAATTTATTAACGTCAGAGAGCTGGAAATGTCTAAAAACGTTCAGTTTCAACGAATACGAGCGTTTTTAGGCAGTTTCGTTCTTCTCGGAATAAAACTATATTTTTAACGACAAACAATATTTTTTATCTCTGAAAATAAATTTATTAACGTCAGAAAGCTGGAAATGGCAAGAAACGATCACTTTCGACGAATACAAGCGTTTTTAGACATTTTCGTACTTCTCGGAATAAAACTGCATTTTTCACGACAAAAAATATTTTTTATCTCTGAAAATCTATTTATTATCGTCAGAGAGCTGGAAATGTCTAAAAACGTTCACTTTCAACGAATACGAGCGTTTTTAGACATTTTCGTACTTGTCGGAATAAAACTGTATTTTTCACGACAAAAAATATTTTTTATCTCTGAAAATCAATTTATTCAGGTCAGAAAGCTGGAAACGGCTAAAAACGATCACTTTCGACGAATACAAGCGTTTTTAGACATTTTCGTACTTCTCGGACTAAAACTGCATTTTTCACGACAAAAAATATTTTTTATCTCTGAAAATAAATTTATTAACGTCAGAGAGCTGGAAATGTCTAAAAACGTTCACTTTCATGAATACAAGCGTTTTTAGACATTTTCTTACTTTTCGGAATAAAACTGTATTTTTCACGACAAACAATATTTTTTATCTCTGAAAATAAATTTATTAACGTCAGAAAGCTGGAAACGTCTTAAAATGATCACTTTCGACGAATACAAGCGCTTTTAGACATTTTCGTACTTCTCGGAATAAAACTGTATTTTTCACGACAAAAAATATTTTTTATCTCTGAAAAACAATTTATTCAGGTCAGAAAGCTGGAAATGTCTAAAAACGATCACTTTCGACGAATACAAGCGTTTTTAGACATTTTCGTACTTCTCGGAATAAAACTGCATTTTTCACGACAAAAAATATTTTATATCTCTGAAATAAACTTATTAACGTCAGAGAGCTGGAAATGTCTAAAAACGTTCACTTTCAACGAATACAAGCGTTTTTAGACATTTTCGTTCTTCTCGGAATAAAACTATATTTTTAACGACAAACAATATTTTTTATCTCTGAAAATAAATTTATTAACGTCAGAAAGCTGGAAATGGCTAAAAACGATCACTTTCGACGAATACAAGCGTTTTTAGACATTTTCGTACTTCTCGGAATAAAACTGCATTTTTCACGACAAAAAAATATTTTTTATCTCTGAAAATCAATTTATTATCGTCAGAGAGCTGGAAATGTCTAAAAACGTTCACTTTCAACGAATACGAGCGTTTTTAGACATTTTCGTACTTGTCGGAATAAAACTGTATTTTTCACGACAAAAAATATTTTTTATCTCTGAAAATCAATTTATTCAGGTAAGAAAGCTGGAAACGGCTAAAAACGATCACTTTCGACGAATACAAGCGTTTTTAGACATTTTCGTACTTCTCGGACTAAAACTGCATTTTTCACGACAAAAAATATTTTTTATCTCTGAAAATAAATTTATTAACGTCAGAGAGCTGGAAATGTCTAAAAACGTTCACTTTCATGAATACAAGCGTTTTTAGACATTTTCTTACTTTTCGGAATAAAACTGTATTTTTCACGACAAACAATATTTTTTATCTCTGAAAATAAATTTATTCAGGTCAGAAAGCTGGAAATGTCTAAAAACGATCACTTTCGACGAATACAAGCGTTTTTAGACATTTTCGTACTTCTCGGAATAAAACTGCATTTTTCACGACAAAAAATATTTTATATCTCTGAAAATAAACTTATTAACGTCAGAGAGCTGGAAATGTCTAAAAACGTTCACTTTCAACGAATACGAGCGTTTTTAGGCATTTTCGTACTTCTCCGAATAAAACTGTATTTTACACGACAAAAAATATTTTATATGTCTGGAAATAAATTTATTCTGGTCAGAAAGCTGGAAACGTCTAAAAACGATCACTTTCGACAAATACAAGCGTTTTTAGACATTTTCGTACTTCTCGGAATAAAACTGCATTTTTCACCACAAAAAATATTTTATATCTCTGAAAATAAATTTATTAACGTCAGAGAGCTGGAAATTTCTAAAAACGTTCACTTTGAACGAATACGAGCGTTTTTAGACATTTTCGTTCTTCTCAGAATAAAACTGTATTTTTAACGACAAAAAATATTTTTTATCTCTGAAAATAAATTTATTAACGTCAGAAAGCTGGAAACGGCTAAAAACGATCACTTTCGACGAATACAAGCGTTTTTAGACATTTTCGTACTTCTCGGACTAAAACTGCATTTTTCACAACAACAAATATTTTTTTTCTCTGAAAATAAATTTATTAACGTCAGAGAGCTGGAAATGTCTAAAAACGTTCACTTTCAACGAATACGAGCGTTTTTAGACATTTTCGTTCTTCTCGGAATAAAACTGTATTTTTAACGACAAACAATATTTTTTATCTCTGAAAATAAATTTATTAACGTCAGAAAGCTGGAAATGTCTAAAAACGATCACTTTCAACGAATACGAGCGTTTTTAGACATTTTCGTACTTGTCGGAATAAAACTGTATTTTTCACGACAAAAAATATTTTATATGTCTGGAAATAAATTTATTCTGGTCAGAAAGCTGGAAACGTCTAAAAACGTTCACTTTCAACGAATACGAGCGTTTTTAGTCATTTTTGTACTTGTCGGAATAAAACTGCATTTTTCACGACAAAAAATATTTTTTATCTCTGAAAATCAATTTATTATCGTCAGAGAGCTGGAAATGTCTAAAAACATTCACTTTCAACGAATACGAGCGTTTTTAGACATTTTCGTACTTGTCGGAATAAAACTGTATTTTTCACGACAAAAAATATTTTTTATCTCTGAAAATCAATTTATTCAGGTCAGAAAGCTGGAAACGGCTAAAAACGATCACTTTCGACGAATACAAGCGTTTTTAGACATTTTCGTACTTCTCGGACTAAAACTGCATTTTTCACGACAAAAAATATTTTTTATCTCTGAAAATAAATTTATTAACGTCAGAGAGCTGGAAATGTCAAAAAACGTTCACTTTCATGAATACAAGCGTTTTTGGACATTTTCGTACTTTTCGGAATAAAACTGTATTTTTCACGACAAAAAATATTTTATATCTCTGGAAATAAATTTATTAACGTCAGAGAGCTGGAAATGTCTAAAAACGTTCACTTTCAACGAATACGAGCGTTTTTAGGCAGTTTCGTACTTCTCCGAATAAAACTGTATTTTTCACGACAAAAAATATTTTATATCTCTGGAAATAAATTTATTCTGGTCAGAAAGCTGGAAATGTCTAAAAACGATAACGTTCGACAAATACAAGCGTTTTTAGACATTTTCTTACTTCTCGGACTAAAACTGCATTTTTCACAACAAAAAATATTTTTTATCTCTGAAAATAAATTTATTAACGTCATAGAGCTGGAAATGTCTAAAAACGTTCACTTTCAACGAATACGAGCGTTTTTAGACATTTTCGTTCTTCTCGGAATAAAACAATATTTTTAACGACAAACAATATTTTTTATCTCTGAAAATAAATTTATTAACGTCAGAAAGCTGGAAATGGCTAAAAACGATCACTTTAGACGAATACAAGCGTTTTTAGACATTTTCGTACTTCTCGGAATAAAACTGCATTTTTCACGACAAAAAATATTTTTTATCTCTGAAAATCTATTTATTATCGTCAGAGAGCTGGAAATGTCTAAAAACGTTCACTTTCATGAATACAAGCGTTTTTAGACATTTTCTTACTTTTCGGAATAAAACTGTATTTTTCACGACAAACAATATTTTTTATCTCTGAAAATAAATTTATTAACGTCAGAAAGCTGGAAACGTCTTAAAATGATCACTTTCGACGAATACAAGCGCTTTTAGACATTTTCGTACTTCTCGGAATAAAACTGTATTTTTCACGACAAAAAATATTTTTTATCTCTGAAAAACAATTTATTCAGGTCAGAAAGCTGGAAATGTCTAAAAACGATCACTTTCGACGAATACAAGCGTTTTTAGACATTTTCGTACTTCTCGGAATAAAACTGCATTTTTCACGACAAAAAATATTTTTTATCTCTGAAAATAAATTTATTAACGTCAGAGATCTGGAAATGTCTAAAAACGTTCATTTTCATGAATACAAGCGTTTTTAGACATTTTCGTACTTTTCGGAATAAAACTGTATTTTTCACGACAAAAAATATTTTATATCTCTGGAAATAAATTTATTCTGGTCAGAAAGCTGGAAACGTCTAAAAACGATCACTTTCGACAAATACAAGCGTTTTTAGACATTTTCGTACTTCTCGGAATAAAACTGTATTTTTCACGACAAAAAATATTTTTGATCTTTGAAAATAAATTTATTAACGTCAGAGAGCTGGAAATGTCTAAAAACGTTCACTTTCAACGAATACGAGCGTTTTTAGGCAGTTTCGTTCTTCTCGGAATAAAACTATATTTTTAACGACAAACAATATTTTTTATCTCTGAAAATAAATTTATTAACGTCAGAAAGCTGGAAATGGCAAGAAACGATCACTTTCGACGAATACAAGCGTTTTTAGACATTTTCGTACTTCTCGGAATAAAACTGCATTTTTCACGACAAAAAATATTTTATATCTCTGAAAATAAACTTATTAACGTCAGAGAGCTGGAAATGTCTAAAAACGTTCACTTTCAACGAATACGAGCGTTTTTAGGCATTTTCGTACTTCTCCGAATAAAACTGTATTTTACACGACAAAAAATATTTTATATGTCTGGAAATAAATTTATTCTGGTCAGAAAGCTGGAAACGTCTAAAAACGATCACTTTCGACAAATACAAGCGTTTTTAGACATTTTCGTACTTCTCGGAATAAAACTGCATTTTTCACCACAAAAAATATTTTATATCTCTGAAAATAAATTTATTAACGTCAGAGAGCTGGAAATTTCTAAAAACGTTCACTTTGAACGAATACGAGCGTTTTTAGACATTTTCGTTCTTCTCAGAATAAAACTGCATTTTTCACCACAAAAAATATTTTTTATCTCTGAAAATAAATTTATTAACGTCAGAAAGCTGGAAACGGCTAAAAACGATCACTTTCGACGAATACAAGCGTTTTTAGACATTTTCGTACTTCTCGGACTAAAACTGCATTTTTCACAACAACAAATATTTTTTTTCTCTGAAAATAAATTTATTAACGTCAGAGAGCTGGAAATGTCTAAAAACGTTCACTTTCAACGAATACGAGCGTTTTTAGACATTTTCGTTCTTCTCGGAATAAAACTGTATTTTTAACGACAAACAATATTTTTTATCTCTGAAAATAAATTTATTAACGTCAGAAAGCTGGAAATGTCTAAAAACGTTCACTTTCAACGAATACGAGCGTTTTTAGGCATTTTCGTACTTCTCCGAATAAAACTGTATTTTACACGACAAAAAATATTTTATATGTCTGGAAATAAGTTTATTCTGGTCAGAAAGCTGGAAACGTCTAAAAACGTTCACTTTCAACGAATACGAGCGTTTTTAGTCATTTTTGTACTTGTCGGAATAAAACTGCATTTTTCACGACAAAAAATATTTTTTATCTCTGAAAATCAATTTATTATCGTCAGAGAGCTGGAAATGTCTAAAAACGTCCACTTTCAACGAATACGAGCGTTTTTAGACATTTTCGTACTTGTCGGAATAAAACTGTATTTTTCACGACAAAAAATATTTTATATGTCTGGAAATAAATTTATTCTGGTCAGAAAGCTGGAAACGTCTAAAAACGTTCACTTTCAACGAATACGAGCGTTTTTAGTCATTTTTGTACTTGTCGGAATAAAACTGCATTTTTCACGATAAAAAATATTTTTTATCTCTGAAAATCAATTTATTATCGTCAGAGAGCTGGAAATGTCTAAAAACATTCACTTTCAACGAATACGAGCGTTTTTAGACATTTTCGTACTTGTCGGAATAAAACTGTATTTTTCACGACAAAAAATATTTTTTATCTCTGAAAATCAATTTATTCAGGTCAGAAAGCTGGAAACGGCTAAAAACGATCACTTTCGACGAATACAAGCGTTTTTAGACATTTTCGTACTTCTCGGACTAAAACTGCATTTTTCACGACAAAAAATATTTTTTATCTCTGAAAATAAATTTATTAACGTCAGAGAGCTGGAAATGTCTAAAAACGTTCACTTTCATGAATACAAGCGTTTTTGGACATTTTCGTACTTTTCGGAATAAAACTGTATTTTTCACGACAAAAAATATTTTATATCTCTGGAAATAAATTTATTAACGTCAGAGAGCTGGAAATGTCTAAAAACGTTCACTTTCAACGAATACGAGCGTTTTTAGGCAGTTTCGTACTTCTCCGAATAAAACTGTATTTTTCACGACAAAAAATATTTTATATCTCTGGAAATAAATTTATTCTGGTCAGAAAGCTGGAAATGTCTAAAAACGATAACTTTCGACAAATACAAGCGTTTTTAGACATTTTCTTACTTCTCGGACTAAAACTGCATTTTTCACAACAAAAAATATTTTTTATCTCTGAAAATAAATTTATTAACGTCATAGAGCTGGAAATGTCTAAAAACGTTCACTTTCAACGAATACGAGCGTTTTTAGACATTTTCGTTCTTCTCGGAATAAAACTATATTTTTAACGACAAACAATATTTTTTATCTCTGAAAATAAATTTATTAACGTCAGAAAGCTGGAAATGGCTAAAAACGATCACTTTCGATGAATACAAGCGTTTTTAGACATTTTCGTACTTCTCGGAATAAAACTGCATTTTTCACGACAAAAAATATTTTTTATCTCTGAAAATCTATTTATTATCGTCAGAGAGCTGGAAATGTCTAAAAACGTTCACTTTCAACGAATACGAGCGTTTTTAAACATTTTCGTACTTGTCGGAATAAAACTGTATTTTTCACGACAAAAAATATTTTTTATCTCTGAAAATCAATTTATTCAGGTCAGAAAGCTGGAAACGGCTAAAAACGATCACTTTCGACGAATACAAGCGTTTTTAGACATTTTCGTACTTCTCGGACTAAAACTGCATTTTTCACGACAAAAAATATTTTTTATCTCTGAAAATAAATTTATTAACGTCAGAGAGCTGGAAATGTCTAAAAACGTTCACTTTCATGAATACAAGCGTTTTTAGACATTTTCTTACTTTTCGGAATAAAACTGTATTTTTCACGACAAACAAGATTTTTTATCTCTGAAAATAAATTTATTAACGTCAGAAAGCTGGAAACGTCTTAAAATGATCACTTTCGACGAATACAAGCGCTTTTAGACATTTTCGTACTTCTCGGAATAAAACTGTATTTTTCACGACAAAAAATATTTTTTATCTCTGAAAAACAATTTATTCAGGTCAGAAAGCTGGAAATGTCTAAAAACGATCACTTTCGACGAATACAAGCGTTTTTAGACATTTTCGTACTTCTCGGAATAAAACTGCATTTTTCACGACAAAAAATATTTTATATCTCTGAAATAAACTTATTAACGTCAGAGAGCTGGAAATGTCTAAAAACGTTCACTTTCAACGAATACGAGCGTTTTTAGGCATTTTCGTACTTCTCCGAATAAAACTGTATTTTACACGACAAAAAATATTTTATATGTCTGGAAATAAATTTATTCTGGTCAGAAAGCTGGAAACGTCTAAAAACGATCACTTTCGACAAATACAAGCGTTTTTAGACATTTTCGTACTTCTCGGAATAAAACTGCATTTTTCACCACAAAAAATATTTTATATCTCTGAAAATAAATTTATTAACGTCAGAGAGCTGGAAATTTCTAAAAACGTTCACTTTGAACGAATACGAGCGTTTTTAGACATTTTCGTTCTTCTCAGAATAAAACTGTATTTTTAACGACAAAAAATATTTTTTATCTCTGAAAATAAATTTATTAACGTCAGAAAGCTGGAAACTGCTAAAAACGATCACTTTCGACGAATACAAGCGTTTTTAGACATTTTCGTTCTTCTCGGAATAAAACTATATTTTTAACGACAAACAATATTTTTTATCTCTGAAAATAAATTTATTAACGTCAGAAAGCTGGAAATGGCTAAAAACGATCACTTTCGACGAATACAAGCGTTTTTAGACATTTTCGTACTTCTCGGAATAAAACTGCATTTTTCACGACAAAAAATATTTTTTATCTCTGAAAATCTATTTATTATCGTCAGAGAGCTGGAAATGTCTAAAAACGTTCACTTTCAACGAATACGAGCGTTTTTAGACATTTTCGTACTTGTCGGAATAAAACTGTATTTTTCACGACAAAAAATATTTTTTATCTCTGAAAATCAATTTATTCAGGTCATAAAGCTGGAAACGGCTAAAAACGATCACTTTCGACGAATACAAGCGTTTTTAGACATTTTCGTACTTCTCGGACTAAAACTGCATTTTTCACGACAAAAAATATTTTTTATCTCTGAAAATAAATTTATTAACGTCAGAGAGCTGGAAATGTCTAAAAACGTTCACTTTCATGAATACAAGCGTTTTTAGACATTTTCTTACTTTTCGGAATAAAACTGTATTTTTCACGACAAAAAATATTTTATATGTCTGGAAATAAATTTATTCTGGTCAGAAAGCTGGAAACGTCTAAAAACGTTCACTTTCAACGAATACGAGCGTTTTTAGTCATTTTTGTACTTGTCGGAATAAAACTGCATTTTTCACGACAAAAAATATTTTTTATCTCTGAAAATCAATTTATTATCGTCAGAGAGCTGGAAATGTCTAAAAACATTCACTTTCAACGAATACGAGCGTTTTTAGACATTTTCGTACTTGTCGGAATAAAACTGTATTTTTCACGACAAAAAATATTTTTTATCTCTGAAAATCAATTTATTCAGGTCAGAAAGCTGGAAACGGCTAAAAACGATCACTTTCGACGAATACAAGCGTTTTTAGACATTTTCGTACTTCTCGGACTAAAACTGCATTTTTCACGACAAAAAATATTTTTTATCTCTGAAAATAAATTTATTAACGTCAGAGAGCTGGAAATGTCTAAAAACGTTCACTTTCATGAATACAAGCGTTTTTGGACATTTTCGTACTTTTCGGAATAAAACTGTATTTTTCACGACAAAAAATATTTTATATCTCTGGAAATAAATTTATTCTGGTCAGAAAGCTGGAAACGTCTAAAAACGATCACTTTCGACAAATACAAGCGTTTTTAGACATTTTCGTACTTCTCGGAATAAAACTGTATTTTTCACGACAAAAAATATTTTATATCTTTGAAAATAAATTTATTAACGTCAGAGAGCTGGAAATGTCTAAAAACGTTCACTTTCAACGAATACGAGCGTTTTTAGGCAGTTTCGTACTTCTCCGAATAAAACTGTATTTTTCACGACAAAAAATATTTTATATCTCTGGAAATAAATTTATTCTGGTCAGAAAGCTGGAAATGTCTAAAAACGATAACTTTCGACAAATACAAGCGTTTTTAGACATTTTCTTACTTCTCGGACTAAAACTGCATTTTTCACAACAAAAAATATTTTTTATCTCTGAAAATAAATTTATTAACGTCATAGAGCTGGAAATGTCTAAAAACGTTCACTTTCAACGAATACGAGCGTTTTTAGACATTTTCGTTCTTCTCGGAATAAAACTATATTTTTAACGACAAACAATATTTTTTATCTCTGAAAATAAATTTATTAACGTCAGAAAGCTGGAAATGGCTAAAAACGATCACTTTCGACGAATACAAGCGTTTTTAGACATTTTCGTACTTCTCGGAATAAAACTGCATTTTTCACGACAAAAAATATTTTTTATCTCTGAAAATCTATTTATTATCGTCAGAGAGCTGGAAATGTCTAAAAACGTTCACTTTCAACGAATACGAGCGTTTTTAGACATTTTCGTACTTGTCGGAATAAAACTGTATTTTTCACGACAAAAAATATTTTTTATCTCTGAAAATCAATTTATTCAGGTCAGAAAGCTGGAAACGGCTAAAAACGATCACTTTCGACGAATACAAGCGTTTTTAGACATTTTCGTACTTCTCGGACTAAAACTGCATTTTTCACGACAAAAAATATTTTTTATCTCTGAAAATAAATTTATTAACGTCAGAGAGCTGGAAATGTCTAAAAACGTTCACTTTCATGAATACAAGCGTTTTTAGACATTTTCTTACTTTTCGGAATAAAACTGTATTTTTCACGACAAACAATATTTTTTATCTCTGAAAATAAATTTATTAACGTCAGAAAGCTGGAAACGTCTTAAAATGATCACTTTCGACGAATACAAGCGCTTTTAGACATTTTCGTACTTCTCGGAATAAAACTGTATTTTTCACGACAAAAAATATTTTTTATCTCTGAAAAACAATTTATTCAGGTCAGAAAGCTGGAAATGTATAAAAACGATCACTTTCGACGAATACAAGCGTTTTTAGACATTTTCGTACTTCTCGGAATAAAACTGCATTTTTCACGACAAAAAATATTTTATATCTCTGAAATAAACTTATTAACGTCAGAGAGCTGGAAATGTCTAAAAACGTTCACTTTCAACGAATACGAGCGTTTTTAGGCATTTTCGTACTTCTCCGAATAAAACTGTATTTTTAACGACAAAAAATATTTTTTATCTCTGAAAATAAATTTATTAACGTCAGAAAGCTGGAAACGGCTAAAAACGATCACTTTCAACGAATACGAGCGTTTTTAGTCATTTTTGTACTTGTCGGAATAAAACTGCATTTTTCACGACAAAAAATATTTTTTATCTCTGAAAATCAATTTATTATCGTCAGAGAGCTGGAAATGTCTAAAAACGTTAACTTTCAACGAATACGAGCGTTTTTAGACATTTTCGTACTTGTCGGAATAAAACTGTATTTTTCACGACAAAAAATATTTTTTATCTCTGAAAATCAATTTATTCAGGTCAGAAAGCTGGAAACGGCTAAAAACGATCACTTTCGACGAATACAAGCGTTTTTAGACATTTTCGTACTTCTCGGACTAAAACTGCATTTTTCACGACAAAAAATATTTTTTATCTCTGAAAATAAATTTATTAACGTCAGAGATCTGGAAATGTCTAAAAACGTTCATTTTCATGAATACAAGCGTTTTTAGACATTTTCGTACTTTTCGGAATAAAACTGTATTTTTCACGACAAAAAATATTTTATATCTCTGGAAATAAATTTATTCTGGTCAGAAAGCTGGAAACGTCTAAAAACGATCACTTTCGACAAATACAAGCGTTTTTAGACATTTTCGTACTTCTCGGAATAAAACTGTATTTTTCACGACAAAAAAAATTTTTTATCTTTGAAAATAAATTTATTAACGTCAGAGAGCTGGAAATGTCTAAAAACGTTCACTTTCAACGAATACGAGCGTTTTTAGGCAGTTTCGTTCTTCTCGGAATAAAACTATATTTTTAACGACAAACAATATTTTTTATCTCTGAAAATAAATTTATTAACGTCAGAAAGCTGGAAATGGCAAGAAACGATCACTTTCGACGAATACAAGCGTTTTTAGACATTTTCGTACTTCTCGGAATAAAACTGCATTTTTCACGACAAAAAATATTTTTTATCTCTGAAAATCTATTTATTATCGTCAGAGAGCTGGAAATGTCTAAAAACGTTCACTTTCAACGAATACGAGCGTTTTTAGACATTTTCGTACTTGTCGGAATAAAACTGTATTTTTCACGACAAAAAATATTTTTTATCTCTGAAAATCAATTTATTCAGGTCAGAAAGCTGGAAACGGCTAAAAACGATCACTTTCGACGAATACAAGCGTTTTTAGACATTTTCGTACTTCTCGGACTAAAACTGCATTTTTCACGACAAAAAATATTTTTTATCTCTGAAAATAAATTTATTAACGTCAGAGAGCTGGAAATGTCTAAAAACGTTCACTTTCATGAATACAAGCGTTTTTAGACATTTTCTTACTTTTCGGAATAAAACTGTATTTTTCACGACAAACAATATTTTTTATCTCTGAAAATAAATTTATTAACGTCAGAAAGCTGGAAACGTCTTAAAATGATCACTTTCGACGAATACAAGCGCTTTTAGACATTTTCGTACTTCTCGGAATAAAACTGTATTTTTCACGACAAAAAATATTTTTTATCTCTGAAAAACAATTTATTCAGGTCAGAAAGCTGGAAATGTCTAAAAACGATCACTTTCGACGAATACAAGCGTTTTTAGACATTTTCGTACTTCTCGGAATAAAACTGCATTTTTCACGACAAAAAATATTTTATATCTCTGAAATAATCTTATTAACGTCAGAGAGCTGGAAATGTCTAAAAACGTTCACTTTCGACGAATACAAGCGTTTTTAGACATTTTCGTACTTCTCGGAATAAAACTGCATTTTTCACCACAAAAAATATTTTATATCTCTGAAAATAAATTTATTAACGTCAGAGAGCTGGAAATTTCTAAAAACGTTCACTTTGAACGAATACGAGCGTTTTTAGACATTTTCGTTCTTCTCAGAATAAAACTGTATTTTTAACGACAAAAAATATTTTTTATCTCTGAAAATAAATTTATTAACGTCAGAAAGCTGGAAACGGCTAAAAACGATCACTTTCGACGAATACAAGCGTTTTTAGACATTTTCGTACTTCTCGGACTAAAACTGCATTTTTCACAACAACAAATATTTTTTATCTCTGAAAATAAATTTATTAACGTCAGAGAGCTGGAAATGTCTAAAAACGTTCACTTTCAACGAATACGAGCGTTTTTAGACATTTTCGTACTTCTCGGAATAAAACTGTATTTTTCACGACAAAAAATATTTTACATCTTTGAAAATAAATTTATTAACGTCAGAGAGCTGGAAATGTCTAAAAACGTTCACTTTCAACGAATACGAGCGTTTTTAGGCAGTTTCGTTCTTCTCGGAATAAAACTATATTTTTAACGACAAACAATATTTTTTATCTCTGAAAATAAATTTATTAACGTCAGAAAGCTGGAAATGGCTAGAAACGATCACTTTCGACGAATACAAGCGTTTTTAGACATTTTCGTACTTCTCGGAATAAAACTGCATTTTTCACGACAAAAAATATTTTTTATCTCTGAAAATCAATTTATTATCGTCAGAGAGCTGGAAATGTCTAAAAACGTTCACTTTCAACGAATACGAGCGTTTTTAGACATTTTCGTACTTGTCGGAATAAAACTGTATTTTTCACGACAAAAAATATTTTTTATCTCTGAAAATCAATTTATTCAGGTCAGAAAGCTGGAAACGGCTAAAAACGATCACTTTCGACGAATACAAGCGTTTTTAGACATTTTCGTACTTCTCGGACTAAAACTGCATTTTTCACGACAAAAAATATTTTTTATCTCTGAAAATAAATTTATTAACGTCAGAGAGCTGGAAATGTCTAAAATCGTTCACTTTCATGAATACAAGCGTTTTTAGACATTTTCGTACTTTTCGGAATAAAACTGTATTTTTCACGACAAAAAATATTTTATATCTCTGGAAATAAATTTATTCTGGTCAGAAAGCTGGAAACGTCTAAAAACGATCACTTTCGACAAATACAAGCGTTTTTAGACATTTTCGTACTTCTCGGAATAAAACTGTATTTTTCACGACAAAAAATATTTTATATCTTTGAAAATAAATTTATTAACGTCAGAGAGCTGGAAATGTCTAAAAACGTTCACTTTCAACGAATACGAGCGTTTTTAGGCAGTTTCGTACTTCTCCGAATAAAACTGTATTTTTCACGACAAAAAATATTTTATATCTCTGGAAATAAATTTATTCTGGTCAGAAAGCTGGAAATGTCTAAAAACGATAACTTTCGACAAATACAAGCGTTTTTAGACATTTTCTTACTTCTCGGACTAAAACTGCATTTTTCACAACAAAAAATATTTTTTATCTCTGAAAATAAATTTATTAACGTCATAGAGCTGGAAATGTCTAAAAACGTTCACTTTCAACGAATACGAGCGTTTTTAGACATTTTCGTTCTTCTCGGAATAAAACTATATTTTTAACGACAAACAATATTTTTTATCTCTGAAAATAAATTTATTAACGTCAGAAAGCTGGAAATGGCTAAAAACGATCACTTTCGACGAATACAAGCGTTTTTAGACATTTTCGTACTTCTCGGACTAAAACTGCATTTTTCACGACAAAAAATATTTTTTATCTCTGAAAATAAATTTATTAACGTCAGAGATCTGGAAATGTCTAAAAACGTTCATTTTCATGAATACAAGCGTTTTTAGACATTTTCGTACTTTTCGGAATAAAACTGTATTTTTCACGACAAAAAATATTTTATATTTCTGGAAATAAATTTATTCTGGTCAGAAAGCTGGAAACGTCTAAAAACGATCACTTTCGACAAATACAAGCGTTTTTAGACATTTTCGTACTTCTCGGAATAAAACTGTATTTTTCACGACAAAAAAAATTTTTTATCTTTGAAAATAAATTTATTAACGTCAGAGAGCTGGAAATGTCTAAAAACGTTCACTTTCAACGAATACGAGCGTTTTTAGGCAGTTTCGTTCTTCTCGGAATAAAACTATATTTTTAACGACAAACAATATTTTTTATCTCTGAAAATAAATTTATTAACGTCAGAAAGCTGGAAATGGCAAGAAACGATCACTTTCGACGAATACAAGCGTTTTTAGACATTTTCGTACTTCTCGGAATAAAACTGCATTTTTCACGACAAAAAATATTTTTTATCTCTGAAAATCTATTTATTATCGTCAGAGAGCTGGAAATGTCTAAAAACGTTCACTTTCAACGAATACGAGCGTTTTTAGACATTTTCGTACTTGTCGGAATAAAACTGTATTTTTCACGACAAAAAATATTTTTTATCTCTGAAAATCAATTTATTCAGGTCAGAAAGCTGGAAACGGCTAAAAACGATCACTTTCGACGAATACAAGCGTTTTTAGACATTTTCGTACTTCTCGGACTAAAACTGCATTTTTCACGACAAAAAATATTTTTTATCTCTGAAAATAAATTTATTAACGTCAGAGAGCTGGAAATGTCTAAAAACGTTCACTTTCATGAATACAAGCGTTTTTAGACATTTTCTTACTTTTCGGAATAAAACTGTATTTTTCACGACAAACAATATTTTTTATCTCTGAAAATAAATTTATTAACGTCAGAAAGCTGGAAACGTCTTAAAATGATCACTTTCGATGAATACAAGCGCTTTTAGACATTTTCGTACTTCTCGGAATAAAACTGTATTTTTCACGACAAAAAATATTTTTTATCTCTGAAAAACAATTTATTCAGGTCAGAAAGCTGGAAATGTCTAAAAACGATCACTTTCGACGAATACAAGCGTTTTTAGACATTTTCGTACTTCTCGGAATAAAACTGCATTTTTCACGACAAAAAATATTTTATATCTCTGAAATAATCTTATTAACGTCAGAGAGCTGGAAATGTCTAAAAACGTTCACTTTCGACGAATACAAGCGTTTTTAGACATTTTCGTACTTCTCGGAATAAAACTGCATTTTTCACCACAAAAAATATTTTATATCTCTGAAAATAAATTTATTAACGTCAGAGAGCTGGAAATTTCTAAAAACGTTCACTTTGAACGAATACGAGCGTTTTTAGACATTTTCGTTCTTCTCAGAATAAAACTGTATTTTTAACGACAAAAAATATTTTTTATCTCTGAAAATAAATTTATTAACGTCAGAAAGCTGGAAACGGCTAAAAACGATCACTTTCGACGAATACAAGCGTTTTTAGACATTTTCGTACTTCTCGGACTAAAACTGCATTTTTCACAACAACAAATATTTTTTATCTCTGAAAATAAATTTATTAACGTCAGAGAGCTGGAAATGTCTAAAAACGTTCACTTTCAACGAATACGAGCGTTTTTAGACATTTTCGTACTTCTCGGAATAAAACTGTATTTTTCACGACAAAAAATATTTTACATCTTTGAAAATAAATTTATTAACGTCAGAGAGCTGGAAATGTCTAAAAACGTTCACTTTCAACGAATACGAGCGTTTTTAGGCAGTTTCGTTCTTCTCGGAATAAAACTATATTTTTAACGACAAACAATATTTTTTATCTCTGAAAATAAATTTATTAACGTCAGAAAGCTGGAAATGGCTAGAAACGATCACTTTCGACGAATACAAGCGTTTTTAGACATTTTCGTACTTCTCGGAATAAAACTGCATTTTTCACGACAAAAAATATTTTTTATCTCTGAAAATCAATTTATTATCGTCAGAGAGCTGGAAATGTCTAAAAACGTTCACTTTCAACGAATACGAGCGTTTTTAGACATTTTCGTACTTGTCGGAATAAAACTGTATTTTTCACGACAAAAAATATTTTTTATCTCTGAAAATCAATTTATTCAGGTCAGAAAGCTGGAAACGGCTAAAAACGATCACTTTCGACGAATACAAGCGTTTTTAGACATTTTCGTACTTCTCGGACTAAAACTGCATTTTTCACGACAAAAAATATTTTTTATCTCTGAAAATAAATTTATTAACGTCAGAGAGCTGGAAATGTCTAAAATCGTTCACTTTCATGAATACAAGCGTTTTTAGACATTTTCGTACTTTTCGGAATAAAACTGTATTTTTCACGACAAAAAATATTTTATATCTCTGGAAATAAATTTATTCTGGTCAGAAAGCTGGAAACGTCTAAAAACGATCACTTTCGACAAATACAAGCGTTTTTAGACATTTTCGTACTTCTCGGAATAAAACTGTATTTTTCACAACAAAAAATATTTTATATCTTTGAAAATAAATTTATTAACGTCAGAGAGCTGGAAATGTCTAAAAACGTTCACTTTCAACGAATACGAGCGTTTTTAGGCAGTTTCGTACTTCTCCGAATAAAACTGTATTTTTCACGACAAAAAATATTTTATATCTCTGGAAATAAATTTATTCTGGTCAGAAAGCTGGAAATGTCTAAAAACGATAACTTTCGACAAATACAAGCGTTTTTAGACATTTTCTTACTTCTCGGACTAAAACTGCATTTTTCACAACAAAAAATATTTTTTATCTCTGAAAATAAATTTATTAACGTCATAGAGCTGGAAATGTCTAAAAACGTTCACTTTCAACGAATACGAGCGTTTTTAGACATTTTCGTTCTTCTCGGAATAAAACTATATTTTTAACGACAAACAATATTTTTTATCTCTGAAAATAAATTTATTAACGTCAGAAAGCTGGAAATGGCTAAAAACGATCACTTTCGACGAATACAAGCGTTTTTAGACATTTTCGTACTTCTCGGAATAAAACTGCATTTTTCACGACAAAAAATATTTTTTATCTCTGAAAATCAATTTATTATCGTCAGAGAGCTGGAAATGTCTAAAAACGTTCACTTTCAACGAATACGAGCGTTTTTAGACATTTTCCTACTTGTCGGAATAAAACTGTATTTTTCACGATAAAAAATATTTTTTATCTCTGAAAATCAATTTATTCAGGTCAGAAAGCTGGAAACGGCTAAAAACGATCACTTTCGACGAATACAAGCGTTTTTAGACATTTTCGTACTTCTCGGACTAAAACTGCATTTTTCACGACAAAAAATATTTTTTATCTCTGAAAATAAATTTATTAACGTCAGAGAGCTGGAAATGTCTAAAAACGTTCACTTTCATGAATACAAGCGTTTTTAGACATTTTCGTACTTTTCGGAATAAAACTGTATTTTTCACGACAAAAAATATTTTATATCTCTGGAAATAAATTTATTCTGGTCAGAAAGCTGGAAACGTCTAAAAACGATCACTTTCGACAAATACAAGCGTTTTTAGACATTTTCGTACTTCTCGGAATAAAACTGTATTTTTCACGACAAAAAATATTTTATATCTTTGAAAATAAATTTATTAACGTCAGAGAGCTGGAAATGTCTAAAAACGTTCACTTTCAACGAATACGAGCGTTTTTAGGCAGTTTCGTACTTCTCCGAATAAAACTGTATTTTTCACGACAAAAAATATTTTATATCTCTGGAAATAAATTTATTCTGGTCAGAAAGCTGGAAATGTCTAAAAACGATAACTTTCGACAAATACAAGCGTTTTTAGACATTTTCTTACTTCTCGGACTAAAACTGCATTTTTCACAACAAAAAATATTTTTTATCTCTGAAAATAAATTTATTAACGTCATAGAGCTGGAAATGTCTAAAAACGTTAACTTTCAACGAATACGAGCGTTTTTAGACATTTTCGTTCTTCTCGGAATAAAACTATATTTTTAACGACAAACAATATTTTTTATCTCTGAAAATAAATTTATTAACGTCAGAAAGCTGGAAATGGCTAAAAACGATCACTTTCGACGAATACAAGCGTTTTTAGACATTTTCGTACTTCTCGGAATAAAACTGCATTTTTCACGACAAAAATTTTTTTTTATCTCTGAAAATCAATTTATTATCGTCAGAGAGCTGGAAATGTCTAAAAACGTTCACTTTCAACGAATACGAGCGTTTTTAGACATTTTCGTACTTGTCGGAATAAAACTGTATTTTTCACGACAAAAAATATTTTTTATCTCTGAAAATCAATTTATTCAGGTCAGAAAGCTGGAAACGGCTAAAAACGATCACTTTCGACGAATACAAGCGTTTTTAGACATTTTCGTACTTCTCGGACTAAAACTGCATTTTTCACGACAAAAAATATTTTTTATCTCTGAAAATAAATTTATTAACGTCAGAGAGCTGGAAATGTCTAAAAACGTTCACTTTCATGAATACAAGCGTTTTTAGACATTTTCGTACTTTTCGGAATAAAACTGTATTTTTCACGACAAAAAATATTTTATATCTCTGGAAATAAATTTATTCTGGTCAGAAAGCTGGAAACGTCTAAAAACGATCACTTTCGACAAATACAAGCGTTTTTAGACATTTTCGTACTTCTCGGAATAAAACTGTATTTTTCACGACAAAAAATATTTTATATCTTTGAAAATAAATTTATTAACGTCAGAGAGCTGGAAATGTCTAAAAACGTTCACTTTCAACGAATACGAGCGTTTTTAGGCAGTTTCGTACTTCTCCGAATAAAACTGTATTTTTCACGACAAAAAATATTTTATATCTCTGGAAATAAATTTATTCTGGTCAGAAAGCTGGAAATGTCTAAAAACGATAACTTTCGACAAATACAAGCGTTTTTAGACATTTTCTTACTTCTCGGACTAAAACTGCATTTTTCACAACAAAAAATATTTTTTATCTCTGAAAATAAATTTATTAACGTCATAGAGCTGGAAATGTCTAAAAACGTTCACTTTCAACGAATACGAGCGTTTTTAGACATTTTCGTTCTTCTCGGAATAAAACTATATTTTTAACGACAAACAATATTTTTTATCTCTGAAAATAAATTTATTCAGGTCAGAAAGCTGGAAACGGCTAAAAACGATCACTTTCGACGAATACAAGCGTTTTTAGACATTTTCGTACTTCTCGGACTAAAACTGCATTTTTCACGACAAAAAATATTTTTTATCTCTGAAAATAAATTTATTAACGTCAGAGATCTGGAAATGTCTAAAAACGTTCATTTTCATGAATACAAGCGTTTTTAGACATTTTCGTACTTTTCGGAATAAAACTGTATTTTTCACGACAAAAAATATTTTATATCTCTGGAAATAAATTTATTCTGGTCAGAAAGCTGGAAACGTCTAAAAACGATCACTTTCGACAAATACAAGCGTTTTTAGACATTTTCGTACTTCTCGGAATAAAACTGTATTTTTCACGACAAAAAATATTTTATATCTTTGAAAATAAATTTATTAACGTCAGAGAGCTGGAAATGTCTAAAACGTTCACTTTCAACGAATACGAGCGTTTTTAGGCAGTTTCGTACTTTTCGGAATAAAACTGTATTTTTCACGACAAACAATATTTTTTATCTCTGAAAATAAATTTATTAACGTCAGAAAGCTGGAAACGTCTTAAAATGATCACTTTCGACGAATACAAGCGCTTTTAGACATTTTCGTACTTCTCGGAATAAAACTGTATTTTTCACGACAAAAAATATTTTTTATCTCTGAAAAACAATTTATTCAGGTCAGAAAGCTGGAAATGTCTAAAAACGATCACTTTCGACGAATACAAGCGTTTTTAGACATTTTCGTACTTCTCGGAATAAAACTGCATTTTTCACGACAAAAAATATTTTATATCTCTGAAATAAACTTATTAACATCAGAGAGCTGGAAATGTCTAAAAACGTTCACTTTCAACGAATACGAGCGTTTTTAGGCATTTTCGTACTTCTCCGAATAAAACTGTATTTTACACGACAAAAAATATTTTATATGTCTGGAAATAAATTTATTCTGGTCAGAAAGCTGGAAACGTCTAAAAACGATCACTTTCGACGAATACAAGCGTTTTTAGACATTTTCGTACTTCTCGGAATAAAACTGCATTTTTCACCACAAAAAATATTTTATATCTCTGAAAATAAATTTATTAACGTCAGAGAGCTGGAAATTTCTAAAAACGTTCACTTTGAACGAATACGAGCGTTTTTAGACATTTTCGTTCTTCTCAGAATAAAACTGTATTTTTAACGACAAAAAATATTTTTTATCTCTGAAAATAAATTTATTAACGTCAGAAAGCTGGAAACGGCTAAAAACGATCACTTTCGACGAATACAAGCGTTTTTAGACATTTTCGTACTTCTCGGACTAAAACTGCATTTTTCACAACAACAAATATTTTTTATCTCTGAAAATAAATTTATTAACGTCAGAGAGCTGGAAATGTCTAAAAACGTTCACTTTCAACGAATACGAGCGTTTTTAGACATTTTCGTACTTCTCGGAATAAAACTGTATTTTTCACGACAAAAAATATTTTATATCTTTGAAAATAAATTTATTAACGTCAGAGAGCTGGAAATGTCTAAAAACGTTCACTTTCAACGAATACGAGCGTTTTTAGGCAGTTTCGTTCTTCTCGGAATAAAACTATATTTTTAACGACAAACAATATTTTTTATCTCTGAAAATAAATTTATTAACGTCAGAAAGCTGGAAATGGCTAGAAACGATCACTTTCGACGAATACAAGCGTTTTTAGACATTTTCGTACTTCTCGGAATAAAACTGCATTTTTCACGACAAAAAATATTTTTTATCTCTGAAAATCAATTTATTATCGTCAGAGAGCTGGAAATGTCTAAAAACGTTCACTTTCAACGAATACGAGCGTTTTTAGACATTTTCGTACTTGTCGGAATAAAACTGTATTTTTCACGACAAAAAATATTTTTTATCTCTGAAAATCAATTTATTCAGGTCAGAAAGCTGGAAACGGCTAAAAACGATCACTTTCGACGAATACAAGCGTTTTTAGACATTTTCGTACTTCTCGGACTAAAACTGCATTTTTCACGACAAAAAATATTTTTTATCTCTGAAAATAAATTTATTAACGTCAGAGAGCTGGAAATGTCTAAAATCGTTCACTTTCATGAATACAAGCGTTTTTAGACATTTTCGTACTTTTCGGAATAAAACTGTATTTTTCACGACAAAAAATATTTTATATCTCTGGAAATAAATTTATTCTGGTCAGAAAGCTGGAAACGTCTAAAAACGATCACTTTCGACAAATACAAGCGTTTTTAGACATTTTCGTACTTCTCGGAATAAAACTGTATTTTTCACGACAAAAAATATTTTATATCTTTGAAAATAAATTTATTAACGTCAGAGAGCTGGAAATGTCTAAAAACGTTCACTTTCAACGAATACGAGCGTTTTTAGGCAGTTTCGTACTTCTCCGAATAAAACTGTATTTTTCACGACAAAAAATATTTTATATCTCTGGAAATAAATTTATTCTGGTCAGAAAGCTGGAAATGTCTAAAAACGATAACTTTCGACAAATACAAGCGTTTTTAGACATTTTCTTACTTCTCGGACTAAAACTGCATTTTTCACAACAAAAAATATTTTTTATCTCTGAAAATAAATTTATTAACGTCATAGAGCTGGAAATGTCTAAAAACGTTCACTTTCAACGAATACGAGCGTTTTTAGACATTTTCGTTCTTCTCGGAATAAAACTATATTTTTAACGACAAACAATATTTTTTATCTCTGAAAATAAATTTATTAACGTCAGAAAGCTGGAAATGGCTAAAAACGATCACTTTCGACGAATACAAGCGTTTTTAGACATTTTCGTACTTCTCGGAATAAAACTGCATTTTTCACGACAAAAAATATTTTTTATCTCTGAAAATCAATTTATTATCGTCAGAGAGCTGGAAATGTCTAAAAACGTTCACTTTCAACGAATACGAGCGTTTTTAGACATTTTCCTACTTGTCGGAATAAAACTGTATTTTTCACGATAAAAAATATTTTTTATCTCTGAAAATCAATTTATTCAGGTCAGAAAGCTGGAAACGGCTAAAAACGATCACTTTCGACGAATACAAGCGTTTTTAGACATTTTCGTACTTCTCGGACTAAAACTGCATTTTTCACGACAAAAAATATTTTTTATCTCTGAAAATAAATTTATTAACGTCAGAGAGCTGGAAATGTCTAAAAACGTTCACTTTCATGAATACAAGCGTTTTTAGACATTTTCGTACTTTTCGGAATAAAACTGTATTTTTCACGACAAAAAATATTTTATATCTCTGGAAATAAATTTATTCTGGTCAGAAAGCTGGAATCGTCTAAAAACGATCACTTTCGACAAATACAAGCGTTTTTAGACATTTTCGTACTTCTCGGAATAAAACTGTATTTTTCACGACAAAAAATATTTTATATCTTTGAAAATAAATTTATTAACGTCAGAGAGCTGGAAATGTCTAAAAACGTTCACTTTCAACGAATACGAGCGTTTTTAGGCAGTTTCGTACTTCTCCGAATAAAACTGTATTTTTCACGACAAAAAATATTTTATATCTCTGGAAATAAATTTATTCTGGTCAGAAAGCTGGAAATGTCTAAAAACGATAACTTTCGACAAATACAAGCGTTTTTAGACATTTTCTTACTTCTCGGACTAAAACTGCATTTTTCACAACGAAAATATTTTTTATCTCTGAAAATAAATTTATTAACGTCATAGAGCTGGAAATGTCTAAAAACGTTCACTTTCAACGAATACGAGCGTTTTTAGACATTTTCGTTCTTCTCGGAATAAAACTATATTTTTAACGACAAACAATATTTTTTATCTCTGAAAATAAATTTATTAACGTCAGAAAGCTGGAAATGGCTAAAAACGATCACTTTCGACGAATACAAGCGTTTTTAGACATTTTCGTACTACTCGGAATAAAACTGCATTTTTCACGACAAAAATTTTTTTTTATCTCTGAAAATCAATTTATTATCTTCAGAGAGCTGGAAATGTCTAAAAACGTTCACTTTCAACGAATACGAGCGTTTTTAGACATTTTCGTACTTGTCGGAATAAAACTGTATTTTTCACGACAAAAAATATTTTTTATCTCTGAAAATCAATTTATTCAGGTCAGAAAGCTGGAAACGGCTAAAAACGATCACTTTCGACGAATACAAGCGTTTTTAGACATTTTCGTACTTCTCGGACTAAAACTGCATTTTTCACGACAAAAAATATTTTTTATCTCTGAAAATAAATTTATTAACGTCAGAGAGCTGGAAATGTCTAAAAACGTTCACTTTCATGAATACAAGCGTTTTTAGACATTTTCGTACTTTTCGGAATAAAACTGTATTTTTCACGACAAAAAATATTTTATATCTCTGGAAATAAATTTATTCTGGTCAGAAAGCTGGAAACGTCTAAAAACGATCACTTTCGACAAATACAAGCGTTTTTAGACATTTTCGTACTTCTCGGAATAAAACTGTATTTTTCACGACAAAAAATATTTTATATCTTTGAAAATAAATTTATTAACGTCAGAGAGCTGGAAATGTCTAAAAACGTTCACTTTCAACGAATACGAGCGTTTTTAGGCAGTTTCGTACTTCTCCGAATAAAACTGTATTTTTCACGACAAAAAATATTTTATATCTCTGGAAATAAATTTATTCTGGTCAGAAAGCTGGAAATGTCTAAAAACGATAACTTTCGACAAATACAAGCGTTTTTAGACATTTTCTTACTTCTCGGACTAAAACTGCATTTTTCACAACAAAAAATATTTTTTATCTCTGAAAATAAATTTATTAACGTCATAGAGCTGGAAATGTCTAAAAACGTTCACTTTCAACGAATACGAGCGTTTTTAGACATTTTCGTTCTTCTCGGAATAAAACTATATTTTTAACGACAAACAATATTTTTTATCTCTGAAAATAAATTTATTCAGGTCAGAAAGCTGGAAACGGCTAAAAACGATCACTTTCGACGAATACAAGCGTTTTTAGACATTTTCGTACTTCTCGGACTAAAACTGCATTTTTCACGACAAAAAATATTTTTTATCTCTGAAAATAAATTTATTAACGTCAGAGATCTGGAAATGTCTAAAAACGTTCATTTTCATGAATACAAGCGTTTTTAGACATTTTCGTACTTTTCGGAATAAAACTGTATTTTTCACGACAAAAAATATTTTATATCTCTGGAAATAAATTTATTCTGGTCAGAAAGCTGGAAACGTCTAAAAACGATCACTTTCGACAAATACAAGCGTTTTTAGACATTTTCGTACTTCTCGGAATAAAACTGTATTTTTCACGACAAAAAATATTTTATATCTTTGAAAATAAATTTATTAACGTCAGAGAGCTGGAAATGTCTAAAACGTTCACTTTCAACGAATACGAGCGTTTTTAGGCAGTTTCGTTCTTCTCGGAATAAAACTATATTTTTAACGACAAACAATATTTTTTATCTCTGAAAATAAATTTATTAACGTCAGAAAGCTGGAAATGGCTAGAAACGATCACTTTCGACGAATACAAGCGTTTTTAGACATTTTCGTACTTCTCGGAATAAAACTGCATTTTTCACGACAAAAAATATTTTTTATCTCTGAAAATCAATTTATTATCGTCAGAGAGCTGGAAATGTCTAAAAACGTTCACTTTCAACGAATACGAGCGTTTTTAGACATTTTCGTACTTGTCGGAATAAAACTGTATTTTTCACGACAAAAAATATTTTTTATCTCTGAAAATCAATTTATTCAGGTCAGAAAGCTGGAAACGGCTAAAAACGATCACTTTCGACGAATACAAGCGTTTTTAGACATTTTCGTACTTCTCGGACTAAAACTGCATTTTTCACAACAACAAATATTTTTTATCTCTGAAAATAAATTTATTAACGTCAGAGAGCTGGAAATGTCTAAAAACGTTCACTTTCAACGAATACGAGCGTTTTTAGACATTTTCGTTCTTCTCGGAATAAAACTGTATTTTTAACGACAAACAATATTTTTTATCTCTGAAAATAAATTTATTAACGTCAGAAAGCTGGAAATGTCTAAAAACGTTCACTTTCAACGAATACGAGCGCTTTTAGGCATTTTCGTACTTCTCCGAATAAAACTGTATTTTACACGACAAAAAATATTTTATATGTCTGGAAATAAATTTATTCTGGTCAGAAAGCTGGAAACGTCTAAAAACGTTCACTTTCAACGAATACGAGCGTTTTTAGTCATTTTTGTACTTGTCGGAATAAAACTGCATTTTTCACGACAAAAAATATTTTTTATCTCTGAAAATCAATTTATTATCGTCAGAGAGCTGGAAATGTCTAAAAACGTTCACTTTCAACGAATACGAGCGTTTTTAGACATTTTCGTACTTGTCGGAATAAAACTGTATTTTTCACGACAAAAAATATTTTATATGTCTGGAAATAAATTTATTCTGGTCAGAAAGCTGGAAACGTCTAAAAACGTTCACTTTCAACGAATACGAGCGTTTTTAGTCATTTTTGTACTTGTCGGAATAAAACTGCATTTTTCACGACAAAAAATATTTTTTATCTCTGAAAATCAATTTATTATCGTCAGAGAGCTGGAAATGTCTAAAAACGTTCACTTTCAACGAATACGAGCGTTTTTAGACATTTTCGTACTTGTCGGAATAAAACTGTATTTTTCACGACAAAAAATATTTTTTATCTCTGAAAATCAATTTATTCAGGTCAGAAAGCTGGAAACGGCTAAAAAGATCACTTTCGACGAATACAAGCGTTTTTAGACATTTTCGTACTTCTCGGACTAAAACTGCATTTTTCACGACAAAAAATATTTTTTATCTCTGAAAATAAATTTATTAACGTCAGAGAGCTGGAAATGTCTAAAAACGTTCACTTTCATGAATACAAGCGTTTTTAGACATTTTCGTACTTTTCGGAATAAAACTGTATTTTTCACGACAAAAAATATTTTATATCTCTGGAAATAAATTTATTCTGGTCAGAAAGCTGGAAACGTCTAAAAACGATCACTTTCGACAAATACAAGCGTTTTTAGACATTTTCGTACTTCTCGGAATAAAACTGTATTTTTCACGACAAAAAATATTTTATATCTTTGAAAATAAATTTATTAACGTCAGAGAGCTGGAAATGTCTAAAAACGTTCACTTTCAACGAATACGAGCGTTTTTAGGCAGTTTCGTACTTCTCCGAATAAAACTGTATTTTTCACGACAAAAAATATTTTATATCTCTGGAAATAAATTTATTCTGGTCAGAAAGCTGGAAATGTCTAAAAACGATAACTTTCGACAAATACAAGCGTTTTTAGACATTTTCTTACTTCTCGGACTAAAACTGCATTTTTCACAACAAAAAATATTTTTTATCTCTGAAAATAAATTTATTAACGTCATAGAGCTGGAAATGTCTAAAAACGTTCACTTTCAACGAATACGAGCGTTTTTAGACATTTTCGTTCTTCTCGGAATAAAACTATATTTTTAACGACAAACAATATTTTTTATCTCTGAAAATAAATTTATTCAGGTCAGAAAGCTGGAAACGGCTAAAAACGATCACTTTCGACGAATACAAGCGTTTTTAGACATTTTCGTACTTCTCGGACTAAAACTGCATTTTTCACGACAAAAAATATTTTTTATCTCTGAAAATAAATTTATTAACGTCAGAGATCTGGAAATGTCTAAAAACGTTCATTTTCATGAATACAAGCGTTTTTAGACATTTTCGTACTTTTCGGAATAAAACTGTATTTTTCACGACAAAAAATATTTTATATCTCTGGAAATAAATTTATTCTGGTCAGAAAGCTGGAAACGTCTAAAAACGATCACTTTCGACAAATACAAGCGTTTTTAGACATTTTCGTACTTCTCGGAATAAAACTGTATTTTTCACGACAAAAAATATTTTATATCTTTGAAAATAAATTTATTAACGTCAGAGAGCTGGAAATGTCTAAAACGTTCACTTTCAACGAATACGAGCGTTTTTAGGCAGTTTCGTTCTTCTCGGAATAAAACTATATTTTTAACGACAAACAATATTTTTTATCTCTGAAAATAAATTTATTAACGTCAGAAAGCTGGAAATGGCTAGAAACGATCACTTTCGACGAATACAAGCGTTTTTAGACA
Organism: Leptodirus hochenwartii; assembly: GCA_947310635.1. Taxonomy (NCBI): domain Eukaryota; kingdom Metazoa; phylum Arthropoda; class Insecta; order Coleoptera; family Leiodidae; genus Leptodirus; species Leptodirus hochenwartii. The sequence continues at coordinate 6,938,698 of OX371186.1, forward strand.
TTTTCGTACTTCTCGGAATAAAACTGCATTTTTCACGACAAAAAATATTTTTTATCTCTGAAAATCAATTTATTATCGTCAGAGAGCTGGAAATGTCTAAAAACGTTCACTTTCAACGAATACGAGCGTTTTTAGACATTTTCGTACTTGTCGGAATAAAACTGTATTTTTCACGACAAAAAATATTTTTTATCTCTGAAAATCAATTTATTCAGGTCAGAAAGCTGGAAACGGCTAAAAACGATCACTTTCGACGAATACAAGCGTTTTTAGACATTTTCGTACTTCTCGGACTAAAACTGCATTTTTCACAACAACAAATATTTTTTATCTCTGAAAATAAATTTATTAACGTCAGAGAGCTGGAAATGTCTAAAAACGTTCACTTTCAACGAATACGAGCGTTTTTAGACATTTTCGTTCTTCTCGGAATAAAACTGTATTTTTAACGACAAACAATATTTTTTATCTCTGAAAATAAATTTATTAACGTCAGAAAGCTGGAAATGTCTAAAAACGTTCACTTTCAACGAATACGAGCGCTTTTAGGCATTTTCGTACTTCTCCGAATAAAACTGTATTTTACACGACAAAAAATATTTTATATGTCTGGAAATAAATTTATTCTGGTCAGAAAGCTGGAAACGTCTAAAAACGTTCACTTTCAACGAATACGAGCGTTTTTAGTCATTTTTGTACTTGTCGGAATAAAACTGCATTTTTCACGACAAAAAATATTTTTTATCTCTGAAAATCAATTTATTATCGTCAGAGAGCTGGAAATGTCTAAAAACGTTCACTTTCAACGAATACGAGCGTTTTTAGACATTTTCGTACTTGTCGGAATAAAACTGTATTTTTCACGACAAAAAATATTTTATATGTCTGGAAATAAATTTATTCTGGTCAGAAAGCTGGAAACGTCTAAAAACGTTCACTTTCAACGAATACGAGCGTTTTTAGACATTTTCGTACTTCTCGGAATAAAACTGTATTTTTCACGACAAAAAATATTTTATATCTTTGAAAATAAATTTATTAACGTCAGAGAGCTGGAAATGTCTAAAAACGTTCACTTTCAACGAATACGAGCGTTTTTAGGCAGTTTCGTTCTTCTCGGAATAAAACTATATTTTTAACGACAAACAATATTTTTTATCTCTGAAAATAAATTTATTAACGTCAGAAAGCTGGAAATGGCTAGAAACGATCACTTTCGACGAATACAAGCGTTTTTAGACATTTTCGTACTTCTCGGAATAAAACTGCATTTTTCACGACAAAAAATATTTTTTATCTCTGAAAATCAATTTATTATCGTCAGAGAGCTGGAAATGTCTAAAAACGTTCACTTTCAACGAATACGAGCGTTTTTAGACATTTTCGTACTTGTCGGAATAAAACTGTATTTTTCACGACAAAAAATATTTTTTATCTCTGAAAATCAATTTATTCAGGTCAGAAAGCTGGAAACGGCTAAAAACGATCACTTTCGACGAATACAAGCGTTTTTAGACATTTTCGTACTTCTCGGACTAAAACTGCATTTTTCACGACAAAAAATATTTTTTATCTCTGAAAATAAATTTATTAACGTCAGAGAGCTGGAAATGTCTAAAATCGTTCACTTTCATGAATACAAGCGTTTTTAGACATTTTCGTACTTTTCGGAATAAAACTGTATTTTTCACGACAAAAAATATTTTATATCTCTGGAAATAAATTTATTCTGGTCAGAAAGCTGGAAACGTCTAAAAACGATCACTTTCGACAAATACAAGCGTTTTTAGACATTTTCGTACTTCTCGGAATAAAACTGTATTTTTCACGACAAAAAATATTTTATATCTTTGAAAATAAATTTATTAACGTCAGAGAGCTGGAAATGTCTAAAAACGTTCACTTTCAACGAATACGAGCGTTTTTAGGCAGTTTCGTACTTCTCCGAATAAAACTGTATTTTTCACGACAAAAAATATTTTATATCTCTGGAAATAAATTTATTCTGGTCAGAAAGCTGGAAATGTCTAAAAACGATAACTTTCGACAAATACAAGCGTTTTTAGACATTTTCTTACTTCTCGGACTAAAACTGCATTTTTCACAACAAAAAATATTTTTTATCTCTGAAAATAAATTTATTAACGTCATAGAGCTGGAAATGTCTAAAAACGTTCACTTTCAACGAATACGAGCGTTTTTAGACATTTTCGTTCTTCTCGGAATAAAACTATATTTTTAACGACAAACAATATTTTTTATCTCTGAAAATAAATTTATTAACGTCAGAAAGCTGGAAATGGCTAAAAACGATCACTTTCGACGAATACAAGCGTTTTTAGACATTTTCGTACTTCTCGGAATAAAACTGCATTTTTCACGACAAAAAATATTTTTTATCTCTGAAAATCAATTTATTATCGTCAGAGAGCTGGAAATGTCTAAAAACGTTCACTTTCAACGAATACGAGCGTTTTTAGACATTTTCCTACTTGTCGGAATAAAACTGTATTTTTCACGATAAAAAATATTTTTTATCTCTGAAAATCAATTTATTCAGGTCAGAAAGCTGGAAACGGCTAAAAACGATCACTTTCGACGAATACAAGCGTTTTTAGACATTTTCGTACTTCTCGGACTAAAACTGCATTTTTCACGACAAAAAATATTTTTTATCTCTGAAAATAAATTTATTAACGTCAGAGAGCTGGAAATGTCTAAAAACGTTCACTTTCATGAATACAAGCGTTTTTAGACATTTTCGTACTTTTCGGAATAAAACTGTATTTTTCACGACAAAAAATATTTTATATCTCTGGAAATAAATTTATTCTGGTCAGAAAGCTGGAATCGTCTAAAAACGATCACTTTCGACAAATACAAGCGTTTTTAGACATTTTCGTACTTCTCGGAATAAAACTGTATTTTTCACGACAAAAAATATTTTATATCTTTGAAAATAAATTTATTAACGTCAGAGAGCTGGAAATGTCTAAAAACGTTCACTTTCAACGAATACGAGCGTTTTTAGGCAGTTTCGTACTTCTCCGAATAAAACTGTATTTTTCACGACAAAAAATATTTTATATCTCTGGAAATAAATTTATTCTGGTCAGAAAGCTGGAAATGTCTAAAAACGATAACTTTCGACAAATACAAGCGTTTTTAGACATTTTCTTACTTCTCGGACTAAAACTGCATTTTTCACAACGAAAATATTTTTTATCTCTGAAAATAAATTTATTAACGTCATAGAGCTGGAAATGTCTAAAAACGTTCACTTTCAACGAATACGAGCGTTTTTAGACATTTTCGTTCTTCTCGGAATAAAACTATATTTTTAACGACAAACAATATTTTTTATCTCTGAAAATAAATTTATTAACGTCAGAAAGCTGGAAATGGCTAAAAACGATCACTTTCGACGAATACAAGCGTTTTTAGACATTTTCGTACTACTCGGAATAAAACTGCATTTTTCACGACAAAAATTTTTTTTTATCTCTGAAAATCAATTTATTATCTTCAGAGAGCTGGAAATGTCTAAAAACGTTCACTTTCAACGAATACGAGCGTTTTTAGACATTTTCGTACTTGTCGGAATAAAACTGTATTTTTCACGACAAAAAATATTTTTTATCTCTGAAAATCAATTTATTCAGGTCAGAAAGCTGGAAACGGCTAAAAACGATCACTTTCGACGAATACAAGCGTTTTTAGACATTTTCGTACTTCTCGGACTAAAACTGCATTTTTCACGACAAAAAATATTTTTTATCTCTGAAAATAAATTTATTAACGTCAGAGAGCTGGAAATGTCTAAAAACGTTCACTTTCATGAATACAAGCGTTTTTAGACATTTTCGTACTTTTCGGAATAAAACTGTATTTTTCACGACAAAAAATATTTTATATCTCTGGAAATAAATTTATTCTGGTCAGAAAGCTGGAAACGTCTAAAAACGATCACTTTCGACAAATACAAGCGTTTTTAGACATTTTCGTACTTCTCGGAATAAAACTGTATTTTTCACGACAAAAAATATTTTATATCTTTGAAAATAAATTTATTAACGTCAGAGAGCTGGAAATGTCTAAAAACGTTCACTTTCAACGAATACGAGCGTTTTTAGGCAGTTTCGTACTTCTCCGAATAAAACTGTATTTTTCACGACAAAAAATATTTTATATCTCTGGAAATAAATTTATTCTGGTCAGAAAGCTGGAAATGTCTAAAAACGATAACTTTCGACAAATACAAGCGTTTTTAGACATTTTCTTACTTCTCGGACTAAAACTGCATTTTTCACAACAAAAAATATTTTTTATCTCTGAAAATAAATTTATTAACGTCATAGAGCTGGAAATGTCTAAAAACGTTCACTTTCAACGAATACGAGCGTTTTTAGACATTTTCGTTCTTCTCGGAATAAAACTATATTTTTAACGACAAACAATATTTTTTATCTCTGAAAATAAATTTATTCAGGTCAGAAAGCTGGAAACGGCTAAAAACGATCACTTTCGACGAATACAAGCGTTTTTAGACATTTTCGTACTTCTCGGACTAAAACTGCATTTTTCACGACAAAAAATATTTTTTATCTCTGAAAATAAATTTATTAACGTCAGAGATCTGGAAATGTCTAAAAACGTTCATTTTCATGAATACAAGCGTTTTTAGACATTTTCGTACTTTTCGGAATAAAACTGTATTTTTCACGACAAAAAATATTTTATATCTCTGGAAATAAATTTATTCTGGTCAGAAAGCTGGAAACGTCTAAAAACGATCACTTTCGACAAATACAAGCGTTTTTAGACATTTTCGTACTTCTCGGAATAAAACTGTATTTTTCACGACAAAAAATATTTTATATCTTTGAAAATAAATTTATTAACGTCAGAGAGCTGGAAATGTCTAAAACGTTCACTTTCAACGAATACGAGCGTTTTTAGGCAGTTTCGTTCTTCTCGGAATAAAACTATATTTTTAACGACAAACAATATTTTTTATCTCTGAAAATAAATTTATTAACGTCAGAAAGCTGGAAATGGCTAGAAACGATCACTTTCGACGAATACAAGCGTTTTTAGACATTTTCGTACTTCTCGGAATAAAACTGCATTTTTCACGACAAAAAATATTTTTTATCTCTGAAAATCAATTTATTATCGTCAGAGAGCTGGAAATGTCTAAAAACGTTCACTTTCAACGAATACGAGCGTTTTTAGACATTTTCGTACTTGTCGGAATAAAACTGTATTTTTCACGACAAAAAATATTTTTTATCTCTGAAAATCAATTTATTCAGGTCAGAAAGCTGGAAACGGCTAAAAACGATCACTTTCGACGAATACAAGCGTTTTTAGACATTTTCGTACTTCTCGGACTAAAACTGCATTTTTCACAACAACAAATATTTTTTATCTCTGAAAATAAATTTATTAACGTCAGAGAGCTGGAAATGTCTAAAAACGTTCACTTTCAACGAATACGAGCGTTTTTAGACATTTTCGTTCTTCTCGGAATAAAACTGTATTTTTAACGACAAACAATATTTTTTATCTCTGAAAATAAATTTATTAACGTCAGAAAGCTGGAAATGTCTAAAAACGTTCACTTTCAACGAATACGAGCGCTTTTAGGCATTTTCGTACTTCTCCGAATAAAACTGTATTTTACACGACAAAAAATATTTTATATGTCTGGAAATAAATTTATTCTGGTCAGAAAGCTGGAAACGTCTAAAAACGTTCACTTTCAACGAATACGAGCGTTTTTAGTCATTTTTGTACTTGTCGGAATAAAACTGCATTTTTCACGACAAAAAATATTTTTTATCTCTGAAAATCAATTTATTATCGTCAGAGAGCTGGAAATGTCTAAAAACGTTCACTTTCAACGAATACGAGCGTTTTTAGACATTTTCGTACTTGTCGGAATAAAACTGTATTTTTCACGACAAAAAATATTTTATATGTCTGGAAATAAATTTATTCTGGTCAGAAAGCTGGAAACGTCTAAAAACGTTCACTTTCAACGAATACGAGCGTTTTTAGTCATTTTTGTACTTGTCGGAATAAAACTGCATTTTTCACGACAAAAAATATTTTTTATCTCTGAAAATCAATTTATTATCGTCAGAGAGCTGGAAATGTCTAAAAACGTTCACTTTCAACGAATACGAGCGTTTTTAGACATTTTCGTACTTGTCGGAATAAAACTGTATTTTTCACGACAAAAAATATTTTTTATCTCTGAAAATCAATTTATTCAGGTCAGAAAGCTGGAAACGGCTAAAAAGATCACTTTCGACGAATACAAGCGTTTTTAGACATTTTCGTACTTCTCGGACTAAAACTGCATTTTTCACGACAAAAAATATTTTTTATCTCTGAAAATAAATTTATTAACGTCAGAGAGCTGGAAATGTCTAAAAACGTTCACTTTCATGAATACAAGCGTTTTTAGACATTTTCGTACTTTTCGGAATAAAACTGTATTTTTCACGACAAAAAATATTTTATATCTCTGGAAATAAATTTATTCTGGTCAGAAAGCTGGAAACGTCTAAAAACGATCACTTTCGACAAATACAAGCGTTTTTAGACATTTTCGTACTTCTCGGAATAAAACTGTATTTTTCACGACAAAAAATATTTTATATCTTTGAAAATAAATTTATTAACGTCAGAGAGCTGGAAATGTCTAAAAACGTTCACTTTCAACGAATACGAGCGTTTTTAGGCAGTTTCGTACTTCTCCGAATAAAACTGTATTTTTCACGACAAAAAATATTTTATATCTCTGGAAATAAATTTATTCTGGTCAGAAAGCTGGAAATGTCTAAAAACGATAACTTTCGACAAATACAAGCGTTTTTAGACATTTTCTTACTTCTCGGACTAAAACTGCATTTTTCACAACAAAAAATATTTTTTATCTCTGAAAATAAATTTATTAACGTCATAGAGCTGGAAATGTCTAAAAACGTTCACTTTCAACGAATACGAGCGTTTTTAGACATTTTCGTTCTTCTCGGAATAAAACTATATTTTTAACGACAAACAATATTTTTTATCTCTGAAAATAAATTTATTCAGGTCAGAAAGCTGGAAACGGCTAAAAACGATCACTTTCGACGAATACAAGCGTTTTTAGACATTTTCGTACTTCTCGGACTAAAACTGCATTTTTCACGACAAAAAATATTTTTTATCTCTGAAAATAAATTTATTAACGTCAGAGATCTGGAAATGTCTAAAAACGTTCATTTTCATGAATACAAGCGTTTTTAGACATTTTCGTACTTTTCGGAATAAAACTGTATTTTTCACGACAAAAAATATTTTATATCTCTGGAAATAAATTTATTCTGGTCAGAAAGCTGGAAACGTCTAAAAACGATCACTTTCGACAAATACAAGCGTTTTTAGACATTTTCGTACTTCTCGGAATAAAACTGTATTTTTCACGACAAAAAATATTTTATATCTTTGAAAATAAATTTATTAACGTCAGAGAGCTGGAAATGTCTAAAACGTTCACTTTCAACGAATACGAGCGTTTTTAGGCAGTTTCGTTCTTCTCGGAATAAAACTATATTTTTAACGACAAACAATATTTTTTATCTCTGAAAATAAATTTATTAACGTCAGAAAGCTGGAAATGGCTAGAAACGATCACTTTCGACGAATACAAGCGTTTTTAGACATTTTCGTACTTCTCGGAATAAAACTGCATTTTTCACGACAAAAAATATTTTTTATCTCTGAAAATCAATTTATTATCGTCAGAGAGCTGGAAATGTCTAAAAACGTTCACTTTCAACGAATACGAGCGTTTTTAGACATTTTCGTACTTGTCGGAATAAAACTGTATTTTTCACGACAAAAAATATTTTTTATCTCTGAAAATCAATTTATTCAGGTCAGAAAGCTGGAAACGGCTAAAAACGATCACTTTCGACGAATACAAGCGTTTTTAGACATTTTCGTACTTCTCGGACTAAAACTGCATTTTTCACAACAACAAATATTTTTTATCTCTGAAAATAAATTTATTAACGTCAGAGAGCTGGAAATGTCTAAAAACGTTCACTTTCAACGAATACGAGCGTTTTTAGACATTTTCGTTCTTCTCGGAATAAAACTGTATTTTTAACGACAAACAATATTTTTTATCTCTGAAAATAAATTTATTAACGTCAGAAAGCTGGAAATGTCTAAAAACGTTCACTTTCAACGAATACGAGCGCTTTTAGGCATTTTCGTACTTCTCCGAATAAAACTGTATTTTACACGACAAAAAATATTTTATATGTCTGGAAATAAATTTATTCTGGTCAGAAAGCTGGAAACGTCTAAAAACGTTCACTTTCAACGAATACGAGCGTTTTTAGTCATTTTTGTACTTGTCGGAATAAAACTGCATTTTTCACGACAAAAAATATTTTTTATCTCTGAAAATCAATTTATTATCGTCAGAGAGCTGGAAATGTCTAAAAACGTTCACTTTCAACGAATACGAGCGTTTTTAGACATTTTCGTACTTGTCGGAATAAAACTGTATTTTTCACGACAAAAAATATTTTATATGTCTGGAAATAAATTTATTCTGGTCAGAAAGCTGGAAACGTCTAAAAACGTTCACTTTCAACGAATACGAGCGTTTTTAGTCATTTTTGTACTTGTCGGAATAAAACTGCATTTTTCACGACAAAAAATATTTTTTATCTCTGAAAATCAATTTATTATCGTCAGAGAGCTGGAAATGTCTAAAAACGTTCACTTTCAACGAATACGAGCGTTTTTAGACATTTTCGTACTTGTCGGAATAAAACTGTATTTTTCACGACAAAAAATATTTTTTATCTCTGAAAATCAATTTATTCAGGTCAGAAAGCTGGAAACGGCTAAAAAGATCACTTTCGACGAATACAAGCGTTTTTAGACATTTTCGTACTTCTCGGACTAAAACTGCATTTTTCACGACAAAAAATATTTTTTATCTCTGAAAATAAATTTATTAACGTCAGAGAGCTGGAAATGTCTAAAAACGTTCACTTTCATGAATACAAGCGTTTTTAGACATTTTCGTACTTTTCGGAATAAAACTGTATTTTTCACGACAAAAAATATTTTATATCTCTGGAAATAAATTTATTCTGGTCAGAAAGCTGGAAACGTCTAAAAACGATCACTTTCGACAAATACAAGCGTTTTTAGACATTTTCGTACTTCTCGGAATAAAACTGTATTTTTCACGACAAAAAATATTTTATATCTTTGAAAATAAATTTATTAACGTCAGAGAGCTGGAAATGTCTAAAAACGTTCACTTTCAACGAATACGAGCGTTTTTAGGCAGTTTCGTACTTCTCCGAATAAAACTGTATTTTTCACGACAAAAAATATTTTATATCTCTGGAAATAAATTTATTCTGGTCAGAAAGCTGGAAATGTCTAAAAACGATAACTTTCGACAAATACAAGCGTTTTTAGACATTTTCTTACTTCTCGGACTAAAACTGCATTTTTCACAACAAAAAATATTTTTTATCTCTGAAAATAAATTTATTAACGTCATAGAGCTGGAAATGTCTAAAAACGTTCACTTTCAACGAATACGAGCGTTTTTAGACATTTTCGTTCTTCTCGGAATAAAACTATATTTTTAACGACAAACAATATTTTTTATCTCTGAAAATCAATTTATTATCGTCAGAGAGCTGGAAATGTCTAAAAACGTTCACTTTCAACGAATACGAGCGTTTTTAGACATTTTCGTACTTGTCGGAATAAAACTGTATTTTTCACGACATAAAATATTTTTTATCTCTGAAAATCAATTTATTCAGGTCAGAAAGCTGGAAACGGCTAAAAACGATCACTTTCGACGAATACAAGCGTTTTTAGACATTTTCGTACTTCTCGGACTAAAACTGCATTTTTCACGACAAAAAATATTTTTTATCTCTGAAAATAAATTTATTAACGTCAGAGATCTGGAAATGTCTAAAAACGTTCACTTTCATGAATACAAGCGTTTTTAGACATTTTCGTACTTTTCGGAATAAAACTGTATTTTTCACGACAAAAAATATTTTTTATCTCTGAAAATCAATTTATTCAGGTCAGAAAGCTGGAAACGGCTAAAAACGATCACTTTCGACGAATACAAGCGTTTTTAGACATTTTCGTACTTTTCGGAATAAAACTGTATTTTTCACGACAAAAAATATTTTATATCTCTGGAAATAAATTTATTCTGGTCAGAAAGCTGGAAACGTCTAAAAACGATCACTTTCGACAAATACAAGCGTTTTTAGACATTTTCGTACTTCTCGGAATAAAACTGTATTTTTCACGACAAAAAATATTTTATATCTTTGAAAATAAATTTATTAACGTCAGAGAGCTGGAAATGTCTAAAAACGTTCACTTTCAACGAATACGAGCGTTTTTAGGCAGTTTCGTACTTCTCCGAATAAAACTGTATTTTTCACGACAAAAAATATTTTATATCTCTGGAAATAAATTTATTCTGGTCAGAAAGCTGGAAATGTCTAAAAACGATAACTTTCGACAAATACAAGCGCTTTTAGACATTTTCTTACTTCTCGGACTAAAACTGCATTTTTCACAACAAAAAATATTTTTTATCTCTGAAAATAAATTTATTAACGTCATAGAGCTGGAAATGTCTAAAAACGTTCACTTTCAACGAATACGAGCGTTTTTAGACATTTTCGTTCTTCTCGGAATAAAACTATATTTTTAACGACAAACAATATTTTTTATCTCTGAAAATAAATTTATTAACGTCAGAGAGCTGGAAATGTCTAAAAACGTTCACTTTCAACGAATACGAGCGTTTTTAGACATTTTCGTTCTTCTCGGAATAAAACTGTATTTTTAACGACAAACAATATTTTTTATCTCTGAAAATAAATTTATTAACGTCAGAAAGCTGGAAATGTCTAAAAACGTTCACTTTCAACGAATACGAGCGCTTTTAGGCATTTTCGTACTTCTCCGAATAAAACTGTATTTTACACGACAAAAAATATTTTATATGTCTGGAAATAAATTTATTCTGGTCAGAAAGCTGGAAACGTCTAAAAACGTTCACTTTCAACGAATACGAGCGTTTTTAGTCATTTTTGTACTTGTCGGAATAAAACTGCATTTTTCACGACAAAAAATATTTTTTATCTCTGAAAATCAATTTATTATCGTCAGAGAGCTGGAAATGTCTAAAAACGTTCACTTTCAACGAATACGAGCGTTTTTAGACATTTTCGTACTTGTCGGAATAAAACTGTATTTTTCACGACAAAAAATATTTTATATGTCTGGAAATAAATTTATTCTGGTCAGAAAGCTGGAAACGTCTAAAAACGTTCACTTTCAACGAATACGAGCGTTTTTAGTCATTTTTGTACTTGTCGGAATAAAACTGCATTTTTCACGACAAAAAATATTTTTTATCTCTGAAAATCAATTTATTATCGTCAGAGAGCTGGAAATGTCTAAAAACGTTCACTTTCAACGAATACGAGCGTTTTTAGACATTTTCGTACTTGTCGGAATAAAACTGTATTTTTCACGACAAAAAATATTTTTTATCTCTGAAAATCAATTTATTCAGGTCAGAAAGCTGGAAACGGCTAAAAAGATCACTTTCGACGAATACAAGCGTTTTTAGACATTTTCGTACTTCTCGGACTAAAACTGCATTTTTCACGACAAAAAATATTTTTTATCTCTGAAAATAAATTTATTAACGTCAGAGAGCTGGAAATGTCTAAAAACGTTCACTTTCATGAATACAAGCGTTTTTAGACATTTTCGTACTTTTCGGAATAAAACTGTATTTTTCACGACAAAAAATATTTTATATCTCTGGAAATAAATTTATTCTGGTCAGAAAGCTGGAAACGTCTAAAAACGATCACTTTCGACAAATACAAGCGTTTTTAGACATTTTCGTACTTCTCGGAATAAAACTGTATTTTTCACGACAAAAAATATTTTATATCTTTGAAAATAAATTTATTAACGTCAGAGAGCTGGAAATGTCTAAAAACGTTCACTTTCAACGAATACGAGCGTTTTTAGGCAGTTTCGTACTTCTCCGAATAAAACTGTATTTTTCACGACAAAAAATATTTTATATCTCTGGAAATAAATTTATTCTGGTCAGAAAGCTGGAAATGTCTAAAAACGATAACTTTCGACAAATACAAGCGTTTTTAGACATTTTCTTACTTCTCGGACTAAAACTGCATTTTTCACAACAAAAAATATTTTTTATCTCTGAAAATAAATTTATTAACGTCATAGAGCTGGAAATGTCTAAAAACGTTCACTTTCAACGAATACGAGCGTTTTTAGACATTTTCGTTCTTCTCGGAATAAAACTATATTTTTAACGACAAACAATATTTTTTATCTCTGAAAATCAATTTATTATCGTCAGAGAGCTGGAAATGTCTAAAAACGTTCACTTTCAACGAATACGAGCGTTTTTAGACATTTTCGTACTTGTCGGAATAAAACTGTATTTTTCACGACATAAAATATTTTTTATCTCTGAAAATCAATTTATTCAGGTCAGAAAGCTGGAAACGGCTAAAAACGATCACTTTCGACGAATACAAGCGTTTTTAGACATTTTCGTACTTCTCGGACTAAAACTGCATTTTTCACGACAAAAAATATTTTTTATCTCTGAAAATAAATTTATTAACGTCAGAGAGCTGGAAATGTCTAAAAACGTTCACTTTCATGAATACAAGCGTTTTTAGACATTTTCGTACTTTTCGGAATAAAACTGTATTTTTCACGACAAAAAATATTTTTTATCTCTGAAAATCAATTTATTCAGGTCAGAAAGCTGGAAACGGCTAAAAACGATCACTTTCGACGAATACAAGCGTTTTTAGACATTTTCGTACTTTTCGGAATAAAACTGTATTTTTCACGACAAAAAATATTTTATATCTCTGGAAATAAATTTATTCTGGTCAGAAAGCTGGAAACGTCTAAAAACGATCACTTTCGACAAATACAAGCGTTTTTAGACATTTTCGTACTTCTCGGAATAAAACTGTATTTTTCACGACAAAAAATATTTTATATCTTTGAAAATAAATTTATTAACGTCAGAGAGCTGGAAATGTCTAAAAACGTTCACTTTCAACGAATACGAGCGTTTTTAGGCAGTTTCGTACTTCTCCGAATAAAACTGTATTTTTCACGACAAAAAATATTTTATATCTCTGGAAATAAATTTATTCTGGTCAGAAAGCTGGAAATGTCTAAAAACGATAACTTTCGACAAATACAAGCGCTTTTAGACATTTTCTTACTTCTCGGACTAAAACTGCATTTTTCACAACAAAAAATATTTTTTATCTCTGAAAATAAATTTATTAACGTCATAGAGCTGGAAATGTCTAAAAACGTTCACTTTCAACGAATACGAGCGTTTTTAGACATTTTCGTTCTTCTCGGAATAAAACTATATTTTTAACGACAAACAATATTTTTTATCTCTGAAAATAAATTTATTCAGGTCAGAAAGCTGGAAACGGCTAAAAACGATCACTTTCGACGAATACAAGCGTTTTTAGACATTTTCGTACTTCTCGGACTAAAACTGCATTTTTCACGACAAAAAATATTTTTTATCTCTGAAAATAAATTTATTAACGTCAAAGATCTGGAAATGTCTAAAAACGTTCATTTTCATGAATACAAGCGTTTTTAGACATTTTCGTACTTTTCGGAATAAAACTGTATTTTTCACGACAAAAAATATTTTATATCTCTGGAAATAAATTTATTCTGGTCAGAAAGCTGGAAACGTCTAAAAACGATCACTTTCGACAAATACAAGCGTTTTTAGACATTTTCGTACTTCTCGGAATAAAACTGTATTTTTCACGACAAAAAATATTTTATATCTTTGAAAATAAATTTATTAACGTCAGAGAGCTGGAAATGTCTAAAAACGTTCACTTTCAACGAATACGAGCGTTTTTAGGCAGTTTCGTTCTTCTCGGAATAAAACTATATTTTTAACGACAAACAATATTTTTTATCTCTGAAAATAAATTTATTAACGTCAGAAAGCTGGAAATGGCTAGAAACGATCACTTTCGACGAATACAAGCGTTTTTAGACATTTTCGTACTTCTCGGAATAAAACTGCATTTTGCACGACAAAAAATATTTTTTATCTCTGAAAATCAATTTATTATCGTCAGAGAGCTGGAAATGTCTAAAAACGTTCACTTTCAACGAATACGAGCGTTTTTAGACATTTTCGTACTTGTCGGAATAAAACTGTATTTTTCACGACAAAAAATATTTTTTATCTCTGAAAATCAATTTATTCAGGTCAGAAAGCTGGAAACGGCTAAAAACGATCACTTTCGACGAATACAAGCGTTTTTAGACATTTTCGTACTTCTCGGACTAAAACTGCATTTTTCACGACAAAAAATATTTTTTATCTCTGAAAATAAATTTATTAACGTCAGAGAGCTGGAAATGTCTAAAAACGTTCACTTTCATGAATACAAGCGTTTTTAGACATTTTCGTACTTTTCGGAATAAAACTGTATTTTTCACGACAAAAAATATTTTATATCTCTGGAAATAAATTTATTCTGGTCAGAAAGCTGGAAACGTCTAAAAACGATCACTTTCGACAAATACAAGCGTTTTTAGACATTTTCGTACTTCTCGGAATAAAACTGTATTTTTCACGACAAAAAATATTTTATATCTTTGAAAATAAATTTATTAACGTCAGAGAGATATATTTGTTAACGTGCTCCGCCAGAGGCACTACACGATAAGCACAGCGACACGAGGTTTTCCCAAGTGGTCACCCATCCAAGTACTAACCGCGCTCGACGTTGCTTAACTTCGGTGTTCGATGGGAACCGGTGCTTTCAACGCCGATATGGTCGCTGCATTAACGTCAGAGAGCTGGAAATGTCTAAAAACGTTCACTTTCAACGAATACGAGCGTTTTTAGGCAGTTTCGTACTTCTCCGAATAAAACTGTATTTTTCACGACAAAAAATATTTTATATCTCTGGAAATAAATTTATTCTGGTCAGAAAGCTGGAAATGTCTAAAAACGATAACTTTCGACAAATACAAGCGTTTTTAGACATTTTCTTACTTCTCGGACTAAAACTGCATTTTTCACAACAAAAAATATTTTTTATCTCTGAAAATAAATTTATTAACGTCATAGAGCTGGAAATGTCTAAAAACGTTCACTTTCAACGAATACGAGCGTTTTTAGACATTTTCGTTCTTCTCGGAATAAAACTATATTTTTAACGACAAACAATATTTTTTATCTCTGAAAATCAATTTATTATCGTCAGAGAGCTGGAAATGTCTAAAAACGTTCACTTTCAACGAATACGAGCTTTTTAGACATTTTCGTACTTGTCGGAATAAAACTGTATTTTTCACGACATAAAATATTTTTTATCTCTGAAAATCAATTTATTCAGGTCAGAAAGCTGGAAACGGCTAAAAACGATCACTTTCGACGAATACAAGCGTTTTTAGACATTTTCGTACTTCTCGGACTAAAACTGCATTTTTCACGACAAAAAATATTTTTTATCTCTGAAAATAAATTTATTAACGTCAGAGAGCTGGAAATGTCTAAAAACGTTCACTTTCATGAATACAAGCGTTTTTAGACATTTTCGTACTTTTCGGAATAAAACTGTATTTTTCACGACAAAAAATATTTTTTATCTCTGAAAATCAATTTATTCAGGTCAGAAAGCTGGAAACGGCTAAAAACGATCACTTTCGACGAATACAAGCGTTTTTAGACATTTTCGTACTTTTCGGAATAAAACTGTATTTTTCACGACAAAAAATATTTTATATCTCTGGAAATAAATTTATTCTGGTCAGAAAGCTGGAAACGTCTAAAAACGATCACTTTCGACAAATACAAGCGTTTTTAGACATTTTCGTACTTCTCGGAATAAAACTGTATTTTTCACGACAAAAAATATTTTATATCTTTGAAAATAAATTTATTAACGTCAGAGAGCTGGAAATGTCTAAAAACGTTCACTTTCAACGAATACGAGCGTTTTTAGGCAGTTTCGTACTTCTCCGAATAAAACTGTATTTTTCACGACAAAAAATATTTTATATCTCTGGAAATAAATTTATTCTGGTCAGAAAGCTGGAAATGTCTAAAAACGATAACTTTCGACAAATACAAGCGCTTTTAGACATTTTCTTACTTCTCGGACTAAAACTGCATTTTTCACAACAAAAAATATTTTTTATCTCTGAAAATAAATTTATTAACGTCATAGAGCTGGAAATGTCTAAAAACGTTCACTTTCAACGAATACGAGCGTTTTTAGACATTTTCGTTCTTCTCGGAATAAAACTATATTTTTAACGACAAACAATATTTTTTATCTCTGAAAATAAATTTATTCAGGTCAGAAAGCTGGAAACGGCTAAAAACGATCACTTTCGACGAATACAAGCGTTTTTAGACATTTTCGTACTTCTCGGACTAAAACTGCATTTTTCACGACAAAAAATATTTTTTATCTCTGAAAATAAATTTATTAACGTCAAAGATCTGGAAATGTCTAAAAACGTTCATTTTCATGAATACAAGCGTTTTTAGACATTTTCGTACTTTTCGGAATAAAACTGTATTTTTCACGACAAAAAATATTTTATATCTCTGGAAATAAATTTATTCTGGTCAGAAAGCTGGAAACGTCTAAAAACGATCACTTTCGACAAATACAAGCGTTTTTAGACATTTTCGTACTTCTCGGAATAAAACTGTATTTTTCACGACAAAAAATATTTTATATCTTTGAAAATAAATTTATTAACGTCAGAGAGCTGGAAATGTCTAAAAACGTTCACTTTCAACGAATACGAGCGTTTTTAGGCAGTTTCGTTCTTCTCGGAATAAAACTATATTTTTAACGACAAACAATATTTTTTATCTCTGAAAATAAATTTATTAACGTCAGAAAGCTGGAAATGGCTAGAAACGATCACTTTCGACGAATACAAGCGTTTTTAGACATTTTCGTACTTCTCGGAATAAAACTGCATTTTGCACGACAAAAAATATTTTTTATCTCTGAAAATCAATTTATTATCGTCAGAGAGCTGGAAATGTCTAAAAACGTTCACTTTCAACGAATACGAGCGTTTTTAGACATTTTCGTACTTGTCGGAATAAAACTGTATTTTTCACGACAAAAAATATTTTTTATCTCTGAAAATCAATTTATTCAGGTCAGAAAGCTGGAAACGGCTAAAAACGATCACTTTCGACGAATACAAGCGTTTTTAGACATTTTCGTACTTCTCGGACTAAAACTGCATTTTTCACGACAAAAAATATTTTTTATCTCTGAAAATAAATTTATTAACGTCAGAGAGCTGGAAATGTCTAAAAACGTTCACTTTCATGAATACAAGCGTTTTTAGACATTTTCGTACTTTTCGGAATAAAACTGTATTTTTCACGACAAAAAATATTTTATATCTCTGGAAATAAATTTATTCTGGTCAGAAAGCTGGAAACGTCTAAAAACGATCACTTTCGACAAATACAAGCGTTTTTAGACATTTTCGTACTTCTCGGAATAAAACTGTATTTTTCACGACAAAAAATATTTTATATCTTTGAAAATAAATTTATTAACGTCAGAGAGCTGGAAATGTCTAAAAACGTTCACTTTCAACGAATACGAGCGTTTTTAGACATTTTCGTACTTGTCGGAATAAAACTGTATTTTTCACGACAAAAAATATTTTTTATCTCTGAAAATCAATTTATTCAGGTCAGAAAGCTGGAAACGGCTAAAAACGATCACTTTCGACGAATACAAGCGTTTTTAGACATTTTCGTACTTCTCGGACTAAAACTGCATTTTTCACAACAACAAATATTTTTTATCTCTGAAAATAAATTTATTAACGTCAGAGAGCTGGAAATGTCTAAAAACGTTCACTTTCAACGAATACGAGCGTTTTTAGACATTTTCGTTCTTCTCGGAATAAAACTGTATTTTTAACGACAAACAATATTTTTTATCTCTGAAAATAAATTTATTAACGTCAGAAAGCTGGAAATGTCTAAAAACGTTCACTTTCAACGAATACGAGCGCTTTTAGGCATTTTCGTACTTCTCCGAATAAAACTGTATTTTACACGACAAAAAATATTTTATATGTCTGGAAATAAATTTATTCTGGTCAGAAAGCTGGAAACGTCTAAAAACGATCACTTTCGACAAATACAAGCGTTTTTAGACATTTTCGTACTTCTCGGAATAAAACTGTATTTTTCACGACAAAAAATATTTTATATCTTTGAAAATAAATTTATTAACGTCAGAGAGCTGGAAATGTCTAAAAACGTTCACTTTCAACGAATACGAGCGTTTTTAGACATTTTCGTTCTTCTCGGAATAAAACTATATTTTTAACGACAAACAATATTTTTTATCTCTGAAAATCAATTTATTATCGTCAGAGAGCTGGAAATGTCTAAAAACGTTCACTTTCAACGAATACGAGCGTTTTTAGACATTTTCGTACTTGTCGGAATAAAACTGTATTTTTCACGACATAAAATATTTTTTATCTCTGAAAATCAATTTATTCAGGTCAGAAAGCTGGAAACGGCTAAAAACGATCACTTTCGACGAATACAAGCGTTTTTAGACATTTTCGTACTTCTCGGACTAAAACTGCATTTTTCACGACAAAAAATATTTTTTATCTCTGAAAATAAATTTATTAACGTCAGAGAGCTGGAAATGTCTAAAAACGTTCACTTTCATGAATACAAGCGTTTTTAGACATTTTCGTACTTTTCGGAATAAAACTGTATTTTTCACGACAAAAAATATTTTTTATCTCTGAAAATCAATTTATTCAGGTCAGAAAGCTGGAAACGGCTAAAAACGATCACTTTCGACGAATACAAGCGTTTTTAGACATTTTCGTACTTTTCGGAATAAAACTGTATTTTTCACGACAAAAAATATTTTATATCTCTGGAAATAAATTTATTCTGGTCAGAAAGCTGGAAACGTCTAAAAACGATCACTTTCGACGAATACAAGCGTTTTTAGACATTTTCGTACTTCTCGGAATAAAACTGTATTTTTCACGACAAAAAATATTTTATATCTTTGAAAATAAATTTATTAACGTCAGAGAGCTGGAAATGTCTAAAAACGTTCACTTTCAACGAATACGAGCGTTTTTAGGCAGTTTCGTACTTCTCCGAATAAAACTGTATTTTTCACGACAAAAAATATTTTATATCTCTGGAAATAAATTTATTCTGGTCAGAAAGCTGGAAATGTCTAAAAACGATAACTTTCGACAAATACAAGCGCTTTTAGACATTTTCTTACTTCTCGGACTAAAACTGCATTTTTCACAACAAAAAATATTTTTTATCTCTGAAAATAAATTTATTAACGTCATAGAGCTGGAAATGTCTAAAAACGTTCACTTTCAACGAATACGAGCGTTTTTAGACATTTTCGTTCTTCTCGGAATAAAACTATATTTTTAACGACAAACAATATTTTTTATCTCTGAAAATAAATTTATTCAGGTCAGAAAGCTGGAAACGGCTAAAAACGATCACTTTCGACGAATACAAGCGTTTTTAGACATTTTCGTACTTCTCGGACTAAAACTGCATTTTTCACGACAAAAAATATTTTTTATCTCTGAAAATAAATTTATTAACGTCAAAGATCTGGAAATGTCTAAAAACGTTCATTTTCATGAATACAAGCGTTTTTAGACATTTTCGTACTTTTCGGAATAAAACTGTATTTTTCACGACAAAAAATATTTTATATCTCTGGAAATAAATTTATTCTGGTCAGAAAGCTGGAAACGTCTAAAAACGATCACTTTCGACAAATACAAGCGTTTTTAGACATTTTCGTACTTCTCGGAATAAAACTGTATTTTTCACGACAAAAAATATTTTATATCTTTGAAAATAAATTTATTAACGTCAGAGAGCTGGAAATGTCTAAAAACGTTCACTTTCAACGAATACGAGCGTTTTTAGGCAGTTTCGTTCTTCTCGGAATAAAACTATATTTTTAACGACAAACAATATTTTTTATCTCTGAAAATAAATTTATTAACGTCAGAAAGCTGGAAATGGCTAGAAACGATCACTTTCGACGAATACAAGCGTTTTTAGACATTTTCGTACTTCTCGGAATAAAACTGCATTTTGCACGACAAAAAATATTTTTTATCTCTGAAAATCAATTTATTATCGTCAGAGAGCTGGAAATGTCTAAAAACGTTCACTTTCAACGAATACGAGCGTTTTTAGACATTTTCGTACTTGTCGGAATAAAACTGTATTTTTCACGACAAAAAATATTTTTTATCTCTGAAAATCAATTTATTCAGGTCAGAAAGCTGGAAACGGCTAAAAACGATCACTTTCGACGAATACAAGCGTTTTTAGACATTTTCGTACTTCTCGGACTAAAACTGCATTTTTCACGACAAAAAATATTTTTTATCTCTGAAAATAAATTTATTAACGTCAGAGAGCTGGAAATGTCTAAAAACGTTCACTTTCATGAATACAAGCGTTTTTAGACATTTTCGTACTTTTCGGAATAAAACTGTATTTTTCACGACAAAAAATATTTTATATCTCTGGAAATAAATTTATTCTGGTCAGAAAGCTGGAAACGTCTAAAAACGATCACTTTCGACAAATACAAGCGTTTTTAGACATTTTCGTACTTCTCGGAATAAAACTGTATTTTTCACGACAAAAAATATTTTATATCTTTGAAAATAAATTTATTAACGTCAGAGAGCTGGAAATGTCTAAAAACGTTCACTTTCAACGAATACGAGCGTTTTTAGACATTTTCGTACTTGTCGGAATAAAACTGTATTTTTCACGACAAAAAATATTTTTTATCTCTGAAAATCAATTTATTCAGGTCAGAAAGCTGGAAACGGCTAAAAACGATCACTTTCGACGAATACAAGCGTTTTTAGACATTTTCGTACTTCTCGGACTAAAACTGCATTTTTCACAACAACAAATATTTTTTATCTCTGAAAATAAATTTATTAACGTCAGAGAGCTGGAAATGTCTAAAAACGTTCACTTTCAACGAATACGAGCGTTTTTAGACATTTTCGTTCTTCTCGGAATAAAACTGTATTTTTAACGACAAACAATATTTTTTATCTCTGAAAATAAATTTATTAACGTCAGAAAGCTGGAAATGTCTAAAAACGTTCACTTTCAACGAATACGAGCGCTTTTAGGCATTTTCGTACTTCTCCGAATAAAACTGTATTTTACACGACAAAAAATATTTTATATGTCTGGAAATAAATTTATTCTGGTCAGAAAGCTGGAAACGTCTAAAAACGTTCACTTTCAACGAATACGAGCGTTTTTAGTCATTTTTGTACTTGTCGGAATAAAACTGCATTTTTCACGACAAAAAATATTTTTTATCTCTGAAAATCAATTTATTATCGTCAGAGAGCTGGAAATGTCTAAAAACGTTCACTTTCAACGAATACGAGCGTTTTTAGACATTTTCGTACTTGTCGGAATAAAACTGTATTTTTCACGACAAAAAATATTTTTTATCTCTGAAAATCAATTTATTCAGGTCAGAAAGCTGGAAACGGCTAAAAAGATCACTTTCGACGAATACAAGCGTTTTTAGACATTTTCGTACTTCTCGGACTAAAACTGCATTTTTCACGACAAAAAATATTTTTTATCTCTGAAAATAAATTTATTAACGTCAGAGAGCTGGAAATGTCTAAAAACGTTCACTTTCATGAATACAAGCGTTTTTAGACATTTTCGTACTTTTCGGAATAAAACTGTATTTTTCACGACAAAAAATATTTTATATCTCTGGAAATAAATTTATTCTGGTCAGAAAGCTGGAAACGTCTAAAAACGATCACTTTCGACAAATACAAGCGTTTTTAGACATTTTCGTACTTCTCGGAATAAAACTGTATTTTTCACGACAAAAAATATTTTATATCTTTGAAAATAAATTTATTAACGTCAGAGAGCTGGAAATGTCTAAAAACGTTCACTTTCAACGAATACGAGCGTTTTTAGGCAGTTTCGTACTTCTCCGAATAAAACTGTATTTTTCACGACAAAAAATATTTTATATCTCTGGAAATAAATTTATTCTGGTCAGAAAGCTGGAAATGTCTAAAAACGATAACTTTCGACAAATACAAGCGTTTTTAGACATTTTCTTACTTCTCGGACTAAAACTGCATTTTTCACAACAAAAAATATTTTTTATCTCTGAAAATAAATTTATTAACGTCATAGAGCTGGAAATGTCTAAAAACGTTCACTTTCAACGAATACGAGCGTTTTTAGACATTTTCGTTCTTCTCGGAATAAAACTATATTTTTAACGACAAACAATATTTTTTATCTCTGAAAATCAATTTATTATCGTCAGA
Source organism: Leptodirus hochenwartii (assembly GCA_947310635.1). Lineage (NCBI taxonomy): Eukaryota > Metazoa > Arthropoda > Insecta > Coleoptera > Leiodidae > Leptodirus > Leptodirus hochenwartii. The sequence goes on from OX371186.1 coordinate 6,961,285, forward strand.
GAGCTGGAAATGTCTAAAAACGTTCACTTTCAACGAATACGAGCGTTTTTAGACATTTTCGTACTTGTCGGAATAAAACAGTATTTTTCACGACATAAAATATTTTTTATCTCTGAAAATCAATTTATTCAGGTCAGAAAGCTGGAAACGGCTAAAAACGATCACTTTCGACGAATACAAGCGTTTTTAGACATTTTCGTACTTCTCGGACTAAAACTGCATTTTTCACGACAAAAAATATTTTTTATCTCTGAAAATAAATTTATTAACGTCAGAGAGCTGGAAATGTCTAAAAACGTTCACTTTCATGAATACAAGCGTTTTTAGACATTTTCGTACTTTTCGGAATAAAACTGTATTTTTCACGACAAAAAATATTTTTTATCTCTGAAAATCAATTTATTCAGGTCAGAAAGCTGGAAACGGCTAAAAACGATCACTTTCGACGAATACAAGCGTTTTTAGACATTTTCGTACTTTTCGGAATAAAACTGTATTTTTCACGACAAAAAATATTTTATATCTCTGGAAATAAATTTATTCTGGTCAGAAAGCTGGAAACGTCTAAAAACGATCACTTTCGACAAATACAAGCGTTTTTAGACATTTTCGTACTTCTCGGAATAAAACTGTATTTTTCACGACAAAAAATATTTTATATCTTTGAAAATAAATTTATTAACGTCAGAGAGCTGGAAATGTCTAAAAACGTTCACTTTCAACGAATACGAGCGTTTTTAGGCAGTTTCGTACTTCTCCGAATAAAACTGTATTTTTCACGACAAAAAATATTTTATATCTCTGGAAATAAATTTATTCTGGTCAGAAAGCTGGAAATGTCTAAAAACGATAACTTTCGACAAATACAAGCGCTTTTAGACATTTTCTTACTTCTCGGACTAAAACTGCATTTTTCACAACAAAAAATATTTTTTATCTCTGAAAATAAATTTATTAACGTCATAGAGCTGGAAATGTCTAAAAACGTTCACTTTCAACGAATACGAGCGTTTTTAGACATTTTCGTTCTTCTCGGAATAAAACTATATTTTTAACGACAAACAATATTTTTTATCTCTGAAAATAAATTTATTCAGGTCAGAAAGCTGGAAACGGCTAAAAACGATCACTTTCGACGAATACAAGCGTTTTTAGACATTTTCGTACTTCTCGGACTAAAACTGCATTTTTCACGACAAAAAATATTTTTTATCTCTGAAAATAAATTTATTAACGTCAAAGATCTGGAAATGTCTAAAAACGTTCATTTTCATGAATACAAGCGTTTTTAGACATTTTCGTACTTTTCGGAATAAAACTGTATTTTTCACGACAAAAAATATTTTATATCTCTGGAAATAAATTTATTCTGGTCAGAAAGCTGGAAACGTCTAAAAACGATCACTTTCGACAAATACAAGCGTTTTTAGACATTTTCGTACTTCTCGGAATAAAACTGTATTTTTCACGACAAAAAATATTTTATATCTTTGAAAATAAATTTATTAACGTCAGAGAGCTGGAAATGTCTAAAAACGTTCACTTTCAACGAATACGAGCGTTTTTAGGCAGTTTCGTACTTCTCCGAATAAAACTGTATTTTTCACGACAAAAAATATTTTATATCTCTGGAAATAAATTTATTCTGGTCAGAAAGCTGGAAATGTCTAAAAACGATAACTTTCGACAAATACAAGCGTTTTTAGACATTTTCTTACTTCTCGGACTAAAACTGCATTTTTCACAACAAAAAATATTTTTTATCTCTGAAAATAAATTTATTAACGTCATAGAGCTGGAAATGTCTAAAAACGTTCACTTTCAACGAATACGAGCGTTTTTAGACATTTTCGTACTTGTCGGAATAAAACTGTATTTTTCACGACAAAAAATATTTTTTATCTCTGAAAATAAATTTATTAACGTCAGAGAGCTGGAAATGTCTAAAAACGTTCACTTTCATGAATACAAGCGTTTTTTGACATTTTCGTACTTTTCGGAATAAAACTGTATTTTTCACGACAAAAAATATTTTATATCTCTGGAAATAAATTTATTCTGGTCAGAAAGCTGGAAACGTCTAAAAACGATCACTTTCGACAAATACAAGCGTTTTTAGACATTTTCGTACTTCTCGGAATAAAACTGTATTTTTCACGACAAAAAATATTTTATATCTTTGAAAATAAATTTATTAACGTCAGAGAGCTGGAAATGTCTAAAAACGTTCACTTTCAACGAATACGAGCGTTTTTAGGCAGTTTCGTACTTCTCCGAATAAAACTGTATTTTTCACGACAAAAAATATTTTATATCTCTGGAAATAAATTTATTCTGGTCAGAAAGCTGGAAATATCTAAAAACGATAACTTTCGACTAATACAAGCGTTTTTAGACATTTTCTTACTTCTCGGACTAAAACTGCATTTTTCACAACAAAAAATATTTTTTATCTCTGAAAATAAATTTATTAACGTCATAGAGCTGGAAATGTCTAAAAACGTTCACTTTCAACGAATACGAGCGTTTTTAGACATTTTCGTTCTTCTCGGCATAAAACTATATTTTTAACGACAAACAATATTTTTTATCTCTGAAAATAAATTTATTAACGTCAGAAAGCTGGAAATGGCTAAAAACGATCACTTTCGACGAATACAAGCGTTTTTAGACATTTTCGTACTTCTCGGAATAAAACTGCATTTTTCACGACAAAAAAAATTTTTTATCTCTGAAAATCAATTTATTATCGTCAGAGAGCTGGAAATGTCTAAAAACGTTCACTTTCAACGAATACGAGCGCTTTTAGACATGTTCGTACTTGTCGGAATAAAACTGTATTTTTCACGACAAAAAATATTTTTTATCTCTGAAAATCAATTTATTCAGGTCAGAATGCTGGAAACGGCTAAAAACGATCACTTTCGACGAATACAAGCGTTTTTAGACATTTTCGTACTTCTCGGACTAAAACTGCATTTTTCACGACAAAAAATATTTTTTATCTCTGAAAATAAATTTATTAACGTCAGAGAGCTGGAAATGTCTAAAAACGTTCACTTTCATGAATACAAGCGTTTTTAGACATTTTCGTACTTTTCGGAATAAAACTGTATTTTTCACGACAAAAAATATTTTATATCTCTGGAAATAAATTTATTCTGGTCAGAAAGCTGGAAACGTCTAAAAACGATCACTTTCGACAAATACAAGCGTTTTTAGACATTTTCGTACTTCTCGGAATAAAACTGTATTTTTCACGACAAAAAATATTTTATATCTTTGAAAATAAATTTATTAACATCAGAGAGCTGGAAATGTCTAAAAACGTTCACTTTCAACGAATACGAGCGTTTTTAGGCAGTTTCGTACTTCTCCGAATAAAACTGTATTTTTCACGACAAAAAATATTTTATATCTCTGGAAATAAATTTATTCTGGTCAGAAAGCTGGAAATGTCTAAAAACGATAACTTTCGACAAATACAAGCGTTTTTAGACATTTTCTTACTTCCCGGACTAAAACTGCATTTTTCACAACAAAAAATATTTTTTATCTCTGAAAATAAATTTATTAACGTCATAGAGCTGGAAATGTCTAAAAACGTTCACTTTCAACGAATACGAGCGTTTTTAGACATTTTCGTTCTTCTCGGAATAAAACTATATTTTTAACGACAAACAATATTTTTTATCTCTGAAAATAAATTTATTAACGTCAGAAAGCTGGAAATGGCTAAAAACGATCACTTTCGACGAATACAAGCGTTTTTAGACATTTTCGTACTTCTCGGAATAAAACTGCATTTTTCACGACAAAAAATATTTTTTATCTCTGAAAATCAATTTATTATCGTCAGAGAGCTGGAAATGTCTAAAAACGTTCACTTTCAACGAATACGAGCGTTTTTAGACATTTTCGTACTTGTCGGAATAAAACTGTATTTTTCACGACAAAAAATATTTTTTATCTCTGAAAATCAATTTATTCAGGTCAGAAAGCTGGAAACGGCTAAAAACGATCACTTTCGACGAATACAAGCGTTTTTAGACATTTTCGTACTTCTCGGACTAAAACTGCATTTTTCACGACAAAAAATATTTTTTATCTCTGAAAATAAATTTATTAACGTCAGAGAGCTGGAAATGTCTAAAAACGTTCACTTTCATGAATACAAGCGTTTTTAGACATTTTCGTACTTTTCGGAATAAAACTGTATTTTTCACGACAAAAAATATTTTATATCTCTGGAAATAAATTTATTCTGGTCAGAAAGCTGGAAACGTCTAAAAACGATCACTTTCGACAAATACAAGCGTTTTTAGACATTTTCGTACTTCTCGGAATAAAACTGTATTTTTCACGACAAAAAATATTTTATATCTTTGAAAATAAATTTATTAACGTCAGAGAGCTGGAAATGTCTAAAAACGTTCACTTTCAACGAATACGAGCGTTTTTAGGCAGTTTCGTACTTCTCCGAATAAAACTGTATTTTTCACGACAAAAAATATTTTATATCTCTGGAAATAAATTTATTCTGGTCAGAAAGCTGGAAATGTCTAAAAACGATAACTTTCGACAAATACAAGCGTTTTTAGACATTTTCTTACTTCTCGGACTAAAACTGCATTTTTCATAACAAAAAATATTTTTTATCTCTGAAAATAAATTTATTAACGTCATAGAGCTGGAAATGTCTAAAAACGTTCACTTTCAACGAATACGAGCGTTTTTAGACATTTTCGTTCTTCTCGGAATAAAACTATATTTTTAACGACAAACAATATTTTTTATCTCTGAAAATAAATTTGTTAACGTCAGAAAGCTGGAAATGGCTAAAAACGATCACTTTCGACGAATACAAGCGTTTTTAGACATTTTCGTACTTCTCGGAATAAAACTGCATTTTTCACGACAAAAAAAAATTTTTATCTCTGAAAATCAATTTATTATCGTTAGAGAGCTGGAAATGTCTAAAAACGTTCACTTTCAACGAATACGAGCGTTTTTAGACATTTTCGTACTTGTCGGAATAAAACTGTATTTTTCACGACAAAAAATATTTTTTATCTCTGAAAATCAATTTATTCAGGTCAGAAAGCTGGAAACGGCTAAAAACGATCACTTTCGACGAATACAAGCGTTTTTAGACATTTTCGTACTTCTCGGACTAAAACTGCATTTTTCACGACAAAAAATATTTTTTATCTCTGAAAATAAATTTATTAACGTCAGAGAGCTGGAAATGTCTAAAAACGTTCACTTTCATGAATACAAGCGTTTTTAGACATTTTCGTACTTTTCGGAATAAAACTGTATTTTTCACGACAAAAAATATTTTATATCTCTGGAAATAAATTTATTCTGGTCAGAAAGCTGGAAACGTCTAAAAACGATCACTTTCGACAAATACAAGCGTTTTTAGACATTTTCGTACTTCTCGGAATAAAACTGTATTTTTCACGACAAAAAATATTTTATATCTCTGGAAATAAATTTATTCTGGTCAGAAAGCTGGAAACGTCTAAAAACGATCACTTTCGACAAATACAAGCGTTTTTAGACATTTTCGTACTTCTCCGAATAAAACTGTATTTTTCACGACAAAAAATATTTTATATCTCTGGAAATAAATTTATTCTGGTCAGAAAGCTGGAAATGTCTAAAAACGACAACTTTCGACAAATACAAGCGTTTTTAGACATTTTCTTACTTCTCGGACTAAAACTGCATTTTTCACAACAAAAAATATTTTTTATCTCTGAAAATAAATTTATTAACGTCATAGAGCTGGAAATGTTTAAAAACGTTAACTTTCAACGAATACGAGCGTTTTTAGACATTTTCGTTCTTCTCGGAATAAAACTATATTTTTAACGACAAACAATATTTTTTATCTCTGAAAATAAATTTATTAACGTCAGAAAGCTGGAAATGGCTAAAAACGATCACTTTCGACGAATACAAGCGTTTTTAGACATTTTCGTACTTCTCGGAATAAAACTGCATTTTTCACGACAAAAAATATTTTTTATCTCTGAAAATCAATTTATTATCGTCAGAGAGCTGGAAATGTCTAAAAATGTTCACTTTCAACGAATACGAGCGTTTTTAGACATTTTCGTACTTGTCGGAATAAAACTGTATTTTTCACGACAAAAAATATTTTTTATCTCTGAAAATCAATTTATTCAGGTCAGAAAGCTGGAAACGGCTAAAAACGATTACTTTCGACGAATACAAGCGTTTTTAGACATTTTCGTACTTCTCGGACTAAAACTGCATTTTTCACAACAAAAAATATTTTTTATCTCTGAAAATAAATTTATTAACGTCAGAGAGCTGGAAATGTCTAAAAGCGTTCACTTTCATGAATACAAGCGTTTTTAGACATTTTCGTACTTTTCGGAATAAAACTGTATTTTTCACGACAAAAAATATTTTATATCTCTGGAAATAAATTTATTCTGGTCAGAAAGCTGGAAACGTCTAAAAACGATCACTTTCGACAAATACAAGCGTTTTTAGACATTTTCGTACTTCTCGGAATAAAACTGTATTTTTCACGACAAAAAATATTTTATATCTCTGGAAATAAATTTATTCTGGTCAGAAAGCTGGAAATGTCTAAAAACGATAACTTTCGACAAATACAAGCGTTTTTAGACATTTTCTTACTTCTCGGACTAAAACTGCATTTTTCACAACAAAAAATATTTTTTATCTCTGAAAATAAATTTATTAACGTCATAGAGCTGGAAATGTCTAAAAACGTTCACTTTCAACGAATACGAGCGTTTTTAGACATTTTCGTTCTTCTCGGAATAAAACTATATTTTTAACGACAAACAATATTTTTTATCTCTGAAAATAAATTTATTAACGTCAGAAAGCTGGAAATGGCTAAAAACGATCACTTTCGACGAATACAAGCGTTTTTAGACATTTTCGTACTTCTCGGAATAAAACTGCATTTTTCACGACAAAAAATATTTGTTATCTCTGAAAATCAATTTATTATCGTCAGAGAGCTGGAAATGTCTAAAAACGTTCACTTTCAACGAATACGAGCGTTTTTAGACATTTTCGTTCTTCTCGGAATAAAACTATATTTTTAACGACAAACAATATTTTTTATCTCTGAAAATAAATTTATTAACGTCAGAAAGCTGGAAACGTCTTAAAACGATCACTTTCGACGAATACAAGCGCTTTTAGACATTTTCGTACTTCTCGGAATAAAACTGTATTTTTCACGACAAAAAATATTTTTTATCTCTGAAAAACAATTTATTCAGGTCAGAAAGCTGGAAATGTCTAAAAACGATCACTTTCGACGAATACGAGCGTTTTTAGGCATTTTCGTACTTCTCCGAATAAAACTGTATTTTTCACGACAAAAAATATTTTATATGTCTGGAAATAAATTTATTCTGGTCAGAAAGCTGGAAACGTCTAAAAACGATCACTTTCGACAAATACAAGCGTTTTTAGACATTTTCTTACTTCTCGGACTAAAACTGCATTTTTCACAACAAAAAATATTTTTTATCTCTGAAAATAAATTTATTAACGTCATAGAGCTGGAAATGTCTAAAAACGTTCACTTTCAACGAATACGAGCGTTTTTAGACATTTTCGTTCTTCTCGGAATAAAACTATATTTTTAACGACAAAAAATATTTTTTATCTCTGAAAATCAATTTATTATCGTCATAGAGCTGGAAACGTCTAAAAACGATCACTTTCGACAAATACAAGCGTTTTTAGACATTTTCGTACTTGTCGGAATAAAACTATATTTTTAACGACAAACAATATTTTTTATCTCTGAAAATAAATTTATTAACGTCAGAGAGCTGGAAATGTCTAAAAACGTTCACTTTCATGAATACAAGCGTTTTTAGACATTTTCGTACTTTTCGGAATAAAACTGTATTTTTCACGACAAAAAATATTTTATATCTCTGGAAATAAATTTATTCTGGTCAGAAAGCTGGAAACGTCTAAAAACGATCACTTTCGACAAATACAAGCGTTTTTAGACATTTTCGTACTTCTCGGAATAAAACTGTATTTTTCACGACAAAAAATATTTTATATCTTTGAAAATAAATTTATTAACATCAGAGAGCTGGAAATGTCTAAAAACGTTCACTTTCAACGAATACGAGCGTTTTTAGGCAGTTTCGTACTTCTCCGAATAAAACTGTATTTTTCACGACAAAAAATATTTTATATCTCTGGAAATAAATTTATTCTGGTCAGAAAGCTGGAAATGTCTAAAAACGACAACTTTCGACAAATACAAGCGTTTTTAGACATTTTCTTACTTCTCGGACTAAAACTGCATTTTTCACAACAAAAAATATTTTTTATCTCTGAAAATAAATTTATTAACGTCATAGAGCTGGAAATGTTTAAAAACGTTAACTTTCAACGAATACGAGCGTTTTTAGACATTTTCGTTCTTCTCGGAATAAAACTATATTTTTAACGACAAACAATATTTTTTATCTCTGAAAATAAATTTATTAACGTCAGAAAGCTGGAAATGGCTAAAAACGACCACTTTCGACGAATACAAGCGTTTTTAGACATTTTCGTACTTCTCGGAATAAAACTGCATTTTTCACGACAAAAAATATTTTTTATCTCTGAAAATCAATTTATAATCGTCAGAGAGCTGGAAATGTCTAAAAACGTTCACTTTCAACGAATACGAGCGTTTTTAGACATTTTCGTACTTGTCGGAATAAAACTGTATTTTTCACGACAAAAAATATTTTTTATCTCTGAAAATCAATTTATTCAGGTCAGAAAGCTGGAAACGGCTAAAAACGATTACTTTCGACGAATACAAGCGTTTTTAGACATTTTCGTACTTCTCGGACTAAAACTGCATTTTTCACGACAAAAAATATTTTTTATCTCTGAAAATAAATTTATTAACGTCAGAGAGCTGGAAATGTCTAAAAGCGTTCACTTTCATGAATACAAGCGTTTTTAGACATTTTCGTACTTTTCGGAATAAAACTGTATTTTTCACGACAAAAAATATTTTATATCTCTGGAAATAAATTTATTCTGGTCAGAAAGCTGGAAACGTCTAAAAACGATCACTTTCGACAAATACAAGCGTTTTTAGACATTTTCGTACTTCTCGGAATAAAACTGTATTTTTCACGACAAAAAATATTTTATATCTCTGGAAATAAATTTATTCTGGTCAGAAAGCTGGAAATGTCTAAAAACGATAACTTTCGACAAATACAAGCGTTTTTAGACATTTTCTTACTTCTCGGACTAAAACTGCATTTTTCACAACAAAAAATATTTTTTATCTCTGAAAATAAATTTATTAACGTCATAGAGCTGGAAATGTCTAAAAACGTTCACTTTCAACGAATACGAGCGTTTTTAGACATTTTCGTTCTTCTCGGAATAAAACTATATTTTTAACGACAAACAATATTTTTTATCTCTGAAAATAAATTTATTAACGTCAGAAAGCTGGAAATGGCTAAAAACGATCACTTTCGACGAATACAAGCGTTTTTAGACATTTTCGTACTTCTCGGAATAAAACTGCATTTTTCACGACAAAAAATATTTGTTATCTCTGAAAATCAATTTATTATCGTCAGAGAGCTGGAAATGTCTAAAAACGTTCACTTTCAACGAATACGAGCGTTTTTAGACATTTTCGTTCTTCTCGGAATAAAACTATATTTTTAACGACAAACAATATTTTTTATCTCTGAAAATAAATTTATTAACGTCAGAAAGCTGGAAACGTCTTAAAACGATCACTTTCGACGAATACAAGCGCTTTTAGACATTTTCGTACTTCTCGGAATAAAACTGTATTTTTCACGACAAAAAATATTTTTTATCTCTGAAAAACAATTTATTCAGGTCAGAAAGCTGGAAATGTCTAAAAACGATCACTTTCGACGAATACGAGCGTTTTTAGGCATTTTCGTACTTCTCCGAATAAAACTGTATTTTTCACCACAAAAAATATTTTATATCTCTGAAAATAAATTTATTAAAGTCAGAGAGCTGGAAATGTCTAAAAACGTTCACTTTCAACGAATACGAGCGTTATTAGACATTTTCGTACTTTTCGGAATAAAACTGTATTTTTAACGACAAAAAATATTTTTTATCTCTGAAAATAAATTTATTAACGTCAGAAAGCTGGAAACGGCTAAAAACGATCACTTTCGACGAATACAAGCGTTTTTAGACATTTTCGTACTTCTCGGAATAAAACTGCATTTTTCACGACAAAAAATATTTTTTATCTCTGAAAATCAATTTATTATCGTCATAGAGCTGGAAACGTCTAAAAACGATCACTTTCGACAAATACAAGCGTTTTTAGACATTTTCGTAGTTCTCGGACTAAAACTGCATTTTTCACAACAACAAATATTTTTTATCTCTGAAAATAAATTTATTAACGTCAGAGAGCTGGAAATGTCTAAAAACGTTCACTTTCAACGAATACGGGCGTTTTTAGGCAGTTTCGTACTTCTCCGAATAAAACTGTATTTTTCACGACAAAAAATATTTTATATCTCTGGAAATAAATTTATTCTGGTCAGAAGGCTGGAAATATCTAAAAACGATAACTTTCGACAAATACAAGCGTTTTTAGACATTTTCTTACTTCTCGGACTAAAACTGCATTTTTCACAACAAAAAATATTTTATATCTCTGGAAATAAATTTATTCTGGTCAGAAAGCTGGAAACGTCTAAAAACGATCACTTTCGACAAATACAAGCGTTTTTAGACATTTTCTTACTTCTCGGACTAAAACTGCATTTTTCACAACAAAAAATATTTTTTATCTCTGAAAATAAATTTATTAACGTCATAGAGCTGGAAATGTCTAAAAACGTTCACTTTCAACGAATACAAGCGTTTTTAGACATTTTCGTACTTCTCGGAATAAAACTGCATTTTTCACGACAAAAAAAAATTTTTATCTCTGAAAATCAATTTATTATCGTCATAGAGCTGGAAATGTCTAAAAACGTTCACTTTCAACGAATACGAGCGTTTTTAGACATTTTCGTACTTGTCGGAATAAAACTGTATTTTTCACGACAAAAAATATTTTTTATCTCTGAAAATAAATTTATTAACGTCAGAGAGCTGGAAATGTCTAAAAACGTTCACTTTCATGAATACAAGCGTTTTTAGACATTTTCGTTCTTCTCGGAATAAAACTATATTTTTAACGACAAACAATATTTTTTATCTCTGAAAATCAATTTATTATCGTCAGAGAGCTGGAAATGTCTAAAAACGTTCACTTTCAACGAATACGAGCTTTTTAGACATTTTCGTACTTGTCGGAATAAAACTGTATTTTTCACGACATAAAATATTTTTTATCTCTGAAAATCAATTTATTCAGGTCAGAAAGCTGGAAACGGCTAAAAACGATCACTTTCGACGAATACAAGCGTTTTTAGACATTTTCGTACTTCTCGGACTAAAACTGCATTTTTCACGACAAAAAATATTTTTTATCTCTGAAAATAAATTTATTAACGTCAGAGAGCTGGAAATGTCTAAAAACGTTCACTTTCATGAATACAAGCGTTTTTAGACATTTTCGTACTTTTCGGAATAAAACTGTATTTTTCACGACAAAAAATATTTTTTATCTCTGAAAATCAATTTATTCAGGTCAGAAAGCTGGAAACGGCTAAAAACGATCACTTTCGACGAATACAAGCGTTTTTAGACATTTTCGTACTTTTCGGAATAAAACTGTATTTTTCACGACAAAAAATATTTTATATCTCTGGAAATAAATTTATTCTGGTCAGAAAGCTGGAAACGTCTAAAAACGATCACTTTCGACAAATACAAGCGTTTTTAGACATTTTCGTACTTCTCGGAATAAAACTGTATTTTTCACGACAAAAAATATTTTATATCTTTGAAAATAAATTTATTAACGTCAGAGAGCTGGAAATGTCTAAAAACGTTCACTTTCAACGAATACGAGCGTTTTTAGGCAGTTTCGTACTTCTCCGAATAAAACTGTATTTTTCACGACAAAAAATATTTTATATCTCTGGAAATAAATTTATTCTGGTCAGAAAGCTGGAAATGTCTAAAAACGATAACTTTCGACAAATACAAGCGCTTTTAGACATTTTCTTACTTCTCGGACTAAAACTGCATTTTTCACAACAAAAAATATTTTTTATCTCTGAAAATAAATTTATTAACGTCATAGAGCTGGAAATGTCTAAAAACGTTCACTTTCAACGAATACGAGCGTTTTTAGACATTTTCGTTCTTCTCGGAATAAAACTATATTTTTAACGACAAACAATATTTTTTATCTCTGAAAATAAATTTATTCAGGTCAGAAAGCTGGAAACGGCTAAAAACGATCACTTTCGACGAATACAAGCGTTTTTAGACATTTTCGTACTTCTCGGACTAAAACTGCATTTTTCACGACAAAAAATATTTTTTATCTCTGAAAATAAATTTATTAACGTCAAAGATCTGGAAATGTCTAAAAACGTTCATTTTCATGAATACAAGCGTTTTTAGACATTTTCGTACTTTTCGGAATAAAACTGTATTTTTCACGACAAAAAATATTTTATATCTCTGGAAATAAATTTATTCTGGTCAGAAAGCTGGAAACGTCTAAAAACGATCACTTTCGACAAATACAAGCGTTTTTAGACATTTTCGTACTTCTCGGAATAAAACTGTATTTTTCACGACAAAAAATATTTTATATCTTTGAAAATAAATTTATTAACGTCAGAGAGCTGGAAATGTCTAAAAACGTTCACTTTCAACGAATACGAGCGTTTTTAGGCAGTTTCGTTCTTCTCGGAATAAAACTATATTTTTAACGACAAACAATATTTTTTATCTCTGAAAATAAATTTATTAACGTCAGAAAGCTGGAAATGGCTAGAAACGATCACTTTCGACGAATACAAGCGTTTTTAGACATTTTCGTACTTCTCGGAATAAAACTGCATTTTGCACGACAAAAAATATTTTTTATCTCTGAAAATCAATTTATTATCGTCAGAGAGCTGGAAATGTCTAAAAACGTTCACTTTCAACGAATACGAGCGTTTTTAGACATTTTCGTACTTGTCGGAATAAAACTGTATTTTTCACGACAAAAAATATTTTTTATCTCTGAAAATCAATTTATTCAGGTCAGAAAGCTGGAAACGGCTAAAAACGATCACTTTCGACGAATACAAGCGTTTTTAGACATTTTCGTACTTCTCGGACTAAAACTGCATTTTTCACGACAAAAAATATTTTTTATCTCTGAAAATAAATTTATTAACGTCAGAGAGCTGGAAATGTCTAAAAACGTTCACTTTCATGAATACAAGCGTTTTTAGACATTTTCGTACTTTTCGGAATAAAACTGTATTTTTCACGACAAAAAATATTTTATATCTCTGGAAATAAATTTATTCTGGTCAGAAAGCTGGAAACGTCTAAAAACGATCACTTTCGACAAATACAAGCGTTTTTAGACATTTTCGTACTTCTCGGAATAAAACTGTATTTTTCACGACAAAAAATATTTTATATCTTTGAAAATAAATTTATTAACGTCAGAGAGCTGGAAATGTCTAAAAACGTTCACTTTCAACGAATACGAGCGTTTTTAGACATTTTCGTACTTGTCGGAATAAAACTGTATTTTTCACGACAAAAAATATTTTTTATCTCTGAAAATCAATTTATTCAGGTCAGAAAGCTGGAAACGGCTAAAAACGATCACTTTCGACGAATACAAGCGTTTTTAGACATTTTCGTACTTCTCGGACTAAAACTGCATTTTTCACAACAACAAATATTTTTTATCTCTGAAAATAAATTTATTAACGTCAGAGAGCTGGAAATGTCTAAAAACGTTCACTTTCAACGAATACGAGCGTTTTTAGACATTTTCGTTCTTCTCGGAATAAAACTGTATTTTTAACGACAAACAATATTTTTTATCTCTGAAAATAAATTTATTAACGTCAGAAAGCTGGAAATGTCTAAAAACGTTCACTTTCAACGAATACGAGCGCTTTTAGGCATTTTCGTACTTCTCCGAATAAAACTGTATTTTACACGACAAAAAATATTTTATATGTCTGGAAATAAATTTATTCTGGTCAGAAAGCTGGAAACGTCTAAAAACGATCACTTTCGACAAATACAAGCGTTTTTAGACATTTTCGTACTTCTCGGAATAAAACTGTATTTTTCACGACAAAAAATATTTTATATCTTTGAAAATAAATTTATTAACGTCAGAGAGCTGGAAATGTCTAAAAACGTTCACTTTCAACGAATACGAGCGTTTTTAGACATTTTCGTTCTTCTCGGAATAAAACTATATTTTTAACGACAAACAATATTTTTTATCTCTGAAAATCAATTTATTATCGTCAGAGAGCTGGAAATGTCTAAAAACGTTCACTTTCAACGAATACGAGCGTTTTTAGACATTTTCGTACTTGTCGGAATAAAACTGTATTTTTCACGACATAAAATATTTTTTATCTCTGAAAATCAATTTATTCAGGTCAGAAAGCTGGAAACGGCTAAAAACGATCACTTTCGACGAATACAAGCGTTTTTAGACATTTTCGTACTTCTCGGACTAAAACTGCATTTTTCACGACAAAAAATATTTTTTATCTCTGAAAATAAATTTATTAACGTCAGAGAGCTGGAAATGTCTAAAAACGTTCACTTTCATGAATACAAGCGTTTTTAGACATTTTCGTACTTTTCGGAATAAAACTGTATTTTTCACGACAAAAAATATTTTTTATCTCTGAAAATCAATTTATTCAGGTCAGAAAGCTGGAAACGGCTAAAAACGATCACTTTCGACGAATACAAGCGTTTTTAGACATTTTCGTACTTTTCGGAATAAAACTGTATTTTTCACGACAAAAAATATTTTATATCTCTGGAAATAAATTTATTCTGGTCAGAAAGCTGGAAACGTCTAAAAACGATCACTTTCGACGAATACAAGCGTTTTTAGACATTTTCGTACTTCTCGGAATAAAACTGTATTTTTCACGACAAAAAATATTTTATATCTTTGAAAATAAATTTATTAACGTCAGAGAGCTGGAAATGTCTAAAAACGTTCACTTTCAACGAATACGAGCGTTTTTAGGCAGTTTCGTACTTCTCCGAATAAAACTGTATTTTTCACGACAAAAAATATTTTATATCTCTGGAAATAAATTTATTCTGGTCAGAAAGCTGGAAATGTCTAAAAACGATAACTTTCGACAAATACAAGCGCTTTTAGACATTTTCTTACTTCTCGGACTAAAACTGCATTTTTCACAACAAAAAATATTTTTTATCTCTGAAAATAAATTTATTAACGTCATAGAGCTGGAAATGTCTAAAAACGTTCACTTTCAACGAATACGAGCGTTTTTAGACATTTTCGTTCTTCTCGGAATAAAACTATATTTTTAACGACAAACAATATTTTTTATCTCTGAAAATAAATTTATTCAGGTCAGAAAGCTGGAAACGGCTAAAAACGATCACTTTCGACGAATACAAGCGTTTTTAGACATTTTCGTACTTCTCGGACTAAAACTGCATTTTTCACGACAAAAAATATTTTTTATCTCTGAAAATAAATTTATTAACGTCAAAGATCTGGAAATGTCTAAAAACGTTCATTTTCATGAATACAAGCGTTTTTAGACATTTTCGTACTTTTCGGAATAAAACTGTATTTTTCACGACAAAAAATATTTTATATCTCTGGAAATAAATTTATTCTGGTCAGAAAGCTGGAAACGTCTAAAAACGATCACTTTCGACAAATACAAGCGTTTTTAGACATTTTCGTACTTCTCGGAATAAAACTGTATTTTTCACGACAAAAAATATTTTATATCTTTGAAAATAAATTTATTAACGTCAGAGAGCTGGAAATGTCTAAAAACGTTCACTTTCAACGAATACGAGCGTTTTTAGGCAGTTTCGTTCTTCTCGGAATAAAACTATATTTTTAACGACAAACAATATTTTTTATCTCTGAAAATAAATTTATTAACGTCAGAAAGCTGGAAATGGCTAGAAACGATCACTTTCGACGAATACAAGCGTTTTTAGACATTTTCGTACTTCTCGGAATAAAACTGCATTTTGCACGACAAAAAATATTTTTTATCTCTGAAAATCAATTTATTATCGTCAGAGAGCTGGAAATGTCTAAAAACGTTCACTTTCAACGAATACGAGCGTTTTTAGACATTTTCGTACTTGTCGGAATAAAACTGTATTTTTCACGACAAAAAATATTTTTTATCTCTGAAAATCAATTTATTCAGGTCAGAAAGCTGGAAACGGCTAAAAACGATCACTTTCGACGAATACAAGCGTTTTTAGACATTTTCGTACTTCTCGGACTAAAACTGCATTTTTCACGACAAAAAATATTTTTTATCTCTGAAAATAAATTTATTAACGTCAGAGAGCTGGAAATGTCTAAAAACGTTCACTTTCATGAATACAAGCGTTTTTAGACATTTTCGTACTTTTCGGAATAAAACTGTATTTTTCACGACAAAAAATATTTTATATCTCTGGAAATAAATTTATTCTGGTCAGAAAGCTGGAAACGTCTAAAAACGATCACTTTCGACAAATACAAGCGTTTTTAGACATTTTCGTACTTCTCGGAATAAAACTGTATTTTTCACGACAAAAAATATTTTATATCTTTGAAAATAAATTTATTAACGTCAGAGAGCTGGAAATGTCTAAAAACGTTCACTTTCAACGAATACGAGCGTTTTTAGACATTTTCGTACTTGTCGGAATAAAACTGTATTTTTCACGACAAAAAATATTTTTTATCTCTGAAAATCAATTTATTCAGGTCAGAAAGCTGGAAACGGCTAAAAACGATCACTTTCGACGAATACAAGCGTTTTTAGACATTTTCGTACTTCTCGGACTAAAACTGCATTTTTCACAACAACAAATATTTTTTATCTCTGAAAATAAATTTATTAACGTCAGAGAGCTGGAAATGTCTAAAAACGTTCACTTTCAACGAATACGAGCGTTTTTAGACATTTTCGTTCTTCTCGGAATAAAACTGTATTTTTAACGACAAACAATATTTTTTATCTCTGAAAATAAATTTATTAACGTCAGAAAGCTGGAAATGTCTAAAAACGTTCACTTTCAACGAATACGAGCGCTTTTAGGCA
Source organism: Leptodirus hochenwartii (assembly GCA_947310635.1). NCBI lineage: Eukaryota > Metazoa > Arthropoda > Insecta > Coleoptera > Leiodidae > Leptodirus > Leptodirus hochenwartii. Next base: position 6,978,573 of record OX371186.1, read on the forward strand.
TTTTCGTACTTCTCCGAATAAAACTGTATTTTACACGACAAAAAATATTTTATATGTCTGGAAATAAATTTATTCTGGTCAGAAAGCTGGAAACGTCTAAAAACGTTCACTTTCAACGAATACGAGCGTTTTTAGTCATTTTTGTACTTGTCGGAATAAAACTGCATTTTTCACGACAAAAAATATTTTTTATCTCTGAAAATCAATTTATTATCGTCAGAGAGCTGGAAATGTCTAAAAACGTTCACTTTCAACGAATACGAGCGTTTTTAGACATTTTCGTACTTGTCGGAATAAAACTGTATTTTTCACGACAAAAAATATTTTTTATCTCTGAAAATCAATTTATTCAGGTCAGAAAGCTGGAAACGGCTAAAAAGATCACTTTCGACGAATACAAGCGTTTTTAGACATTTTCGTACTTCTCGGACTAAAACTGCATTTTTCACGACAAAAAATATTTTTTATCTCTGAAAATAAATTTATTAACGTCAGAGAGCTGGAAATGTCTAAAAACGTTCACTTTCATGAATACAAGCGTTTTTAGACATTTTCGTACTTTTCGGAATAAAACTGTATTTTTCACGACAAAAAATATTTTATATCTCTGGAAATAAATTTATTCTGGTCAGAAAGCTGGAAACGTCTAAAAACGATCACTTTCGACAAATACAAGCGTTTTTAGACATTTTCGTACTTCTCGGAATAAAACTGTATTTTTCACGACAAAAAATATTTTATATCTTTGAAAATAAATTTATTAACGTCAGAGAGCTGGAAATGTCTAAAAACGTTCACTTTCAACGAATACGAGCGTTTTTAGGCAGTTTCGTACTTCTCCGAATAAAACTGTATTTTTCACGACAAAAAATATTTTATATCTCTGGAAATAAATTTATTCTGGTCAGAAAGCTGGAAATGTCTAAAAACGATAACTTTCGACAAATACAAGCGTTTTTAGACATTTTCTTACTTCTCGGACTAAAACTGCATTTTTCACAACAAAAAATATTTTTTATCTCTGAAAATAAATTTATTAACGTCATAGAGCTGGAAATGTCTAAAAACGTTCACTTTCAACGAATACGAGCGTTTTTAGACATTTTCGTTCTTCTCGGAATAAAACTATATTTTTAACGACAAACAATATTTTTTATCTCTGAAAATCAATTTATTATCGTCAGAGAGCTGGAAATGTCTAAAAACGTTCACTTTCAACGAATACGAGCGTTTTTAGACATTTTCGTACTTGTCGGAATAAAACAGTATTTTTCACGACATAAAATATTTTTTATCTCTGAAAATCAATTTATTCAGGTCAGAAAGCTGGAAACGGCTAAAAACGATCACTTTCGACGAATACAAGCGTTTTTAGACATTTTCGTACTTCTCGGACTAAAACTGCATTTTTCACGACAAAAAATATTTTTTATCTCTGAAAATAAATTTATTAACGTCAGAGAGCTGGAAATGTCTAAAAACGTTCACTTTCATGAATACAAGCGTTTTTAGACATTTTCGTACTTTTCGGAATAAAACTGTATTTTTCACGACAAAAAATATTTTTTATCTCTGAAAATCAATTTATTCAGGTCAGAAAGCTGGAAACGGCTAAAAACGATCACTTTCGACGAATACAAGCGTTTTTAGACATTTTCGTACTTTTCGGAATAAAACTGTATTTTTCACGACAAAAAATATTTTATATCTCTGGAAATAAATTTATTCTGGTCAGAAAGCTGGAAACGTCTAAAAACGATCACTTTCGACAAATACAAGCGTTTTTAGACATTTTCGTACTTCTCGGAATAAAACTGTATTTTTCACGACAAAAAATATTTTATATCTTTGAAAATAAATTTATTAACGTCAGAGAGCTGGAAATGTCTAAAAACGTTCACTTTCAACGAATACGAGCGTTTTTAGGCAGTTTCGTACTTCTCCGAATAAAACTGTATTTTTCACGACAAAAAATATTTTATATCTCTGGAAATAAATTTATTCTGGTCAGAAAGCTGGAAATGTCTAAAAACGATAACTTTCGACAAATACAAGCGCTTTTAGACATTTTCTTACTTCTCGGACTAAAACTGCATTTTTCACAACAAAAAATATTTTTTATCTCTGAAAATAAATTTATTAACGTCATAGAGCTGGAAATGTCTAAAAACGTTCACTTTCAACGAATACGAGCGTTTTTAGACATTTTCGTTCTTCTCGGAATAAAACTATATTTTTAACGACAAACAATATTTTTTATCTCTGAAAATAAATTTATTCAGGTCAGAAAGCTGGAAACGGCTAAAAACGATCACTTTCGACGAATACAAGCGTTTTTAGACATTTTCGTACTTCTCGGACTAAAACTGCATTTTTCACGACAAAAAATATTTTTTATCTCTGAAAATAAATTTATTAACGTCAAAGATCTGGAAATGTCTAAAAACGTTCATTTTCATGAATACAAGCGTTTTTAGACATTTTCGTACTTTTCGGAATAAAACTGTATTTTTCACGACAAAAAATATTTTATATCTCTGGAAATAAATTTATTCTGGTCAGAAAGCTGGAAACGTCTAAAAACGATCACTTTCGACAAATACAAGCGTTTTTAGACATTTTCGTACTTCTCGGAATAAAACTGTATTTTTCACGACAAAAAATATTTTATATCTTTGAAAATAAATTTATTAACGTCAGAGAGCTGGAAATGTCTAAAAACGTTCACTTTCAACGAATACGAGCGTTTTTAGGCAGTTTCGTACTTCTCCGAATAAAACTGTATTTTTCACGACAAAAAATATTTTATATCTCTGGAAATAAATTTATTCTGGTCAGAAAGCTGGAAATGTCTAAAAACGATAACTTTCGACAAATACAAGCGTTTTTAGACATTTTCTTACTTCTCGGACTAAAACTGCATTTTTCACAACAAAAAATATTTTTTATCTCTGAAAATAAATTTATTAACGTCATAGAGCTGGAAATGTCTAAAAACGTTCACTTTCAACGAATACGAGCGTTTTTAGACATTTTCGTACTTGTCGGAATAAAACTGTATTTTTCACGACAAAAAATATTTTTTATCTCTGAAAATAAATTTATTAACGTCAGAGAGCTGGAAATGTCTAAAAACGTTCACTTTCATGAATACAAGCGTTTTTTGACATTTTCGTACTTTTCGGAATAAAACTGTATTTTTCACGACAAAAAATATTTTATATCTCTGGAAATAAATTTATTCTGGTCAGAAAGCTGGAAACGTCTAAAAACGATCACTTTCGACAAATACAAGCGTTTTTAGACATTTTCGTACTTCTCGGAATAAAACTGTATTTTTCACGACAAAAAATATTTTATATCTTTGAAAATAAATTTATTAACGTCAGAGAGCTGGAAATGTCTAAAAACGTTCACTTTCAACGAATACGAGCGTTTTTAGGCAGTTTCGTACTTCTCCGAATAAAACTGTATTTTTCACGACAAAAAATATTTTATATCTCTGGAAATAAATTTATTCTGGTCAGAAAGCTGGAAATATCTAAAAACGATAACTTTCGACTAATACAAGCGTTTTTAGACATTTTCTTACTTCTCGGACTAAAACTGCATTTTTCACAACAAAAAATATTTTTTATCTCTGAAAATAAATTTATTAACGTCATAGAGCTGGAAATGTCTAAAAACGTTCACTTTCAACGAATACGAGCGTTTTTAGACATTTTCGTTCTTCTCGGCATAAAACTATATTTTTAACGACAAACAATATTTTTTATCTCTGAAAATAAATTTATTAACGTCAGAAAGCTGGAAATGGCTAAAAACGATCACTTTCGACGAATACAAGCGTTTTTAGACATTTTCGTACTTCTCGGAATAAAACTGCATTTTTCACGACAAAAAAAATTTTTTATCTCTGAAAATCAATTTATTATCGTCAGAGAGCTGGAAATGTCTAAAAACGTTCACTTTCAACGAATACGAGCGCTTTTAGACATGTTCGTACTTGTCGGAATAAAACTGTATTTTTCACGACAAAAAATATTTTTTATCTCTGAAAATCAATTTATTCAGGTCAGAATGCTGGAAACGGCTAAAAACGATCACTTTCGACGAATACAAGCGTTTTTAGACATTTTCGTACTTCTCGGACTAAAACTGCATTTTTCACGACAAAAAATATTTTTTATCTCTGAAAATAAATTTATTAACGTCAGAGAGCTGGAAATGTCTAAAAACGTTCACTTTCATGAATACAAGCGTTTTTAGACATTTTCGTACTTTTCGGAATAAAACTGTATTTTTCACGACAAAAAATATTTTATATCTCTGGAAATAAATTTATTCTGGTCAGAAAGCTGGAAACGTCTAAAAACGATCACTTTCGACAAATACAAGCGTTTTTAGACATTTTCGTACTTCTCGGAATAAAACTGTATTTTTCACGACAAAAAATATTTTATATCTTTGAAAATAAATTTATTAACATCAGAGAGCTGGAAATGTCTAAAAACGTTCACTTTCAACGAATACGAGCGTTTTTAGGCAGTTTCGTACTTCTCCGAATAAAACTGTATTTTTCACGACAAAAAATATTTTATATCTCTGGAAATAAATTTATTCTGGTCAGAAAGCTGGAAATGTCTAAAAACGATAACTTTCGACAAATACAAGCGTTTTTAGACATTTTCTTACTTCCCGGACTAAAACTGCATTTTTCACAACAAAAAATATTTTTTATCTCTGAAAATAAATTTATTAACGTCATAGAGCTGGAAATGTCTAAAAACGTTCACTTTCAACGAATACGAGCGTTTTTAGACATTTTCGTTCTTCTCGGAATAAAACTATATTTTTAACGACAAACAATATTTTTTATCTCTGAAAATAAATTTATTAACGTCAGAAAGCTGGAAATGGCTAAAAACGATCACTTTCGACGAATACAAGCGTTTTTAGACATTTTCGTACTTCTCGGAATAAAACTGCATTTTTCACGACAAAAAATATTTTTTATCTCTGAAAATCAATTTATTATCGTCAGAGAGCTGGAAATGTCTAAAAACGTTCACTTTCAACGAATACGAGCGTTTTTAGACATTTTCGTACTTGTCGGAATAAAACTGTATTTTTCACGACAAAAAATATTTTTTATCTCTGAAAATCAATTTATTCAGGTCAGAAAGCTGGAAACGGCTAAAAACGATCACTTTCGACGAATACAAGCGTTTTTAGACATTTTCGTACTTCTCGGACTAAAACTGCATTTTTCACGACAAAAAATATTTTTTATCTCTGAAAATAAATTTATTAACGTCAGAGAGCTGGAAATGTCTAAAAACGTTCACTTTCATGAATACAAGCGTTTTTAGACATTTTCGTACTTTTCGGAATAAAACTGTATTTTTCACGACAAAAAATATTTTATATCTCTGGAAATAAATTTATTCTGGTCAGAAAGCTGGAAACGTCTAAAAACGATCACTTTCGACAAATACAAGCGTTTTTAGACATTTTCGTACTTCTCGGAATAAAACTGTATTTTTCACGACAAAAAATATTTTATATCTTTGAAAATAAATTTATTAACGTCAGAGAGCTGGAAATGTCTAAAAACGTTCACTTTCAACGAATACGAGCGTTTTTAGGCAGTTTCGTACTTCTCCGAATAAAACTGTATTTTTCACGACAAAAAATATTTTATATCTCTGGAAATAAATTTATTCTGGTCAGAAAGCTGGAAATGTCTAAAAACGATAACTTTCGACAAATACAAGCGTTTTTAGACATTTTCTTACTTCTCGGACTAAAACTGCATTTTTCATAACAAAAAATATTTTTTATCTCTGAAAATAAATTTATTAACGTCATAGAGCTGGAAATGTCTAAAAACGTTCACTTTCAACGAATACGAGCGTTTTTAGACATTTTCGTTCTTCTCGGAATAAAACTATATTTTTAACGACAAACAATATTTTTTATCTCTGAAAATAAATTTGTTAACGTCAGAAAGCTGGAAATGGCTAAAAACGATCACTTTCGACGAATACAAGCGTTTTTAGACATTTTCGTACTTCTCGGAATAAAACTGCATTTTTCACGACAAAAAAAAATTTTTATCTCTGAAAATCAATTTATTATCGTTAGAGAGCTGGAAATGTCTAAAAACGTTCACTTTCAACGAATACGAGCGTTTTTAGACATTTTCGTACTTGTCGGAATAAAACTGTATTTTTCACGACAAAAAATATTTTTTATCTCTGAAAATCAATTTATTCAGGTCAGAAAGCTGGAAACGGCTAAAAACGATCACTTTCGACGAATACAAGCGTTTTTAGACATTTTCGTACTTCTCGGACTAAAACTGCATTTTTCACGACAAAAAATATTTTTTATCTCTGAAAATAAATTTATTAACGTCAGAGAGCTGGAAATGTCTAAAAACGTTCACTTTCATGAATACAAGCGTTTTTAGACATTTTCGTACTTTTCGGAATAAAACTGTATTTTTCACGACAAAAAATATTTTATATCTCTGGAAATAAATTTATTCTGGTCAGAAAGCTGGAAACGTCTAAAAACGATCACTTTCGACAAATACAAGCGTTTTTAGACATTTTCGTACTTCTCGGAATAAAACTGTATTTTTCACGACAAAAAATATTTTATATCTCTGGAAATAAATTTATTCTGGTCAGAAAGCTGGAAACGTCTAAAAACGATCACTTTCGACAAATACAAGCGTTTTTAGACATTTTCGTACTTCTCCGAATAAAACTGTATTTTTCACGACAAAAAATATTTTATATCTCTGGAAATAAATTTATTCTGGTCAGAAAGCTGGAAATGTCTAAAAACGACAACTTTCGACAAATACAAGCGTTTTTAGACATTTTCTTACTTCTCGGACTAAAACTGCATTTTTCACAACAAAAAATATTTTTTATCTCTGAAAATAAATTTATTAACGTCATAGAGCTGGAAATGTTTAAAAACGTTAACTTTCAACGAATACGAGCGTTTTTAGACATTTTCGTTCTTCTCGGAATAAAACTATATTTTTAACGACAAACAATATTTTTTATCTCTGAAAATAAATTTATTAACGTCAGAAAGCTGGAAATGGCTAAAAACGATCACTTTCGACGAATACAAGCGTTTTTAGACATTTTCGTACTTCTCGGAATAAAACTGCATTTTTCACGACAAAAAATATTTTTTATCTCTGAAAATCAATTTATTATCGTCAGAGAGCTGGAAATGTCTAAAAATGTTCACTTTCAACGAATACGAGCGTTTTTAGACATTTTCGTACTTGTCGGAATAAAACTGTATTTTTCACGACAAAAAATATTTTTTATCTCTGAAAATCAATTTATTCAGGTCAGAAAGCTGGAAACGGCTAAAAACGATTACTTTCGACGAATACAAGCGTTTTTAGACATTTTCGTACTTCTCGGACTAAAACTGCATTTTTCACAACAAAAAATATTTTTTATCTCTGAAAATAAATTTATTAACGTCAGAGAGCTGGAAATGTCTAAAAGCGTTCACTTTCATGAATACAAGCGTTTTTAGACATTTTCGTACTTTTCGGAATAAAACTGTATTTTTCACGACAAAAAATATTTTATATCTCTGGAAATAAATTTATTCTGGTCAGAAAGCTGGAAACGTCTAAAAACGATCACTTTCGACAAATACAAGCGTTTTTAGACATTTTCGTACTTCTCGGAATAAAACTGTATTTTTCACGACAAAAAATATTTTATATCTCTGGAAATAAATTTATTCTGGTCAGAAAGCTGGAAATGTCTAAAAACGATAACTTTCGACAAATACAAGCGTTTTTAGACATTTTCTTACTTCTCGGACTAAAACTGCATTTTTCACAACAAAAAATATTTTTTATCTCTGAAAATAAATTTATTAACGTCATAGAGCTGGAAATGTCTAAAAACGTTCACTTTCAACGAATACGAGCGTTTTTAGACATTTTCGTTCTTCTCGGAATAAAACTATATTTTTAACGACAAACAATATTTTTTATCTCTGAAAATAAATTTATTAACGTCAGAAAGCTGGAAATGGCTAAAAACGATCACTTTCGACGAATACAAGCGTTTTTAGACATTTTCGTACTTCTCGGAATAAAACTGCATTTTTCACGACAAAAAATATTTGTTATCTCTGAAAATCAATTTATTATCGTCAGAGAGCTGGAAATGTCTAAAAACGTTCACTTTCAACGAATACGAGCGTTTTTAGACATTTTCGTTCTTCTCGGAATAAAACTATATTTTTAACGACAAACAATATTTTTTATCTCTGAAAATAAATTTATTAACGTCAGAAAGCTGGAAACGTCTTAAAACGATCACTTTCGACGAATACAAGCGCTTTTAGACATTTTCGTACTTCTCGGAATAAAACTGTATTTTTCACGACAAAAAATATTTTTTATCTCTGAAAAACAATTTATTCAGGTCAGAAAGCTGGAAATGTCTAAAAACGATCACTTTCGACGAATACGAGCGTTTTTAGGCATTTTCGTACTTCTCCGAATAAAACTGTATTTTTCACGACAAAAAATATTTTATATGTCTGGAAATAAATTTATTCTGGTCAGAAAGCTGGAAACGTCTAAAAACGATCACTTTCGACAAATACAAGCGTTTTTAGACATTTTCTTACTTCTCGGACTAAAACTGCATTTTTCACAACAAAAAATATTTTTTATCTCTGAAAATAAATTTATTAACGTCATAGAGCTGGAAATGTCTAAAAACGTTCACTTTCAACGAATACGAGCGTTTTTAGACATTTTCGTTCTTCTCGGAATAAAACTATATTTTTAACGACAAAAAATATTTTTTATCTCTGAAAATCAATTTATTATCGTCATAGAGCTGGAAACGTCTAAAAACGATCACTTTCGACAAATACAAGCGTTTTTAGACATTTTCGTACTTGTCGGAATAAAACTATATTTTTAACGACAAACAATATTTTTTATCTCTGAAAATAAATTTATTAACGTCAGAGAGCTGGAAATGTCTAAAAACGTTCACTTTCATGAATACAAGCGTTTTTAGACATTTTCGTACTTTTCGGAATAAAACTGTATTTTTCACGACAAAAAATATTTTATATCTCTGGAAATAAATTTATTCTGGTCAGAAAGCTGGAAACGTCTAAAAACGATCACTTTCGACAAATACAAGCGTTTTTAGACATTTTCGTACTTCTCGGAATAAAACTGTATTTTTCACGACAAAAAATATTTTATATCTTTGAAAATAAATTTATTAACATCAGAGAGCTGGAAATGTCTAAAAACGTTCACTTTCAACGAATACGAGCGTTTTTAGGCAGTTTCGTACTTCTCCGAATAAAACTGTATTTTTCACGACAAAAAATATTTTATATCTCTGGAAATAAATTTATTCTGGTCAGAAAGCTGGAAATGTCTAAAAACGACAACTTTCGACAAATACAAGCGTTTTTAGACATTTTCTTACTTCTCGGACTAAAACTGCATTTTTCACAACAAAAAATATTTTTTATCTCTGAAAATAAATTTATTAACGTCATAGAGCTGGAAATGTTTAAAAACGTTAACTTTCAACGAATACGAGCGTTTTTAGACATTTTCGTTCTTCTCGGAATAAAACTATATTTTTAACGACAAACAATATTTTTTATCTCTGAAAATAAATTTATTAACGTCAGAAAGCTGGAAATGGCTAAAAACGACCACTTTCGACGAATACAAGCGTTTTTAGACATTTTCGTACTTCTCGGAATAAAACTGCATTTTTCACGACAAAAAATATTTTTTATCTCTGAAAATCAATTTATAATCGTCAGAGAGCTGGAAATGTCTAAAAACGTTCACTTTCAACGAATACGAGCGTTTTTAGGCAGTTTCGTACTTCTCCGAATAAAACTGTATTTTTCACGACAAAAAATATTTTATATCTCTGGAAATAAATTTATTCTGGTCAGAAAGCTGGAAATGTCTAAAAACGACAACTTTCGACAAATACAAGCGTTTTTAGACATTTTCTTACTTCTCGGACTAAAACTGCATTTTTCACAACAAAAAATATTTTTTATCTCTGAAAATAAATTTATTAACGTCATAGAGCTGGAAATGTTTAAAAACGTTAACTTTCAACGAATACGAGCGTTTTTAGACATTTTCGTTCTTCTCGGAATAAAACTATATTTTTAACGACAAACAATATTTTTTATCTCTGAAAATAAATTTATTAACGTCAGAAAGCTGGAAATGGCTAAAAACGACCACTTTCGACGAATACAAGCGTTTTTAGACATTTTCGTACTTCTCGGACTAAAACTGCATTTTTCACGACAAAAAATATTTTTTATCTCTGAAAATAAATTTATTAACGTCAGAGAGCTGGAAATGTCTAAAAACGTTCACTTTCATGAATACAAGCGTTTTTAGACATTTTCGTACTTTTCGGAATAAAACTGTATTTTTCACGACAAAAAATATTTTATATCTCTGGAAATAAATTTATTCTGGTCAGAAAGCTGGAAACGTCTAAAAACGATCACTTTCGACAAATACAAGCGTTTTTAGACATTTTCGTACTTCTCGGAATAAAACTGTATTTTTCACGACAAAAAATATTTTATATCTTTGAAAATAAATTTATTAACATCAGAGAGCTGGAAATGTCTAAAAACGTTCACTTTCAACGAATACGAGCGTTTTTAGGCAGTTTCGTACTTCTCCGAATAAAACTGTATTTTTCACGACAAAAAATATTTTATATCTCTGGAAATAAATTTATTCTGGTCAGAAAGCTGGAAATGTCTAAAAACGATAACTTTCGACAAATACAAGCGTTTTTAGACATTTTCTTACTTCTCGGACTAAAACTGCATTTTTCACAACAAAAAATATTTTTTATCTCTGAAAATAAATTTATTAACGTCATAGAGCTGGAAATGTCTAAAAACGTTCACTTTCAACGAATACGAGCGTTTTTAGACATTTTCGTTCTTCTCGGAATAAAACTATATTTTTAACGACAAACAATATTTTTTATCTCTGAAAATAAATTTATTAACGTCAGAAAGCTGGATATGGCTAAAAACGATCACTTTCGACGAATACAAGCGTTTTTAGACATTTTCGTACTTCTCGGAATAAAACTGCATTTTTCACGACAAAAAATATTTTTTATCTCTGAAAATCAATTTATTATCGTCAGAGAGCTGGAAATGTCTAAAAACGTTCACTTTCAACGAATACGAGCGTTTTTAGACATTTTCGTACTTGTCGGAATAAAACTGTATTTTTCACGACAAAAAATATTTTTTATCTCTGAAAATCAATTTATTCAGGTCAGAAAGCTGGAAACGGCTAAAAACGATCACTTTCGACGAATACAAGCGTTTTTAGACATTTTCGTACTTCTCGGACTAAAACTGCATTTTTCACGACAAAAAATATTTTTTATCTCTGAAAATAAATTTATTAACGTCAGAGAGCTGGAAATGTCTAAAAACGTTCACTTTCATGAATACAAGCGTTTTTAGACATTTTCGTACTTTTCGGAATAAAACTGTATTTTTCACGACAAAAAATATTTTATATCTCTGGAAATAAATTTATTCTGGTCAGAAAGCTGGAAACGTCTAAAAACGATCACTTTCGACAAATACAAGCGTTTTTAGACATTTTCGTACTTCTCGGAATAAAACTGTATTTTTCACGACAAAAAATATTTTATATCTTTGAAAATAAATTTATTAACGTCAGAGAGCTGGAAATGTCTAAAAACGTTCACTTTCAACGAATACGAGCGTTTTTAGGCAGTTTCGTACTTCTCCGAATAAAACTGTATTTTTCACGACAAAAAATATTTTATATCTCTGGAAATAAATTTATTCTGGTCAGAAAGCTGGAAATGTCTAAAAACGATAACTTTCGACAAATACAAGCGTTTTTAGACATTTTCTTACTTCTCGGACTAAAACTGCATTTTTCACAACAAAAAATATTTTTTATCTCTGAAAATAAATTTATTAACGTCATAGAGCTGGAAATGTCTAAAAACGTTCACTTTCAACGAATACGAGCGTTTTTAGACATTTTCGTTCTTCTCGGAATAAAACTATATTTTTAACGACAAACAATATTTTTTATCTCTGAAAATAAATTTATTAACGTCAGAAAGCTGGAAATGGCTAAAAACGATCACTTTCGACGAATACAAGCGTTTTTAGACATTTTCGTACTTCTCGGAATAAAACTGCATTTTTCACGACAAAAAAAATTTTTTATCTCTGAAAATCAATTTATTATCGTCAGAGAGCTGGAAATGTCTAAAAACGTTCACTTTCAACGAATACGAGCGTTTTTAGACATTTTCGTACTTTTCGGAATAAAACTGTATTTTTCACGACAAACAATATTTTTTATCTCTGAAAATAAATTTATTAACGTCAGAAAGCTGGAAACGTCTTAAAACGATCACTTTCGACGAATACAAGCGCTTTTAGACATTTTCGTACTTCTCGGAATAAAACTGTATTTTTCACGACAAAAAATATTTTTTATCTCTGAAAAACAATTTATTCAGGTCAGAAAGCTGGAAATGTCTAAAAACGATCACTTTCGACGAATACGAGCGTTTTTAGGCATTTTCGTACTTCTCCGAATAAAACTGTATTTTTCACGACAAAAAATATTTTATATATCTGGAAATAAATTTATTCTGGTCAGAAAGCTGGAAACGTCTAAAAACGATCATTTTCGACAAATACAAGCGTTTTTAGACATTTTCGTACTTGTCGGAATAAAACTGTATTTTTCACGACAAAAAATATTTTTTATCTCTGAAAATCAATTTATTCAGGTCAGAATGCTGGAAACGGCTAAAAACGATCACTTTCGACGAATACAAGCGTTTTTAGACATTTTCGTACTTCTCGGACTAAAACTGCATTTTTCACGACAAAAAATATTTTTTATCTCTGAAAATAAATTTATTAACGTCAGAGAGCTGGAAATGTCTAAAAACGTTCACTTTCATGAATACAAGCGTTTTTAGACATTTTCGTACTTTTCGGAATAAAACTGTATTTTTCACGACAAAAAATATTTTATATCTCTGGAAATAAATTTATTCTGGTCAGAAAGCTGGAAACGTCTAAAAACGATCACTTTCGACAAATACAAGCGTTTTTAGACATTTTCGTACTTCTCGGAATAAAACTGTATTTTTCACGACAAAAAATATTTTATATCTTTGAAAATAAATTTATTAACATCAGAGAGCTGGAAATGTCTAAAAACGTTCACTTTCAACGAATACGAGCGTTTTTAGGCAGTTTCGTACTTCTCCGAATAAAACTGTATTTTTCACGACAAAAAATATTTTATATCTCTGGAAATAAATTTATTCTGGTCAGAAAGCTGGAAATGTCTAAAAACGATAACTTTCGACAAATACAAGCGTTTTTAGACATTTTCTTACTTCTCGGACTAAAACTGCATTTTTCACAACAAAAAATATTTTTTATCTCTGAAAATAAATTTATTAACGTCATAGAGCTGGAAATGTCTAAAAACGTTCACTTTCAACGAATACGAGCGTTTTTAGACATTTTCGTTCTTCTCGGAATAAAACTATATTTTTAACGACAAACAATATTTTTTATCTCTGAAAATAAATTTATTAACGTCAGAAAGCTGGATATGGCTAAAAACGATCACTTTCGACGAATACAAGCGTTTTTAGACATTTTCGTACTTCTCGGAATAAAACTGCATTTTTCACGACAAAAAATATTTTTTATCTCTGAAAATCAATTTATTATCGTCAGAGAGCTGGAAATGTCTAAAAACGTTCACTTTCAACGAATACGAGCGTTTTTAGACATTTTCGTACTTGTCGGAATAAAACTGTATTTTTCACGACAAAAAATATTTTTTATCTCTGAAAATCAATTTATTCAGGTCAGAAAGCTGGAAACGGCTAAAAACGATCACTTTCGACGAATACAAGCGTTTTTAGACATTTTCGTACTTCTCGGACTAAAACTGCATTTTTCACGACAAAAAATATTTTTTATCTCTGAAAATAAATTTATTAACGTCAGAGAGCTGGAAATGTCTAAAAACGTTCACTTTCATGAATACAAGCGTTTTTAGACATTTTCGTACTTTTCGGAATAAAACTGTATTTTTCACGACAAAAAATATTTTATATCTCTGGAAATAAATTTATTCTGGTCAAAAAGCTGGAAACGTCTAAAAACGATCACTTTCGACAAATACAAGCGTTTTTAGACATTTTCGTACTTCTCGGAATAAAACTGTATTTTTCACGACAAAAAATATTTTATATCTTTGAAAATAAATTTATTAACATCAGAGAGCTGGAAATGTCTAAAAACGTTCACTTTCAACGAATACGAGCGTTTTTAGGCAGTTTCGTACTTCTCCGAATAAAACTGTATTTTTCACGACAAAAAATATTTTATATCTCTGGAAATAAATTTATTCTGGTCAGAAAGCTGGAAATGTCTAAAAACGATAACTTTCGACAAATACAAGCGTTTTTAGACATTTTCTTACTTCTCGGACTAAAACTGCATTTTTCACAACAAAAAATATTTTTTATCTCTGAAAATAAATTTATTAACGTCATAGAGCTGGAAATGTCTAAAAACGTTCACTTTCAACGAATACGAGCGTTTTTAGACATTTTCGTTCTTCTCGGAATAAAACTATATTTTTAACGACAAACAATATTTTTTATCTCTGAAAATAAATTTATTAACGTCAGAAAGCTGGAAATGGCTAAAAACGATCACTTTCGACGAATACAAGCGTTTTTAGACATTTTCGTACTTCTCGGAATAAAACTGCATTTTTCACGACAAAAAAAAATTTTTATCTCTGAAAATCAATTTATTATCGTCAGAGAGCTGGAAATGTCTAAAAACGTTCACTTTCAACGAATACGAGCGTTTTTAGACATTTTCGTACTTGTCGGAATAAAACTGTATTTTTCACGACAAAAAATATTTTTTATCTCTGAAAATCAATTTATTCAGGTCAGAAAGCTGGAAACGGCTCAAAACGATCACTTTCGACGAATACAAGCGTTTTTAGACATTTTCGTACTTCTCGGACTAAAACTGCATTTTTCACGACAAAAAATATTTTTTATCTCTGAAAATAAATTTATTAACGTCAGAGAGCTGGAAATGTCTAAAAACGTTCACTTTCATGAATACAAGCGTTTTTAGACATTTTCGTACTTTTCGGAATAAAACTGTATTTTTCACGACAAAAAATATTTTATATCTCTGGAAATAAATTTATTCTGGTCAGAAAGCTGGAAACGTCTAAAAACGATCACTTTCGACAAATACAAGCGTTTTTAGACATTTTCGTACTTCTCGGAATAAAACTGTATTTTTCACGACAAAAAATATTTTATATCTTTGAAAATAAATTTATTAACATCAGAGAGCTGGAAATGTCTAAAAACGTTCACTTTCAACGAATACGAGCGTTTTTAGGCAGTTTCGTACTTCTCCGAATAAAACTGTATTTTTCACGACAAAAAATATTTTATTTCTCTGGAAATAAATTTATTCTGGTCAGAAAGCTGGAAATGTCTAAAAACGACAACTTTCGACAAATACAAGCGTTTTTAGACATTTTCTTACTTCTCGGACTAAAACTGCATTTTTCACAACAAAAAATATTTTTTATCTCTGAAAATAAATTTATTAACGTCATAGAGCTGGAAATGTCTAAAAACGTTCACTTTCAACGAATACGAGCGTTTTTAGACATTTTCGTTCTTCTCGGAATAAAACTATATTTTTAACGACAAACAATATTTTTTATCTCTGAAAATAAATTTATTAACGTCAGAAAGCTGGAAATGGCTAAAAACGATCACTTTCGACGAATACAAGCGTTTTTAGACATTTTCGTACTTCTCGGAATAAAACTGCATTTTTCACGACAAAAAATATTTTTTATCTCTGAAAATCAATTTATTATCGTCAGAGAGCTGGAAATGTCTAAAAACGTTCACTTTCAACGAATACGAGCGTTTTTAGACATTTTCGTACTTGTCGGAATAAAACTGTATTTTTCACGACAAAAAATATTTTTTATCTCTGAAAATCAATTTATTCAGGTCAGAAAGCTGGAAACCGCTAAAAACGATTACTTTCGACGAATACAAGCGTTTTTAGACATTTTCGTACTTCTCGGACTAAAACTGCATTTTTCACGACAAAAAATATTTTTTATCTCTGAAAATAAATTTATTAACGTCAGAGAGCTGGAAATGTCTAAAAGCGTTCACTTTCATGAATACAAGCGTTTTTAGACATTTTCGTACTTTTCGGAATAAAACTGTATTTTTCACGACAAAAAATATTTTATATCTCTGGAAATAAATTTATTCTGGTCAGAAAGCTGGAAACGTCTAAAAACGATCACTTTCGACAAATACAAGCGTTTTTAGACATTTTCGTACTTCTCGGAATAAAACTGTATTTTTCACGAAAAAAAATATTTTATATCTCTGGAAATAAATTTATTCTGGTCAGAAAGCTGGAAATGTCTAAAAACGATAACTTTCGACAAATACAAGCGTTTTTAGACATTTTCTTACTTCTCGGACTAAAACTGCATTTTTCACAACAAAAAATATTTTTTATCTCTGAAAATAAATTTATTAACGTCATAGAGCTGGAAATGTCTAAAAACGTTCACTTTCAACGAATACGAGCGTTTTTAGACATTTTCGTTCTTCTCGGAATAAAACTATATTTTTAACGACAAACAATATTTTTTATCTCTGAAAATAAATTTATTAACGTCAGAAAGCTGGAAATGGCTAAAAACGATCACTTTCGACGAATACAAGCGTTTTTAGACATTTTCGTACTTCTCGGAATAAAACTGCATTTTTCACGACAAAAAATATTTGTTATCTCTGAAAATCAATTTATTATCGTCAGATAGCTGGAAATGTCTAAAAACGTTCACTTTCAACGAATACGAGCGTTTTTAGACATTTTCGTTCTTCTCGGAATAAAACTATATTTTTAACGACAAACAATATTTTTTATCTCTGAAAATAAATTTATTAACGTCAGAAAGCTGGAAACGTCTTAAAACGATCACTTTCGACGAATACAAGCGCTTTTAGACATTTTCGTACTTCTCGGAATAAAACTGTATTTTTCACGACAAAAAATATTTTATATCTTTGAAAATAAATTTATTAACGGCAGAGAGCTGGAAATGTCTAAAAACGTTCACTTTCAACGAATACGAGCGTTTTTAGACATTTTCGTACTTCTCGGACTAAAACTGCATTTTTCACAACAACAAATATTTTTTATCTCTGAAAATAAATTTATTAACGTCAGAAAGCTGGAAACGGCTAAAAACGATCACTTTCGACGAATACAAGCGTTTTTAGACATTTTCGTACTTCTCGGACTAAAACTGCATTTTTCACAACAACAAATATTTTTTATCTCTGAAAATAAATTTATTAACGTCAGAGAGCTGGAAATGTCTAAAAACGTTCACTTTCAACGAATACGAGCGTTTTTAGACATTTTCGTTCTTCTCGGAATAAAACTGTATTTTTAACGACAAACAATATTTTTTATCTCTGAAAATAAATTTATTAACGTCAGAAAGCTGGAAATGTCTAAAAACGTTCACTTTCAACGAATACGAGCGTTTTTAGACATTTTCGTACTTGTCGGAATAAAACTGTATTTTTCACGACAAAAAATATTTTTATCTCTGAAAATCAATTTATTCAGGTCAGAAAGCTGGAAACGGCTAAAAACGATCACTTTCGACGAATACTAGCGTTTTTAGACATGTTCGTACTTCTCGGACTAAAAATGCATTTTCACAACAACAAATATTTTTTATCTCTGAAAATAAATTTATTAACGTCAGAGAGCTGGAAATGTCTAAAAACGTTCACTTTCAACGAATACGAGCATTTTTAGACATTTTCGTTCTTCTCGGAATAAAACAGTATTTTTAACGACAAAAAATATTTTTTATCTCTGAAAATAAATTTATTAACATCAGAAAGCTGGAAATGGCTAAAAACGATCACTTTCGACGAATACAAGCGTTTTTAGACATTTTCGTACTTCTCGGAATAAAACTGCATTTTTCACGACAAAAAATATTTGTTATCTCTGAAAATCAATTTATTATCGTCAGAGAGCTGGAAATGTCTAAAAACGTTCACTTTCAACGAATACGAGCGTTTTTAGACATTTTCGTACTTTTCGGAATAAAACTGTATTTTTCACGACAAACAATATTTTTTATCTCTGAAAATAAATTTATTAACGTCAGAAAGCTGGAAACGTCTTAAAACGATCACTTTCGACGAATACAAGCGCTTTTAGACATTTTCGTACTTCTCGGAATAAAACTGTATTTTTCACGACAAAAAATATTTTTTATCTCTGAAAAACAATTTATTCAGGTCAGAAAGCTGGAAATGTCTAAAAACGATCACTTTCGACGAATACGAGCGTTTTTAGGCATTTTCGTACTTCTCCGAATAAAACTGTATTTTTCACGACAAAAAATATTTTATATGTCTGGAAATAAATTTATTCTGGTCAGAAAGCTGGAAACGTCTAAAAACGATCACTTTCGACAAATACAAGCGTTTTTAGACATTTTCGTACTTCTCGGAATAAAACTGCATTTTTCACCACAAAAAATATTTTATATCTCTGAAAATAAATTTATTAAAGTCAGAGAGCTGGAAATGTCTAAAAACGTTCACTTTCAACGAATACGAGCGTTTTTAGACATTTTCGTTCTGCTCGGAATAAAACTGTATTTTTAACGACAAACAATATTTTTTATCTCTGAAAATAAATTTATTAACGTCAGAAAGCTGGAAACGTCTTAAAACGATCACTTTCGACGAATACAAGCGCTTTTAGACATTTTCGTACTTCTCGGAATAAAACTGTATTTTTCACGACAAAAAATATTTTATATCTTTGAAAATAAATTTATTAACGGCAGAGAGCTGGAAATGTCTAAAAACGTTCACTTTCAACGAATACGAGCGTTTTTAGACATTTTCGTACTTCTCGGACTAAAACTGCATTTTTCACAACAACAAATATTTTTTATCTCTGAAAATAAATTTATTAACGTCAGAAAGCTGGAAACGGCTAAAAACGATCACTTTCGACGAATACAAGCGTTTTTAGACATTTTCGTACTTCTCGGACTAAAACTGCATTTTTCACAACAACAAATATTTTTTATCTCTGAAAATAAATTTATTAACGTCAGAGAGCTGGAAATGTCTAAAAACGTTCACTTTCAACGAATACGAGCGTTTTTAGACATTTTCGTTCTTCTCGGAATAAAACTGTATTTTTAACGACAAACAATATTTTTTATCTCTGAAAATAAATTTATTAACGTCAGAAAGCTGGAAATGTCTAAAAACGTTCACTTTCAACGAATACGAGCGTTTTTAGGCATTTTCGTACTTCTCCGAATAAAACTGTATTTTACACGACAAAAAATATTTTATATGTCTGGAAATAAATTTATTCTGGTCAGAAAGCTGGAAACGTCTAAAAACGTTCACTTTCAACGAATACGAGCGTTTTTAGTCATTTTTGTACTTGTCGGAATAAAACTGCATTTTTCACGACAAAAAATATTTTTTATCTCTGAAAATCAATTTATTATCGTCAGAGAGCTGGAAATGTCTAAAAACGTTCACTTTCAACGAATACGAGCGTTTTTAGACATTTTCGTCTTGTCGGAATAAAACTGTATTTTTCACGACAAAAAATATTTTTTATCTCTGAAAATCAATTTATTCAGGTCAGAAAGCTGGAAACGGCTAAAAACGATCACTTTCGACGAATACTAGCGTTTTTAGACATGTTCGTACTTCTCGGACTAAAAATGCATTTTCACAACAACAAATATTTTTTATCTCTGAAAATAAATTTATTAACGTCAGAGAGCTGGAAATGTCTAAAAACGTTCACTTTCAACGAATACGAGCATTTTTAGACATTTTCGTTCTTCTCGGAATAAAACAGTATTTTTAACGACAAAAAATATTTTTTATCTCTGAAAATAAATTTATTAACATCTGAAAGCTGGAAACGGCTAAAAACGATCACTTTCGACGAATACAAGCGTTTTTAGACATTTTCGTTCTTCTCGGAATGAAACTGTATTTTTAATGACAAAAAATATTTTTATCTCTGAAAATAAATTTATTAACGTCAGAAAGCTGGAAACGGTTAAAAACGATCACTTTCGACGAATACAAGCGTTTTTAGACATTTTCGTACTTCTCGGAATAAAACTGCATTTTTCACGACAAAAAATATTTTATATCTCTGAAAATAAACTTATTAACGTCAGAGAGCTGGAAATGTCTAAAAACGTTCACTTTCAACGAATACGAGCGTTTTTAGGCATTTTCATACTTCTCCGAATAAAACTGTATTTTACACGACAAAAAATATTTTATGTCTGGAAATAAATTTATTTAGGTCAGAAAGCTAGAAACGTCTAAAAACGACCACTTTCGACGAATACAAGCGTTTTTAGACATTTTCGTACTTCTCGGACTAAAACTGCATTTTTCACGACAAAAAATATTTTTTATCTCTGAAAATAAATTTATTAACGTCAGAGAGCTGGAAATGTCTAAAAACGTTCACTTTCAACGAATACGAGCGTTTTTAGGCATTTTCGTACTTCTCTGAATAAAACTGTATTTTTCACGACAAAAAATATTTTTTATCTCTGAAAATCAATTTATTCAGGTCAGAAAGCTGGAAACGTCTAAAAACGACTACTTTCGACGAATACAAGCGTTTTTAGACATTTTCGTACTTCTCGGACTAAGACTGCATTTTTCACGACAAAAAATATTTTATATCTTTGAAAATAAATTTATTAACGTCAGAGGGCTGGAAATGTCTAAAAACGTTCACTTTCAACGAATACGAGCGTTTTTAGGCATTTTTGTACTTCTCGGAATAAAACTGTATTTTTCACGACAAAAAATATTTTTTATCTCTGAAAATCAATTTATTCAGGTCAGAAAGCTGGAAACGTCTAAAAACGACAACTTTCGACGAATACAAGCGTTTTTAGACATTTTCGTACTTCTCGGACTAAAACTGCTTTTTTCACGACAAAAAATATTTTATATCTTTGAAAATAAATTTATTAACGTCAAGGAGCTCGAAATGTCTAAAAACGTTCACTTTCAACGAATACGAGCGTTTTTAGGCATTTTCGTACTTCTCGGACTAAAACTGCATTTTTCACGACAAAAAATATTTTTTATCTCTGAAAATAAATTTATTAACGTCAGAGAGCTGGAAATGTCTAAAAACGTTCACTTTCAACGAATACGAGCGTTTTTAGGCATTTTCGTACTTCTCTGAATAAAACTGTATTTTTCACGACGAAAAATATTTTTTATCTCTGAAAATCAATTTATTCAGGTCAGAAAGCTGGAAACGTCTAAAAACGACTACTTTCGACGAATACAAGCGTTTTTAGACATTTTCGTACTTCTCGGACAAAAACTGCTTTTTTCACGACAAAAAATATTTTATATCTTTGAAAATAAATTTATTAACGTCAAGGAGCTCGAAATGTCTAAAAACGTTCACTTTCAACGAATACGAGCGTTTTTAGGCATTTTTGTACTTCTCGGAATAAAACTGTATTTTTCACGACAAAAAATATTTTTTATCTCTGAAAATCAATTTATTCAGGTCAGAAAGCTGGAAATGTCTAAAAACGACCACTTTCGACGAATACAAGCGTTTTTAGACATTTTCGTACTTCTCGGACTAAAACTGCATTTTTCACGACAAAAAATATTTTATATCTTTGAAAATAAATTTATTAACGTCAGAGGGCTGGAAATGTCTAAAAACGTTCACTTTCAACGAATACGATCGTTTTTAGGCATTTTCGTACTTCTCCGAATAAAACTGTATTTTTCACGACAAAACATATTTTATATCTCTGGAAATAAATTTATTCTGGTCAGAAAGCTGGAAACGTCTAAAAACGATCACATTCGACAAATACAAGCGTTTTTAGACATTTTCGTACTTCTCGGAATAAGACTGCATTTTTCACGACAAAAAATATTTTTTATCTCTGAAAATAAATTTATTAACGTCAGAGAGCTGGAAATGTCTAAAAACGTTCACTTTCAACGAATACGAGCGTTTTTAGGCATTTTCGTACTTCTCGGAATAAAACTGTATTTTTCACGACAAAAAATATTTTATATCTCTGGAAATAAATTTATTCTGGTCAGAAAGCTGGAAACGTCTAAAAACGATCACTTTCGACAAATACAAGCGTTTTTAGACATTTTCGTACTTCTCGGACTAAAACTGCATTTTTCACGACAAAAAATATTTTTTATCTCTGAAAATAAATTTATTAACGTCAGAGAGCTGGAAATGTCTAAAAACGTTCACTTTCAACGAATACAAGCGTTTTTAGGCATTTTCGTACTTCTCTGAATAAAACTGTATTTTTCACGACAAAAAATATTTTTTATCTCTGAAAATCAATTTATTCAGGTCAGAAAGCTGGAAACGTCTAAAAACGATTACTATCGACGAATACAAGCATTTTTAGACATTTTCGTACTTCTCGGACTAAAACTGCATTTTTCACGACAAAAAATATTTTATATCTTTTAAAATAAATTTATTAACGTCAGAGGGCTGGAAATGTCTAAAAACGTTCACTTTCAACGAATACGAGCGTTTTTAGACATTTTCGTACTTCTCGGACTAAAACTGCATTTTTCACAACAACAAATATTTTTTATCTCTGAAAATAAATTTATTAACGTCAGAAAGCTGGAAACGGCTAAAAACGATCACTTTCGACGAATACAAGCGTTTTTAGACATTTTCGTACTTCTCGGACTAAAACTGCATTTTTCACAACAACAAATATTTTTTATCTCTGAAAATAAATTTATTAACGTCAGAGAGCTGGAAATGTCTAAAAACGTTCACTTTCAACGAATACGAGCGTTTTTAGACATTTTCGTTCTTCTCGGAATAAAACTGTATTTTTAACGACAAACAATATTTTTTATCTCTGAAAATAAATTTATTAACGTCAGAAAGCTGGAAATGTCTAAAAACGTTCACTTTCAACGAATACGAGCGTTTTTAGGCATTTTCGTACTTCTCCGAATAAAACTGTATTTTTCACGACAAAAAATATTTTATATCTTTGAAAATAAATTTATTAACGGCAGAGAGCTGGAAATGTCTAAAAACGTTCACTTTCAACGAATACGAGCGTTTTTAGACATTTTCGTACTTCTCGGACTAAAACTGCATTTTTCACAACAACAAATATTTTTTATCTCTGAAAATAAATTTATTAACGTCAGAAAGCTGGAAACGGCTAAAAACGATCACTTTCGACGAATACAAGCGTTTTTAGACATTTTCGTACTTCTCGGACTAAAACTGCATTTTTCACAACAACAAATATTTTTTATCTCTGAAAATAAATTTATTAACGTCAGAGAGCTGGAAATGTCTAAAAACGTTCACTTTCAACGAATACGAGCGTTTTTAGACATTTTCGTTCTTCTCGGAATAAAACTGTATTTTTAACGACAAACAATATTTTTTATCTCTGAAAATAAATTTATTAACGTCAGAAAGCTGGAAATGTCTAAAAACGTTCACTTTCAACGAATACGAGCGTTTTTAGGCATTTTCGTACTTCTCCGAATAAAACTGTATTTTACACGACAAAAAATATTTTATATGTCTGGAAATAAATTTATTCTGGTCAGAAAGCTGGAAACGTCTAAAAACGTTCACTTTCAACGAATACGAGCGTTTTTAGTCATTTTTGTACTTGTCGGAATAAAACTGCATTTTTCACGACAAAAAATATTTTTTATCTCTGAAAATCAATTTATTATCGTCAGAGAGCTGGAAATGTCTAAAAACGTTCACTTTCAACGAATACGAGCGTTTTTAGACATTTTCGTACTTGTCGGAATAAAACTGTATTTTTCACGACAAAAAATATTTTTTATCTCTGAAAATCAATTTATTCAGGTCAGAAAGCTGGAAACGGCTAAAAACGATCACTTTCGACGAATACTAGCGTTTTTAGACATGTTCGTACTTCTCGGACTAAAAATGCATTTTCACAACAACAAATATTTTTTATCTCTGAAAATAAATTTATTAACGTCAGAGAGCTGGAAATGTCTAAAAACGTTCACTTTCAACGAATACGAGCATTTTTAGACATTTTCGTTCTTCTCGGAATAAAACAGTATTTTTAACGACAAAAAATATTTTTTATCTCTGAAAATAAATTTATTAACATCTGAAAGCTGGAAACGGCTAAAAACGATCACTTTCGACGAATACAAGCGTTTTTAGACATTTTCGTTCTTCTCGGAATAAAACTGTATTTTTAATGACAAAAAATATTTTTTATCTCTGAAAATAAATTTATTAACGTCAGAAAGCTGGAAACGGTTAAAAACGATCACTTTCGACGAATACAAGCGTTTTTAGACATTTTCGTACTTCTCGGAATAAAACTGCATTTTTCACGACAAAAAATATTTTATATCTCTGAAAATAAACTTATTAACGTCAGAGAGCTGGAAATGTCTAAAAACGTTCACTTTCAACGAATACGAGCGTTTTTAGGCATTTTCATACTTCTCCGAATAAAACTGTATTTTACACGACAAAAAATATTTTATGTCTGGAAATAAATTTATTTAGGTCAGAAAGCTAGAAACGTCTAAAAACGACCACTTTCGACGAATACAAGCGTTTTTAGACATTTTCGTACTTCTCGGACTAAAACTGCATTTTTCACGACAAAAAATATTTTTTATCTCTGAAAATAAATTTATTAACGTCAGAGAGCTGGAAATGTCTAAAAACGTTCACTTTCAACGAATACGAGCGTTTTTAGGCATTTTCGTACTTCTCTGAATAAAACTGTATTTTTCACGACAAAAAATATTTTTTATCTCTGAAAATCAATTTATTCAGGTCAGAAAGCTGGAAACGTCTAAAAACGACTACTTTCGACGAATACAAGCGTTTTTAGACATTTTCGAACTTCTCGGACTAAGACTGCATTTTTCACGACAAAAAATATTTTATATCTTTGAAAATAAATTTATTAACGTCAGAGGGCTGGAAATGTCTAAAAACGTTCACTTTCAACGAATACGAGCGTTTTTAGGCATTTTTGTACTTCTCGGAATAAAACTGTATTTTTCACGACAAAAAATATTTTTTATCTCTGAAAATCAATTTATTCAGGTCAGAAAGCTGGAAACGTCTAAAAACGACTACTTTCGACGAATACAAGCGTTTTTAGACATTTTCGTACTTCTCGGACTAAAACTGCATTTTTCACGACAAAAAATATTTTTTATCTCTGAAAATAAATTTATTAACGTCAGAGAGCTGGAAATGTCTAAAAACGTTCACTTTCAACGAATACGAGCGTTTTTAGGCATTTTCGTACTTCTGTGAATAAAACTGTATTTTTCACGACAAAAAATATTTTTTATCTCTGAAAATCAATTTATTCAGGTCAGAAAGCTGGAAACGTCTAAAAACGACTACTTTCGACGAATACAAGCGTTTTTAGACATTTTCGTACTTCTCGGACTAAAACTGCTTTTTTCACGACAAAAAATATTTTATATCTTTGAAAATAAATTTATTAACGTCAAGGAGCTCGAAATGTCTAAAAACGTTCACTTTCAACGAATACGAGCGTTTTTAGGCATTTTTGTACTTCTCGGAATAAAACTGTATTTTTCACGACAAAAAATATTTTTTATCTCTGAAAATCAATTTATTCAGGTCAGAAAGCTGGAAATGTCTAAAAACGACCACTTTCGACGAATACAAGCGTTTTTAGACATTTTCGTACTTCTCGGACTAAAACTGCATTTTTCACGACAAAAAATATTTTATATCTTTGAAAATAAATTTATTAACGTCAGAGGGCTGAAAATGTCTAAAAACGTTCACTTTCAACGAATACGATCGTTTTTAGGCATTTTCGTACTTCTCCGAATAAAACTGTATTTTTCACGACAAAAAATATTTTATATCTATGGAAATAAATTTATTCTGGTCAGAAAGCTGGAAACGTCTAAAAACGATCACTTTCGACAAATACAAGCGATTTTAGACATTTTCGTACTTCTCGGACTAAAACTGCATTTTTCACGACAAAAAAAAATTTTTATCTCTGAAAATAAATTTATTAACGTCAGAGAGCTCGAAATGTCTAAAAACGTTCACTTTCAACGAATACGAGCGTTTTTAGGCATTTTCGTACTTCTCCGAATAAAACTGTATTTTTCACGACAAAACATATTTTATATCTCTGGAAATAAATTTATTCTGGTCAGAAAGCTGGAAACGTCTAAAAACGATCACATTCGACAAATACAAGCGTTTTTAGACATTTTCGTACTTCTCGGAATAAGACTGCATTTTTCACGACAAAAAATATTTTTTATCTCTGAAAATAAATTTATTAACGTCAGAGAGCTGGAAATGTCTAAAAACGTTCACTTTCAACGAATACGAGCGTTTTTAGGCATTTTCGTACTTCTCCGAATAAAACTGTATTTTTCACGACAAAAAATATTTTTTATCTCTGAAAATCAATTTATTCAGGTCAGAAAGCTGGAAACGTCTAAAAACGACAACTTTCGATAAATACAAGCGATTTTAGACATTTTCGTACTTCTCGGACTAAAACTGCATTTTTCACGACAAAAAAAAATTTTTATCTCTGAAAATAAATTTATTAACGTCAGAGAGCTCGAAATCTCTAAAAACGTTCACTTTCAACGAATACGAGCGTTTTTAGGCATTTTCGTACTTCTCTGAATAAAACTGTATTTTTCACGACGAAAAATATTTTTTATCTCTGAAAATCAATTTATTCAGGTCAGAAAGCTGGAAACGTCTAAAAACGACTACTTTCGACGAATACAAGCGTTTTTAGACATTTTCGTACTTCTCGGACTAAAACTGCTTTTTTCACGACAAAAAATATTTTATATCTTTGAAAATAAATTTATTAACGTCAAGGAGCTCGAAATGTCTAAAAACGTTCACTTTCAACGAATACGAGCGTTTTTAGGCATTTTTGTACTTCTCGGAATAAAACTGTATTTTTCACGACAAAAAATATTTTTTATCTCTGAAAATCAATTTATTCAGGTCAGAAAGCTGGAAATGTCTAAAAACGACCACTTTCGACGAATACAAGCGTTTTTAGACATTTTCGTACTTCTCGGACTAAAACTGCATTTTTCACGACAAAAAATATTTTATATCTTTGAAAATAAATTTATTAACGTCAGAGGGCTGGAAATGTCTAAAAACGTTCACTTTCAACGAATACGATCGTTTTTAGGCATTTTCGTACTTCTCCGAATAAAACTGTATTTTTCACGACAAAAAATATTTTATATCTCTGGAAATAAATTTATTCTGGTCAGAAAGCTGGAAACGTCTAGAAACGCTCACTTTCGACAAATACAAGCGTTTTTAGACATTTTCGTACTTCTCGGAATAAGACTGCATTTTTCACGACAAAAAATATTTTTTATCTCTGAAAATAAATTTATTAACGTCAGAGAGCTGGAAATGTCTAAAAACGTTCACTTTCAACGAATACGAGCGTTTTTAGGCATTTTCGTACTTCTCCGAATAAAACTGTATTTTTCACGACAAAACATATTTTATATCTCTGGAAATAAATTTATTCTGGTCAGAAAGCTGGAAACGTCTAAAAACGATCACATTCGACAAATACAAGCGTTTTTAGACATTTTCGTACTTCTCGGAATAAGACTGCATTTTTCACGACAAAAAATATTTTTTATCTCTGAAAATAAATTTATTAACGTCAGAGAGCTGGAAATGTCAAAAAACGTTCACTTTCAACGAATACGAGCGTTTTTAGGCATTTTCGTACTTCTCGGAATAAAACTGTATTTTTCACGACAAAAAATATTTTATATCTCTGGAAATAAATTTATTCTGGTCAGAAAGCTGGAAACGTCTAAAAACGATCACTTTCGACAAATACAAGCGTTTTTAGACATTTTCGTACTTCTCGGACTAAAACTGCATTTTTCACGACAAAAAATATTTTTTATCTCTGAAAATAAATTTATTAACGTCAGAGAGCTGGAAATGTCTAAAAACGTTCACTTTCAACGAATACAAGCGTTTTTAGGCATTTTCGTACTTCTCTGAATAAAACTGTATTTTTCACGACAAAAAATATTTTTTATCTCTGAAAATCAATTTATTCAGGTCAGAAAGCTGGAAACGTCTAAAAACGATTACTATCGACGAATACAAGCATTTTTAGACATTTTCGTACTTCTCGGACTAAAACTGCATTTTTCACGACAAAAAATATTTTATATCTTTTAAAATAAATTTATTAACGTCAGAGGGCTGGAAATGTCTAAAAACGTTCACTTTCAACGAATACGAGCGTTTTTAGGCATTTTTGTACTTCTCGGAATAAAACTGTATTTTTCACGACAAAAAATATTTTTTATCTCTGGAAATAAATTTATTCTGGTCAGAAAGCTGGAAACGTCTAAAAACGACCACTTTCGACGAATACAAGCGTTTTTAGACATTTTCGTACTTCTCGGACTAAAACTGCATTTTTCACGACAAAAAAATATTTTATATCTTTGAAAATAAATTTATTAACGTCAGAGGGCTGGAAATGTCTAAAAACGTTCACTTTCAACGAATACGAGCGTTTTTAGACATTTTCGTTCTGCTCGGAATAAAACTGTATTTTTAACGGCAAACAATATTTTTTATCTCTGAAAATAAATTTATTAACGTCAGAAAGCTGGAAACGTCTTAAAACGATCACTTTCGACGAATACAAGCGCTTTTAGACATTTTCGTACTTCTCGGAATAAAACTGTATTTTTCACGACAAAAAATATTTTATATCTTTGAAAATAAATTTATTAACGGCAGAGAGCTGGAAATGTCTAAAAACGTTCACTTTCAACGAATACGAGCGTTTTTAGACATTTTCGTACTTCTCGGACTAAAACTGCATTTTTCACAACAACAAATATTTTTTATCTCTGAAAATAAATTTATTAACGTCAGAAAGCTGGAAACGGCTAAAAACGATCACTTTCGACGAATACAAGCGTTTTTAGACATTTTCGTACTTCTCGGACTAAAACTGCATTTTTCACAACAACAAATATTTTTTATCTCTGAAAATAAATTTATTAACGTCAGAGAGCTGGAAATGTCTAAAAACGTTCACTTTCAACGAATACGAGCGTTTTTAGACATTTTCGTTCTTCTCGGAATAAAACTGTATTTTTAACGACAAACAATATTTTTTATCTCTGAAAATAAATTTATTAACGTCAGAAAGCTGGAAATGTCTAAAAACGTTCACTTTCAACGAATACGAGCGTTTTTAGGCATTTTCGTACTTCTCCGAATAAAACTGTATTTTACACGACAAAAAATATTTTATATGTCTGGAAATAAATTTATTCTGGTCAGAAAGCTGGAAACGTCTAAAAACGTTCACTTTCAACGAATACGAGCGTTTTTAGTCATTTTTGTACTTGTCGGAATAAAACTGCATTTTTCACGACAAAAAATATTTTTTATCTCTGAAAATCAATTTATTATCGTCAGAGAGCTGGCAATGTCTAAAAACGTTCACTTTCAACGAATACGAGCGTTTTTAGACATTTTCGTACTTGTCGGAATAAAACTGTATTTTTCACGACAAAAAATATTTTTTATCTCTGAAAATCAATTTATTCAGGTCAGAAAGCTGGAAACGGCTAAAAACGATCACTTTCGACGAATACTAGCGTTTTTAGACATGTTCGTACTTCTCGGACTAAAAATGCATTTTCACAACAACAAATATTTTTTATCTCTGAAAATAAATTTATTAACGTCAGAGAGCTGGAAATGTCTAAAAACGTTCACTTTCAACGAATACGAGCATTTTTAGACATTTTCGTTCTTCTCGGAATAAAACAGTATTTTTAACGACAAAAAATATTTTTTATCTCTGAAAATAAATTTATTAACATCTGAAAGCTGGAAACGGCTAAAAACGATCACTTTCGACGAATACAAGCGTTTTTAGACATTTTCGTTCTTCTCGGAATAAAACTGTATTTTTAATGACAAAAAATATTTTTTATCTCTGAAAATAAATTTATTAACGTCAGAAAGCTGGAAACGGTTAAAAACGATCACTTTCGACGAATACAAGCGTTTTTAGACATTTTCGTACTTCTCGGAATAAAACTGCATTTTTCACGACAAAAAATATTTTATATCTCTGAAAATAAACTTATTAACGTCAGAGAGCTGGAAATGTCTAAAAACGTTCACTTTCAACGAATACGAGCGTTTTTAGGCATTTTCATACTTCTCCGAATAAAACTGTATTTTACACGACAAAAAATATTTTATGTCTGGAAATAAATTTATTTAGGTCAGAAAGCTAGAAACGTCTAAAAACGACCACTTTCGACGAATACAAGCGTTTTTAGACATTTTCGTACTTCTCGGACTAAAACTGCATTTTTCACGACAAAAAATATTTTTTATCTCTGAAAATAAATTTATTAACGTCAGAGAGCTGGAAATGTCTAAAAACGTTCACTTTCAACGAATACGAGCGTTTTTAGGCATTTTCGTACTTCTCTGAATAAAACTGTATTTTTCACGACAAAAAATATTTTTTATCTCTGAAAATCAATTTATTCAGGTCAGAAAGCTGGAAACGTCTAAAAACGACTACTTTCGACGAATACAAGCGTTTTTAGACATTTTCGAACTTCTCGGACTAAGACTGCATTTTTCACGACAAAAAATATTTTATATCTTTGAAAATAAATTTATTAACGTCAGAGGGCTGGAAATGTCTAAAAACGTTCACTTTCAACGAATACGAGCGTTTTTAGGCATTTTTGTACTTCTCGGAATAAAACTGTATTTTTCACGACAAAAAATATTTTTTATCTCTGAAAATCAATTTATTCAGGTCAGAAAGCTGGAAACGTCTAAAAACGACAACTTTCGACGAATACAAGCGTTTTTAGACATTTTCGTACTTCTCGGACTAAAACTGCATTTTTCACGACAAAAAATATTTTTTATCTCTGAAAATAAATTTATTAACGTCAGAGAGCTGGAAATGTCTAAAAACGTTCACTTTCAACGAATACGAGCGTTTTTAGGCATTTTCGTACTTCTGTGAATAAAACTGTATTTTTCACGACAAAAAATATTTTTTATCTCTGAAAATCAATTTATTCAGGTCAGAAAGCTGGAAACGTCTAAAAACGACTACTTTCGACGAATACAAGCGTTTTTAGACATTTTCGTACTTCTCGGACTAAAACTGCTTTTTTCACGACAAAAAATATTTTATATCTTTGAAAATAAATTTATTAACGTCAAGGAGCTCGAAATGTCTAAAAACGTTCACTTTCAACGAATACGAGCGTTTTTAGGCATTTTTGTACTTCTCGGAATAAAACTGTATTTTTCACGACAAAAAATATTTTTTATCTCTGAAAATCAATTTATTCAGGTCAGAAAGCTGGAAATGTCTAAAAACGACCACTTTCGACGAATACAAGCGTTTTTAGACATTTTCGTACTTCTCGGACTAAAACTGCATTTTTCACGACAAAAAATATTTTATATCTTTGAAAATAAATTTATTAACGTCAGAGGGCTGAAAATGTCTAAAAACGTTCACTTTCAACGAATACGATCGTTTTTAGGCATTTTCGTACTTCTCCGAATAAAACTGTATTTTTCACGACAAAAAATATTTTATATCTATGGAAATAAATTTATTCTGGTCAGAAAGCTGGAAACGTCTAAAAACGATCACTTTCGACAAATACAAGCGATTTTAGACATTTTCGTACTTCTCGGACTAAAACTGCATTTTTCACGACAAAAAAAAATTTTTATCTCTGAAAATAAATTTATTAACGTCAGAGAGCTCGAAATGTCTAAAAACGTTCACTTTCAACGAATACGAGCGTTTTTAGGCATTTTCGTACTTCTCCGAATAAAACTGTATTTTTCACGACAAAACATATTTTATATCTCTGGAAATAAATTTATTCTGGTCAGAAAGCTGGAAACGTCTAAAAACGATCACATTCGACAAATACAAGCGTTTTTAGACATTTTCGTACTTCTCGGAATAAGACTGCATTTTTCACGACAAAAAATATTTTTTATCTCTGAAAATAAATTTATTAACGTCAGAGAGCTGGAAATGTCTAAAAACGTTCACTTTCAACGAATACGAGCGTTTTTAGGCATTTTCGTACTTCTCCGAATAAAACTGTATTTTTCACGACAAAAAATATTTTTTATCTCTGAAAATCAATTTATTCAGGTCAGAAAGCTGGAAACGTCTAAAAACGATTACTATCGACGAATACAAGCATTTTTAGACATTTTCGTACTTCTCGGACTAAAACTGCATTTTTCACGACAAAAAATATTTTATATCTTTTAAAATAAATTTATTAACGTCAGAGGGCTGGAAATGTCTAAAAACGTTCACTTTCAACGAATACGAGCGTTTTTAGGCATTTTTGTACTTCTCGGAATAAAACTGTATTTTTCACGACAAAAAATATTTTTTATCTCTGGAAATAAATTTATTCTGGTCAGAAAGCTGGAAACGTCTAAAAACGACCACTTTCGACGAATACAAGCGTTTTTAGACATTTTCGTACTTCTCGGACTAAAACTGCATTTTTCACGACCAAAAAATATTTTATATCCTTGAAAATAAATTTATTAACGTCAGAGGGCTGGAAATGTCTAAAAACGTTCACTTTCAACGAATACGATCGTTTTTAGGCATTTTCGTACTTCTCCGAATAAAACTGTATTTTTCACGACAAAAAATATTTTATATCTCTGGAAATAAATTTATTCTGGTCAGAAAGCTGGAAACGTCTAAAAACGATCACTTTCAACAAATACAAGCGTTTTTAGACATTTTCGTACTTCTCGGAATAAAACTGCATTTTTCACGACAAAAAATATTTTATATCTTTGAAAATAAATTTATTAACGTCAGAGAGCTGAAAATATCTAAAAACGTTCACTTTCAACGAATACGAGCGTTTTTAGGCATTTTCGTACTTCTCCGAATAAAACTGTATTTTTCACGACAAAAAATATTTTATATCTCTGGAAATTAATTTATTCTGGTCAGAAAGCTGGAAACGTCTAAAAACGACCACTTTCGACGAATACAAGCGTTTTTAGACATTTTCGTACTTCTCGGACTAAGACTGCATTTTTCACGACAAAACATATTTTATATCTTTGAAAATAAATTTATTAACGTCAGAGGGCTGGAAATGTCTAAAAACGTTCACTTTCAACGAATACGAGCGTTTTTAGGCATTTTTGTACTTCTCGGAATAAAACTGTATTTTTCACGACAAAAAATATTTTTTATCTCTGAAAATCAATTTATTCAGGTCAGAAAGCTGGAAACGTCTAAAAACGACCACTTTCGACGAATACAAGCGTTTTTAGACATTTTCGTACTTCTCGGACTAAAACTGCATTTTTCACGACAAAAAATATTTTTTATCTCTGAAAATAAATTTATTAACGTCAGAGAGCTGGAAATGTCTAAAAACGTTCACTTTCAACGAATACGAGCGTTTTTAGGCATTTTCGTACTTCTCTGAATAAAACTGTATTTTTCACGACAAAAAATATTTTTTATCTCTGAAAATCAATTTATTCAGGTCAGAAAGCTGGAAACGTCTAAAAACGACTACTTTCGACGAATACAAGCGTTTTTAGACATTTTCGTACTTCTCGGACTAAAACTGCATTTTTCACGACAAAAAATATTTTATATCTTTGAAAATAAATTTATTAACGTCAGAGGGCTGGAAATGTCTAAAAACGTTCACTTTCAACGAATACGATCGTTTTTAAGCATTTTCGTACTTCTCCGAATAAAACTGTATTTTTCACGACAAAAAATATTTTATATCTATGGAAATAAATTTATTCTGGTCAGAAAGCTGGAAACGTCTAAAAACGATCACTTTCGACAAATACAAGCGTTTTTAGACATTTTCGTACTTCTCGGACTAAAACTGCATTTTTCACGACAAAAAATATTTTATATCTTTGAAAATAAATTTATTAACGTCAGAGGGCTGGAAATGTCTAAAAACGTTCACTTTCAACGAATACGATCGTTTTTAAGCATTTTCGTACTTCTCCGAATAAAACTGTATTTTTCACGACAAAAAATATTTTATATCTATGGAAATAAATTTATTCTGGTCAGAAAGCTGGAAACGTCTAAAAACGATCACTTTCGACAAATACAAGCGATTTTAGACATTTTCGTACTTCTCGGACTAAAACTGCATTTTTCACGACAAAAAAATTTTTTATCTCTGAAAATAAATTTATTAACGTCAGAGGGCTGGAAATGTCTAAAAACGTTCACTTTCAACGAATACGAGCGTTTTTAGGCATTTTTGTACTTCTCGGAATAAAACTGTATTTTTCACGACAAAAAATATTTTTTATCTCTGAAAATCAATTTATTCTGGTCAGAAAGCTGGAAACGTCTAGAAACGCTCACTTTCGACAAATACAAGCGTTTTTAGACATTTTCGTACTTCTCGGAATAAGACTGCATTTTTCACGACAAAAAATATTTTTTATCTCTGAAAATAAATTTATTAACGTCAGAGAGCTGGAAATGTCTAAAAACGTTCACTTTCAACGAATACGAGCGTTTTTAGGCATTTTCGTACTTCTCTGAATAAAACTGTATTTTTCACGACAAAACTTATTTTATATCTCTGGAAATAAATTTATTCTGGTCAGAAAGCTGGAAACGTCTAATAACGATCACATTCGACAAATACAAGCGTTTTTAGACATTTTCGTACTTCTCGGAATAAGACTGCATTTTTCACGACAAAAAATATTTTATATCTTTTAAAATAAATTTATTAACGTCAGAGGGCTGGAAATGTCTAAAAACGTTCACTTTCAATGAATACGAGCGTTTTTAGGCATTTTTGTACTTCTCGGAATAAAACTGTATTTTTCACGACAAAAAATATTTTTTATCTCTGGAAATAAATTTATTCTGGTCAGAAAGCTGGAAACGTCTAAAAA
Organism: Leptodirus hochenwartii; assembly: GCA_947310635.1. Lineage (NCBI taxonomy): Eukaryota > Metazoa > Arthropoda > Insecta > Coleoptera > Leiodidae > Leptodirus > Leptodirus hochenwartii. The sequence goes on from OX371186.1 coordinate 7,013,976, forward strand.
CGACCACTTTCGACGAATACAAGCGTTTTTAGACATTTTCGTACTTCTCGGACTAAAACTGCATTTTTCACGACAAAAAAATATTTTATATCTTTGAAAATAAATTTATTAACGTCAGAGGGCTGGAAATGTCTAAAAACGTTCACTTTCAACGAATACGAGCGTTTTTAGACATTTTCGTTCTGCTCGGAATAAAACTGTATTTTTAACGACAAACAATATTTTTTATCTCTGAAAATAAATTTATTAACGTCAGAAAGCTGGAAACGTCTTAAAACGATCACTTTCGACGAATACAAGCGCTTTTAGACATTTTCGTACTTCTCGGAATAAAACTGTATTTTTCACGACAAAAAATATTTTATATCTTTGAAAATAAATTTATTAACGGCAGAGAGCTGGAAATGTCTAAAAACGTTCACTTTCAACGAATACGAGCGTTTTTAGACATTTTCGTACTTCTCGGACTAAAACTGCATTTTTCACAACAACAAATATTTTTTATCTCTGAAAATAAATTTATTAACGTCAGAAAGCTGGAAACGGCTAAAAACGATCACTTTCGACGAATACAAGCGTTTTTAGACATTTTCGTACTTCTCGGACTAAAACTGCATTTTTCACAACAACAAATATTTTTTATCTCTGAAAATAAATTTATTAACGTCAGAGAGCTGGAAATGTCTAAAAACGTTCACTTTCAACGAATACGAGCGTTTTTAGACATTTTCGTTCTTCTCGGAATAAAACTGTATTTTTAACGACAAACAATATTTTTTATCTCTGAAAATAAATTTATTAACGTCAGAAAGCTGGAAATGTCTAAAAACGTTCACTTTCAACGAATACGAGCGTTTTTAGGCATTTTCGTACTTCTCCGAATAAAACTGTATTTTACACGACAAAAAATATTTTATATGTCTGGAAATAAATTTATTCTGGTCAGAAAGCTGGAAACGTCTAAAAACGTTCACTTTCAACGAATACGAGCGTTTTTAGTCATTTTTGTACTTGTCGGAATAAAACTGCATTTTTCACGACAAAAAATATTTTTTATCTCTGAAAATCAATTTATTATCGTCAGAGAGCTGGAAATGTCTAAAAACGTTCACTTTCAACGAATACGAGCGTTTTTAGACATTTTCGTACTTGTCGGAATAAAACTGTATTTTTCACGACAAAAAATATTTTTTATCTCTGAAAATCAATTTATTCAGGTCAGAAAGCTGGAAACGGCTAAAAACGATCACTTTCGACGAATACTAGCGTTTTTAGACATGTTCGTACTTCTCGGACTAAAAATGCATTTTCACAACAACAAATATTTTTTATCTCTGAAAATAAATTTATTAACGTCAGAGAGCTGGAAATGTCTAAAAACGTTCACTTTCAACGAATACGAGCATTTTTAGACATTTTCGTTCTTCTCGGAATAAAACAGTATTTTTAACGACAAAAAATATTTTTTATCTCTGAAAATAAATTTATTAACATCTGAAAGCTGGAAACGGCTAAAAACGATCACTTTCGACGAATACAAGCGTTTTTAGACATTTTCGTTCTTCTCGGAATAAAACTGTATTTTTAATGACAAAAAATATTTTTTATCTCTGAAAATAAATTTATTAACGTCAGAAAGCTGGAAACGGTTAAAAACGATCACTTTCGACGAATACAAGCGTTTTTAGACATTTTCGTACTTCTCGGAATAAAACTGCATTTTTCACGACAAAAAATATTTTATATCTCTGAAAATAAACTTATTAACGTCAGAGAGCTGGAAATGTCTAAAAACGTTCACTTTCAACGAATACGAGCGTTTTTAGGCATTTTCATACTTCTCCGAATAAAACTGTATTTTACACGACAAAAAATATTTTATGTCTGGAAATAAATTTATTTAGGTCAGAAAGCTAGAAACGTCTAAAAACGACCACTTTCGACGAATACAAGCGTTTTTAGACATTTTCGTACTTCTCGGACTAAAACTGCATTTTTCACGACAAAAAATATTTTTTATCTCTGAAAATAAATTTATTAACGTCAGAGAGCTGGAAATGTCTAAAAACGTTCACTTTCAACGAATACGAGCGTTTTTAGGCATTTTCGTACTTCTCTGAATAAAACTGTATTTTTCACGACAAAAAATATTTTTTATCTCTGAAAATCAATTTATTCAGGTCAGAAAGCTGGAAACGTCTAAAAACGACTACTTTCGACGAATACAAGCGTTTTTAGACATTTTCGTACTTCTCGGACTAAGACTGCATTTTTCACGACAAAAAATATTTTATATCTTTGAAAATAAATTTATTAACGTCAGAGGGCTGGAAATGTCTAAAAACGTTCACTTTCAACGAATACGAGCGTTTTTAGGCATTTTTGTACTTCTCGGAATAAAACTGTATTTTTCACGACAAAAAATATTTTTTATCTCTGAAAATCAATTTATTCAGGTCAGAAAGCTGGAAACGTCTAAAAACGACAACTTTCGACGAATACAAGCGTTTTTAGACATTTTCGTACTTCTCGGACTAAAACTGCATTTTTCACGACAAACAATATTTTTTATCTCTGAAAATAAATTTATTAACGTCAGAAAGCTGGAAACGTCTTAAAACGATCACTTTCGACGAATACAAGCGCTTTTAGACATTTTCGTACTTCTCGGAATAAAACTGTATTTTTCACGACAAAAAATATTTTATATCTTTGAAAATAAATTTATTAACGGCAGAGAGCTGGAAATGTCTAAAAACGTTCACTTTCAACGAATACGAGCGTTTTTAGACATTTTCGTACTTCTCGGACTAAAACTGCATTTTTCACAACAACAAATATTTTTTATCTCTGAAAATAAATTTATTAACGTCAGAAAGCTGGAAACGGCTAAAAACGATCACTTTCGACGAATACAAGCGTTTTTAGACATTTTCGTACTTCTCGGACTAAAACTGCATTTTTCACAACAACAAATATTTTTTATCTCTGAAAATAAATTTATTAACGTCAGAGAGCTGGAAATGTCTAAAAACGTTCACTTTCAACGAATACGAGCGTTTTTAGACATTTTCGTTCTTCTCGGAATAAAACTGTATTTTTAACGACAAACAATATTTTTTATCTCTGAAAATAAATTTATTAACGTCAGAAAGCTGGAAATGTCTAAAAACGTTCACTTTCAACGAATACGAGCGTTTTTAGGCATTTTCGTACTTCTCCGAATAAAACTGTATTTTACACGACAAAAAATATTTTATATGTCTGGAAATAAATTTATTCTGGTCAGAAAGCTGGAAACGTCTAAAAACGTTCACTTTCAACGAATACGAGCGTTTTTAGTCATTTTTGTACTTGTCGGAATAAAACTGCATTTTTCACGACAAAAAATATTTTTTATCTCTGAAAATCAATTTATTATCGTCAGAGAGCTGGAAATGTCTAAAAACGTTCACTTTCAACGAATACGAGCGTTTTTAGACATTTTCGTACTTGTCGGAATAAAACTGTATTTTTCACGACAAAAAATATTTTTTATCTCTGAAAATCAATTTATTCAGGTCAGAAAGCTGGAAACGGCTAAAAACGATCACTTTCGACGAATACTAGCGTTTTTAGACATGTTCGTACTTCTCGGACTAAAAATGCATTTTCACAACAACAAATATTTTTTATCTCTGAAAATAAATTTATTAACGTCAGAGAGCTGGAAATGTCTAAAAACGTTCACTTTCAACGAATACGAGCATTTTTAGACATTTTCGTTCTTCTCGGAATAAAACAGTATTTTTAACGACAAAAAATATTTTTTATCTCTGAAAATAAATTTATTAACATCTGAAAGCTGGAAACGGCTAAAAACGATCACTTTCGACGAATACAAGCGTTTTTAGACATTTTCGTTCTTCTCGGAATAAAACTGTATTTTTAATGACAAAAAATATTTTTTATCTCTGAAAATAAATTTATTAACGTCAGAAAGCTGGAAACGGTTAAAAACGATCACTTTCGACGAATACAAGCGTTTTTAGACATTTTCGTACTTCTCGGAATAAAACTGCATTTTTCACGACAAAAAATATTTTATATCTCTGAAAATAAACTTATTAACGTCAGAGAGCTGGAAATGTCTAAAAACGTTCACTTTCAACGAATACGAGCGTTTTTAGGCATTTTCATACTTCTCCGAATAAAACTGTATTTTACACGACAAAAAATATTTTATGTCTGGAAATAAATTTATTTAGGTCAGAAAGCTAGAAACGTCTAAAAACGACCACTTTCGACGAATACAAGCGTTTTTAGACATTTTCGTACTTCTCGGACTAAAACTGCATTTTTCACGACAAAAAATATTTTTTATCTCTGAAAATAAATTTATTAACGTCAGAGAGCTGGAAATGTCTAAAAACGTTCACTTTCGACGAATACAAGCGCTTTTAGACATTTTCGTACTTCTCGGAATAAAACTGTATTTTTCACGACAAAAAATATTTTATATCTTTGAAAATAAATTTATTAACGGCAGAGAGCTGGAAATGTCTAAAAACGTTCACTTTCAACGAATACGAGCGTTTTTAGACATTTTCGTACTTCTCGGACTAAAACTGCATTTTTCACAACAACAAATATTTTTTATCTCTGAAAATAAATTTATTAACGTCAGAAAGCTGGAAACGGCTAAAAACGATCACTTTCGACGAATACAAGCGTTTTTAGACATTTTCGTACTTCTCGGACTAAAACTGCATTTTTCACAACAACAAATATTTTTTATCTCTGAAAATAAATTTATTAACGTCAGAGAGCTGGAAATGTCTAAAAACGTTCACTTTCAACGAATACGAGCGTTTTTAGACATTTTCGTTCTTCTCGGAATAAAACTGTATTTTTAACGACAAACAATATTTTTTATCTCTGAAAATAAATTTATTAACGTCAGAAAGCTGGAAATGTCTAAAAACGTTCACTTTCAACGAATACGAGCGTTTTTAGGCATTTTCGTACTTCTCCGAATAAAACTGTATTTTACACGACAAAAAATATTTTATATGTCTGGAAATAAATTTATTCTGGTCAGAAAGCTGGAAACGTCTAAAAACGTTCACTTTCAACGAATACGAGCGTTTTTAGTCATTTTTGTACTTGTCGGAATAAAACTGCATTTTTCACGACAAAAAATATTTTTTATCTCTGAAAATCAATTTATTATCGTCAGAGAGCTGGAAATGTCTAAAAACGTTCACTTTCAACGAATACGAGCGTTTTTAGACATTTTCGTACTTGTCGGAATAAAACTGTATTTTTCACGACAAAAAATATTTTTTATCTCTGAAAATCAATTTATTCAGGTCAGAAAGCTGGAAACGGCTAAAAACGATCACTTTCGACGAATACTAGCGTTTTTAGACATGTTCGTACTTCTCGGACTAAAAATGCATTTTCACAACAACAAATATTTTTTATCTCTGAAAATAAATTTATTAACGTCAGAGAGCTGGAAATGTCTAAAAACGTTCACTTTCAACGAATACGAGCATTTTTAGACATTTTCGTTCTTCTCGGAATAAAACAGTATTTTTAACGACAAAAAATATTTTTTATCTCTGAAAATAAATTTATTAACATCTGAAAGCTGGAAACGGCTAAAAACGATCACTTTCGACGAATACAAGCGTTTTTAGACATTTTCGTTCTTCTCGGAATAAAACTGTATTTTTAATGACAAAAAATATTTTTTATCTCTGAAAATAAATTTATTAACGTCAGAAAGCTGGAAACGGTTAAAAACGATCACTTTCGACGAATACAAGCGTTTTTAGACATTTTCGTACTTCTCGGAATAAAACTGCATTTTTCACGACAAAAAATATTTTATATCTCTGAAAATAAACTTATTAACGTCAGAGAGCTGGAAATGTCTAAAAACGTTCACTTTCAACGAATACGAGCGTTTTTAGGCATTTTCATACTTCTCCGAATAAAACTGTATTTTACACGACAAAAAATATTTTATGTCTGGAAATAAATTTATTTAGGTCAGAAAGCTAGAAACGTCTAAAAACGACCACTTTCGACGAATACAAGCGTTTTTAGACATTTTCGTACTTCTCGGACTAAAACTGCATTTTTCACGACAAAAAATATTTTTTATCTCTGAAAATAAATTTATTAACGTCAGAGAGCTGGAAATGTCTAAAAACGTTCACTTTCAACGAATACGAGCGTTTTTAGGCATTTTCGTACTTCTCTGAATAAAACTGTATTTTTCACGACAAAAAATATTTTTTATCTCTGAAAATCAATTTATTCAGGTCAGAAAGCTGGAAACGTCTAAAAACGACTACTTTCGACGAATACAAGCGTTTTTAGACATTTTCGTACTTCTCGGACTAAGACTGCATTTTTCACGACAAAAAATATTTTATATCTTTGAAAATAAATTTATTAACGTCAGAGGGCTGGAAATGTCTAAAAACGTTCACTTTCAACGAATACGAGCGTTTTTAGGCATTTTTGTACTTCTCGGAATAAAACTGTATTTTTCACGACAAAAAATATTTTTTATCTCTGAAAATCAATTTATTCAGGTCAGAAAGCTGGAAACGTCTAAAAACGACAACTTTCGACGAATACAAGCGTTTTTAGACATTTTCGTACTTCTCGGACTAAAACTGCATTTTTCACGACAAAAAATATTTTTTATCTCTGAAAATAAATTTATTAACGTCAGAGAGCTGGAAATGTCTAAAAACGTTCACTTTCAACGAATACGAGCGTTTTTAGGCATTTTCGTACTTCTCTGAATAAAACTGTATTTTTCACGACAAAAAATATTTTTTATCTCTGAAAATCAATTTATTCAGGTCAGAAAGCTGGAAACGTCTAAAAACGACTACTTTCGACGAATACAAGCGTTTTTAGACATTTTCGTACTTCTCGGACTAAAACTGCATTTTTCACGACAAAAAATATTTTATATCTTTGAAAATAAATTTATTAACGTCAGAGGGCTGGAAATGTCTAAAAACGTTCACTTTCAACGAATACGATCGTTTTTAAGCATTTTCGTACTTCTCCGAATAAAACTGTATTTTTCACGACAAAAAATATTTTATATCTATGGAAATAAATTTATTCTGGTCAGAAAGCTGGAAACGTCTAAAAACGATCACTTTCGACAAATACAAGCGTTTTTAGACATTTTCGTACTTCTCGGACTAAAACTGCATTTTTCACGACAAAAAATATTTTATATCTTTGAAAATAAATTTATTAACGTCAGAGGGCTGGAAATGTCTAAAAACGTTCACTTTCAACGAATACGATCGTTTTTAAGCATTTTCGTACTTCTCCGAATAAAACTGTATTTTTCACGACAAAAAATATTTTATATCTATGGAAATAAATTTATTCTGGTCAGAAAGCTGGAAACGTCTAAAAACGATCACTTTCGACAAATACAAGCGATTTTAGACATTTTCGTACTTCTCGGACTAAAACTGCATTTTTCACGACAAAAAAAATTTTTATCTCTGAAAATAAATTTATTAACGTCAGAGAGCTCGAAATGTCTAAAAACGTTCACTTTCAACGAATACGAGCGTTTTTAGGCATTTTCGTACTTCTCCGAATAAAACTGTATTTTTCACGACAAAAAATATTTTATATCTCTGGAAATAAATTTATTCTGGTCAGAAAGCTGGAAACGTCTAGAAACGCTCACTTTCGACAAATACAAGCGTTTTTAGACATTTTCGTACTTCTCGGAATAAGACTGCATTTTTCACGACAAAAAATATTTTTTATCTCTGAAAATAAATTTATTAACGTCAGAGAGCTGGAAATGTCTAAAAACGTTCACTTTCAACGAATACGAGCGTTTTTAGGCATTTTCGTACTTCTCCGAATAAAACTGTATTTTTCACGACAAAACATATTTTATATCTCTGGAAATAAATTTATTCTGGTCAGAAAGCTGGAAACGTCTAAAAACGATCACATTCGACAAATACAAGCGTTTTTAGACATTTTCGTACTTCTCGGAATAAGACTGCATTTTTCACGACAAAAAATATTTTTTATCTCTGAAAATAAATTTATTAACGTCAGAGAGCTGGAAATGTCTAAAAACGTGCACTTTCAACGAATACGAGCGTTTTTAGGCATTTTCGTACTTCTCGGAATAAAACTGTATTTTTCACGACAAAAAATATTTTATATCTCTGGAAATAAATTTATTCTGGTCAGAAAGCTGGAAACGTCTAAAAACGATCACTTTCGACAAATACAAGCGTTTTTAGACATTTTCGTACTTCTCGGAATAAGACTGCATTTTTCACGACAAAAAATATTTTTTATCTCTGAAAATAAATTTATTAACGTCAGAGAGCTGGAAATGTCTAAAAACGTTCACTTTCAACGAATACGAGCGTTTTTAGGCATTTTCGTACTTCTCTGAATAAAACTGTATTTTTCACGACAAAAAATATTTTTTATCTCTGAAAATCAATTTATTCAGGTCAGAAAGCTGGAAACGTCTAAAAACGATTACTATCGACGAATACAAGCATTTTTAGACATTTTCGTACTTCTCGGACTAAAACTGCATTTTTCACGACAAAAAATATTTTATATCTTTTAAAATAAATTTATTAACGTCAGAGGGCTGGAAATGTCTAAAAACGTTCACTTTCAACGAATACGAGCGTTTTTAGGCATTTTTGTACTTCTCGGAATAAAACTGTATTTTTCACGACAAAAAATATTTTTTATCTCTGGAAATAAATTTATTCTGGTCAGAAAGCTGGAAACGTCTAAAAACGACCACTTTCGACGAATACAAGCGTTTTTAGACATTTTCGTACTTCTCGGACTAAAACTGCATTTTTCACGACAAAAAAATATTTTATATCTTTGAAAATAAATTTATTAACGTCAGAGGGCTGGAAATGTCTAAAAACGTTCACTTTCAACGAATACGAGCGTTTTTAGACATTTTCGTTCTGCTCGGAATAAAACTGTATTTTTAACGACAAACAATATTTTTTATCTCTGAAAATAAATTTATTAACGTCAGAAAGCTGGAAACGTCTTAAAACGATCACTTTCGACGAATACAAGCGCTTTTAGACATTTTCGTACTTCTCGGAATAAAACTGTATTTTTCACGACAAAAAATATTTTATATCTTTGAAAATAAATTTATTAACGGCAGAGAGCTGGAAATATCTAAAAACGTTCACTTTCAACGAATACGAGCGTTTTTAGACATTTTCGTACTTCTCGGACTAAAACTGCATTTTTCACAACAACAAATATTTTTTATCTCTGAAAATAAATTTATTAACGTCAGAAAGCTGGAAACGGCTAAAAACGATCACTTTCGACGAATACAAGCGTTTTTAGACATTTTCGTACTTCTCGGACTAAAACTGCATTTTTCACAACAACAAATATTTTTTATCTCTGAAAATAAATTTATTAACGTCAGAGAGCTGGAAATGTCTAAAAACGTTCACTTTCAACGAATACGAGCGTTTTTAGACATTTTCGTTCTTCTCGGAATAAAACTGTATTTTTAACGACAAACAATATTTTTTATCTCTGAAAATAAATTTATTAACGTCAGAAAGCTGGAAATGTCTAAAAACGTTCACTTTCAACGAATACGAGCGTTTTTAGGCATTTTCGTACTTCTCCGAATAAAACTGTATTTTACACGACAAAAAATATTTTATATGTCTGGAAATAAATTTATTCTGGTCAGAAAGCTGGAAACGTCTAAAAACGTTCACTTTCAACGAATACGAGCGTTTTTAGTCATTTTTGTACTTGTCGGAATAAAACTGCATTTTTCACGACAAAAAATATTTTTTATCTCTGAAAATCAATTTATTATCGTCAGAGAGCTGGAAATGTCTAAAAACGTTCACTTTCAACGAATACGAGCGTTTTTAGACATTTTCGTACTTGTCGGAATAAAACTGTATTTTTCACGACAAAAAATATTTTTTATCTCTGAAAATCAATTTATTCAGGTCAGAAAGCTGGAAACGGCTAAAAACGATCACTTTCGACGAATACTAGCGTTTTTAGACATGTTCGTACTTCTCGGACTAAAAATGCATTTTCACAACAACAAATATTTTTTATCTCTGAAAATAAATTTATTAACGTCAGAGAGCTGGAAATGTCTAAAAACGTTCACTTTCAACGAATACGAGCATTTTTAGACATTTTCGTTCTTCTCGGAATAAAACAGTATTTTTAACGACAAAAAATATTTTTTATCTCTGAAAATAAATTTATTAACATCTGAAAGCTGGAAACGGCTAAAAACGATCACTTTCGACGAATACAAGCGTTTTTAGACATTTTCGTTCTTCTCGGAATAAAACTGTATTTTTAATGACAAAAAATATTTTTTATCTCTGAAAATAAATTTATTAACGTCAGAAAGCTGGAAACGGTTAAAAACGATCACTTTCGACGAATACAAGCGTTTTTAGACATTTTCGTACTTCTCGGAATAAAACTGCATTTTTCACGACAAAAAATATTTTATATCTCTGAAAATAAACTTATTAACGTCAGAGAGCTGGAAATGTCTAAAAACGTTCACTTTCAACGAATACGAGCGTTTTTAGGCATTTTCATACTTCTCCGAATAAAACTGTATTTTACACGACAAAAAATATTTTATGTCTGGAAATAAATTTATTTAGGTCAGAAAGCTAGAAACGTCTAAAAACGACCACTTTCGACGAATACAAGCGTTTTTAGACATTTTCGTACTTCTCGGACTAAAACTGCATTTTTCACGACAAAAAATATTTTTTATCTCTGAAAATAAATTTATTAACGTCAGAGAGCTGGAAATGTCTAAAAACGTTCACTTTCAACGAATACGAGCGTTTTTAGGCATTTTCGTACTTCTCTGAATAAAACTGTATTTTTCACGACAAAAAATATTTTTTATCTCTGAAAATCAATTTATTCAGGTCAGAAAGCTGGAAACGTCTAAAAACGACTACTTTCGACGAATACAAGCGTTTTTAGACATTTTCGTACTTCTCGGACTAAGACTGCATTTTTCACGACAAAAAATATTTTATATCTTTGAAAATAAATTTATTAACGTCAGAGGGCTGGAAATGTCTAAAAACGTTCACTTTCAACGAATACGAGCGTTTTTAGGCATTTTTGTACTTCTCGGAATAAAACTGTATTTTTCACGACAAAAAATATTTTTTATCTCTGAAAATCAATTTATTCAGGTCAGAAAGCTGGAAACGTCTAAAAACGACAACTTTCGACGAATACAAGCGTTTTTAGACATTTTCGTACTTCTCGGACTAAAACTGCATTTTTCACGACAAAAAATATTTTTTATCTCTGAAAATAAATTTATTAACGTCAGAGAGCTGGAAATGTCTAAAAACGTTCACTTTCAACGAATACGAGCGTTTTTAGGCATTTTCGTACTTCTCTGAATAAAACTGTATTTTTCACGACAAAAAATATTTTTTATCTCTGAAAATCAATTTATTCAGGTCAGAAAGCTGGAAACGTCTAAAAACGACTACTTTCGACGAATACAAGCGTTTTTAGACATTTTCGTACTTCTCGGACTAAAACTGCTTTTTTCACGACAAAAAATATTTTATATCTTTGAAAATAAATTTATTAACGTCAAGGAGCTCGAAATGTCTAAAAACGTTCACTTTCAACGAATACGAGCGTTTTTAGGCATTTTTGTACTTCTCGGAATAAAACTGTATTTTTCACGACAAAAAATATTTTTTATCTCTGAAAATCAATTTATTCAGGTCAGAAAGCTGGAAATGTCTAAAAACGACCACTTTCGACGAATACAAGCGTTTTTAGATATTTTCGTACTTCTCGGACTAAAACTGCATTTTTCACGACAAAAAATATTTTATATCTTTGAAAATAAATTTATTAACGTCAGAGGGCTGGAAATGTCTAAAAACGTTCACTTTCAACGAATACGATCGTTTTTAGGCATTTTCGTACTTCTCCGAATAAAACTGTATTTTTCACGACAAAAAATATTTTATATCTATGGAAATAAATTTATTCTGGTCAGAAAGCTGGAAACGTCTAAAAACGATCACTTTCGACAAATACAAGCGATTTTAGACATTTTCGTACTTCTCGGACTAAAACTGCATTTTTCACGACAAAAAAAAATTTTTATCTCTGAAAATAAATTTATTAACGTCAGAGAGCTCGAAATGTCTAAAAACGTTCACTTTCAACGAATACGAGCGTTTTTAGGCATTTTCGTACTTCTCCGAATAAAACTGTATTTTTCACGACAAAAAATATTTTATATCTCTGGAAATAAATTTATTCTGGTCAGAAAGCTGGAAACGTCTAGAAACGCTCACTTTCGACAAATACAAGCGTTTTTAGACATTTTCGTACTTCTCGGAATAAGACTGCATTTTTCACGACAAAAAATATTTTTTATCTCTGAAAATAAATTTATTAACGTCAGAGAGCTGGAAATGTCTAAAAACGTTCACTTTCAACGAATACGAGCGTTTTTAGGCATTTTCGTACTTCTCCGAATAAAACTGTATTTTTCACGACAAAACATATTTTATATCTCTGGAAATAAATTTATTCTGGTCAGAAAGCTGGAAACGTCTAAAAACGATCACATTCGACAAATACAAGCGTTTTTAGACATTTTCGTACTTCTCGGAATAAGACTGCATTTTTCACGACAAAAAATATTTTTTATCTCTGAAAATAAATTTATTAACGTCAGAGAGCTGGAAATGTCTAAAAACGTTCACTTTCAACGAATACGAGCGTTTTTAGGCATTTTCGTACTTCTCCGAATAAAACTGTATTTTTCACGACAAAAAATATTTTTTATCTCTGAAAATCAATTTATTCAGGTCAGAAAGCTGGAAACGTCTAAAAACGATTACTATCGACGAATACAAGAATTTTTAGACATTTTCGTACTTCTCGGACTAAAACTGCATTTTTCACGACAAAAAATATTTTATATCTTTTAAAATAAATTTATTAACGTCAGAGGGCTGGAAATGTCTAAAAACGTTCACTTTCAACGAATACGAGCGTTTTTAGGCATTTTTGTACTTCTCGGAATAAAACTGTATTTTTCACGACAAAAAATATTTTTTATCTCTGGAAATAAATTTATTCTGGTCAGAAAGCTGGAAACGTCTAAAAACGACCACTTTCGACGAATACAAGCGTTTTTAGACATTTTCGTACTTCTCGGACTAAAACTGCATTTTTCACGACCAAAAAATATTTTATATCCTTGAAAATAAATTTATTAACGTCAGAGGGCTGGAAATGTCTAAAAACGTTCACTTTCAACGAATACGATCGTTTTTAGGCATTTTCGTACTTCTCCGAATAAAACTGTATTTTTCATGACAAAAAATATTTTATATCTCTGGAAATAAATTTATTCTGGTCAGAAAGCTGGAAACGTCTAAAAACGATCACTTTCGACAAATACAAGCGTTTTTAGACATTTTCGTACTTCTCGGAATAAAACTGCATTTTTCACGACAAAAAATATTTTATATCTTTGAAAATAAATTTATTAACGTCAGAGAGCTGAAAATGTCTAAAAACGTTCACTTTCAACGAATACGAGCGTTTTTAGGCATTTTCGTACTTCTCCGAATAAAACTGTATTTTTCACGACAAAAAATATTTTATATCTCTGGAAATTAATTTATTCTGGTCAGAAAGCTGGAAACGTCTAAAAACGACCACTTTCGACGAATACAAGCGTTTTTAGACATTTTCGTACTTCTCGGACTAAGACTGCATTTTTCACGACAAAAAATATTTTATATCTTTGAAAATAAATTTATTAACGTCAGAGGGCTGGAAATGTCTAAAAACGTTCACTTTCAACGAATACGAGCGTTTTTAGGCATGTTTGTACTTCTCGGAATAAAACTGTATTTTTCACGACAAAAAATATTTTTTATCTCTGAAAATCAATTTATTCAGGTCAGAAAGCTGGAAACGTCTAAAAACGACCACTTTCGACGAATACAAGCGTTTTTAGACATTTTCGTACTTCTCGGACTAAAACTGCATTTTTCACGACAAAAAATATTTTTTATCTCTGAAAATAAATTTATTAACGTCAGAGAGCTGGAAATGTCTAAAAACGTTCACTTTCAACGAATACGAGCGTTTTTAGGCATTTTCGTACTTCTCTGAATAAAACTGTATTTTTCACGACAAAAAATATTTTTTATCTCTGAAAATCAATTTATTCAGGTCAGAAAGCTGGAAACGTCTAAAAACGACTACTTTCGACGAATACAAGCGTTTTTAGACATTTTCGTACTTCTCGGACTAAAACTGCTTTTTTCACGACAAAAAATATTTTATATCTTTGAAAATAAATTTATTAACGTCAAGGAGCTCGAAATGTCTAAAAACGTTCACTTTCAACGAATACGAGCGTTTTTAGGCATTTTTGTACTTCTCGGAATAAAACTGTATTTTTCACGACAAAAAATATTTTTTATCTCTGAAAATCAATTTATTCAGGTCAGAAAGCTGGAAACGTCTAAAAACGACCACTTTCGACGAATACAAGCGTTTTTAGACATTTTCGTACTTCTCGGACTAAAACTGCATTTTTCACGACAAAAAATATTTTATATCTTTGAAAATAAATTTATTAACGTCAGAGGGCTGGAAATGTCTAAAAACGTTCACTTTCAACGAATACGATCGTTTTTAAGCATTTTCGTACTTCTCCGAATAAAACTGTATTTTTCACGACAAAAAATATTTTATATCTATGGAAATAAATTTATTCTGGTCAGAAAGCTGGAAACGTCTAAAAACGATCACTTTCGACAAATACAAGCGTTTTTAGACATTTTCGTACTTCTCGGATTAAAACTGCATTTTTCACGACAAAAAATATTTTTTATCTCTGAAAATAAATTTATTAACGTCAGAGAGCTCGAAATGTCTAAAAACGTTCACTTTCAACGAATACGAGCGTTTTTAGGCATTTTCGTACTTCTCCGAATAAAACTGTATTTTTCACGACAAAAAATATTTTATATCTCTGGAAATAAATTTATTCTGGTCAGAAAGCTGGAAACGTCTAAAAACGACCACTTTCGACGAATACAAGCGTTTTTAGACATTTTCGTACTTCTCGGACTAAAACTGCATTTTTCACGACAAAAAATATTTTATATCTTTGAAAATAAATTTATTAACGTCAGAGAGCTGGAAATGTCTAAAAACGTTCACTTTCAACGAATACGATCGTTTTTAGGCATTTTCGTACTTCTCCGAATAAAACTGTATTTTTCACGACAAAAAATATTTTATATCTCTGGAAATAAATTTATTCTGGTCAGAAAGCTGGAAACGTCTAGAAACGCTCACTTTCGACAAATACAAGCGTTTTTAGACATTTTCGTACTTCTCGGAATAAGACTGCATTTTTCACGACAAAACATATTTTATATCTCTGAAAATAAATTTATTAACGTCAGAGAGCTGGAAATGTCTAAAAACGTTCACTTTCAACGAATACGAGCGTTTTTAGGCATTTTTGTACTTCTCGGAAGAAAACTGTATTTTTCACGACAAAAAATATTTTTTATCTCTGAAAATCAATTTATTCAGGTCAGAAAGCTGGAAACGTCTAAAAACGACCACTTTCGACGAATACAAGCGTTTTTAGACATTTTCGTACTTCTCGGACTAAAACTGCATTTTTCACGACAAAAAATATTTTATATCTTTGAAAATAAATTTATTAACGTCAAAGAGCTCGAAATGTCTAAAAACGTTCACTTTCTTCGAATACGAGCGTTTTTAGGCATTTTCGTACTTCTCCGAATAAAACTGTATTTTTCACGACAAAAAATATTTTATATCTCTGGAAATAAATTTATTCTGGTCAGAAAGCTGGAAACGTCTAAAAACGATCACTTTCGACAAATACAAGCGTTTTTAGACATTTTCGTACTTCTCGGAATAAGACTGCATTTTTCACGACAAAAAATATTTTTTATCTCTGAAAATAAATTTATTAACGTCAGAGAGCTGGAAATGTCTAAAAACGTTCACGTTCAACGAATACGAGCGTTTTTAGGCATTTTCGTACTTCTCCGAATAAAACTGTATTTTTGACGACAAAAAATATTTTATATCTCTGGAAATAAATTTATTCTGGTCAGAAAGCTGGAAACGTCTAAAAACGATCACTTTCGACAAATACAAGCGTTTTTAGACATTTTCGTACTTCTCGGACTAAAACTGCATTTTCCACGACAAAAAATATTTTTTATCTCTGAAAATAAATTTATTAGCGTCAGAGAGCTGGAAATGTCTAAAAACGTTCACTTTCAACGAATACGAGCGTTTTTAGGCATTTTCGTACTTCTCTGAATAAAACTGTATTTTTCACGACAAAAAATATTTTTTATCTCTGAAAATCAATTTATTCAGGTCAGAAAGCTGGAAACGTCTAAAAACGACCACTTTCGACGAATACAAGCGTTTTTAGACATTTTCGTACTTCTCGGACTAAAACTGCATTTTTCACGACAAAAAATATTTTATATCTTTGAAAATAAATTTATTAACGTCAAAGAGCTCGAAATGTCTAAAAACGTTCACTTTCTTCGAATAGGAGCGTTTTTAGGCATTTTCGTACTTCTCCGAATAAAACTGTATTTTTCACGACAAAAAATATTTTATATCTCTGGAAATAAATTTATTCTGGTCAGAAAGCTGGAAACGTCTAAAAACGATCACTTTCGACAAATACAAGCGTTTTTAGACATTTTCGTACTTCTCGGACTAAAACTGCATTTTTCACGACAAAAAATATTTTATATCTTTGAAAATAAATTTATTAACGTCAGAGAGCTGGAAATGTCTAAAAACGTTCACTTTCAACGAATACGAGCGTTTTTAGGCATTTTCGTACTTCTCCGAATAAAAATGTATTTTTCACGACAAAAAATATTTTATATCTCTGGAAATAAATTTATTCTGGTCAGAAAGCTGGAAACGTCTAAAAACGATTACTTTCGACGAATACAAGCGTTTTTAGACATTTTCGTACTTCTCGGACTAAAACTGCATTTTTCACGACAAAAAATATTTTATATCTTTTAAAATAAATTTATTAACGTCAGAGGGCTGGAAATGTCTAAAAACGTTCACTTTCAACGAATACGAGGGTTTTTAGGTATTTTTGTATTTCTCGGAATAAAACTGTATTTTTCACGACAAAAAATATTTTTTATCTCTGGAAATAAATTTATTCTGGTCAGAAAGCTGGAAACGTCTAAAAACGATCACTTTCGACAAATACAAGCGTTTTTAGACATTTTCGTACTTCTCGGAATAAGACTGCATTTTTCACGACAAAAAATATTTTATATCTCTGAAAATAAATTTATTAACGTCAAAGAGCTGGAAATATCTAAAAACGTTCACTTTCAACGAATACGAGCGTTTTTAGGCATTTTTGTACTTCTCGGAATAAAACTGTATTTTTCAGGACAAAAAATATTTTTTATCTCTGAAAATCAATTTATTCAGGTCAGAAAGCTGGAAACGTCTAAAAAGGACCACTTTCGACGAATACAAGCGTTTTTAGACATTTTCGTACTTCTCAGACTAAAACTGCATTTTTCACGACAAAAAATATTTTTTATCTCTGAAAATAAATTTATTAACGTCAGAGAGCTGGAAATGTCTAAAAACGTTCACTTTCAACGAATACGAGCGTTTTTAGGCATTTTCGTACTTCTCTGAATAAAACTGTATTTTTCACGACAAAAAATATTTTTTATCTCTGAAAATCAATTTATTCAGGTCAGAAAGCTGGAAATGTCTAAAAACGTTCACTTTCAACGAATACGATCGTGTCTAGGCATTTTCGTACTTCTCCGAATAAAACTGTATTTTTCACGACAAAAAATATTTTATATCTCTGGAAATAAATTTATTCTGGTCAGAAAGCTGGAAACGTCTAAAAACGACCACTTTCGACGAATACAAGCGTTTTTAGACATTTTCGTACTTCTCGGACTAAAACTGCATTTTTCACGACAAAAAATATTTTTTATCTCTGAAAATAAATTTATTAACGTCAGAGAGCTGGAAATATCTAAAAACGTTCACTTTCAACGAATACGAGCGCTTTTAGGCATTTTCGTACTTCTCTGAATAAAACTGTATTTTTCACGACAAAAAATATTTTTTATCTCTGAAAATCAATTTATTCAGGTCAGAAAGCTGGAAACGTCTAAAAACGACTACTTTCGACGAATACTAGCGTTTTTAGACATTTTCGTACTTCTCGGAATAAGACTGCATTTTTCACGACAAAAAATATTTTATATCTCTGAAAATAAATTTATTAACGTCAAAGAGCTGGAAATATCTAAAAACGTTCACTTTCAACGAATACGAGCGTTTTTAGGCATTTTTGTACTTCTCGGAATAAAACTGTATTTTTCACGACAAAAAATATTTTTTATCTCTGAAAATCAATTTATTCAGGTCAGAAAGCTGGAAACGTCTAAAAACGACCACTTTCGACGAATACAAGCGTTTTTAGACATTTTCGTACTTCTCGGACTAAAACTGCATTTTTCACGACAAAAAAATATTTTATATCTTTGAAAATAAATTTATTAACGTCAGAGGGCTGGAAATGTCTAAAAACGTTCACTTTCAACGAATACAATCGTTTTTAGGCATTTTCGTACTTCTCCGAATAAAACTGTATTTTTCACGACAAAAAATATTTTATATCTCTTGAAATAAATTTATTCTGGTCAGAAAGCTGGAAACGTCTAGAAACGCTCACTTTCGACAAATACAAGCGTTTTTAGACATTTTCGTACTTCTCGGAATAAGACTGCATTTTTCACGACAAAACATATTTTATATCTCTGAAAATAAATTTATTAACGTCAAAGAGCTCGAAATGTCTAAAAACGTTCACTTTCTTCGAATACGAGCGTTTTTAGGCATTTTCGTACTTCTCCGAATAAAACTGTATTTTTCACGACAAAAAATATTTTATATCTCTGGAAATAAATTTATTCTGGTCAGAAAGCTGGAAACGTCTAAAAACGATCACTTTCGACAAATACAAGCGTTTTTAGACATTTTCGTACTTGTCGGAATAAGACTGCATTTTTCACGACAAAAAATATTTTTTATCTCTGAAAATAAATTTATTAACGTCAGAGAGCTGGAAATGTCTAAAAACGTTCACTTTTAACGAATACGAGCGTTTTTAGGCATTTTCGTACTTCTCCGAATAAAACTGTATTTTTCACGACAAAAAATATTTTTTATCTCTGAAAATCAATTTATTCTGGTCAGAAAGCTGGAAACGTCTAAAAACGATCACTTTCGACAAATACAAGCGTTTTTAGACATTTTCGTACTTCTCGGACTAAAACTGCATTTTTCACGACAAAAAATATTTTATATCTTTGAAAATAAATTTATTAACGTCAAAGAGCTCGAAATGTCTAAAAACGTTCACTTTCAACGAATACGAGCGTTTTTAGGCATTTTCGTACTTCTCCGAATAAAACTGTATTTTTCACGACAAAAAATATTTTATATCTCTGGAAATAAATTTATTCTGGTCAGAAAGCTGGAAACGTCTAGAAACGCTCACTTTCGACAAATACAAGCGTTTTTAGACATTTTCGTACTTCTCGGAATAAGACTGCATTTTTCACGACAAAACATATTTTATATCTCTGAAAATAAATTTATTAACGTCAGATAGCTGGAAATGTCTAAAAACGTTCACTTTCAACGAATACGAGCGTTTTTAGGCATTTTTGTACTTCTCGGAATAAAACTGTATTTTTCACGACAAAAAATATTTTTTATCTCTGAAAATCAATTTATTCAGGTCAGAAAGCTGGAAACGTCTAAAAACGACCACTTTCGACGAATACAAGCGTTTTTAGACATTTTCGTACTTCTCGGACTAAAACTGCATTTTTCACGACAAAAAATATTTTATATCTTTGAAAATAAATTTATTAACGTCAGAGAGCTGGAAATGTCTAAAAACGTTCACTTTCAACGAATACGAGCGTTTTTAGGCATTTTCGTACTTCTCCGAATAAAACTGTATTTTTCACGACAAAAAATATTTTATATCTCTGGAAATAAATTTATTCTGGTCAGAAAGCTGGAAACGTCTAAAAACGATCACTTTCGACAAATACAAGCGTTTTTAGACATTTTCGTACTTCTCGGAATAAGACTGCATTTTTCACGACAAAAAATATTTTATATCTCTGAAAATAAATTTATTAACGTCAAAGAGCTGGAAATATCTAAAAACGTTCACTTTCAACGAATACGAGCGTTTTTAGGCGTTTTTGTACTTCTCGGAATAAAACTGTATTTTTCACGACAAAAAATATTTTTTATCTCTGAAAATCAATTTATTCAGGTCAGAAAGCTGGAAACGTCTAAAAACGACCACTTTCGACGAATACAAGCGTTTTTAGACATTTTCGTACTTCTCAGACTAAAACTGCATTTTTCACGACAAAAAATATTTTTTATCTCTGAAAATAAATTTATTAACGTCAGAGAGCTGGAAATGTCTAAAAACGTTCACTTTCAACGAATACGAGTGTTTTTAGGCATTTTCGTACTTCTCTGAATAAAACTGTATTTTTCACGACAAAAAATATTTTTTTATCTCTGAAAATCAATTTATTCAGGTCAGAAAGCTGGAAATGTCTAAAAACGTTCACTTTCAACGAATACGATCGTTTCTAGGCATTTTCGTACTTCTCCGAATAAAACTGTATTTTTCACGACAAACAATATTTTATATCTCTGGAAATAAATTTATTCTGGTCAGAAAGCTGGAAACGTCTAAAAACGACCACTTTCGACGAATACAAGCGTTTTTAGACATTTTCGTACTTCTCGGACTAAAACTGCATTTTTCACGACAAAAAATATTTTTTATCTCTGAAAATAAACTTATTAACGTCAGAGAGCTGGAAATATCTAAAAACGTTCACTTTCAACGAATACGAGCGCTTTTAGGCATTTTCGTACTTCTCTGAATAAAACTGTATTTTTCACGACAAAAAATATTTTTTATCTCTGAAAATCAATTTATTCAGGTCAGAAAGCTGGAAACGTCTAAAAACGACTACATTCGACGAATACTAGCGTTTTTAGACATTTTCGTACTTCTCGGAATAAGACTGCATTTTTCACGACAAAAAATATTTTATATCTCTGAAAATAAATTTATTAACGTCAAAGAGCTGGAAATATCTAAAAACGTTCACTTTCAACGAATACGAGCGTTTTTAGGCATTTTTGTACTTCTCGGAATAAAACTGTATTTTTCACGACAAAAAATATTTTTTATATCTGAAAATCAATTTATTCAGGTCAGAAAGCTGGAAACGTCTAAAAACGACCACTTTCGACGAATACAAGCGTTTTTAGACATTTTCGTACTTCTCGGACTAAAACTGCATTTTTCACGACAAAAAAATATTTTATATCTTTGAAAATAAATTTATTAACGTCAGAGGGCTGGAAATGTCTAAAAACGTTCACTTTCAACGAATACAATCGTTTTTAGGCATTTTCGTACTTCTCCGAATAAAACTGTATTTTTCACGACAAAAAATATTTTATATCTCTGGAAATAAATTTATTCTGGTCAGAAAGCTGGAAACGTCTAGAAACGCTCACTTTCGACAAATACAAGCGTTTTTAGACATTTTCGTACTTCTCGGAATAAGACTGCATTTTTTACGACAAAACATATTTTATATCTCTGAAAATAAATTTATTAACGTCAGAGAGCTGGAAATGTCTAAAAACGTTCACTTTCAACGAATACGAGCGTTTTTAGGCATTTTTGTACTTCTCGGAAGAAAACTGTATTTTTCACGACAAAAAATATTTTTTATCTCTGAAAATCAATTTATTCAGGTCAGAAAGCTGGAAACGTCTAAAAACGACCACTTTCGACGAATACAAGCGTTTTTAGACATTTTCGTACTTCTCGGACTAAAACTGCATTTTTCACGACAAAAAATATTTTATATCTTTGAAAATAAATTTATTAACGTCAAAGAGCTCGAAATGTCTAAAAACGTTCACTTTCTTCGAATACGAGCGTTTTTAGGCATTTTCGTACTTCTCCGAATAAAACTGTATTTTTCACGACAAAAAATATTTTATATCTCTGGAAATAAATTTATTCTGGTCAGAAAGCTGGAAACGTCTAAAAACGATCACTTTCGACAAATACAAGCGTTTTTAGACATTTTCGTACTTCTCGGAATAAGACTGCATTTTTCACGACAAAAAATATTTTTTATCTCTGAAAATAAATTTATTAACGTCAGAGAGCTGGAAATGTCTAAAAACGTTCACTTTCAACGAATACGAGCGTTTTTAGGCATTTTCGTACTTCTCCGAATAAAACTGTATTTTTCACGACAAAAAATATTTTATATCTCTGGAAATAAATTTATTCTGGTCAGAAAGCTGGAAACGTCTAAAAACGATCACTTTCGACAAATACAAGCGTTTTTAGACATTTTCGTACTTCTCGGACTAAAACTGCATTTTCCACAACAAAAAATATTTTTTATCTCTGAAAATAAATTTATTAGCGTCAGAGAGCTGGAAATGTCTAAAAACGTCCACTTTCAACGAATACGAGCGTTTTTAGGCATTTTCGTACTTCTCTGAATAAAACTGTATTTTTCACGACAAAAAATATTTTTTATCTCTGAAAATCAATTTATTCAGGTCAGAAAGCTGGAAACGTCTAAAAACGACCACTTTCGACGAATACAAGCGTTTTTAGACATTTTCGTACTTCTCGGACTAAAACTGCATTTTTCACGACAAAAAATATTTTATATCTTTGAAAATAAATTTATTAACGTCAAAGAGCTCGAAATGTCTAAAAACGTTCACTTTCTTCGAATACGAGCGTTTTTAGGCATTTTCGTACTTCTCCGAATAAAACTGTATTTTTCTAATAAAACATTTTTTTTTTCACGACAAAAAATATTTTTTATCTCTGAAAATCAATTTATTCAGGTCAGAAAGCTGGAAACGTCTAAAAACGACCACTTTCGACGAATACAAGCGTTTTTAGACATTTTCGTACTTCTCGGACTAAAACTGCATTTTTCACGACAAAAAATATTTTATATCTCTGGAAATAAATTTATTCTGGTCAGAAAGCTGGAAACGTCTAAAAACGATTACTTTCGACGAATACAAGCGTTTTTAGACATTTTCGTACTTCTCGGACTAAAACTGCATTTTTCACGACAAAAAATATTTTATATCTTTTAAAATAAATTTATTAACGTCAGAGGGCTGGAAATGTCTAAAAACGTTCACTTTCAACGAATACAATCGTTTTTAGGCATTTTCGTACTTCTCCGAATAAAACTGTATTTTTCACGACAAAAAATATTTTATATATCTGGAAATAAATTTATTCTGGTCAGAAAGCTGGAAACGTCTAAAAACGGTCACTTTCGAAAAATACAAGCGTTTTTAGACATTTTCGTACTTCTCGGAATAAAACTGCATTTTTCACGACAAAAAATATTTATATCTTTGAAAATAAATTTATTAACGTCAGAGAGCTGGAAATGTCTAAAAACGTTCACTTTCAACGAATACGAGCGTTTTTAGGCATTTTCGTACTTCTCCGAATAAAACTGTATTTTTCACGACAAAAAATATTTTATATCTCTGGAAATAAATTTATTCTGGTCAGAAAGCTGGAAACGTCTAAAAACGATCACTTTCGACAAATACAAGCGTTTTTAGACATTTTCGTACTTCTCGGAATAAAACTGCATTTTTCACGACAAAAAATATTTATATCTTTGAAAATAAATTTATTAACGTCAGAGAGCTGGAAATGTCTAAAAACGTTCACTTTCAACGAATACGAGCGTTTTTAGGCATTTTCGTACTTCTCCGAATAAAACTGTATTTTTCACGACAAAAAATATTTTTTATCTCTGAAAATAAATTTATTAACGTCAGAGAGCTGGAAATGTCTAAAAACGTTCACTTTCAACGAATACGAGCGTTTTTAGGCATTTTCGTACTTCTCCGAATAAAACTGTATTTTTCACGACAAAAAATATTTTATATCTCTGGAAATAAATTTATTCTGGTCAGAAAGCTGGAAACGTCTAAAAACGATCACTTTCGACAAATACAAGCGTTTTTAGACATTTTCGTACTTCTCGGACTAAAACTGCATTTTCCACGACAAAAAATATTTTTTATCTCTGAAAATAAATTTATTAACGTCAGAGAGCTGGAAATGTCTAAAAACGTTCACTTTCAACGAATACGAGCGTTTTTAGGCATTTTCGTACTTCTCTGAATAAAACTGTATTTTTCACGACAAAAAATATTTTTTATCTCTGAAAATCAATTTATTCAGGTCAGAAAGCTGGAAACGTCTAAAAACGACCACTTTCGACGAATACAAGCGTTTTTAGACATTTTCGTACTTCTCGGACTAAAACTGCATTTTTCACGACAAAAAATATTTTTTATCTCTGAAAATAAACTTATTAACGTCAGAGAGCTGGAAATATCTAAAAACGTTCACTTTCAACGAATACGAGCGTTTTTAGGCATTTTCGTACTTCTCTGAATAAAACTGTATTTTTCACGACAAAAAATATTTTTTATCTCTGAAAATCAATTTATTCAGGTCAGAAAGCTGGAAACGTCTAAAAACGACCACTTTCGACGAATACAAGCGTTTTTAGACATTTTCGTACTTCTCGGAATAAGACTGCATTTTTCACGACAAAAAATATTTTATATCTCTGAAAATAAATTTATTAACGTCAAAGAGCTGGAAATATCTAAAAACGTTCACTTTCAACGAATACGAGCGTTTCTAGGCATTTTCGTACTTCTCCGAATAAAACTGTATTTTTCACGACAAAAAATATTTTATATCTCTGGAAATAAATTTATTCTGGTCAGAAAGCTGGAAACGTCTAAAAACGATCACTTTCGACAAATACAAGCGTTTTTAGACATTTTCGTACTTCTCGGACTAAAACTGCATTTTCCACGACAAAAAATTTTTTTTATCTCTGAAAATAAATTTATTAACGTCAGAGAGCTGGAAATGTCTAAAAACGTTCACTTTCAACGAATACGAGCGTTTTTAGGCATTTTCGTACTTCTCTGAATAAAACTGTATTTTTCACGACAAAAAATATTTTTTATCTCTGAAAATCAATTTATTCAGGTCAGAAAGCTGGAAATGTCTAAAAACGTTCACTTTCAACGAATACGATCGTTTCTAGGCATTTTCGTACTTCTCCGAATAAAACTGTATTTTTCACGACAAAAAATATTTTATATCTCTGGAAATAAATTTATTCTGGTCAGAAAGCTGGAAACGTCTAAAAACGACCACTTTCGACGAATACAAGCGTTTTTAGACATTTTCGTACTTCTCGGACTAAAACTGCATTTTCCACGACAAAAAATATTTTTTATCTCTGAAAATAAATTTATTAACGTCAGAGAGATATATTTGTTAACGTGCTCCGCCAGAGGCACTACACGATAAGCACAGCGACACGAGGTTTTCCCAAGTGGTCACCCATCCAAGTACTAACCGCGCTCGACGTTGCTTAACTTCGGTGTTCGATGGGAACCGGTGCTTT
Organism: Leptodirus hochenwartii; assembly: GCA_947310635.1. Classification (NCBI taxonomy): domain Eukaryota; kingdom Metazoa; phylum Arthropoda; class Insecta; order Coleoptera; family Leiodidae; genus Leptodirus; species Leptodirus hochenwartii. Next base: position 7,039,778 of record OX371186.1, read on the forward strand.
CAACGCCGATATGGTCGCTGCTTAACGTCAGAGAGCTGGAAACGTCTAAAAACGTTCACTTTCAACGAATACGAGCGTTTTTTAGGCATTTTCGTACTTCTCTGAATAAAACTGTATTTTTCACGACAAAAAATATTTTTTATCTCTGAAAATCAATTTATTCAGGTCAGAAAGCTGGAAACGTCTAAAAACGACTACTTTCGACGAATACAAGCGTTTTTAGACATTTTCGTACTTCTCGGACTAAAACTGCTTTTTTCACGACAAAAAATATTTTATATCTTTGAAAATAAATTTATTAACGTCAAGGAGCTCGAAATGTCTAAAAACGTTCACTTTCTTCGAATACGAGCGTTTTTAGGCATTTTCGTACTTCTCCGAATAAAACTGTATTTTTCACGACAAAAAATATTTTTTATCTCTGAAAATCAATTTATTCAGGTCAGAAAGCTGGAAACGTCTAAAAACGACCACTTTCGACGAATACAAGCGTTTTTAGACATTTTCGTACTTCTCGGACTAAAACTGCATTTTTCACGACAAAAAATATTTTATATCTTTGAAAATAAATTTATTAACGTCAGAGAGCTGGAAATGTCTAAAAACGTTCACGTTCAACGAATACGAGCGTTTTTAGGCATTTTCGTACTTCTCCGAATAAAACTGTATTTTTGACGACAAAAAATATTTTATATCTCTGGAAATAAATTTATTCTGGTCAGAAAGCTGGAAACGTCTAAAAACGATCACTTTCGACAAATACAAGCGTTTTTAGACATTTTCGTACTTCTCGGACTAAAACTGCATTTTCCACGACAAAAAATATTTTTTATCTCTGAAAATAAATTTATTAGCGTCAGAGAGCTGGAAATGTCTAAAAACGTTCACTTTCAACGAATACGAGCGTTTTTAGGCATTTTCGTACTTCTCTGAATAAAACTGTATTTTTCACGACAAAAAATATTTTTTATCTCTGAAAATCAATTTATTCAGGTCAGAAAGCTGGAAACGTCTAAAAACGACCACTTTCGACGAATACAAGCGTTTTTAGACATTTTCGTACTTCTCGGACTAAAACTGCATTTTTCACGACAAAAAATATTTTATATCTTTGAAAATAAATTTATTAACGTCAAAGAGCTCGAAATGTCTAAAAACGTTCACTTTCTTCGAATAGGAGCGTTTTTAGGCATTTTCGTACTTCTCCGAATAAAACTGTATTTTTCACGACAAAAAATATTTTATATCTCTGGAAATAAATTTATTCTGGTCAGAAAGCTGGAAACGTCTAAAAACGATCACTTTCGACAAATACAAGCGTTTTTAGACATTTTCGTACTTCTCGGACTAAAACTGCATTTTTCACGACAAAAAATATTTTATATCTTTGAAAATAAATTTATTAACGTCAGAGAGCTGGAAATGTCTAAAAACGTTCACTTTCAACGAATACGAGCGTTTTTAGGCATTTTCGTACTTCTCCGAATAAAAATGTATTTTTCACGACAAAAAATATTTTATATCTCTGGAAATAAATTTATTCTGGTCAGAAAGCTGGAAACGTCTAAAAACGATTACTTTCGACGAATACAAGCGTTTTTAGACATTTTCGTACTTCTCGGACTAAAACTGCATTTTTCACGACAAAAAATATTTTATATCTTTTAAAATAAATTTATTAACGTCAGAGGGCTGGAAATGTCTAAAAACGTTCACTTTCAACGAATACGAGGGTTTTTAGGTATTTTTGTATTTCTCGGAATAAAACTGTATTTTTCACGACAAAAAATATTTTTTATCTCTGGAAATAAATTTATTCTGGTCAGAAAGCTGGAAACGTCTAAAAACGATCACTTTCGACAAATACAAGCGTTTTTAGACATTTTCGTACTTCTCGGAATAAGACTGCATTTTTCACGACAAAAAATATTTTATATCTCTGAAAATAAATTTATTAACGTCAAAGAGCTGGAAATATCTAAAAACGTTCACTTTCAACGAATACGAGCGTTTTTAGGCATTTTTGTACTTCTCGGAATAAAACTGTATTTTTCACGACAAAAAATATTTTTTATCTCTGAAAATCAATTTATTCAGGTCAGAAAGCTGGAAACGTCTAAAAACGACCACTTTCGACGAATACAAGCGTTTTTAGACATTTTCGTACTTCTCAGACTAAAACTGCATTTTTCACGACAAAAAATATTTTTTATCTCTGAAAATAAATTTATTAACGTCAGAGAGCTGGAAATGTCTAAAAACGTTCACTTTCAACGAATACGAGCGTTTTTAGGCATTTTCGTACTTCTCTGAATAAAACTGTATTTTTCACGACAAAAAATATTTTTTATCTCTGAAAATCAATTTATTCAGGTCAGAAAGCTGGAAATGTCTAAAAACGTTCACTTTCAACGAATACGATCGTGTCTAGGCATTTTCGTACTTCTCCGAATAAAACTGTATTTTTCACGACAAAAAATATTTTATATCTCTGGAAATAAATTTATTCTGGTCAGAAAGCTGGAAACGTCTAAAAACGACCACTTTCGACGAATACAAGCGTTTTTAGACATTTTCGTACTTCTCGGACTAAAACTGCATTTTTCACGACAAAAAATATTTTTTATCTCTGAAAATAAATTTATTAACGTCAGAGAGCTGGAAATATCTAAAAACGTTCACTTTCAACGAATACGAGCGCTTTTAGGCATTTTCGTACTTCTCTGAATAAAACTGTATTTTTCACGACAAAAAATATTTTTTATCTCTGAAAATCAATTTATTCAGGTCAGAAAGCTGGAAACGTCTAAAAACGACTACTTTCGACGAATACTAGCGTTTTTAGACATTTTCGTACTTCTCGGAATAAGACTGCATTTTTCACGACAAAAAATATTTTATATCTCTGAAAATAAATTTATTAACGTCAAAGAGCTGGAAATATCTAAAAACGTTCACTTTCAACGAATACGAGCGTTTTTAGGCATTTTTGTACTTCTCGGAATAAAACTGTATTTTTCACGACAAAAAATATTTTTTATCTCTGAAAATCAATTTATTCAGGTCAGAAAGCTGGAAACGTCTAAAAACGACCACTTTCGACGAATACAAGCGTTTTTAGACATTTTCGTACTTCTCGGACTAAAACTGCATTTTTCACGACAAAAAAATATTTTATATCTTTGAAAATAAATTTATTAACGTCAGAGGGCTGGAAATGTCTAAAAACGTTCACTTTCAACGAATACAATCGTTTTTAGGCATTTTCGTACTTCTCCGAATAAAACTGTATTTTTCACGACAAAAAATATTTTATATCTCTTGAAATAAATTTATTCTGGTCAGAAAGCTGGAAACGTCTAGAAACGCTCACTTTCGACAAATACAAGCGTTTTTAGACATTTTCGTACTTCTCGGAATAAGACTGCATTTTTCACGACAAAACATATTTTATATCTCTGAAAATAAATTTATTAACGTCAAAGAGCTCGAAATGTCTAAAAACGTTCACTTTCTTCGAATACGAGCGTTTTTAGGCATTTTCGTACTTCTCCGAATAAAACTGTATTTTTCACGACAAAAAATATTTTATATCTCTGGAAATAAATTTATTCTGGTCAGAAAGCTGGAAACGTCTAAAAACGATCACTTTCGACAAATACAAGCGTTTTTAGACATTTTCGTACTTGTCGGAATAAGACTGCATTTTTCACGACAAAAAATATTTTTTATCTCTGAAAATAAATTTATTAACGTCAGAGAGCTGGAAATGTCTAAAAACGTTCACTTTTAACGAATACGAGCGTTTTTAGGCATTTTCGTACTTCTCCGAATAAAACTGTATTTTTCACGACAAAAAATATTTTATATCTCTGGAAATAAATTTATTCTGGTCAGAAAGCTGGAAACGTCTAAAAACGATCACTTTCGACAAATACAAGCGTTTTTAACACATTTTCGTACTTCTCGGAATAAGACTGCATTTTTCACGACAAAAAATATTTTATATCTCTGAAAATAAATTTATTAACGTCAGAGAGCTGGAAATGTCTAAAAACGTTCACTTTCAACGAATACGAGCGTTTTTAGGCATTTTTGTACTTCTCGGAATAAAACTGTATTTTTCACGACAAAAAATATTTTTTATCTCTGAAAATCAATTTATTCTGGTCAGAAAGCTGGAAACGTCTAAAAACGATCACTTTCGACAAATACAAGCGTTTTTAGACATTTTCGTACTTCTCGGACTAAAACTGCATTTTTCACGACAAAAAATATTTTATATCTTTGAAAATAAATTTATTAACGTCAAAGAGCTCGAAATGTCTAAAAACGTTCACTTTCAACGAATACGAGCGTTTTTAGGCATTTTCGTACTTCTCCGAATAAAACTGTATTTTTCACGACAAAAAATATTTTATATCTCTGGAAATAAATTTATTCTGGTCAGAAAGCTGGAAACGTCTAGAAACGCTCACTTTCGACAAATACAAGCGTTTTTAGACATTTTCGTACTTCTCGGAATAAGACTGCATTTTTCACGACAAAACATATTTTATATCTCTGAAAATAAATTTATTAACGTCAGATAGCTGGAAATGTCTAAAAACGTTCACTTTCAACGAATACGAGCGTTTTTAGGCATTTTTGTACTTCTCGGAATAAAACTGTATTTTTCACGACAAAAAATATTTTTTATCTCTGAAAATCAATTTATTCAGGTCAGAAAGCTGGAAACGTCTAAAAACGAGCACTTTCGACGAATACAAGCGTTTTTAGACATTTTCGTACTTCTCGGACTAAAACTGCATTTTTCACGACAAAAAATATTTTATATCTTTGAAAATAAATTTATTAACGTCAGAGAGCTGGAAATGTCTAAAAACGTTCACTTTCAACGAATACGAGCGTTTTTAGGCATTTTCGTACTTCTCCGAATAAAACTGTATTTTTCACGACAAAAAATATTTTATATCTCTGGAAATAAATTTATTCTGGTCAGAAAGCTGGAAACGTCTAAAAACGATCACTTTCGACAAATACAAGCGTTTTTAGACATTTTCGTACTTCTCGGAATAAGACTGCATTTTTCACGACAAAAAATATTTTATATCTCTGAAAATAAATTTATTAACGTCAAAGAGCTGGAAATATCTAAAAACGTTCACTTTCAACGAATACGAGCGTTTTTAGGCGTTTTTGTACTTCTCGGAATAAAACTGTATTTTTCACGACAAAAAATATTTTTTATCTCTGAAAATCAATTTATTCAGGTCAGAAAGCTGGAAACGTCTAAAAACGACCACTTTCGACGAATACAAGCGTTTTTAGACATTTTCGTACTTCTCAGACTAAAACTGCATTTTTCACGACAAAAAATATTTTTTATCTCTGAAAATAAATTTATTAACGTCAGAGAGCTGGAAATGTCTAAAAACGTTCACTTTCAACGAATACGAGTGTTTTTAGGCATTTTCGTACTTCTCTGAATAAAACTGTATTTTTCACGACAAAAAATATTTTTTTATCTCTGAAAATCAATTTATTCAGGTCAGAAAGCTGGAAATGTCTAAAAACGTTCACTTTCAACGAATACGATCGTTTCTAGGCATTTTCGTACTTCTCCGAATAAAACTGTATTTTTCACGACAAACAATATTTTATATCTCTGGAAATAAATTTATTCTGGTCAGAAAGCTGGAAACGTCTAAAAACGACCACTTTCGACGAATACAAGCGTTTTTAGACATTTTCGTACTTCTCGGACTAAAACTGCATTTTTCACGACAAAAAATATTTTTTATCTCTGAAAATAAACTTATTAACGTCAGAGAGCTGGAAATATCTAAAAACGTTCACTTTCAACGAATACGAGCGCTTTTAGGCATTTTCGTACTTCTCTGAATAAAACTGTATTTTTCACGACAAAAAATATTTTTTATCTCTGAAAATCAATTTATTCAGGTCAGAAAGCTGGAAACGTCTAAAAACGACTACATTCGACGAATACTAGCGTTTTTAGACATTTTCGTACTTCTCGGAATAAGACTGCATTTTTCACGACAAAAAATATTTTATATCTCTGAAAATAAATTTATTAACGTCAAAGAGCTGGAAATATCTAAAAACGTTCACTTTCAACGAATACGAGCGTTTTTAGGCATTTTTGTACTTCTCGGAATAAAACTGTATTTTTCACGACAAAAAATATTTTTTATCTCTGAAAATCAATTTATTCAGGTCAGAAAGCTGGAAACGTCTAAAAACGACCACTTTCGACGAATACAAGCGTTTTTAGACATTTTCGTACTTCTCGGACTAAAACTGCATTTTTCACGACAAAAAAATATTTTATATCTTTGAAAATAAATTTATTAACGTCAGAGGGCTGGAAATGTCTAAAAACGTTCACTTTCAACGAATACAATCGTTTTTAGGCATTTTCGTACTTCTCCGAATAAAACTGTATTTTTCACGACAAAAAATATTTTATATCTCTTGAAATAAATTTATTCTGGTCAGAAAGCTGGAAACGTCTAGAAACGCTCACTTTCGACAAATACAAGCGTTTTTAGACATTTTCGTACTTCTCGGAATAAGACTGCATTTTTCACGACAAAACATATTTTATATCTCTGAAAATAAATTTATTAACGTCAGAGAGCTGGAAATGTCTAAAAACGTTCACTTTCAACGAATACGAGCGTTTTTAGGCATTTTTGTACTTCTCGGAAGAAAACTGTATTTTTCACGACAAAAAATATTTTTTATCTCTGAAAATCAATTTATTCAGGTCAGAAAGCTGGAAACGTCTAAAAACGACCACTTTCGACGAATACAAGCGTTTTTAGACATTTTCGTACTTCTCGGACTAAAACTGCATTTTTCACGACAAAAAATATTTTATATCTTTGAAAATAAATTTATTAACGTCAAAGAGCTCGAAATGTCTAAAAACGTTCACTTTCTTCGAATACGAGCGTTTTTAGGCATTTTCGTACTTCTCCGAATAAAACTGTATTTTTCACGACAAAAAATATTTTATATCTCTGGAAATAAATTTATTCTGGTCAGAAAGCTGGAAACGTCTAAAAACGATCACTTTCGACAAATACAAGCGTTTTTAGACATTTTCGTACTTCTCGGAATAAGACTGCATTTTTCACGACAAAAAATATTTTTTATCTCTGAAAATAAATTTATTAACGTCAGAGAGCTGGAAATGTCTAAAAACGTTCACTTTCAACGAATACGAGCGTTTTTAGGCATTTTCGTACTTCTCCGAATAAAACTGTATTTTTCCCGACAAAAAATATTTTATATCTCTGGAAATAAATTTATTCTGGTCAGAAAGCTGGAAACGTCTAAAAACGATCACTTTCGACAAATACAAGCGTTTTTAGACATTTTCGTACTTCTCGGAATAAGACTGCATTTTTCACGACAAAAAATATTTTATATCTCTGAATATAAATTTATTAACGTCAGAGAGCTGGAAATGTCTAAAAACGTTCACTTTCAACGAATACGAGCGTTTTTAGGCATTTTTGTACTTCTCGGAATAAAACTGTATTTTTCACGACAAAAAATATTTTTTATCTCTGAAAATCAATTTATTCTGGTCAGAAAGCTGGAAACGTCTAAAAACGATCACTTTCGACAAATACAAGCGTTTTTAGACATTTTCGTACTTCTCGGACTAAAACTGCATTTTTCACGACAAAAAATATTTTATATCTTTGAAAATAAATTTATTAACGTCAAAGAGCTCGAAATGTCTAAAAACGTTCACTTTCAACGAATACGAGCGTTTTTAGGCATTTTCGTACTTCTCCGAATAAAACTGTATTTTTCACGACAAAAAATATTTTATATCTCTGGAAATAAATTTATTCTGGTCAGAAAGCTGGAAACGTCTAGAAACGCTCACTTTCGACAAATACAAGCGTTTTTAGACATTTTCGTACTTCTCGGAATAAGACTGCATTTTTCACGACAAAACATATTTTATATCTCTGAAAATAAATTTATTAACGTCAGATAGCTGGAAATGTCTAAAAACGTTCACTTTCAACGAATACGAGCGTTTTTAGGCATTTTTGTACTTCTCGGAATAAAACTGTATTTTTCACGACAAAAAATATTTTTTATCTCTGAAAATCAATTTATTCAGGTCAGAAAGCTGGAAACGTCTAAAAACGACCACTTTCGACGAATACAAGCGTTTTTAGACATTTTCGTACTTCTCGGACTAAAACTGCATTTTTCACGACAAAAAATATTTTATATCTTTGAAAATAAATTTATTAACGTCAGAGAGCTGGAAATGTCTAAAAACGTTCACTTTCAACGAATACGAGCGTTTTTAGGCATTTTCGTACTTCTCCGAATAAAACTGTATTTTTCACGACAAAAAATATTTTATATCTCTGGAAATAAATTTATTCTGGTCAGAAAGCTGGAAACGTCTAAAAACGATCACTTTCGACAAATACAAGCGTTTTTAGACATTTTCGTACTTCTCGGAATAAGACTGCATTTTTCACGACAAAAAATATTTTATATCTCTGAAAATAAATTTATTAACGTCAAAGAGCTGGAAATATCTAAAAACGTTCACTTTCAACGAATACGAGCGTTTTTAGGCGTTTTTGTACTTCTCGGAATAAAACTGTATTTTTCACGACAAAAAATATTTTTTATCTCTGAAAATCAATTTATTCAGGTCAGAAAGCTGGAAACGTCTAAAAACGACCACTTTCGACGAATACAAGCGTTTTTAGACATTTTCGTACTTCTCAGACTAAAACTGCATTTTTCACGACAAAAAATATTTTTTATCTCTGAAAATAAATTTATTAACGTCAGAGAGCTGGAAATGTCTAAAAACGTTCACTTTCAACGAATACGAGCGTTTTTAGGCATTTTCGTACTTCTCTGAATAAAACTGTATTTTTCACGACAAAAAATATTTTTTATCTCTGAAAATCAATTTATTCAGGTCAGAAAGCTGGAAATGTCTAAAAACGTTCACTTTCAACGAATACGATCGTTTCTAGGCATTTTCGTACTTCTCCGAATAAAACTGTATTTTTCACGACAAAAAATATTTTATATCTCTGGAAATAAATTTATTCTGGTCAGAAAGCTGGAAACGTCTAAAAACGACCACTTTCGACGAATACAAGCGTTTTTAGACATTTTCGTACTTCTCGGACTAAAACTGCATTTTTCACGACAAACAATATTTTTTATCTCTGAAAATAAACTTATTAACGTCAGAGAGCTGGAAATATCTAAAAACGTTCACTTTCAACGAATACGAGCGCTTTTAGGCATTTTCGTACTTCTCTGAATAAAACTGTATTTTTCACGACAAAAAATATTTTTTATCTCTGAAAATCAATTTATTCAGGTCAGAAAGCTGGAAACGTCTAAAAACGACTACTTTCGACGAATACTAGCGTTTTTAGACATTTTCGTACTTCTCGGAATAAGACTGCATTTTTCACGACAAAAAATATTTTATATCTCTGAAAATAAATTTATTAACGTCAAAGAGCTGGAAATATCTAAAAACGTTCACTTTCAACGAATACGAGCGTTTTTAGGCATTTTTGTACTTCTCGGAATAAAACTGTATTTTTCACGACAAAAAATATTTTTTATCTCTGAAAATCAATTTATTCAGGTCAGAAAGCTGGAAACGTCTAAAAACGACCACTTTCGACGAATACAAGCGTTTTTAGACATTTTCGTACTTCTCGGACTAAAACTGCATTTTTCACGACAAAAAAATATTTTATATCTTTGAAAATAAATTTATTAACGTCAGAGGGCTGGAAATGTCTAAAAACGTTCACTTTCAACGAATACAATCGTTTTTAGGCATTTTCGTACTTCTCCGAATAAAACTGTATTTTTCACGACAAAAAATATTTTATATCTCTGGAAATAAATTTATTCTGGTCAGAAAGCTGGAAACGTCTAGAAACGCTCACTTTCGACAAATACAAGCGTTTTTAGACATTTTCGTACTTCTCGGAATAAGACTGCATTTTTTACGACAAAACATATTTTATATCTCTGAAAATAAATTTATTAACGTCAGAGAGCTGGAAATGTCTAAAAACGTTCACTTTCAACGAATACGAGCGTTTTTAGGCATTTTTGTACTTCTCGGAAGAAAACTGTATTTTTCACGACAAAAAATATTTTTTATCTCTGAAAATCAATTTATTCAGGTCAGAAAGCTGGAAACGTCTAAAAACGACCACTTTCGACGAATACAAGCGTTTTTAGACATTTTCGTACTTCTCGGACTAAAACTGCATTTTTCACGACAAAAAATATTTTATATCTTTGAAAATAAATTTATTAACGTCAAAGAGCTCGAAATGTCTAAAAACGTTCACTTTCTTCGAATACGAGCGTTTTTAGGCATTTTCGTACTTCTCCGAATAAAACTGTATTTTTCACGACAAAAAATATTTTATATCTCTGGAAATAAATTTATTCTGGTCAGAAAGCTGGAAACGTCTAAAAACGATCACTTTCGACAAATACAAGCGTTTTTAGACATTTTCGTACTTCTCGGACTAAAACTGCATTTTCCACAACAAAAAATATTTTTTATCTCTGAAAATAAATTTATTAGCGTCAGAGAGCTGGAAATGTCTAAAAACGTCCACTTTCAACGAATACGAGCGTTTTTAGGCATTTTCGTACTTCTCTGAATAAAACTGTATTTTTCACGACAAAAAATATTTTTTATCTCTGAAAATCAATTTATTCAGGTCAGAAAGCTGGAAACGTCTAAAAACGACCACTTTCGACGAATACAAGCGTTTTTAGACATTTTCGTACTTCTCGGACTAAAACTGCATTTTTCACGACAAAAAATATTTTATATCTTTGAAAATAAATTTATTAACGTCAAAGAGCTCGAAATGTCTAAAAACGTTCACTTTCTTCGAATACGAGCGTTTTTAGGCATTTTCGTACTTCTCCGAATAAAACTGTATTTTTCTAATAAAACATTTTTTTTTTCACGACAAAAAATATTTTTTATCTCTGAAAATCAATTTATTCAGGTCAGAAAGCTGGAAACGTCTAAAAACGACCACTTTCGACGAATACAAGCGTTTTTAGACATTTTCGTACTTCTCGGACTAAAACTGCATTTTTCACGACAAAAAATATTTTATATCTCTGGAAATAAATTTATTCTGGTCAGAAAGCTGGAAACGTCTAAAAACGATTACTTTCGACGAATACAAGCGTTTTTAGACATTTTCGTACTTCTCGGACTAAAACTGCATTTTTCACGACAAAAAATATTTTATATCTTTTAAAATAAATTTATTAACGTCAGAGGGCTGGAAATGTCTAAAAACGTTCACTTTCAACGAATACAATCGTTTTTAGGCATTTTCGTACTTCTCCGAATAAAACTGTATTTTTCACGACAAAAAATATTTTATATATCTGGAAATAAATTTATTCTGGTCAGAAAGCTGGAAACGTCTAAAAACGGTCACTTTCGAAAAATACAAGCGTTTTTAGACATTTTCGTACTTCTCGGAATAAAACTGCATTTTTCACGACAAAAAATATTTATATCTTTGAAAATAAATTTATTAACGTCAGAGAGCTGGAAATGTCTAAAAACGTTCACTTTCAACGAATACGAGCGTTTTTAGGCATTTTCGTACTTCTCCGAATAAAACTGTATTTTTCACGACAAAAAATATTTTATATCTCTGGAAATAAATTTATTCTGGTCAGAAAGCTGGAAACGTCTAAAAACGATCACTTTCGACAAATACAAGCGTTTTTAGACATTTTCGTACTTCTCGGAATAAAACTGCATTTTTCACGACAAAAAATATTTATATCTTTGAAAATAAATTTATTAACGTCAGAGAGCTGGAAATGTCTAAAAACGTTCACTTTCAACGAATACGAGCGTTTTTAGGCATTTTCGTACTTCTCCGAATAAAACTGTATTTTTCACGACAAAAAATATTTTTTATCTCTGAAAATAAATTTATTAACGTCAGAGAGCTGGAAATGTCTAAAAACGTTCACTTTCAACGAATACGAGCGTTTTTAGGCATTTTCGTACTTCTCCGAATAAAACTGTATTTTTCACGACAAAAAATATTTTATATCTCTGGAAATAAATTTATTCTGGTCAGAAAGCTGGAAACGTCTAAAAACGATCACTTTCGACAAATACAAGCGTTTTTAGACATTTTCGTACTTCTCGGACTAAAACTGCATTTTCCACGACAAAAAATATTTTTTATCTCTGAAAATAAATTTATTAACGTCAGAGAGCTGGAAATGTCTAAAAACGTTCACTTTCAACGAATACGAGCGTTTTTAGGCATTTTCGTACTTCTCTGAATAAAACTGTATTTTTCACGACAAAAAATATTTTTTATCTCTGAAAATCAATTTATTCAGGTCAGAAAGCTGGAAACGTCTAAAAACGACCACTTTCGACGAATACAAGCGTTTTTAGACATTTTCGTACTTCTCGGACTAAAACTGCATTTTTCACGACAAAAAATATTTTTTATCTCTGAAAATAAACTTATTAACGTCAGAGAGCTGGAAATATCTAAAAACGTTCACTTTCAACGAATACGAGCGTTTTTAGGCATTTTCGTACTTCTCTGAATAAAACTGTATTTTTCACGACAAAAAATATTTTTTATCTCTGAAAATCAATTTATTCAGGTCAGAAAGCTGGAAACGTCTAAAAACGACCACTTTCGACGAATACAAGCGTTTTTAGACATTTTCGTACTTCTCGGAATAAGACTGCATTTTTCACGACAAAAAATATTTTATATCTCTGAAAATAAATTTATTAACGTCAAAGAGCTGGAAATATCTAAAAACGTTCACTTTCAACGAATACGAGCGTTTCTAGGCATTTTCGTACTTCTCCGAATAAAACTGTATTTTTCACGACAAAAAATATTTTATATCTCTGGAAATAAATTTATTCTGGTCAGAAAGCTGGAAACGTCTAAAAACGATCACTTTCGACAAATACAAGCGTTTTTAGACATTTTCGTACTTCTCGGACTAAAACTGCATTTTCCACGACAAAAAATATTTTTTATCTCTGAAAATAAATTTATTAACGTCAGAGAGCTGGAAATGTCTAAAAACGTTCACTTTCAACGAATACGAGCGTTTTTAGGCATTTTCGTACTTCTCTGAATAAAACTGTATTTTTCACGACAAAAAATATTTTTTATCTCTGAAAATCAATTTATTCAGGTCAGAAAGCTGGAAATGTCTAAAAACGTTCACTTTCAACGAATACGATCGTTTCTAGGCATTTTCGTACTTCTCCGAATAAAACTGTATTTTTCACGACAAAAAATATTTTATATCTCTGGAAATAAATTTATTCTGGTCAGAAAGCTGGAAACGTCTAAAAACGACCACTTTCGACGAATACAAGCGTTTTTAGACATTTTCGTACTTCTCGGACTAAAACTGCATTTTCCACGACAAAAAATATTTTTTATCTCTGAAAATAAATTTATTAACGTCAGAGAGCTGGAAACGTCTAAAAACGACCACTTTCGACGAATACAAGCGTTTTTAGACATTTTCGTACTTCTCAGACTAAAACTGCATTTTTCACGACAAAAAATATTTTTTATCTCTGAAAATAAATTTATTAACGTCAGAGAGCTGGAAATGTCTAAAAACGTTCACTTTCAACGAATACGATCGTTTCTAGGCATTTTCGTACTTCTCCGAATAAAACTGTATTTTTCACGACAAAAAATATTTTATATCTCTGGAAATAAATTTATTCTGGTCAGAAAGCTGGAAACGTCTAAAAACGACCACTTTCGACGAATACAAGCGTTTTTAGACATTTTCGTACTTCTCGGACTAAAACTGCATTTTTCACGACAAAAAATATTTTTTATCTCTGAAAATAAACTTATTAACGTCAGAGAGCTGGAAATATCTAAAAACGTTCACTTTCAACGAATACGAGCGCTTTTAGGCATTTTCGTACTTCTCTGAATAAAACTGTATTTTTCACGACAAAAAATATTTTTTATCTCTGAAAATCAATTTATTCAGGTCAGAAAGCTGGAAACGTCTAAAAACGACTACTTTCGACGAATACTAGCGTATTTAGACATTTTCGTACTTCTCGGAATAAGACTGCATTTTTCACGACAAAAAATATTTTATATCTCTGAAAATAAATTTATTAACGTCAAAGAGCTGGAAATATCTAAAAACGTTCACTTTCAACGAATACGAGCGTTTTTAGGCATTTTTGTACTTCTCGGAATAAAACTGTATTTTTCACGACAAAAAATATTTTTTATCTCTGAAAATCAATTTATTCTGGTCAGAAAGCTGGAAACGTCTAGAAACGCTCACTTTCGACAAATACGAGCGTTTTTAGGCATTTTTGTACTTCTCGGAAGAAAACTGTATTTTTCACGACAAAAAATATTTTATATCTTTGAAAATAAATTTATTAACGTCAAAGAGCTCGAAATGTCTAAAAACGTTCACTTTCTTCGAATACGAGCGTTTTTAGGCATTTTCGTACTTCTCCGAATAAAACTGTATTTTTCACGACAAAAAATATTTTTTATCTCTGAAAATCAATTTATTCTGGTCAGAAAGCTGGAAACGTCTAAAAACGTTCACTTTCAACGAATACGAGCGTTTTTAGGCATTTTTGTACTTCTCGGAAGAAAACTGTATTTTTCACGACAAAAAATATTTTATATCTTTGAAAATAAATTTATTAACGTCAAAGAGCTCGAAATGTCTAAAAACGTTCACTTTCTTCGAATACGAGCGTTTTTAGGCATTTTCGTACTTCTCCGAATAAAACTGTATTTTTCACGACAAAAAATATTTTATATCTCTGGAAATAAATTTATTCTGGTCAGAAAGTTGGAAACGTCTAAAAACGATCACTTTCGACAAATACAAGCGTTTTTAGACATTTTCGTACTTCTCGGAATAAGACTGCATTTTTCACGACAAAAAATATTTTTTATCTCTGAAAATAAATTTATTAACGTCAGAGAGCTGGAAATGTCTAAAAACGTTCACTTTCAACGAATACGAGCGTTTTTAGGCATTTTCGTACTTCTCTGAATAAAACTGTATTTTTCACGACAAAAAATATTTTTTATCTCTGAAAATCAATTTATTCAGGTCAGAAAGCTGGAAACGTCTAAAAACGACCACTTTCGACGAATACAAGCGTTTTTAGACATTTTCGTACTTCTCGGACTAAAACTGCATTTTTCACGACAAAAAATATTTTTTATCTCTGAAAATAAACTTATTAACGTCAGAGAGCTGGAAATATCTAAAAACGTTCACTTTCAACGAATACGAGCGTTTTTAGGCATTTTCGTACTTCTCTGAATAAAACTGTATTTTTCACGACAAAAAATATTTTTTATCTCTGAAAATCAATTTATTCAGGTCAGAAAGCTGGAAACGTCTAAAAACGACCACTTTCGACGAATACAAGCGTTTTTAGACATTTTCGTACTTCTCGGAATAAGACTGCATTTTTCACGACAAAAAATATTTTATATCTCTGAAAATAAATTTATTAACGTCAAAGAGCTGGAAATATCTAAAAACGTTCACTTTCAACGAATACGAGCGTTTCTAGGCATTTTCGTACTTCTCCGAATAAAACTGTATTTTTCACGACAAAAAATATTTTATATCTCTGGAAATAAATTTATTCTGGTCAGAAAGCTGGAAACGTCTAAAAACGATCACTTTCGACAAATACAAGCGTTTTTAGACATTTTCGTACTTCTCGGACTAAAACTGCATTTTCCACGACAAAAAATATTTTTTATCTCTGAAAATAAATTTATTAACGTCAGAGAGCTGGAAATGTCTAAAAACGTTCACTTTCAACGAATACGAGCGTTTTTAGGCATTTTCGTACTTCTCTGAATAAAACTGTATTTTTCACGACAAAAAATATTTTTTATCTCTGAAAATCAATTTATTCAGGTCAGAAAGCTGGAAATGTCTAAAAACGTTCACTTTCAACGAATACGATCGTTTCTAGGCATTTTCGTACTTCTCCGAATAAAACTGTATTTTTCACGACAAAAAATATTTTATATCTCTGGAAATAAATTTATTCTGGTCAGAAAGCTGGAAACGTCTAAAAACGACCACTTTCGACGAATACAAGCGTTTTTAGACATTTTCGTACTTCTCGGACTAAAACTGCATTTTCCACGACAAAAAATATTTTTTATCTCTGAAAATAAATTTATTAACGTCAGAGAGCTGGAAACGTCTAAAAACGACCACTTTCGACGAATACAAGCGTTTTTAGACATTTTCGTACTTCTCAGACTAAAACTGCATTTTTCACGACAAAAAATATTTTTTATCTCTGAAAATAAATTTATTAACGTCAGAGAGCTGGAAATGTCTAAAAACGTTCACTTTCAACGAATACGATCGTTTCTAGGCATTTTCGTACTTCTCCGAATAAAACTGTATTTTTCACGACAAAAAATATTTTATATCTCTGGAAATAAATTTATTCTGGTCAGAAAGCTGGAAACGTCTAAAAACGACCACTTTCGACGAATACAAGCGTTTTTAGACATTTTCGTACTTCTCGGACTAAAACTGCATTTTTCACGACAAAAAATATTTTTTATCTCTGAAAATAAACTTATTAACGTCAGAGAGCTGGAAATATCTAAAAACGTTCACTTTCAACGAATACGAGCGCTTTTAGGCATTTTCGTACTTCTCTGAATAAAACTGTATTTTTCACGACAAAAAATATTTTTTATCTCTGAAAATCAATTTATTCAGGTCAGAAAGCTGGAAACGTCTAAAAACGACTACTTTCGACGAATACTAGCGTATTTAGACATTTTCGTACTTCTCGGAATAAGACTGCATTTTTCACGACAAAAAATATTTTATATCTCTGAAAATAAATTTATTAACGTCAAAGAGCTGGAAATATCTAAAAACGTTCACTTTCAACGAATACGAGCGTTTTTAGGCATTTTTGTACTTCTCGGAATAAAACTGTATTTTTCACGACAAAAAATATTTTTTATCTCTGAAAATCAATTTATTCTGGTCAGAAAGCTGGAAACGTCTAGAAACGCTCACTTTCGACAAATACGAGCGTTTTTAGGCATTTTTGTACTTCTCGGAAGAAAACTGTATTTTTCACGACAAAAAATATTTTATATCTTTGAAAATAAATTTATTAACGTCAAAGAGCTCGAAATGTCTAAAAACGTTCACTTTCTTCGAATACGAGCGTTTTTAGGCATTTTCGTACTTCTCCGAATAAAACTGTATTTTTCACGACAAAAAATATTTTTTATCTCTGAAAATCAATTTATTCTGGTCAGAAAGCTGGAAACGTCTAAAAACGTTCACTTTCAACGAATACGAGCGTTTTTAGGCATTTTTGTACTTCTCGGAAGAAAACTGTATTTTTCACGACAAAAAATATTTTATATCTTTGAAAATAAATTTATTAACGTCAAAGAGCTCGAAATGTCTAAAAACGTTCACTTTCTTCGAATACGAGCGTTTTTAGGCATTTTCGTACTTCTCCGAATAAAACTGTATTTTTCACGACAAAAAATATTTTATATCTCTGGAAATAAATTTATTCTGGTCAGAAAGTTGGAAACGTCTAAAAACGATCACTTTCGACAAATACAAGCGTTTTTAGACATTTTCGTACTTCTCGGAATAAGACTGCATTTTTCACGACAAAAAATATTTTTTATCTCTGAAAATAAATTTATTAACGTCAGAGAGCTGGAAATGTCTAAAAACGTTCACTTTCAACGAATACGAGCGTTTTTAGGCATTTTCGTACTTCTCCGAATAAAACTGTATTTTTCACGACAAAAAATATTTTATATCTCTGGAAATAAATTTATTCTGGTCAGAAAGCTGGAAACGTCTAAAAACGATCACTTTCGACAAATACAAGCGTTTTTAGACATTTTCGTACTTCTCGGACTAAAACTGCATTTTCCACGACAAAAAATATTTTTTATCTCTGAAAATAAATTTATTAGCGTCAGAGAGCTGGAAATGTCTAAAAACGTCCACTTTCAACGAATACGAGCGTTTTTAGGCATTTTCGTACTTCTCTGAATAAAACTGTATTTTTCACGACAAAAAATATTTTTTATCTCTGAAAATCAATTTATTCAGGTCAGAAAGCTGGAAACGTCTAAAAACGACCACTTTCGATGAATACAAGCGTTTTTAGACATTTTCGTACTTCTCGGACTAAAACTGCATTTTTCACGACAAAAAATATTTTATATCTTTGAAAATAAATTTATTAACGTCAAAGAGCTCGAAATGTCTAAAAACGTTCACTTTCTTCGAATACGAGCGTTTTTAGGCATTTTCGTACTTCTCCGAATAAAACTGTATTTTTCACGACAAAAAATATTTTATATCTCTGGAAATAAATTTATTCTGGTCAGAAAGCTGGAAACGTCTAGAAACGCTCACTTTCGACAAATACAAGCGTTTTTAGACATTTTCGTACTTCTCGGAATAAGACTGCATTTTTTACGACAAAACATATTTTATATCTCTGAAAATAAATTTATTAACGTCAGAGAGCTGGAAATGTCTAAAAACGTTCACTTTCAACGAATACGAGCGTTTTTAGGCATTTTTGTACTTCTCGGAAGAAAACTGTATTTTTCACGACAAAAAATATTTTTTATCTCTGAAAATCAATTTATTCAGGTCAGAAAGCTGGAAACGTCTAAAAACGACCACTTTCGACGAATACAAGCGTTTTTAGACATTTTCGTACTTCTCGGACTAAAACTGCATTTTTCACGACAAAAAATATTTTATATCTTTGAAAATAAATTTATTAACGTCAAAGAGCTCGAAATGTCTAAAAACGTTCACTTTCTTCGAATACGAGCGTTTTTAGGCATTTTCGTACTTCTCCGAATAAAACTGTATTTTTCACGACAAAAAATATTTTATATCTCTGGAAATAAATTTATTCTGGTCAGAAAGCTGGAAACGTCTAAAAACGATCACTTTCGACAAATACAAGCGTTTTTAGACATTTTCGTACTTCTCGGACTAAAACTGCATTTTCCACAACAAAAAATATTTTTTATCTCTGAAAATAAATTTATTAGCGTCAGAGAGCTGGAAATGTCTAAAAACGTCCACTTTCAACGAATACGAGCGTTTTTAGGCATTTTCGTACTTCTCTGAATAAAACTGTATTTTTCACGACAAAAAATATTTTTTATCTCTGAAAATCAATTTATTCAGGTCAGAAAGCTGGAAACGTCTAAAAACGACCACTTTCGACGAATACAAGCGTTTTTAGACATTTTCGTACTTCTCGGACTAAAACTGCATTTTTCACGACAAAAAATATTTTATATCTTTGAAAATAAATTTATTAACGTCAAAGAGCTCGAAATGTCTAAAAACGTTCACTTTCTTCGAATACGAGCGTTTTTAGGCATTTTCGTACTTCTCCGAATAAAACTGTATTTTTCTAATAAAACATTTTTTTTTTCACGACAAAAAATATTTTTTATCTCTGAAAATCAATTTATTCAGGTCAGAAAGCTGGAAACGTCTAAAAACGACCACTTTCGACGAATACAAGCGTTTTTAGACATTTTCGTACTTCTCGGACTAAAACTGCATTTTTCACGACAAAAAATATTTTATATCTCTGGAAATAAATTTATTCTGGTCAGAAAGCTGGAAACGTCTAAAAACGATTACTTTCGACGAATACAAGCGTTTTTAGACATTTTCGTACTTCTCGGACTAAAACTGCATTTTTCACGACAAAAAATATTTTATATCTTTTAAAATAAATTTATTAACGTCAGAGGGCTGGAAATGTCTAAAAACGTTCACTTTCAACGAATACAATCGTTTTTAGGCATTTTCGTACTTCTCCGAATAAAACTGTATTTTTCACGACAAAAAATATTTTATATATCTGGAAATAAATTTATTCTGGTCAGAAAGCTGGAAACGTCTAAAAACGGTCACTTTCGAAAAATACAAGCGTTTTTAGACATTTTCGTACTTCTCGGAATAAAACTGCATTTTTCACGACAAAAAATATTTATATCTTTGAAAATAAATTTATTAACGTCAGAGAGCTGGAAATGTCTAAAAACGTTCACTTTCAACGAATACGAGCGTTTTTAGGCATTTTCGTACTTCTCCGAATAAAACTGTATTTTTCACGACAAAAAATATTTTATATCTCTGGAAATAAATTTATTCTGGTCAGAAAGCTGGAAACGTCTAAAAACGATCACTTTCGACAAATACAAGCGTTTTTAGACATTTTCGTACTTCTCGGAATAAAACTGCATTTTTCACGACAAAAAATATTTATATCTTTGAAAATAAATTTATTAACGTCAGAGAGCTGGAAATGTCTAAAAACGTTCACTTTCAACGAATACGAGCGTTTTTAGGCATTTTCGTACTTCTCCGAATAAAACTGTATTTTTCACGACAAAAAATATTTTTTATCTCTGAAAATAAATTTATTAACGTCAGAGAGCTGGAAATGTCTAAAAACGTTCACTTTCAACGAATACGAGCGTTTTTAGGCATTTTCGTACTTCTCCGAATAAAACTGTATTTTTCACGACAAAAAATATTTTATATCTCTGGAAATAAATTTATTCTGGTCAGAAAGCTGGAAACGTCTAAAAACGATCACTTTCGACAAATACAAGCGTTTTTAGACATTTTCGTACTTCTCGGACTAAAACTGCATTTTCCACGACAAAAAATATTTTTTATCTCTGAAAATAAATTTATTAACGTCAGAGAGCTGGAAATGTCTAAAAACGTTCACTTTCAACGAATACGAGCGTTTTTAGGCATTTTCGTACTTCTCTGAATAAAACTGTATTTTTCACGACAAAAAATATTTTTTATCTCTGAAAATCAATTTATTCAGGTCAGAAAGCTGGAAACGTCTAAAAACGACCACTTTCGACGAATACAAGCGTTTTTAGACATTTTCGTACTTCTCGGACTAAAACTGCATTTTTCACGACAAAAAATATTTTTTATCTCTGAAAATAAACTTATTAACGTCAGAGAGCTGGAAATATCTAAAAACGTTCACTTTCAACGAATACGAGCGTTTTTAGGCATTTTCGTACTTCTCTGAATAAAACTGTATTTTTCACGACAAAAAATATTTTTTATCTCTGAAAATCAATTTATTCAGGTCAGAAAGCTGGAAACGTCTAAAAACGACCACTTTCGACGAATACAAGCGTTTTTAGACATTTTCGTACTTCTCGGAATAAGACTGCATTTTTCACGACAAAAAATATTTTATATCTCTGAAAATAAATTTATTAACGTCAAAGAGCTGGAAATATCTAAAAACGTTCACTTTCAACGAATACGAGCGTTTCTAGGCATTTTCGTACTTCTCCGAATAAAACTGTATTTTTCACGACAAAAAATATTTTATATCTCTGGAAATAAATTTATTCTGGTCAGAAAGCTGGAAACGTCTAAAAACGATCACTTTCGACAAATACAAGCGTTTTTAGACATTTTCGTACTTCTCGGACTAAAACTGCATTTTCCACGACAAAAAATATTTTTTATCTCTGAAAATAAATTTATTAACGTCAGAGAGCTGGAAATGTCTAAAAACGTTCACTTTCAACGAATACGAGCGTTTTTAGGCATTTTCGTACTTCTCTGAATAAAACTGTATTTTTCACGACAAAAAATATTTTTTATCTCTGAAAATCAATTTATTCAGGTCAGAAAGCTGGAAATGTCTAAAAACGTTCACTTTCAACGAATACGATCGTTTCTAGGCATTTTCGTACTTCTCCGAATAAAACTGTATTTTTCACGACAAAAAATATTTTATATCTCTGGAAATAAATTTATTCTGGTCAGAAAGCTGGAAACGTCTAAAAACGACCACTTTCGACGAATACAAGCGTTTTTAGACATTTTCGTACTTCTCGGACTAAAACTGCATTTTCCACGACAAAAAATATTTTTTATCTCTGAAAATAAATTTATTAACGTCAGAGAGCTGGAAACGTCTAAAAACGACCACTTTCGACGAATACAAGCGTTTTTAGACATTTTCGTACTTCTCAGACTAAAACTGCATTTTTCACGACAAAAAATATTTTTTATCTCTGAAAATAAATTTATTAACGTCAGAGAGCTGGAAATGTCTAAAAACGTTCACTTTCAACGAATACGATCGTTTCTAGGCATTTTCGTACTTCTCCGAATAAAACTGTATTTTTCACGACAAAAAATATTTTATATCTCTGGAAATAAATTTATTCTGGTCAGAAAGCTGGAAACGTCTAAAAACGACCACTTTCGACGAATACAAGCGTTTTTAGACATTTTCGTACTTCTCGGACTAAAACTGCATTTTTCACGACAAAAAATATTTTTTATCTCTGAAAATAAACTTATTAACGTCAGAGAGCTGGAAATATCTAAAAACGTTCACTTTCAACGAATACGAGCGCTTTTAGGCATTTTCGTACTTCTCTGAATAAAACTGTATTTTTCACGACAAAAAATATTTTTTATCTCTGAAAATCAATTTATTCAGGTCAGAAAGCTGGAAACGTCTAAAAACGACTACTTTCGACGAATACTAGCGTATTTAGACATTTTCGTACTTCTCGGAATAAGACTGCATTTTTCACGACAAAAAATATTTTATATCTCTGAAAATAAATTTATTAACGTCAAAGAGCTGGAAATATCTAAAAACGTTCACTTTCAACGAATACGAGCGTTTTTAGGCATTTTTGTACTTCTCGGAATAAAACTGTATTTTTCACGACAAAAAATATTTTTTATCTCTGAAAATCAATTTATTCTGGTCAGAAAGCTGGAAACGT
Source organism: Leptodirus hochenwartii (assembly GCA_947310635.1). Taxonomy (NCBI): domain Eukaryota; kingdom Metazoa; phylum Arthropoda; class Insecta; order Coleoptera; family Leiodidae; genus Leptodirus; species Leptodirus hochenwartii. The sequence continues at coordinate 7,062,775 of OX371186.1, forward strand.
CTAGAAACGCTCACTTTCGACAAATACGAGCGTTTTTAGGCATTTTTGTACTTCTCGGAAGAAAACTGTATTTTTCACGACAAAAAATATTTTATATCTTTGAAAATAAATTTATTAACGTCAAAGAGCTCGAAATGTCTAAAAACGTTCACTTTCTTCGAATACGAGCGTTTTTAGGCATTTTCGTACTTCTCCGAATAAAACTGTATTTTTCACGACAAAAAATATTTTTTATCTCTGAAAATCAATTTATTCTGGTCAGAAAGCTGGAAACGTCTAAAAACGTTCACTTTCAACGAATACGAGCGTTTTTAGGCATTTTTGTACTTCTCGGAAGAAAACTGTATTTTTCACGACAAAAAATATTTTATATCTTTGAAAATAAATTTATTAACGTCAAAGAGCTCGAAATGTCTAAAAACGTTCACTTTCTTCGAATACGAGCGTTTTTAGGCATTTTCGTACTTCTCCGAATAAAACTGTATTTTTCACGACAAAAAATATTTTATATCTCTGGAAATAAATTTATTCTGGTCAGAAAGTTGGAAACGTCTAAAAACGATCACTTTCGACAAATACAAGCGTTTTTAGACATTTTCGTACTTCTCGGAATAAGACTGCATTTTTCACGACAAAAAATATTTTTTATCTCTGAAAATAAATTTATTAACGTCAGAGAGCTGGAAATGTCTAAAAACGTTCACTTTCAACGAATACGAGCGTTTTTAGGCATTTTCGTACTTCTCTGAATAAAACTGTATTTTTCACGACAAAAAATATTTTTTATCTCTGAAAATCAATTTATTCAGGTCAGAAAGCTGGAAACGTCTAAAAACGACCACTTTCGACGAATACAAGCGTTTTTAGACATTTTCGTACTTCTCGGACTAAAACTGCATTTTTCACGACAAAAAATATTTTTTATCTCTGAAAATAAACTTATTAACGTCAGAGAGCTGGAAATATCTAAAAACGTTCACTTTCAACGAATACGAGCGTTTTTAGGCATTTTCGTACTTCTCTGAATAAAACTGTATTTTTCACGACAAAAAATATTTTTTATCTCTGAAAATCAATTTATTCAGGTCAGAAAGCTGGAAACGTCTAAAAACGACCACTTTCGACGAATACAAGCGTTTTTAGACATTTTCGTACTTCTCGGAATAAGACTGCATTTTTCACGACAAAAAATATTTTATATCTCTGAAAATAAATTTATTAACGTCAAAGAGCTGGAAATATCTAAAAACGTTCACTTTCAACGAATACGAGCGTTTCTAGGCATTTTCGTACTTCTCCGAATAAAACTGTATTTTTCACGACAAAAAATATTTTATATCTCTGGAAATAAATTTATTCTGGTCAGAAAGCTGGAAACGTCTAAAAACGATCACTTTCGACAAATACAAGCGTTTTTAGACATTTTCGTACTTCTCGGACTAAAACTGCATTTTCCACGACAAAAAATATTTTTTATCTCTGAAAATAAATTTATTAACGTCAGAGAGCTGGAAATGTCTAAAAACGTTCACTTTCAACGAATACGAGCGTTTTTAGGCATTTTCGTACTTCTCTGAATAAAACTGTATTTTTCACGACAAAAAATATTTTTTATCTCTGAAAATCAATTTATTCAGGTCAGAAAGCTGGAAATGTCTAAAAACGTTCACTTTCAACGAATACGATCGTTTCTAGGCATTTTCGTACTTCTCCGAATAAAACTGTATTTTTCACGACAAAAAATATTTTATATCTCTGGAAATAAATTTATTCTGGTCAGAAAGCTGGAAACGTCTAAAAACGACCACTTTCGACGAATACAAGCGTTTTTAGACATTTTCGTACTTCTCGGACTAAAACTGCATTTTCCACGACAAAAAATATTTTTTATCTCTGAAAATAAATTTATTAACGTCAGAGAGCTGGAAACGTCTAAAAACGACCACTTTCGACGAATACAAGCGTTTTTAGACATTTTCGTACTTCTCAGACTAAAACTGCATTTTTCACGACAAAAAATATTTTTTATCTCTGAAAATAAATTTATTAACGTCAGAGAGCTGGAAATGTCTAAAAACGTTCACTTTCAACGAATACGATCGTTTCTAGGCATTTTCGTACTTCTCCGAATAAAACTGTATTTTTCACGACAAAAAATATTTTATATCTCTGGAAATAAATTTATTCTGGTCAGAAAGCTGGAAACGTCTAAAAACGACCACTTTCGACGAATACAAGCGTTTTTAGACATTTTCGTACTTCTCGGACTAAAACTGCATTTTTCACGACAAAAAATATTTTTTATCTCTGAAAATAAACTTATTAACGTCAGAGAGCTGGAAATATCTAAAAACGTTCACTTTCAACGAATACGAGCGCTTTTAGGCATTTTCGTACTTCTCTGAATAAAACTGTATTTTTCACGACAAAAAATATTTTTTATCTCTGAAAATCAATTTATTCAGGTCAGAAAGCTGGAAACGTCTAAAAACGACTACTTTCGACGAATACTAGCGTATTTAGACATTTTCGTACTTCTCGGAATAAGACTGCATTTTTCACGACAAAAAATATTTTATATCTCTGAAAATAAATTTATTAACGTCAAAGAGCTGGAAATATCTAAAAACGTTCACTTTCAACGAATACGAGCGTTTTTAGGCATTTTTGTACTTCTCGGAATAAAACTGTATTTTTCACGACAAAAAATATTTTTTATCTCTGAAAATCAATTTATTCTGGTCAGAAAGCTGGAAACGTCTAGAAACGCTCACTTTCGACAAATACGAGCGTTTTTAGGCATTTTTGTACTTCTCGGAAGAAAACTGTATTTTTCACGACAAAAAATATTTTATATCTTTGAAAATAAATTTATTAACGTCAAAGAGCTCGAAATGTCTAAAAACGTTCACTTTCTTCGAATACGAGCGTTTTTAGGCATTTTCGTACTTCTCCGAATAAAACTGTATTTTTCACGACAAAAAATATTTTTTATCTCTGAAAATCAATTTATTCTGGTCAGAAAGCTGGAAACGTCTAAAAACGTTCACTTTCAACGAATACGAGCGTTTTTAGGCATTTTTGTACTTCTCGGAAGAAAACTGTATTTTTCACGACAAAAAATATTTTATATCTTTGAAAATAAATTTATTAACGTCAAAGAGCTCGAAATGTCTAAAAACGTTCACTTTCTTCGAATACGAGCGTTTTTAGGCATTTTCGTACTTCTCCGAATAAAACTGTATTTTTCACGACAAAAAATATTTTATATCTCTGGAAATAAATTTATTCTGGTCAGAAAGTTGGAAACGTCTAAAAACGATCACTTTCGACAAATACAAGCGTTTTTAGACATTTTCGTACTTCTCGGAATAAGACTGCATTTTTCACGACAAAAAATATTTTTTATCTCTGAAAATAAATTTATTAACGTCAGAGAGCTGGAAATGTCTAAAAACGTTCACTTTCAACGAATACGAGCGTTTTTAGGCATTTTCGTACTTCTCCGAATAAAACTGTATTTTTCACGACAAAAAATATTTTATATCTCTGGAAATAAATTTATTCTGGTCAGAAAGCTGGAAACGTCTAAAAACGATCACTTTCGACAAATACAAGCGTTTTTAGACATTTTCGTACTTCTCGGACTAAAACTGCATTTTCCACGACAAAAAATATTTTTTATCTCTGAAAATAAATTTATTAGCGTCAGAGAGCTGGAAATGTCTAAAAACGTCCACTTTCAACGAATACGAGCGTTTTTAGGCATTTTCGTACTTCTCTGAATAAAACTGTATTTTTCACGACAAAAAATATTTTTTATCTCTGAAAATCAATTTATTCAGGTCAGAAAGCTGGAAACGTCTAAAAACGACCACTTTCGATGAATACAAGCGTTTTTAGACATTTTCGTACTTCTCGGACTAAAACTGCATTTTTCACGACAAAAAATATTTTATATCTTTGAAAATAAATTTATTAACGTCAAAGAGCTCGAAATGTCTAAAAACGTTCACTTTCTTCGAATACGAGCGTTTTTAGGCATTTTCGTACTTCTCCGAATAAAACTGTATTTTTCACGACAAAAAATATTTTATATCTCTGGAAATAAATTTATTCTGGTCAGAAAGCTGGAAACGTCTAAAAACGATCACTTTCGACAAATACAAGCGTTTTTAGATATTTTCGTACTTCTCGGAATAAGACTGCATTTTTCACGACAAAAAATATTTTTTATCTCTGAAAATAAATTTATTAACGTCAGAGAGCTGGAAATGTCTAAAAACGTTCACTTTCAACGAATACGAGCGTTTTTAGGCATTTTCGTACTTCTCCGAATAAAACTGTATTTGTCACGACAAAAAATATTTTATATCTCTGGAAATAAATTTATTCTGGTCAGAAAGCTGGAAACGTCTAAAAACGATCACTTTCGACAAATACAAGCGTTTTTAGACATTTTCGTACTTCTCGGACTAAAACTGCATTTTCCACGACAAAAAATATTTTTTATCTCTGAAAATAAATTTATTAACGTCAGAGAGCTGGAAATGTCTAAAAACGTTCACTTTCAACGAATACGAGCGTTTTTAGGCATTTTCGTACTTCTCTGAATAAAACTGTATTTTTCACGACAAAAAATATTTTTTATCTCTGAAAATCAATTTATTCAGGTCAGAAAGCTGGAAATGTCTAAAAACGTTCACTTTCAACGAATACGATCGTTTCTAGGCATTTTCGTACTTCTCCGAATAAAACTGTATTTTTCACGACAAAAAATATTTTATATCTCTGGAAATAAATTTATTCTGGTCAGAAAGCTGGAAACGTCTAAAAACGACCACTTTCGACGAATACAAGCGTTTTTAGACATTTTCGTACTTCGCGGACTAAAACTGCATTTTCCACGACAAAAAATATTTTTTATCTCTGAAAATAAATTTATTAACGTCAGAGAGCTGGAAACGTCTAAAAACGACCACTTTCGACGAATACAAGCGTTTTTAGACATTTTCGTACTTCTCAGACTAAAACTGCATTTTTCACGACAAAAAATATTTTTTATCTCTGAAAATAAATTTATTAACGTCAGAGAGCTGGAAATGTCTAAAAACGTTCACTTTCAACGAATACGATCGTTTCTAGGCATTTTCGTACTTCTCCGAATAAAACTGTATTTTTCACGACAAAAAATATTTTATATCTCTGGAAATAAATTTATTCTGGTCAGAAAGCTGGAAACGTCTAAAAACGACCACTTTCGACGAATACAAGCGTTTTTAGACATTTTCGTACTTCTCGGACTAAAACTGCATTTTTCACGACAAAAAATATTTTTTATCTCTGAAAATAAACTTATTAACGTCAGAGAGCTGGAAATATCTAAAAACGTTCACTTTCAACGAATACGAGCGCTTTTAGGCATTTTCGTACTTCTCTGAATAAAACTGTATTTTTCACGACAAAAAATATTTTTTATCTCTGAAAATCAATTTATTCAGGTCAGAAAGCTGGAAACGTCTAAAAACGACTACTTTCGACGAATACTAGCGTATTTAGACATTTTCGTACTTCTCGGAATAAGACTGCATTTTTCACGACAAAAAATATTTTATATCTCTGAAAATAAATTTATTAACGTCAAAGAGCTGGAAATATCTAAAAACGTTCACTTTCAACGAATACGAGCGTTTTTAGGCATTTTTGTACTTCTCGGAATAAAACTGTATTTTTCACGACAAAAAATATTTTTTATCTCTGAAAATCAATTTATTCTGGTCAGAAAGCTGGAAACGTCTAGAAACGCTCACTTTCGACAAATACAAGCGTTTTTAGACATTTTCGTACTTCTCGGAATAAGACTGCATTTTTTACGACAAAACATATTTTATATCTCTGAAAATAAATTTATTAACGTCAGAGAGCTGGAAATGTCTAAAAACGTTCACTTTCAACGAATACGAGCGTTTTTAGGCATTTTTGTACTTCTCGGAAGAAAACTGTATTTTTCACGACAAAAAATATTTTATATCTTTGAAAATAAATTTATTAACGTCAAAGAGCTCGAAATGTCTAAAAACGTTCACTTTCTTCGAATACGAGCGTTTTTAGGCATTTTCGTACTTCTCCGAATAAAACTGTATTTTTCACGACAAAAAATATTTTATATCTCTGGAAATAAATTTATTCTGGTCAGAAAGTTGGAAACGTCTAAAAACGATCACTTTCGACAAATACAAGCGTTTTTAGACATTTTCGTACTTCTCGGAATAAGACTGCATTTTTCACGACAAAAAATATTTTTTATCTCTGAAAATAAATTTATTAACGTCAGAGAGCTGGAAATGTCTAAAAACGTTCACTTTCAACGAATACGAGCGTTTTTAGGCATTTTCGTACTTCTCCGAATAAAACTGTATTTTTCACGACAAAAAATATTTTATATCTCTGGAAATAAATTTATTCTGGTCAGAAAGCTGGAAACGTCTAAAAACGATCACTTTCGACAAATACAAGCGTTTTTAGACATTTTCGTACTTCTCGGACTAAAACTGCATTTTCCACGACAAAAAATATTTTTTATCTCTGAAAATAAATTTATTAGCGTCAGAGAGCTGGAAATGTCTAAAAACGTCCACTTTCAACGAATACGAGCGTTTTTAGGCATTTTCGTACTTCTCTGAATAAAACTGTATTTTTCACGACAAAAAATATTTTTTATCTCTGAAAATCAATTTATTCAGGTCAGAAAGCTGGAAACGTCTAAAAACGACCACTTTCGATGAATACAAGCGTTTTTAGACATTTTCGTACTTCTCGGACTAAAACTGCATTTTTCACGACAAAAAATATTTTATATCTTTGAAAATAAATTTATTAACGTCAAAGAGCTCGAAATGTCTAAAAACGTTCACTTTCTTCGAATACGAGCGTTTTTAGGCATTTTCGTACTTCTCCGAATAAAACTGTATTTTTCACGACAAAAAATATTTTATATCTCTGGAAATAAATTTATTCTGGTCAGAAAGCTGGAAACGTCTAAAAACGATCACTTTCGACAAATACAAGCGTTTTTAGATATTTTCGTACTTCTCGGAATAAGACTGCATTTTTCACGACAAAAAATATTTTTTATCTCTGAAAATAAATTTATTAACGTCAGAGAGCTGGAAATGTCTAAAAACGTTCACTTTCAACGAATACGAGCGTTTTTAGGCATTTTCGTACTTCTCCGAATAAAACTGTATTTGTCACGACAAAAAATATTTTATATCTCTGGAAATAAATTTATTCTGGTCAGAAAGCTGGAAACGTCTAAAAACGATCACTTTCGACAAATACAAGCGTTTTTAGACATTTTCGTACTTCTCGGACTAAAACTGCATTTTCCACGACAAAAAATATTTTTTATCTCTGAAAATAAATTTATTAACGTCAGAGAGCTGGAAATGTCTAAAAACGTTCACTTTCAACGAATACGAGCGTTTTTAGGCATTTTCGTACTTCTCTGAATAAAACTGTATTTTTCACGACAAAAAATATTTTTTATCTCTGAAAATCAATTTATTCAGGTCAGAAAGCTGGAAATGTCTAAAAACGTTCACTTTCAACGAATACGATCGTTTCTAGGCATTTTCGTACTTCTCCGAATAAAACTGTATTTTTCACGACAAAAAATATTTTATATCTCTGGAAATAAATTTATTCTGGTCAGAAAGCTGGAAACGTCTAAAAACGACCACTTTCGACGAATACAAGCGTTTTTAGACATTTTCGTACTTCTCGGACTAAAACTGCATTTTTCACGACAAAAAATATTTTTTATCTCTGAAAATAAACTTATTAACGTCAGAGAGCTGGAAATATCTAAAAACGTTCACTTTCAACGAATACGAGCGCTTTTAGGCATTTTCGTACTTCTCTGAATAAAACTGTATTTTTCACGACAAAAAATATTTTTTATCTCTGAAAATCAATTTATTCAGGTCAGAAAGCTGGAAACGTCTAAAAACGACTACTTTCGACGAATACTAGCGTTTTTAGACATTTTCGTACTTCTCGGAATAAGACTGCATTTTTCACGACAAAAAATATTTTATATCTCTGAAAATAAATTTATTAACGTCAAAGAGCTGGAAATATCTAAAAACGTTCACTTTCAACGAATACGAGCGTTTTTAGGCATTTTTGTACTTCTCGGAATAAAACTGTATTTTTCACGACAAAAAATATTTTTTATCTCTGAAAATCAATTTATTCAGGTCAGAAAGCTGGAAACGTCTAAAAACGACCACTTTCGACGTATACAAGCGTTTTTAGACATTTTCGTACTTCTCGGACTAAAACTGCATTTTTCACGACAAAAAAATATTTTATATCTTTGAAAATAAATTTATTAACGTCAGAGGGCTGGAAATGTCTAAAAACGTTCACTTTCAACGAATACAATCGTTTTTAGGCATTTTCGTACTTCTCCGAATAAAACTGTATTTTTCACGACAAAAAATATTTTATATCTCTGGAAATAAATTTATTCTGGTCAGAAAGCTGGAAACGTCTAGAAACGCTCACTTTCGACAAATACAAGCGTTTTTAGACATTTTCGTACTTCTCGGAATAAGACTGCATTTTTCACGACAAAACATATTTTATATCTCTGAAAATAAATTTATTAACGTCAGAGAGCTGGAAATGTCTAAAAACGTTCACTTTCAACGAATACGAGCGTTTTTAGGCATTTTTGTACTTCTCGGAAGAAAACTGTATTTTTCACGACAAAAAATATTTTTTATCTCTGAAAATCAATTTATTCAGGTCAGAAAGCTGGAAACGTCTAAAAACGACCACTTTCGACGAATACAAGCGTTTTTAGACATTTTCGTACTTCTCAGACTAAAACTGCATTTTTCACGACAAAAAATATTTTTTATCTCTGAAAATAAATTTATTAACGTCAGAGAGCTGGAAATGTCTAAAAACGTTCACTTTCAACGAATACGAGCGTTTTTAGGCATTTTCGTACTTCTCTGAATAAAACTGTATTTTTCACGACAAAAAATATTTTATATCTCTGGAAATAAATTTATTCTGGTCAGAAAGCTGGAAACGTCTAAAAACGATTACTTTCGACGAATACAAGCGTTTTTAGACATTTTCGTACTTCTCGGACTAAAACTGCATTTTTCACGACAAAAAATATTTTATATCTTTTAAAATAAATTTATTAACGTCAGAGGGCTGGAAATGTCTAAAAACGTTCACTTTCAACGAATACGAGGGTTTTTAGGCATTTTTGTATTTCTCGGAATAAAACTGTATTTTTCACGACAAAAAATATTTTTTATCTCTGGAAATAAATTTATTCTGGTCAGAAAGCTGGAAACGTCTAAAAACGACCACTTTCGACGAATACAAGCGTTTTTAGACATTTTCGTACTTCTCGGACTAAAACTGCATTTTTCACGACAAAAAAATATTTTATATCTTTGAAAAAAAATTATTAACGTCAGAGGGCTGGAAATGTCTAAAAACGTTCACTTTCAACGAATACAATCGTTTTTAGGCATTTTCGTACTTCTCCGAATAAAACTGTATTTTTCACGACAAAAAATATTTTATATCTCTGGAAATAAATTTATTCTGGTCAGAAAGCTGGAAACGTCTAAAAACGGTCACTTTCGAAAAATACAAGCGTTTTTAGACATTTTCGTACTTCTCGGAATAAAACTGCATTTTTCACGACAAAAAATATTTATATCTTTGAAAATAAATTTATTAACGTCAGAGAGCTGGAAATGTCTAAAAACGTTCACTTTCAACGAATACGAGCGTTTTTAGGCATTTTTGTACTTCTCGGAATAAAACTGTATTTTTCACGACAAAAAATATTTTTTATCTCTGAAAATCAATTTATTCAGGTCAGAAAGCTGGAAACGTCTAAAAACGACCACTTTCGACGAATACAAGCGTTTTTAGACATTTTCGTACTTCTCAGACTAAAACTGCATTTTTCACGACAAAAAATATTTTATATCTCTGAAAATAAATTTATTAACGTCAAAGAGCTGGAAATATCTAAAAACGTTCACTTTCAACGAATACGAGCGTTTTTAGGCATTTTTGTACTTCTCGGAATAAAACTGTATTTTTCACGACAAAAAATATTTTTTATCTCTGAAAATCAATTTATTCAGGTCAGAAAGCTGGAAACGTCTAAAAACGACCACTTTCGACGAATACAAGCGTTTTTAGACATTTTCGTACTTCTCAGACTAAAACTGCATTTTTCACGACAAAAAATATTTTTTATCTCTGAAAATAAATTTATTAACGTCAGAGAGCTGGAAATGTCTAAAAACGTTCACTTTCAACGAATACGAGCGTTTTTAGGCATTTTCGTACTTCTCTGAATAAAACTGTATTTTTCACGACAAAAAATATTTTTTATCTCTGAAAATCAATTTATTCAGGTCAGAAAGCTGGAAATGTCTAAAAACGTTCACTTTCAACGAATACGATCGTTTCTAGGCATTTTCGTACTTCTCCGAATAAAACTGTATTTTTCACGACAAAAAATATTTTATATCTCTGGAAATAAATTTATTCTGGTCAGAAAGCTGGAAACGTCTAAAAACGACCACTTTCGACGAATACGAGCGTTTTTAGACATTTTCGTACTTCTCGGACTAAAACTGCATTTTTCACGACAAAAAATATTTTATATCTTTGAAAATAAATTTATTAACGTCAGAGGGCTGGAAATGTCTAAAAACGTTCACTTTCTACGAATACGAGCGCTTTTAGGCATTTTCGTACTTCTCTGAATAAAACTGTATTTTTCACGACAAAAAATATTTTTTATCTCTGAAAATCAATTTATTCAGGTCAGAAAGCTGGAAACGTCTAAAAACGACTACTTTCGACGAATACTAGCGTTTTTAGACATTTTCGTACTTCTCGGAATAAGACTGCATTTTTCACGACAAAAAATATTTTTTATCTCTGAAAATAAATTTATTAACGTCAGAGAGCTGGAAATGTCTAAAAACGTTCACTTTCAACGAATACGAGCGTTTTTAGGCATTTTCGTACTTCTCCGAATAAAACTGTATTTTTCACGACAAAAAATATTTTATATCTCTGGAAATAAATTTATTCTGGTCAGAAAGCTGGAAACGTCTAAAAACGATCACTTTCGACAAATACAAGCGTTTTTAGACATTTTCGTACTTCTCGGACTAAAACTGCATTTTCCACGACAAAAAATATTTTTTATCTCTGAAAATAAATTTATTAGCGTCAGAGAGCTGGAAATGTCTAAAAACGTCCACTTTCAACGAATACGAGCGTTTTTAGGCATTTTCGTACTTCTCTGAATAAAACTGTATTTTTCACGACAAAAAATATTTTTTATCTCTGAAAATCAATTTATTCAGGTCAGAAAGCTGGAAACGTCTAAAAACGACCACTTTCGACGAATACAAGCGTTTTTAGACATTTTCGTACTTCTCGGACTAAAACTGCATTTTTCACGACAAAAAATATTTTATATCTTTGAAAATAAATTTATTAACGTCAAAGAGCTCGAAATGTCTAAAAACGTTCACTTTCTTCGAATACGAGCGTTTTTAGGCATTTTCGTACTTCTCCGAATAAAACTGTATTTTTCACGACAAAAAATATTTTATATCTCTGGAAATAAACTTATTCTGGTCAGAAAGCTGGAAACGTCTAAAAACGATCACTTTCGACAAATACAAGCGTTTTTAGACATTTTCGTACTTCTCGGAATAAGACTGCATTTTTCACGACAAAAAATATTTTTTATCTCTGAAAATAAATTTATTAACGTCAGAGAGCTGGAAATGTCTAAAAACGTTCACTTTCAACGAATACGAGCGTTTTTAGGTATTTTCGTACTTCTCCGAATAAAACTGTATTTTTCACGACAAAAAATATTTTATATCTCTGGAAATAAATTTATTCTGGTCAGAAAGCTGGAAACGTCTAAAAACGATCACTTTCGACAAATACAAGCGTTTTTAGACATTTTCGTACTTCTCGGACTAAAACTGCATTTTCCACGACAAAAAATATTTTTTATCTCTGAAAATAAATTTATTAACGTCAGAGAGCTGGAAATGTCTAAAAACGTTCACTTTCAACGAATACGAGCGTTTTTAGGCATTTTCGTACTTCTCTGAATAAAACTGTATTTTTCACGACAAAAAATATTTTTTATCTCTGAAAATCAATTTATTCAGGTCAGAAAGCTGGAAACGTCTAAAAACGACCACTTTCGACGAATACAAGCGTTTTTAGACATTTTCGTACTTCTCGGACTAAAACTGCATTTTTCACGACAAAAAATATTTTATATCTTTGAAAATAAATTTATTAACGTCAGAGAGCTGGAAATGTCTAAAAACGTTCACTTTCAACGAATACGAGCGTTTTTAGGCATTTTCGTACTTCTCCGAATAAAACTGTATTTTTCACGACAAAAAATATTTTATATCTTTTAAAATAAATTTATTAACGTCAGAGGGCTGGAAATGTCTAAAAACGTTCACTTTCAACGAATACGAGGGTTTTTAGGCATTTTTGTATTTCTCGGAATAAAACTGTATTTTTCACGACAAAAAATATTTTTTATCTCTGGAAATAAATTTATTCTGGTCAGAAAGCTGGAAACGTCTAAAAACGACCACTTTCGACGAATACAAGCGTTTTTAGACATTTTCGTACTTCTCGGACTAAAACTGCATTTTTCACGACAAAAAAATATTTTATATCTTTGAAAATAAATTTATTAACGTCAGAGGGCTGGAAATGTCTAAAAACGTTCACTTTCAACGAATACAATCGTTTTTAGGCATTTTCGTACTTCTCCGAATAAAACTGTATTTTTCACGACAAAAAATATTTTATATCTCTGGAAATAAATTTATTCTGGTCAGAAAGCTGGAAACGTCTAAAAACGATCACTTTCGAAAAATACAAGCGTTTTTAGACATTTTCGTACTTCTCGGAATAAAACTGCATTTTTCACGACAAAAAATATTTATATCTTTGAAAATAAATTTATTAACGTCAGAGAGCTGGAAATGTCTAAAAACGTTCACTTTCAACGAATACGAGCGTTTTTAGGCATTTTCGTACTTCTCTGAATAAAACTGTATTTTTCACGACAAAAAATATTTTTTATCTCTGAAAATCAATTTATTCAGGTCAGAAAGCTGGAAATGTCTAAAAACGTTCACTTTCAACGAATACGATCGTTTCTAGGCATTTTCGTACTTCTCCGAATAAAACTGTATTTTTCACGACAAAAAATATTTTATATCTCTGGAAATAAATTTATTCTGGTCAGAAAGCTGGAAACGTCTAAAAACGACCACTTTCGACGAATACGAGCGTTTTTAGACATTTTCGTACTTCTCGGACTAAAACTGCATTTTTCACGACAAAAAATATTTTATATCTTTGAAAATAAATTTATTAACGTCAGAGGGCTGGAAATGTCTAAAAACGTTCACTTTCAACGAATACGAGCGCTTTTAGGCATTTTCGTACTTCTCTGAATAAAACTGTATTTTTCACGACAAAAAATATTTTTTATCTCTGAAAATCAATTTATTCAGGTCAGAAAGCTGGAAACGTCTAAAAACGACTACTTTCGACGAATACTAGCGTTTTTAGACATTTTCGTACTTCTCGGACTAAGACTGCATTTTTCACGACAAAAAATATTTTATATCTTTGAAAATAAATTTATTAACGTCAGAGGGCTGGAAATGTCTAAAAACGTTCACTTTCAACGAATACGAGCGTTTTTAGGCATTTTTGTACTTCTCGGAATAAAACTGTATTTTTCACGACAAAAAATATTTTTTATCTCTGAAAATCAATTTATTCAGGTCAGAAAGCTGGAAACGTCTAAAAACGACCACTTTCGATGAATACAAGCGTTTTTAGACATTTTCGTACTTCTCGGACTAAAACTGCATTTTTCACGACAAAAAATATTTTTTATCTCTGAAAATAAATTTATTAACGTCAGAGAGCTGGAAATGTCTAAAAACGTTCACTTTCAACGAATACGAGCGCTTTTAGGCATTTTCGTACTTCTCTGAATAAAACTGTATTTTTCACGACAAAAAATATTTTTTATCTCTGAAAATCAATTTATTCAGGTCAGAAAGCTGGAAACGTCTAAAAACGACTACTTTCGACGAATACAAGCGTTTTTAGACATTTTCGTACTTCTCGGACTAAAACTGCTTTTTTCACGACAAAAAATATTTTATATCTTTGAAAATAAATTTATTAACGTCAAGGAGCTCGAAATGACTAAAAACGTTCACTTTCAACGAATACGATCGTTTTTAGGCATTTTCGTACTTCTCCGAATAAAACTGTATTTTTCACGACAAAAAATATTTTATATCTCTGGAAATAAATTTATTCTGGTCAGAAAGCTGGAAACGTCTAAAAACGATCACTTTCGACAAATACAAGCGTTTTTAGACATTTTCGTACTTCTCGGAATAAGACTGCATTTTTCACGACAAAAAATATTTTATATCTCTGAAAATAAATTTATTAACGTCAGAGAGCTGGAAATGTCTAAAAACGTTCACTTTCAACGAATACGAGCGTTTTTAGGCATTTTTGTACTTCTCGGAATAAAACTGTATTTTTCACGACAAAAAATATTTTTTATCTCTGAAAATCAATTTATTCTGGTCAGAAAGCTGGAAACGTCTAAAAACGATCACTTTCGACAAATACAAGCGTTTTTAGACATTTTCGTACTTCTCGGACTAAAACTGCATTTTTCACGACAAAAAATATTTTTTATCTCTGAAAATAAATTTATTAACGTCAGAGAGCTGGAAATGTCTAAAAACGTTCACTTTCAACGAATACGAGCGCTTTTAGGCATTTTCGTACTTCTCTGAATAAAACTGTATTTTTCACGACAAAAAATATTTTTTATCTCTGAAAATCAATTTATTCAGGTCAGAAAGCTGGAAACGTCTAAAAACGACTACTTTCGACGAATACAAGCGTTTTTAGACATTTTCGTACTTCTCGGACTAAAACTGCATTTTTCACGACAAAAAATATTTTTTATCTCTGAAAATAAATTTATTAACGTCAGAGAGCTGGAAATGTCTAAAAACGTTCACTTTCAACGAATACGAGCGCTTTTAGGCATTTTCGTACTTCTCTGAATAAAACTGTATTTTTCACGACAAAAAATATTTTTTATCTCTGAAAATCAATTTATTCAGGTCAGAAAGCTGGAAACGTCTAAAAACGACTACTTTCGACGAATACAAGCGTTTTTAGACATTTTCGTACTTCTCGGACTAAAACTGCTTTTTTCACGACAAAAAATATTTTATATCTTTGAAAATAAATTTATTAACGTCAAGGAGCTCGAAATGACTAAAAACGTTCACTTTCAACGAATACGATCGTTTTTAGGCATTTTCGTACTTCTCCGAATAAAACTGTATTTTTCACGACAAAAAATATTTTATATCTCTGGAAATAAATTTATTCTGGTCAGAAAGCTGGAAACGTCTAAAAACGATCACTTTCGACAAATACAAGCGTTTTTAGACATTTTCGTACTTCTCGGAATAAGACTGCATTTTTCACGACAAAAAATATTTTATATCTCTGAAAATAAATTTATTAACGTCAGAGAGCTGGAAATGTCTAAAAACGTTCACTTTCAACGAATACGAGCGTTTTTAGGCATTTTTGTACTTCTCGGAATAAAACTGTATTTTTCACGACAAAAAATATTTTTTATCTCTGAAAATCAATTTATTCTGGTCAGAAAGCTGGAAACGTCTAAAAACGATCACTTTCGACAAATACAAGCGTTTTTAGACATTTTCGTACTTCTCGGACTAAAACTGCATTTTTCACGACAAAAAATATTTTATATCTTTGAAAATAAATTTATTAACGTCAAAGAGCTCGAAATGTCTAAAAACGTTCACTTTCAACGAATACGAGCGTTTTTAGGCATTTTCGTACTTCTCCGAATAAAACTGTATTTTTCACGACAAAAAATATTTTATATCTCTGGAAATAAATTTATTAACGTCAGAGAGCTGGAAATGTCTAAAAACGTTCACTTTCAACGAATACGAGCGTTTTTAGGCATTTTTGTACTTCTCGGAATAAAACTGTATTTTTCACGACAAAAAATATTTTTTATCTCTGAAAATCAATTTATTAACGTCAGAGAGCTGGAAATGTCTAAAAACGTTCACTTTCAACGAATACGAGCGTTTTTAGGCATTTTTGTACTTCTCGGAATAAAACTGTATTTTTCACGACAAAAAATATTTTTTATCTCTGAAAATCAATTTATTCAGGTCAGAAAGCTGGAAACGTCTAAAAACGACCACTTTCGACGAATACAAGCGTTTTTAGACATTTTCGTACTTCTCGGACTAAAACTGCATTTTTCACGACAAAAAATATTTTATATCTTTGAAAATAAATTTATTAACGTCAGAGAGCTGGAAATGTCTAAAAACGTTCACTTTCAACGAATACGAGCGTTTTTAGGCAGTTTTGTACTTCTCCGAATAAAACTGTATTTTTCACGACAAAAAATATTTTATATCTCTGGAAATAAATTTATTCTGGTCAGAAAGCTGGAAACGTCTAAAAACGATCACTTTCGACAAATACAAGCGTTTTTAGACATTTTCGTACTTCTCGGAATAAGACTGCATTTTTCACGACAAAAAATATTTTATATCTCTGAAAATAAATTTATTAACGTCAAAGAGCTGGAAATATCTAAAAACGTTCACTTTCAACGAATACGAGCGTTTTTAGGCATTTTCGTACTTCTCTGAATAAAACTGTATTTTTCACGACAAAAAATATTTTTTATCTCTGAAAATCAATTTATTCAGGTCAGAAAGCTGGACACGTCTAAAAACGACTACTTTCGACGAATACAAGCGTTTTTAGACATTTTCGTACTTCTCGGACTAAAACTGCTTTTTTCACGACAAAAAATATTTTATATCTTTGAAAATAAATTTATTAACGTCAAGGAGCTCGAAATGTCTAAAAACGTTCACTTTCAACGAATACGAGCGTTTTTAGGCATTTTTGTACTTCTCGGAATAAAACTGTATTTTTCACGACAAAAAATATTTTTTATCTCTGAAAATCAATTTATTCAGGTCAGAAAGCTGGAAACGTCTAAAAACGACCACTTTCGACGAATACAAGCGTTTTTAGACATTTTCGTACTTCTCGGACTAAAACTGCATTTTTCACGACAAAAAAATATTTTATATCTTTGAAAATAAATTTATTAACGTCAGAGGGCTGGAAATGTCTAAAAACGTTCACTTTCAACGAATACGATCGTTTTTAGGCATTTTCGTACTTCTCCGAATAAAACTGTATTTTTCACGACAAAAAATATTTTATATCTCTGGAAATAAATTTATTCTGGTCAGAAAGCTGGAAACGTCTAAAAACGATCACTTTCGACAAATACAAGCGTTTTTAGACATTTTCGTACTTCTCGGAATAAAACTGCATTTTTCACGACAAAAAATATTTTATATCTTTGAAAATAAATTTATTAACGTCAGAGAGCTGGAAATGTCTAAAAACGTTCACTTTCAACGAATACGAGCGTTTTTAGGCATTTTCGTACTTCTCCGAATAAAAATGTATTTTTCACGACAAAAAATATTTTATATCTCTGGAAATAAATTTATTCTGGTCAGAAAGCTGGAAACGTCTAAAAACGATTACTTTCGACGAATACAAGCGTTTTTAGACATTTTCGTACTTCTCGGACTAAAACTGCATTTTTCACGACAAAAAATATTTTATATCTTTTAAAATAAATTTATTAACGTCAGAGGGCTGGAAATGTCTAAAAACGTTCACTTTCAACGAATACGAGGGTTTTTAGGCATTTTTGTATTTCTCGGAATAAAACTGTATTTTTCACGACAAAAAATATTTTTTATCTCTGGAAATAAATTTATTCTGGTCAGAAAGCTGGAAACGTCTAAAAACGACCACTTTCGACGAATACAAGCGTTTTTAGACATTTTCGTACTTCTCGGACTAAAACTGCATTTTTCACGACAAAAAAATATTTTATATCTTTGAAAATAAATTTATTAACGTCAGAGGGCTGGAAATGTCTAAAAACGTTCACTTTCAACGAATACAATCGTTTTTAGGCATTTTCGTACTTCTCCGAATAAAACTGTATTTTTCACGACAAAAAATATTTTATATCCCTGGAAATAAATTTATTCTGGTCAGAAAGCTGGAAACGTCTAAAAACGATCACTTTCGAAAAATACAAGCGTTTTTAGACATTTTCGTACTTCTCGGAATAAAACTGCATTTTTCACGACAAAAAATATTTATATCTTTGAAAATAAATTTATTAACGTCAGAGAGCTGGAAATGTCTAAAAACGTTCACTTTCAACGAATACGAGCGTTTTTAGGCATTTTCGTACTTCTCCGAATAAAACTGTATTTTTCACGACAAAAAATATTTTATATCTCTGGAAATAAATTTATTCTGGTCAGAAAGCTGGAAACGTCTAAAAACGATCACTTTCGACAAATACAAGCGTTTTTAGACATTTTCGTACTTCTCGGAATAAGACTGCATTTTTCACGACAAAAAATATTTTATATCTCTGAAAATAAATTTATTAACGTCAAAGAGCTGGAAATATCTAAAAACGTTCACTTTCAACGAATACGAGCGTTTTTAGGCATTTTTGTACTTCTCGGAATAAAACTGTATTTTTCACGACAAAAAATATTTTTTATCTCTGAAAATCAATTTATTCAGGTCAGAAAGCTGGAAACGTCTAAAAACGACCACTTTCGACGAATACAAGCGTTTTTAGACATTTTCGGACTTCTCAGACTAAAACTGCATTTTTCACGACAAAAAATATTTTTTATCTCTGAAAATAAATTTATTAACGTCAGAGAGCTGGAAATGTCTAAAAACGTTCACTTTCAACGAATACGAGCGTTTTTAGGCATTTTCGTACTTCTCTGAATAAAACTGTATTTTTCACGACAAAAAATATTTTTTATCTCTGAAAATCAATTTATTCAGGTCAGAAAGCTGGAAATGTCTAAAAACGTTCACTTTCAACGAATACGATCGTTTCTAGGCATTTTCGTACTTCTCCGAATAAAACTGTATTTTTCACGACAAAAAATATTTTTTATCTCTGAAAATCAATTTATTCAGGTCAGAAAGCTGGAAACGTCTAAAAACGACCACTTTCGACGAATACAAGCGTTTTTAGACATTTTCGTACTTCTCGGACTAAAACTGCATTTTTCACGACAAAAAATATTTTATATCTTTGAAAATAAATTTATTAACGTCAGAGAGCTGGAAATGTCTAAAAACGTTCACTTTCAACGAATACGAGCGTTTTTAGGCATTTTCGTACTTCTCCGAATAAAACTGTATTTTTCACGACAAAAAATATTTTATATCTCTGGAAATAAATTTATTCTGGTCAGAAAGCTGGAAACGTCTAAAAACGATCACTTTCGACAAATACAAGCGTTTTTAGACATTTTCGTACTTCTCGGAATAAGACTGCATTTTTCACGACAAAAAATATTTTATATCTCTGAAAATAAATTTATTAACGTCAAAGAGCTGGAAATATCTAAAAACGTTCACTTTCAACGAATACGAGCGTTTTTAGGCATTTTCGTACTTCTCTGAATAAAACTGTATTTTTCACGACAAAAAATATTTTTTATCTCTGAAAATCAATTTATTCAGGTCAGAAAGCTGGAAACGTCTAAAAACGACTACTTTCGACGAATACAAGCGTTTTTAGACATTTTCGTACTTCTCGGACTAAAACTGCTTTTTTCACGACAAAAAATATTTTATATCTTTGAAAATAAATTTATTAACGTCAAGGAGCTCGAAATGTCTAAAAACGTTCACTTTCAACGAATACGAGCGTTTTTAGGCATTTTTGTACTTCTCGGAATAAAACTGTATTTTTCACGACAAAAAATATTTTTTATCTCTGAAAATCAATTTATTCAGGTCAGAAAGCTGGAAACGTCTAAAAACGACCACTTTCGACGAATACAAGCGTTTTTAGACATTTTCGTACTTCTCGGACTAAAACTGCATTTTTCACGACAAAAAAATATTTTATATCTTTGAAAATAAATTTATTAACGTCAGAGGGCTGGAAATGTCTAAAAACGTTCACTTTCAACGAATACGATCGTTTTTAGGCATTTTCGTACTTCTCCGAATAAAACTGTATTTTTCACGACAAAAAATATTTTATATCTCTGGAAATAAATTTATTCTGGTCAGAAAGCTGGAAACGTCTAAAAACGATCACTTTCGACAAATACAAGCGTTTTTAGACATTTTCGTACTTCTCGGAATAAAACTGCATTTTTCACGACAAAAAATATTTTATATCTTTGAAAATAAATTTATTAACGTCAGAGAGCTGGAAATGTCGAAAAACGTTCACTTTCAACGAATACGATCGTTTTTAGGCATTTTCGTACTTCTCCGAATAAAACTGTATTTTTCACGACAAAAAATATTTTATATCTCTGGAAATAAATTTATTCTGGTCAGAAAGCTGGAAAAGTCTAAAAACGATCACTTTCGACAAATACAAGCGTTTTTAGACATTTTCGTACTTCTCGGAATAAGACTGCATTTTTCACGACAAAAAATATTTTATATCTCTGAAAATAAATTTATTAACGTCAGAGAGCTGGAAATGTCTAAAAACGTTCACTTTCAACGAATACGAGCGTTTTTAGGCATTTTTGTACTTCTCGGAATAAAACTGTATTTTTCACGACAAAAAATTATTTTATCTCTGAAAATCAATTTATTCTGGTCAGAAAGCTGGAAACGTCTAGAAACGATCACTTTCGACAAATACAAGCGTTTTTAGACATTTTCGTACTTCTCGGACTAAAACTGCATTTTTCACGACAAAAAATATTTTTTATCTCTGAAAATAAATTTATTAACGTCAGAGAGCTGGAAATGTCTAAAAACGTTCACTTTCAACGAATACGAGCGTTTTTTGGCATTTTCGTACTTCTCTGAATAAAACTGTATTTTTCACGACAAAAAATATTTTTTATCTCTGAAAATCAATTTATTCAGGTCAGAAAGCTGGAAACGTCTAAAAACGACCACTTTCGACGAATACAAGCGTTTTTAGACATTTTCGTACTTCTCGGACTAAAACTGCATTTTTCACGACAAAAAATATTTTATATCTTTGAAAATAAATTTATTAACGTCAAAGAGCTCGAAATGTCTAAAAACGTTCACTATCAACGAATACGAGCGTTTTTAGGCATTTTCGTACTTCTCCGAATAAAACTGTATTTTTCACGACAAAAAATATTTTATATCTCTGGAAATAAATTTATTCTGGTCAGAAAGCTGGAAACGTCTAAAAACGACCACTTTCGACGAATACAAGCGTTTTTAGACATTTTCGTACTTCTCGGACTAAAACTGCATTTTTCACGACAAAAAATATTTTATATCTTTGAAAATAAATTTATTAACGTCAGAGAGCTGGAAATGTCTAAAAACGTTCACTTTCAACGAATACGATCGTTTTTAGGCATTTTCGTACTTCTCCGAATAAAACTGTATTTTTCACGACAAAAAATATTTTATATCTCTGGAAATAAATTTATTCTGGTCAGAAAGCTGGAAACGTCTAGAAACGCTCACTTTCGACAAATACAAGCGTTTTTAGACATTTTCGTACTTCTCGGAATAAGACTGCATTTTTCACGACAAAACATATTTTATATCTCTGAAAATAAATTTATTAACGTCAGAGAGCTGGAAATGTCTAAAAACGTTCACTTTCAACGAATACGAGCGTTTTTAGGCATTTTTGTACTTCTCGGAATAAAACTGTATTTTTCACGACAAAAAATATTTTTTATCTCTGAAAATCAATTTATTCAGGTCAGAAAGCTGGAAACGTCTAAAAACGACCACTTTCGACGAATACAAGCGTTTTTAGACATTTTCGTACTTCTCGGACTAAAACTGCATTTTTCACGACAAAAAATATTTTATATCTTTGAAAATAAATTTATTAACGTCAGAGAGCTGGAAATGTCTAAAAACGTTCACTTTCAACGAATACGAGCGTTTTTAGGCATTTTCGTACTTCTCCGAATAAAACTGTATTTTTCACGACAAAAAATATTTTATATCTCTGGAAATAAATTTATTCTGGTCAGAAAGCTGGAAACGTCTAAAAACGACCACTTTCGACAAATACAAGTGTTTTTAGACATTTTCGTACTTCTCGGAATAAGACTGCATTTTTCACGACAAAAAATATTTTATATCTCTGAAAATAAATTTATTAACGTCAAAGAGCTGGAAATATCTAAAAACGTTCACTTTCAACGAATACGAGCGTTTTTAGGCATTTTTGTACTTCTCGGAATAAAACTGTATTTTTCACGACAAAAAATATTTTTTATCTCTGAAAATCAATTTATTCAGGTCAGAAAGCTGGAAACGTCTAAAAACGACCACTTTCGACGAATACAAGCGTTTTTAGACATTTTCGTACTTCTCAGACTAAAACTGCATTTTTCACGACAAAAAATATTTTTTATCTCTGAAAATAAATTTATTAACGTCAGAGAGCTGGAAATGTCTAAAAACGTTCACTTTCAACGAATACGAGCGTTTTTAGGCATTTTCGTACTTCTCCGAATAAAATTGTATTTTTCACGACAAAAAATATTTTTTATCTCTGAAAATCAATTTATTCAGGTCAGAAAGCTGGAAACGTCTAAAAACGACCACTTTCGATGAATACAAGCGTTTTTAGACATTTTCGTACTTCTCGGACTAAAACTGCATTTTTCACGACAAAAAATATTTTTTATCTCTGAAAATAAATTTATTAACGTCAGAGAGCTGGAAATGTCTAAAAACGTTCACTTTCAACGAATACGAGCGTTTTTAGGCATTTTCGTACTTCTCTGAATAAAACTGTATTTTTCACGACAAAAAATATTTTTATCTCTGCAAATCAATTTATTCAGGTCAGAAAGCTGGAAACGTCTAAAAACGACCACTTTCGACCAATACAAGCGTTTTTAGACATTTTCGTACTTCTCGGACTAAAACTGCATTTTTCACGACAAAAAATATTTTTTATCTCTGAAAATCAATTTATTCAGGTCAGAAAGCTGGAAATGTCTAAAAACGTTCACTTTCAACGAATACGATCGTTTCTAGGCATTTTCGTACTTCTCCGAATAAAACTGTATTTTTCACGACAAAAAATATTTTTTATCTCTGAAAATCAATTTATTCAGGTCAGAAAGCTGGAAACGTCTAAAAACGACCACTTTCGACGAATACAAGCGTTTTTAGACATTTTCGTACTTCTCGGACTAAAACTGCATTTTTCACGACAAAAAATATTTTATATCTTTGAAAATAAATTTATTAACGTCAGAGAGCTGGAAATGTCTAAAAACGTTCACTTTCAACGAATACGAGCGTTTTTAGGCATTTTCGTACTTCTCCGAATAAAACTGTATTTTTCACGACAAAAAATATTTTATATCTCTGGAAATAAATTTATTCTGGTCAGAAAGCTGGAAACGTCTAAAAACGATCACTTTCGACAAATACAAGCGTTTTTAGACATTTTCGTACTTCTCGGAATAAGACTGCATTTTTCACGACAAAAATATTTTATATCTCTGAAAATAAATTTATTAACGTCAAAGAGCTGGAAATATCTAAAAACGTTCACTTTCAACGAATACGAGCGTTTTTAGGCATTTTCGTACTTCTCTGAATAAAACTGTATTTTTCACGACAAAAAATATTTTTTATCTCTGAAAATCAATTTATTCAGGTCAGAAAGCTGGAA
Organism: Leptodirus hochenwartii; assembly: GCA_947310635.1. NCBI lineage: Eukaryota > Metazoa > Arthropoda > Insecta > Coleoptera > Leiodidae > Leptodirus > Leptodirus hochenwartii. Next base: position 7,086,782 of record OX371186.1, read on the forward strand.
ACGTCTAAAAACGACTACTTTCGACGAATACAAGCGTTTTTAGACATTTTCGTACTTCTCGGACTAAAACTGCTTTTTTCACGACAAAAAATATTTTATATCTTTGAAAATAAATTTATTAACGTCAAGGAGCTCGAAATGTCTAAAAACGTTCACTTTCAACGAATACGAGCGTTTTTAGGCATTTTTGTACTTCTCGGAATAAAACTGTATTTTTCACGACAAAAAATATTTTTTATCTCTGAAAATCAATTTATTCAGGTCAGAAAGCTGGAAACGTCTAAAAACGACCACTTTCGACGAATACAAGCGTTTTTAGACATTTTCGTACTTCTCGGACTAAAACTGCATTTTTCACGACAAAAAAATATTTTATATCTTTGAAAATAAATTTATTAACGTCAGAGGGCTGGAAATGTCTAAAAACGTTCACTTTCAACGAATACGATCGTTTTTAGGCATTTTCGTACTTCTCCGAATAAAACTGTATTTTTCACGACAAAAAATATTTTATATCTCTGGAAATAAATTTATTCTGGTCAGAAAGCTGGAAACGTCTAAAAACGATCACTTTCGACAAATACAAGCGTTTTTAGACATTTTCGTACTTCTCGGAATAAAACTGCATTTTTCACGACAAAAAATATTTTATATCTTTGAAAATAAATTTATTAACGTCAGAGAGCTGGAAATGTCGAAAAACGTTCACTTTCAACGAATACGATCGTTTTTAGGCATTTTCGTACTTCTCCGAATAAAACTGTATTTTTCACGACAAAAAATATTTTATATCTCTGGAAATAAATTTATTCTGGTCAGAAAGCTGGAAACGTCTAAAAACGATCACTTTCGACAAATACAAGCGTTTTTAGACATTTTCGTACTTCTCGGAATAAGACTGCATTTTTCACGACAAAAAATATTTTATATCTCTGAAAATAAATTTATTAACGTCAGAGAGCTGGAAATGTCTAAAAACGTTCACTTTCAACGAATACGAGCGTTTTTAGGCATTTTTGTACTTCTCGGAATAAAACTGTATTTTTCACGACAAAAAATTATTTTATCTCTGAAAATCAATTTATTCTGGTCAGAAAGCTGGAAACGTCTAGAAACGATCACTTTCGACAAATACAAGCGTTTTTAGACATTTTCGTACTTCTCGGACTAAAACTGCATTTTTCACGACAAAAAATATTTTTTATCTCTGAAAATAAATTTATTAACGTCAGAGAGCTGGAAATGTCTAAAAACGTTCACTTTCAACGAATACGAGCGTTTTTTGGCATTTTCGTACTTCTCTGAATAAAACTGTATTTTTCACGACAAAAAATATTTTTTATCTCTGAAAATCAATTTATTCAGGTCAGAAAGCTGGAAACGTCTAAAAACGACCACTTTCGACGAATACAAGCGTTTTTAGACATTTTCGTACTTCTCGGACTAAAACTGCATTTTTCACGACAAAAAATATTTTATATCTTTGAAAATAAATTTATTAACGTCAAAGAGCTCGAAATGTCTAAAAACGTTCACTTTCAACGAATACGAGCGTTTTTAGGCATTTTCGTACTTCTCCGAATAAAACTGTATTTTTCACGACAAAAAATATTTTATATCTCTGGAAATAAATTTATTCTGGTCAGAAAGCTGGAAACGTCTAAAAACGACCACTTTCGACGAATACAAGCGTTTTTAGACATTTTCGTACTTCTCGGACTAAAACTGCATTTTTCACGACAAAAAATATTTTATATCTTTGAAAATAAATTTATTAACGTCAGAGAGCTGGAAATGTCTAAAAACGTTCACTTTCAACGAATACGATCGTTTTTAGGCATTTTCGTACTTCTCCGAATAAAACTGTATTTTTCACGACAAAAAATATTTTATATCTCTGGAAATAAATTTATTCTGGTCAGAAAGCTGGAAACGTCTAGAAACGCTCACTTTCGACAAATACAAGCGTTTTTAGACATTTTCGTACTTCTCGGAATAAGACTGCATTTTTCACGACAAAACATATTTTATATCTCTGAAAATAAATTTATTAACGTCAGAGAGCTGGAAATGTCTAAAAACGTTCACTTTCAACGAATACGAGCGTTTTTAGGCATTTTTGTACTTCTCGGAATAAAACTGTATTTTTCACGACAAAAAATATTTTTTATCTCTGAAAATCAATTTATTCAGGTCAGAAAGCTGGAAACGTCTAAAAACGACCACTTTCGACGAATACAAGCGTTTTTAGACATTTTCGTACTTCTCGGACTAAAACTGCATTTTTCACGACAAAAAATATTTTATATCTTTGAAAATAAATTTATTAACGTCAGAGAGCTGGAAATGTCTAAAAACGTTCACTTTCAACGAATACGAGCGTTTTTAGGCATTTTCGTACTTCTCCGAATAAAACTGTATTTTTCACGACAAAAAATATTTTATATCTCTGGAAATAAATTTATTCTGGTCAGAAAGCTGGAAACGTCTAAAAACGATCACTTTCGACAAATACAAGTGTTTTTAGACATTTTCGTACTTCTCGGAATAAGACTGCATTTTTCACGACAAAAAATATTTTATATCTCTGAAAATAAATTTATTAACGTCAAAGAGCTGGAAATATCTAAAAACGTTCACTTTCAACGAATACGAGCGTTTTTAGGCATTTTTGTACTTCTCGGAATAAAACTGTATTTTTCACGACAAAAAATATTTTTTATCTCTGAAAATCAATTTATTCAGGTCAGAAAGCTGGAAATGTCTAAAAACGTTCACTTTCAACGAATACGATCGTTTCTAGGCATTTTCGTACTTCTCTGAATAAAACTGTATTTTTCACGACAAAAAATATTTTTTATCGCTGAAAATCAATTTATTCAGGTCAGAAAGCTGGAAATGTCTAAAAACGTACACTTTCAACGAATACGATCGTTTCTAGGCATTTTCGTACTTCTCCGAATAAAATTGTATTTTTCACGACAAAAAATATTTTATATCTCTGGAAATAAATTTATTCTGGTCAGAAAGCTGGAAACGTCTAAAAACGATCACTTTCGACAAATACAAGTGTTTTTAGACATTTTCGTACTTCTCGGAATAAGACTGCATTTTTCACGACAAAAAATATTTTATATCTCTGGAAATAAATTTATTCTGGTCAGAAAGCTGGAAACGTCTAAAAACGACCACTTTCGACGAATACAAGCGTTTTTAGACATTTTCGTACTTCTCAGACTAAAACTGCATTTTTCACGACAAAAAATATTTTTTATCTCTGAAAATAAATTTATTAACGTCAGAGAGCTGGAAATGTCTAAAAACGTTCACTTTCAACGAATACGAGCGTTTTTAGGCATTTTCGTACTTCTCTGAATAAAACTGTATTTTTCACGACAAAAAATATTTTTTATCGCTGAAAATCAATTTATTCAGGTCAGAAAGCTGGAAATGTCTAAAAACGTTCACTTTCAACGAATACGATCGTTTCTAGGCATTTTCGTACTTCTCCGAATAAAATTGTATTTTTCACGACAAAAAATATTTTTTATCTCTGAAAATCAATTTATTCAGGTCAGAAAGCTGGAAACGTCTAAAAACGACCACTTTCGATGAATACAAGCGTTTTTAGACATTTTCGTACTTCTCGGACTAAAACTGCATTTTTCACGACAAAAAATATTTTTTATCTCTGAAAATAAATTTATTAACGTCAGAGAGCTGGAAATGTCTAAAAACGTTCACTTTCAACGAATACGAGCGTTTTTAGGCATTTTCGTACTTCTCTGAATAAAACTGTATTTTTCACGACAAAAAATATTTTTTATCTCTGAAAATCAATTTATTCAGGTCAGAAAGCTGGAAACGTCTAAAAACGACCACTTTCGACCAATACAAGCGTTTTTAGACATTTTCGTACTTCTCGGACTAAAACTGCATTTTTCACGACAAGAAATATTCTATATCTTTGAAAATAAATTTATTAACGTCAGAGAGCTGGAAATGTCTAAAAACGTTCACTTTCAAGGAATTCGAGCGTTTTTAGGCATTTTCGTACTTCTCCGAATAAAACTGTATTTTTCACGACAAAAAATATTTTATATCTCTGGAAATAAATTTATTCTGGTCAGAAAGCTGGAAACGTCTAAAAACGACCACTTTCGACGAATACAAGCGTTTTTAGACATTTTCGTACTTCTCGGACTAAAACTGCATTTTTCACGACAAAAAATATTTTATATCTTTGAAAATAAATTTATTAACGTCAGAGAGCTGGAAATGTCTAAAAACGTTCACTTTCAACGAATACGAGCGTTTTTGGGCATTTTCGTACTTCTCCGAATAAAACTGTATTTTTCACGACAAAAAATATTTTATATCTCTGGAAATAAATTTATTCTGGTCAGAAAGCTGGAAACGTCTCAAAACGATTACTTTCGACGAATACAAGCGTTTTTAGACATTTTCGTACTTCTCGGACTAAAACTGCATTTTTCACGACAAAAAATATTTTATATCTTTGAAAAGAAATTTATTAACGTCAGAGGGCTGGAAATGTCTAAAAACGTTCACTTTCAACGAATACGATCGTTTTTAGGCATTTTCGTACTTCTCCGAATAAAACTGTATTTTTCACGACAAAAAATATTTTAAATCTCTGGAAATAAATTTATTCTGGTCAGAAAGCTGGAAACGTCTAAAAACGATCACTTTAGACAAATACAAGCGTTTTTAGACATTTTCGTACTTCTCGGAATAAGACTGCATTTTTCACGACAAAAAATATTTTATATCTCTGAAAATAAATTTATTAACGTCAGAGAGCTGGAAATGTCTAAAAACGTTCACTTTCAACGAATACGAGCGTCTTTAGGCATTTTTGTACTTCTCGGAATAAAACTGTATTTTTCACGACAAAAAATATTTTTTATCTCTGAAAATCAATTTATTCAGGTCAGAAAGCTGGAAACGTCTAAAAACGACCACTTTCGACGAATACAAGCGTTTTTAGACATTTTCGTACTTCTCGGACTAAAACTGCATTTTTCACGACAAAAAATATTTTTTATCTCTGAAAATAAATTTATTAACGTCAGAGAGCTGGAAATGTCTAAAACCGTTCACTATCAACGAATACGAGCGTTTTTAGGCATTTTCGTACTTCTCTGAATAAAACTGTATTTTTCACGACAAAAAATATTTTTTATCTCTGAAAATCAATTTATTCAGGTCAGAAAGCTGGAAACGTCTAAAAACGACCACTTTCGACGAATACAAGCGTTTTTAGACATTTTCGTACTTCTCGGACTAAAACTGCATTTTTCACGACAAGAAATATTTTATATCTTTGAAAATAAATTTATTAACGTCAGAGAGCTGGAAATGTCTAAAAACGTTCACTTTCAACGAATACGAGCGTTTTTAGGCATTTTCGTACTTCTCCGAATAAAACTGTATTTTTCACGACAAAAAATATTTTATATCTCTGGAAATAAATTTATTCTGGTCAGAAAGCTGGAAACGTCTAAAAACGACCACTTTCGACGAATACAAGCGTTTTTAGACATTTTCGTACTTCTCGGACTAAAACTGCATTTTTCACGACAAAAAATATTTTATATCTTTGAAAATAAATTTATTAACGTCAGAGAGCTGGAAATGTCTAAAAACGTTCACTTTCAACGAATACGATCGTTTTTAGGCATTTTCGTACTTCTCCGAATAAAACTGTATTTTTCACGACAAAAAATATTTTATATCTCTGGATATAAATTTATTCTGGTCAGAAAGCTGGAAACGTCTAAAAACGATCACTTTCGACAAATACAAGCGTTTTTAGACATTTTCGTACTTCTCGGAATAAGACTGCATTTTTCACGACAAAAAATATTTTATATCTCTGAAAATAAATTTATTAACGTCAGAGAGCTGGAAATGTCTAAAAACGTTCACTTTCAACGAATACGAGCGTTTTTAGGCATTTTTGTACTTCTCGGAATAAAACTGTATTTTTCACGACAAAAAATATTTTTTATCTCTGAAAATCAATTTATTCAGGTCAGAAAGCTGGAAACGTCTAAAAACGACCACTTTCGACGAATACAAGCGTTTTTAGACATTTTCGTACTTCTCGGACTAAAACTGCATTTTTCACGACAAAAAATATTTTTTATCTCTGAAAATAAATTTATTAACGTCAGAGAGCTGGAAATGTCTAAAACCGTTCACTATCAACGAATACGAGCGTTTTTAGGCATTTTCGTACTTCTCTGAATAAAACTGTATTTTTCACGACAAAAAATATTTTTTATCTCTGAAAATCAATTTATTCAGGTCAGAAAGCTGGAAACGTCTAAAAACGACCACTTTCGACGAATACAAGCGTTTTTAGACATTTTCGTACTTCTCGGACTAAAACTGCATTTTTCACGACAAAAAAATATTTTATATCTCTGAAAATAAATTTATTAACGTCAGAGAGCTGGAAATGTCTAAAAACGTTCACTTTCAACGAATACGAGCGTTTTTAGGCATTTTTGTACTTCTCGGAATAAAACTGTATTTTTCACGACAAAAAATATTTTTTATCTCTGAAAATCAATTTATTCAGGTCAGAAAGCTGGAAACGTCTAAAAACGACCACTTTCGACGAATACAAGCGTTTTTAGACATTTTCGTACTTCTCGGACTAAAACTGCATTTTTCACGACAAAAAAATATTTTATATCTTTGAAAATAAATTTATTAACGTCAGAGAGCTGGAAATGTCTAGAAACTTTCACTTTCAACGAATACGATCGTTTTTAGGCATTTTCGTACTTCTACGAATAAAACTGTATTTTTCACGACAAAAAATATTTTATATCTCTGGAAATAAATTTATTCTGGTCAGAAAGCTGGAAACGTCTAAAAACGATCACTTTCGACAAATACAAGCATTTTTAGACATTTTCGTACTTCTCGGACTAAAACTGCATTTTTCACGACAAAAAATATTTTATATCTTTGAAAATAAATTTATTAACGTCAGAGAGCTGGAAATGTCTAGAAACTTTCACTTTCAACGAATACGATCGTTTTTAGGCATTTTCGTACTTCTACGAATAAAACTGTATTTTTCACGACAAAAAATATTTTATATCTCTGGATATAAATTTATTCTGGTCAGAAAGCTGGAAACGTCTAAAAACGATCACTTTCGACAAATACAAGCGTTTTTAGACATTTTCGTACTTCTCGGAATAAGACTGCATTTCTCACGACAAAAAATATTTTATATCTCTGAAAATAAATTTATTAACGTCAGAGAGCTGGAAATGTCTAAAAACGTTCACTTTCAACGAATACGAGCGTTTTTAGGCATTTTTGTACTTCTCGGAATAAAACTGTATTTTTCACGACAAAAAATATTTTTTATCTCTGAAAATCAATTTATTCAGGTCAGAAAGCTGGAAACGTCTAAAAACGACCACTTTCGACGAATACAAGCGTTTTTAGACATTTTCGTACTTCTCGGACTAAAACTGCATTTTTCACGACAAAAAATATTTTTTATCTCTGAAAATAAATTTATTAACGTCAGAGAGCTGGAAATGTCTAAAAACGTTCACTTTCAACGAATACGATCGTTTTTTGGCATTTTCGTACTTCTCCGAATAAAACTGTATTTTTCACGACAAAAAATATTTTATATCTCTGGAAATAAATTTATTCTGGTCAGAAAGCTGGAAACGTCTAAAAACGATTACTTTCGACGAATACAAGCGTTTTTAGACATTTTCGTACTTCTCGGACTAAAACTGCATTTTTCACGACAAAAAATATTTTATATCTTTGAAAATAAATTTATTAACGTCAGAGGGCTGGAAATGTCTAAAAACGTTCACTTTCAACGAATACGATCGTTTTTAGGCATTTTCGTACTTCTCCGAATAAAACTGTATTTTTCACGACAAAAAATATTTTAAATCTCTGGAAATAAATTTATTCTGGTCAGAAATCTGGAAACGTCTAAAAACGATCACTTTAGACAAATACAAGCGTTTTTAGACATTTTCGTACTTCTCGGAATAAGACTGCATTTTTCACGACAAAAAATATTTTATATCTCTGAAAATAAATTTATTAACGTCAGAGAGCTGGAAATGTCTAAAAACGTTCACTTTCAACGAATACGAGCGTTTTTAGGCATTTTTGTACTTCTCGGAATAAAACTGTATTTCTCACGACAAAAAATATTTTTTATCTCTGAAAATCAATTTATTCAGGTCAGAAAGCTGGAAACGTCTAAAAACGACCACTTTCGACGAATACAAGCGTTTTTAGACATTTTCGTACTTCTCGGACTAAAACTGCATTTTTCACGACAAAAAATATTTTTTATCTCTGAAAATAAATTTATTAACGTCAGAGAGCTGGAAATGTCTAAAAACGTTCACTATCAACGAATACGAGCGTTTTTAGGCATTTTCGTACTTCTCTGAATAAAACTGTATTTTTCACGACAAAAAATATTTTTTATCTCTGAAAATCAATTTATTCAGGTCAGAAAGCTGGAAACGTCTAGAAACGAACACTTTCGACGAATACAAGCGTTTTTAGACATTTTCGTACTTCTCGGACTAAAACTGCATTTTTCACGACAAAAAATATTTTTTATCTCTGAAAATCAATTTATTCAGGTCAGAAAGCTGGAAACGTCTAAAAACGATCACTTTCGACAAATACAAGCGTTTTTAGACATTTTCGTACTTCTCGGAATAAGACTGCATTTTTCACGACAAAAAATATTTTATATCTCTGAAAATAAATTTATTAACGTCAGAGAGCTGGAAATGTCTAAAAACGTTCACTTTCAACGAATACGAGCGTTTTTAGGCATTTTCGTACTTCTCTGAATAAAACTGTATTTTTCACGACAAAAAATATTTTTTATCTCTGAAAATCAATTTATTCAGGTCAGAAAGCTGGAAACGTCTAAAAACGACTACTTTCGACGAATACAAGCGTTTTTAGACATTTTCGTACTTCTCGGACTAAAACTGCTTTTTTCACGACAAAAAATATTTTATATCTTTGAAAATAAATTTATTAACGTCAAGGAGCTCGAAATGTCTAAAAACGTTCACTTTCAACGAATACGAGCGTTTTTAGGCATTTTCGTACTTCTCCGAATAAAACTGTATTTTTCACGACAAAAAATATTTTATATCTCTGGAAATAAATTTATTCTGGTCAGAAAGCTGGAAACGTCTAAAAACGACCACTTTCGACGAATACAAGCGTTTTTAGACATTTTCGTACTTCTCGGACTAAAACTGCATTTTTCACGACAAAAAATATTTTATATCTTAGAAAATAAATTTATTAACGTCAGAGAGCTGGAAATGTCTAAAAACGTTCACGTTCAACGAATACGATCGTTTTTAGGCATTTTCGTACTTCTCCGAATAAAACTGTATTTTTCACGACAAAAAATATTTTATATCTCTGGAAATAAATTTATTCTGGTCAGAAAGCTGGAAACGTCTAAAAACGACCACTATCGACGAATACAAGCGTTTTTAGACATTTTCGTACTTCTCGGACTAAAACTGCATTTTTCACGACAAAAAATATTTTATATCTTTGAAAATAAATTTATTAGCGTCAGAGGGCTGGAAATGTCTAAAAACGTTCACTTTCAACGAATACGATCGTTTTTAGGCATTTTCGTACTTCTCCGAATAAAACTGTATTTGTCACGACAAAAAATATTTTATATCTCTGGAAATAAATTTATTCTGGTCAGAAAGCTGGAAACGTCTAAAAACGATCACTTTCGACAAATACAAGCGTTTTTAGACATTTTCGTACTTCTCGGAATAAAACTGCATTTTTCACGACAAAAAATATTTTATATCTTTGAAAATAAATTTATTAACGTCAGAGAGCTGGAAATGTCTAAAAACGTTCACTTTCAACGAATACGATCATTTTTAGGCATTTTCGTACTTCTCCGAATAAAACTGTATTTTTCACGACAAAAAATATTTTATATCTCTGGAAATAAATTTATTCTGGTCAGAAAGCTGGAAACGTCTAAAAACGATCACTTTCGACAAATACAAGCGTTTTTAGACATTTTCGTACTTCTCGGAATAAAACTGCATTTTTCACGACAAAAAATATTTTATATCTTTGAAAATAAATTTATTAACGTCAGAGAGCTCGAAATGTCTAAAAACGTTCACTTTAAACGAATACGAGCGTTTTTAGGCATTTTCGTACTTCTCCAAATAAAACTGTATTTTTCACGACAAAAAATATTTTATATCTCTGGAAATAAATTTATTCTGGTCAGAAAGCTGGAAACGTCGAAAAACGACCACTTTCGACGAATACAAGCGTTTTTAGACATTTTCGTACTTCTCGGACTAAAACTGCATTTTTCACGACAAAAAATATTTTATATCTTTGAAAATAAATTTATTAACGTCAGAGAGCTGGAAATGTCTAAAAACGTTCACTTTCAACGAATACGATCGTTTTTAGGCATTTTCGTACTTCTCCGAATAAAACTGTATTTTTCACGACAAAAAATATTTTATATCTCTGGAAATAAATTTATTCTGGTCAGAAAGCTGGAAACGTCTAAAAACGATCACTTTCGACAAATACAAGCGTTTTTAGACATTTTCGTACTTCTCGGAATAAGACTGCATTTTTCACGACAAAAACTATTTTATACCTCTGAAAATAAATTTATTCAGGTCAGAAAGCTGGAAACGTCTAAAAACGACCACTTTCGACGAATACAAGCGTTTTTAGACATTTTCGTACTTCTCGGACTAAAACTGCATTTTTCACGACAAAAAATATTTTATATCTTTGAAAATAAATTTATTAACGTCAGAGGGCTGGAAATGTCTAAAAACGTTCATTTCAACGAATACGATTGTTTTTAGGCATTTTCGTACTTCTCCGAATAAAACTGTATTTTTCACGACAAAAAATATTTTAAATCTCTGGAAATAAATTTATTCTGGTCAGAAAGCTGGAAACGTCTAAAAACGATCACTTTAGACAAATACAAGCGTTTTTAGACATTTTCGTACTTCTCGGAATAAGACTGCATTTTTCACGACAAAAAATATTTTATATCTCTGAAAATAAATTTATTAACGTCAGAGAGCTGGAAATGTCTAAAAACGTTCACTTTCAACGAATACGAGCGTTTTTAGGCATTTTTGTACTTCTCGGAATAAAACTGTATTTTTCACGACAAAAAATATTTTTTATCTCTGAAAATCAATTTATTCAGGTCAGAAAGCTGGAAACGTCTAAAAACGACCACTTTCGACGAATACAAGCGTTTTTAGACATTTTCGTACTTCTCGGACTAAAACTGCATTTTTCACGACAAAAAATATTTTTTATCTCTGAAAATAAATTTATTAACGTCAGAGAGCTGGAAATGTCTAAAAACGTTCACTATCAACGAATACGAGCGTTTTTAGGCATTTTTGTACTTCTCTGAATAAAATTGTATTTTTCACGACAAAAAATATTTTTTATCTCTGAAAATCAATTTATTCAGGTCAGAAAGCTGGAAACGTCTAAAAACGACCACTTTCGACGAATACAAGCGTTTTTAGACATTTTCGTACTTCTCGGACTAAAACTGCATTTTTCACGACAAGAAATATTTTATATCTATGAAAATAAATTTATTAACGTCAGAGAGCTGGAAATGTCTAAAAACGTTCACTTTCAACGAATACGAGCGTTTTTAGGCATTTTCGTACTTCTCCGAATAAAACTGTATTTTTCACGACAAAAAATATTTTATATCTCTGGAAATAAATTTATTCTGGTCAGAAAGCTGGAAACGTCTAAAAACGACCAGTTTCGACGAATACAAGCGTTTTTAGACATTTTCGTACTTCTCGGACTAAAACTGCATTTTTCACGACAAAAAATATTTTATATCTATGAAAATAAATTTATTAACGTCAGAGAGCTGGAAATGTCTAAAAACGTTCACTTTCAACGAATACGAGCGTTTTTAGGCATTTTCCTACTTCTCCGAATAAAACTGTATTTTTCACGACAAAAAATATTTTATATCTCTGGAAATAAATTTATTCTGGTCAGAAAGCTGGAAACGTCTAAAAACGACCAGTTTCGACGAATACAAGCGTTTTTAGACATTTTCGTACTTCTCGGACTAAAACTGCATTTTTCACGACAAAAAATATTTTATATCTTTGAAAATAAATTTATTAACGTCAGAGAGCTGGAAATGTCTAAAAACGTTCACTTTCAACGAATACGAGCGTTTTTAGGCATTTTCGTACTTCTCTGAATAAAACTGTATTTTTCACGACAAAAAATATTTTTTATCTCTGAAAATCAATTTATTCAGGTCAGAAAGCTGGAAACGTCTAAAAACGACTACTTTCGACGAATACAAGCGTTTTTAGACATTTTCGTACTTCTCGGACTAAAACTGCTTTTTTCACGACAAAAAATATTTTATATCTTTGAAAATAAATTTATTAACGTCAAGGAGCTCGAAATGTCTAAAAACGTTCACTTTCAACGAATACGAGCGTTTTTAGGCATTTTCGTACTTCTCCGAATAAAACTGTATTTTTCACGACAAAAAATATTTTATATCTCTGGAAATAAATTTATTCTGGTCAGAAAGCTGGAAACGTCTAAAAACGACCACTTTCGACGAATACAAGCGTTTTTAGACATTTTCGTACTTCTCGGACTAACACTGCATTTTTCACGACAAAAAATATTTTATATCTTTGAAAATAAATTTATTAACGTCAGAGAGCTGGAAATGTCTAAAAACGTTCACTTTCAACGAATACGATCGTTTTTAGGCATTTTCGTACTTCTCCGAATAAAAACTGTATTTTTCACGACAAAAAATATTTTATATCTCTGGAAATAAATTTATTCTTTTCAGAAAGCTGGAAACGTCTAAAAACGATCACTTTCGACAAATACAAGCGTTTTTAGACATTTTCGTACTTCTCGGAATAAGACTGCATTTTTCACGACAAAAAATATTTTATATCTCTGAAAATAAATTTATTAACGTCAGAGAGCTGGAAATGTCTAAAAACGTTCACTTTCAACGAATACGAGCGTTTTTAGGCATTTTTGTACTTCTCGGAATAAAACTGCATTTTTCACGAGAAAAAATATTTTTTATCTCTGAAAATCAATTTATTCAGGTCAGAAAGCTGGAAACGTCTAAAAACGACCACTTTCGACGAATACAAGCGTTTTTAGACATTTTCGTACTTCTCGGACTAAAACTGCATTTTTCACGACAAAAAATATTTTATATCTTTGAAAATAAATTTATTAACGTCAGAGGGCTGGAAATGTCTAAAAACGTTCACTTTCAACGAATACGATCGTTTTTAGGCATTTTCGTACTTCTCCGAATAAAACTGTATTTTTCACGACAAAAAATATTTTATATCTCTGGAAATAAATTTATTCTGGTCAGAAAGCTGGAAACGTCTAAAAACGATCACTTTCGACAAATACAAGCGTTTTTAGACATTTTCGTACTTCTCGGAATAAAACTGCATTTTTCACGACAAAAAATATTTTATATCTTTGAAAATAAATTTATTAACGTCAGAGAGCTGGAAATGTCTAAAAACGTTCACTTTCAACGAATACGATCGTTTTTAGGCATTTTCGTACTTCTCCGAATAAAACTGTATTTTTCACGACAAAAAATATTTTATATCTCTGGAAATAAATTTATTCTGGTCAGAAAGCTGGAAACGTCTAAAAACGATCACTTTCTACAAATACAAGCGTTTTTAGACATTTTCGTACTTCTCGGAGTAAGACTGCTTTTTTCACGACAAACAATATTTTATATCTCTGAAAATAAATTTATTAACGTCAGAGAGCTGGAAATGTCTAAAAACGTTCACTTTCAACGAATACGAGCGTTTTTAGGCATTTTTGTACTTCTCCGAATAAAACTGTATTTTTCACGACAAAAAATATTTTATATCTCTGGAAATAAATTTATTCTGGTCAGAAAGCTGGAAACGTCTAAAAACGATCACTTTCGACAAATACAAGCGTTTTTAGACATTTTCGTACTTCTCGGAATAAAACTGCATTTTTCACGACAAAAAATATTTTATATCTTTGAAAATAAATTTATTAACGTCAGAGAGCTGGAAATGTCTAAAAACGTTCACTTTCAACGAATACGATCGTTTTTAGGCATTTTCTTACTTCTCCGAATAAAACTGTATTTTTCACGACAAAAAATATTTTATATCTCTGGAAATAAATTTATTCTGGTCAGAAAGCTGGAAACGTCTAAAAACGATCACTTTCGACAAATACAAGCGTTTTTAGACATTTTCGTACTTCTCGGACTAAAACTGCATTTTTCACGACAAAAAATATTTTATATCTTTGAAAATAAATTTATTAACGTCAGAGAGCTGGAAATGTCTAAAAACGTTCACTTTCAACGAATACGATCGTTTTTAGGCATTTTCGTACTTCTCCGAATAAAACTGTATTTTTCACGACAAAAAATATTTTATATCTCTGGAAATAAATTTATTCTGGTCAGAAAGCTGGAAACGTCTAAAAACGATCACTTTCGACAAATACAAGCGTTTTTAGACATTTTCGTACTTCTCGGAATAAGACTGCATTTTTCACGACAAAAACTATTTTATATCTCTGAAAATATATTTATTAACGTCAGAGAGCTGGAAATGTCTAAAAACGTTCACTTTCAACGAATACGAGCGTTTTTAGGCATTTTTGTACTTCTCGGAATAAAACTGTATTTTTCACGACAAAAAATATTTTTTATCTCTGAAAATCAATTTATTCAGGTCAGAAAGCTGGAAACGTCTAAAAACGACCACTTTCGATGAATACAAGCGTTTTTAGACATTTTCGTACTTCTCGGACTAAAACTGCATTTTTCACGACAAAAAATATTTTATATCTTTGAAAATAAATTTATTAACGTCAGAGAGCTGGAAATGTCTAAAAACGTTCACTTTCAACGAATACGAGCGTTTTTAGGCATTTTCGTACTTCTCCGAATAAAACTGTATTTTTCACGACAAAAAATATTTTATATCTCTGGAAATAAATTTATTCCGGTCAGAAAGCTGGAAACGTCTAAAAACGACCACTTTCGACGAATACAAGCGTTTTTAGACATTTTCGTACTTCTCGGACTAAAACTGCATTTTTCACGACAAAAAATATTTTATATCTTTGAAAATAAATTTATTAACGTCAGAGAGCTGGAAATGTCTAAAAACGTTCACTTTCAACGAATACGATCGTTTTTAGGCATTTTCGTACTTCTCCGAATAAAACTGTATTTTTCACGACAAAAAATATTTTATATCTCTGGAAATAAATTTATTCTGGTCAGAAAGCTGGAAACGTCTAAAAACGATCACTTTCGACAAATACAAGCGTTTTTAGACATTTTCGTACTTCTCGGAGTAAGACTGCATTTTTCACGACAAAAAATATTTTATATCTCTGAAAATAAATTTATTAACGTCAGAGAGCTGGAAATGTCTAAAAACGTTCACTTTCAACGAATACGAGCGTTTTTAGGCATTTTTGTACTTCTCCGAATAAAACTGTATTTTTCACGACAAAAAATATTTTATATCTCTTGAAATAAATTTATTCTGGTCAGAAAGCTGGAAACGTCTAAAAACGATCACTTTCGACAAATACAAGCGTTTTTAGACATTTTCGTACTTCTCGGAATAAAACTGCATTTTTCACGACAAAAAATATTTTATATCTTTGAAAATAAATTTATTAACGTCAGAGAGCTGGAAATGTCTAAAAACGTTCACTTTCAACGAATACGATCGTTTTTAGGCATTTTCGTACTTCTCCGAATAAAACTGTATTTTTCACGACAAAAAATATTTTATATCTCTGGAAATAAATTTATTCTGGTCAGAAAGCTGGAAACGTCTAAAAACGATCACTTTCGACAAATACAAGCGTTTTTAGACATTTTCGTACTTCTCGGAATAAGACTGCATTTTTCACGACAAAAACTATTTTATATCTCTGAAAATATATTTATTAACGTCAGAGAGCTGGAAATGTCTAAAAACGTTCACTTTCAACGAATACGAGCGTTTTTAGGCATTTTTGTACTTCTCGGAATAAAACTGTATTTTTCACGACAAAAAATATTTTTTATCTCTGAAAATCAATTTATTCAGGTCAGAAAGCTGGAAACGTCTAAAAACGACCACTTTCGATGAATACAAGCGTTTTTAGACATTTTCGTACTTCTCGGACTAAAACTGCATTTTTCACGACAAAAAATATTTTATATCTTTGAAAATAAATTTATTAACGTCAGAGAGCTGGAAATGTCTAAAAACGTTCACTTTCAACGAATACGAGCGTTTTTAGGCATTTTCGTACTTCTCCGAATAAAACTGTATTTTTCACGACAAAAAATATTTTATATCTCTGGAAATAAATTTATTCCGGTCAGAAAGCTGGAAACGTCTAAAAACGACCACTTTCGACGAATACAAGCGTTTTTAGACATTTTCGTACTTCTCGGACTAAAACTGCATTTTTCACGACAAAAAATATTTTATATCTTTGAAAATAAATTTATTAACGTCAGAGAGCTGGAAATGTCTAAAAACGTTCACTTTCAACGAATACGATCGTTTTTAGGCATTTTCGTACTTCTCCGAATAAAACTGTATTTTTCACGACAAAAAATATTTTATATCTCTGGAAATAAATTTATTCTGGTCAGAAAGCTGGAAACGTCTAAAAACGATCACTTTCGACAAATACAAGCGTTTTTAGACATTTTCGTACTTCTCGGAGTAAGACTGCATTTTTCACGACAAAAAATATTTTATATCTCTGAAAATAAATTTATTAACGTCAGAGAGCTGGAAATGTCTAAAAACGTTCACTTTCAACGAATACGAGCGTTTTTAGGCATTTTTGTACTTCTCCGAATAAAACTGTATTTTTCACGACAAAAAATATTTTATATCTCTTGAAATAAATTTATTCTGGTCAGAAAGCTGGAAACGTCTAAAAACGATCACTTTCGACAAATACAAGCGTTTTTAGACATTTTCGTACTTCTCGGAATAAAACTGCATTTTTCACGACAAAAAATATTTTATATCTTTGAAAATAAATTTATTAACGTCAGAGAGCTGGAAATGTCTAAAAACGTTCACTTTCAACGAATACGATCGTTTTTAGGCATTTTCTTACTTCTCCGAATAAAACTGTATTTTTCACGACAAAAAATATTTTATATCTCTGGAAATAAATTTATTCTGGTCAGAAAGCTGGAAACGTCTAAAAACGATCACTTTCGACAAATACAAGCGTTTTTAGACATTTTCGTACTTCTCGGAATAAAACTGCATTTTTCACGACAAAAAATATTTTATATCTTTGAAAATAAATTTATTAACGTCAGAGAGCTGGAAATGTCTAAAAACGTTCACTTTCAACGAATACGAGCGTTTTTAGGCATTTTCGTACTTCTCCGAATAAAACTGTATTTTTCACGACAAAAAATATTTTATATCTCTGGAAATAAATTTATTCTGGTCAGAAAGCTGGAAACGTCTAAAAACGACCACTTTCGACGAATACAAGCGTTTTTAGACATTTTCGTACTTCTCGGACTAAAACTGCATTTTTCACGACAAAAAGTATTTTATATCTTTGAAAATAAATTTATTAACGTCAGAGAGCTGGAAATGTCTAAAAACGTTCACTTTCAACGAATACGAGCGTTTTTAGGCATTTTCGTACTTCTCCGAATAAAACTGTATTTTTCACGACAAAAAATATTTTATATCTCTGGAAATAAATTTATTCTGGTCAGAAAGCTGGAAACATCTAAAAACGACCACTTTCGACGAATACAAGCGTTTTTAGACATTTTCGTACTTCTCGGACTAAAACTGCATTTTTCACGACAAAAAATATTTTATAACTTTGAAAATAAATTTATTAACGTCAGAGAGCTGGAAATATCTAAAAACGTTCACTTTCAACGAATACGATCGTTTTTAGGCATTTTCGTACTTCTCCGAATAAAACTGTATTTTTCACGACAAAAAATATTTTATATCTCTGGAAATAAATTTATTCTGGTCAGAAAGCTGGAAACGTCTAAAAACGACCACTTTCGACGAATACAAGCGTTTTTAGACATTTTCGTACTTCTCGGACTAAAACTGCATTTTTCACGACAAAAAATATTTTATATCTTTGAAAATAAATTTATTAACGTCAGAGAGCTGGAAATGTCTAAAAACGTTCACTTTCAACGAATACGATCGTTTTTAGGCATTTTCGTACTTCTCCGAATAAAACTGTATTTTTCACGACAAAAAATATTTTATATCTCTGGAAATTAATTTATTCTGGTCAGAAAGCTGGAAACGTCTAAAAACGATCACTTTCGACAAATACAAGCGTTTTTAGACATTTTCGTACTTCTCGGAATAAGACTGCATTTTTCACGACAAAAAAATATTTTATATCTCTGAAAATAAATTTATTAACGTCAGAGAGCTGGAAATGTCTAAAAACGTTCACTTTCAACGAATACGAGCGTTTTAAGGCATTTTTGTACTTCTCGGAATAAAACTGTATTTTTCACGACAAAAAATATTTTTTATCTCTGAAAATCAATTTATTCAGGTCAGAAAGCTGGAAACGTCTAAAAACGACCACTTTCGACGAATACAAGCGTTTTTAGACATTTTCGTACTTCTCGGACTAAAACTGCATTTTTCACGACAAAAAATATTTTATATCTTTGAAAATAAATTTATTAACGTCAGAGAGCTGGAAATGTCTAAAAACGTTCACTTTCAACGAATACGATCGTTTTTAGGCATTTTTGTACTTCTCGGAATAAAACTGTATTTTTCACGACAAAAAATATTTTTTATCTCTGAAAATCAATTTATTCAGGTCAGAAAGCTGGAAACGTCTAAAAACGACCACTTTCGACGAATACAAGCGTTTTTAGACATTTTCGTACTTCTCGGACTAAAACTGCATTTTTCACGACAAAAAATATTTTATATCTTTGAAAATAAATTTATTAACGTCAGAGAGCTGGAAATGTCTAAAAACGTTCACTTTCAACGAATACGAGCGTTTTTAGGCATTTTCGTACTTCTCCGAATAAAACTGTATTTTTCACGACAAAAAATATTTTATATCTCTGGAAATAAATTTATTCTGGTCAGAAAGCTGGAAACATCTAAAAACGACCACTTTCGACGAATACAAGCGTTTTTAGACATTTTCGTACTTCTCGGACTAAAACTGCATTTTTCACGACAAAAAATATTTTATAACTTTGAAAATAAATTTATTAACGTCAGAGCGCTGGAAATATCTAAAAACGTTCACTTTCAACGAATACGATCGTTTTTAGGCATTTTCGTACTTCTCGGAATAAGACTGCATTTTTCACGACAAAAACTATTTTATATCTCTGAAAATATATTTATTAACGTCAGAGAGCTGGAAATGTCTAAAAACGTTCACTTTCAACGAATACGAGCGTTTTTAGGCATTTTTGTACTTCTCGGAATAAAACTGTATTTTTCACGACAAAAAATATTTTTTATCTCTGAAAATCAATGTATTCAGGTCAGAAAGCTGGAAACGTCTAAAAACGACCACTTTCGATGAATACAAGCGTTTTTAGACATTTTCGTACTTCTCGGACTAAAACTGCATTTTTCACGACAAAAAATATTTTATATCTTTGAAAATAAATTTATTAACGTCAGAGAGCTGGAAATGTCTAAAAACGTTCACTTTCAACGAATACGAGCGTTTTTAGGCATTTTCGTACTTCTCCGAATAAAACTGTATTTTTCACGACAAAAAATATTTTATATCTCTGGAAATAAATTTATTCCGGTCAGAAAGCTGGAAACGTCTAAAAACGACCACTTTCGACGAATACAAGCGTTTTTAGACATTTTCGTACTTCTCGGACTAAAACTGCATTTTTCACGACAAAAAATATTTTATATCTTTGAAAATAAATTTATTAACGTCAGAGAGCTGGAAATGTCTAAAAACGTTCACTTTCAACGAATACGATCGTTTTTAGGCATTTTCGTACTTCTCCGAATAAAACTGTATTTTTCACGACAAAAAATATTTTATATCTCTGGAAATAAATTTATTCTGGTCAGAAAGCTGGAAACGTCTAAAAACGATCACTTTCGACAAATACAAGCGTTTTTAGACATTTTCGTACTTCTCGGAGTAAGACTGCATTTTTCACGACAAAAAATATTTTATATCTCTGAAAATAAATTTATTAACGTCAGAGAGCTGGAAATGTCTAAAAACGTTCACTTTCAACGAATACGAGCGTTTTTAGGCATTTTTGTACTTCTCCGAATAAAACTGTATTTTTCACGACAAAAAATATTTTATATCTCTTGAAATAAATTTATTCTGGTCAGAAAGCTGGAAACGTCTAAAAACGATCACTTTCGACAAATACAAGCGTTTTTAGACATTTTCGTACTTCTCGGAATAAAACTGCATTTTTCACGACAAAAAATATTTTATATCTTTGAAAATAAATTTATTAACGTCAGAGAGCTGGAAATGTCTAAAAACGTTCACTTTCAACGAATACGATCGTTTTTAGGCATTTTCTTACTTCTCCGAATAAAACTGTATTTTTCACGACAAAAAATATTTTATATCTCTGGAAATAAATTTATTCTGGTCAGAAAGCTGGAAACGTCTAAAAACGATCACTTTCGACAAATACAAGCGTTTTTAGACATTTTCGTACTTCTCGGAATAAAACTGCATTTTTCACGACAAAAAATATTTTATATCTTTGAAAATAAATTTATTAACGTCAGAGAGCTGGAAATGTCTAAAAACGTTCACTTTCAACGAATACGAGCGTTTTTAGGCATTTTCGTACTTCTCCGAATAAAACTGTATTTTTCACGACAAAAAATATTTTATATCTCTGGAAATAAATTTATTCTGGTCAGAAAGCTGGAAACGTCTAAAAACGACCACTTTCGACGAATACAAGCGTTTTTAGACATTTTCGTACTTCTCGGACTAAAACTGCATTTTTCACGACAAAAAGTATTTTATATCTTTGAAAATAAATTTATTAACGTCAGAGAGCTGGAAATGTCTAAAAACGTTCACTTTCAACGAATACGATCGTTTTTAGGCATTTTCGTACTTCTCCGAATAAAACTGTATTTTTCACGACAAAAAATATTTTATATCTCTGGAAATAAATTTATTCTGGTCAGAAAGCTGGAAACGTCTAAAAACGATCACTTTCGACAAATACAAGCGTTTTTAGACATTTTCGTACTTCTCGGAATAAGACTGCATTTTTCACGACAAAAACTATTTTATATCTCTGAAAATAAATTTATTAACGTCAGAGAGCTGGAAATGTCTAAAAACGTTCACTTTCAACGAATACGAGCGTTTTTAGGCATTTTTGTACTTCTCGGAATAAAACTGTATTTTTCACGACAAAAAATATTTTTTATCTCTGAAAATCAATTTATTCAGGTCAGAAAGCTGGAAACGTCTAAAAACGACCACTTTCGATGAATACAAGCGTTTTTAGACATTTTCGTACTTCTCGGACTAAAACTGCATTTTTCACGACAAAAAATATTTTATATCTTTGAAAATAAATTTATTAACGTCAGAGAGCTGGAAATGTCTAAAAACGTTCACTTTCAACGAATACGAGCGTTTTTAGGCATTTTCGTACTTCTCCGAATAAAACTGTATTTTTCACGACAAAAAATATTTTATATCTCTGGAAATAAATTTATTCCGGTCAGAAAGCTGGAAACGTCTAAAAACGACCACTTTCGACGAATACAAGCGTTTTTAGACATTTTCGTACTTCTCGGACTAAAACTGCATTTTTCACGACAAAAAATATTTTATATCTTTGAAAATAAATTTATTAACGTCAGAGAGCTGGAAATGTCTAAAAACGTTCACTTTCAACGAATACGATCGTTTTTAGGCATTTTCGTACTTCTCCGAATAAAACTGTATTTTTCACGACAAAAAATATTTTATATCTCTGGAAATAAATTTATTCTGGTCAGAAAGCTGGAAACGTCTAAAAACGATCACTTTCGACAAATACAAGCGTTTTTAGACATTTTCGTACTTCTCGGAATAAGACTGCATTTTTCACGACAAAAACTATTTTATATCTCTGAAAATAAATTTATTAACGTCAGAGAGCTGGAAATATCTAAAAACGTTCACTTTCAACGAATACGATCGTTTTTAGGCATTTTTGTACTTCTCGGAATAAAACTGTATTTTTCACGACAAAAAATATTTTTTATCTCTGAAAATCAATTTATTCAGGTCAGAAAGCTGGAAACGTCTAAAAACGACCACTTTCAACGAATACGATCGTTTTTAGGCATTTTCGTACTTCTCCGAATAAAACTGTATTTTTCACGACAAAAAATATTTTATATCTCTGGAAATAAATTTATTCTGGTCAGAAAGCTGGAAACGTCTAAAAACGATCACTTTCGACAAATACAAGCGTTTTTAGACATTTTCGTACTTCTCGGAATAAGACTGCATTTTTCACGACAAAAACTATTTTATATCTCTGAAAATAAATTTATTAACGTCAGAGAGCTGGAAATGTCTAAAAACGTTCACTTTCAACGAATACGAGCGTTTTTAGGCATTTTTGTACTTCTCGGAATAAAACTGTATTTTTCACGACAAAAAATATTTTATATCTCTGGAAATAAATTTATTCTGGTCAGAAAGCTGGAAACGTCTAAAAACGATCACTTTCGACAAATACAAGCGTTTTTAGACATTTTCGTACTTCTCGGAATAAGACTGCATTTTTCACGACAAAAACTATTTTATATCTCTGAAAATAAATTTATTAACGTCAGAGAGCTGGAAATGTCTAAAAACGTTCACTTTCAACGAATACGAGCGTTTTTAGGCATTTTCGTACTTCTCCGAATAAAACTGTATTTTTCACGACAAAAAATATTTTATATCTCTGGAAATAAATTTATTCTGGTCAGAAAGCTGGAAACGTCTAAAAACGATCACTTTCGACAAATACAAGCGTTTTTAGACATTTTCGTACTTCTCGGAATAAGACTGCATTTTTCACGACAAAAAAATATTTCATATCTCTGAAAATAAATTTATTAACGTCAGAGAGCTGGAAATGTCTAAAAACGTTCACTTTCAACGAATACGAGCGTTTATAGGCATTTTTGTACTTCTCGGAATAAAACTGTATTTTTCACGACAAAAAAATATTTTTTATCTCTGAAAATCAATTTATTCAGGTCAGAAAGCTGGAAACGTCTAAAAACGACCACTTTCGACAAGCGTTTTTAGACATTTTCGTACTTCTCGGACTAAAACTGCATTTTTCACGACAAAAAATATTTTATATCTTTGAAAATAAATTTATTAACGTCAGAGAGCTGGAAATGTCTAAGAACGTTCACTTTCAACGAATACGATCGTTTTTAGGCATTTTCGTACTTCTCCGAATAAAACTGTATTTTTCACGACAAAAAATATTATATCTCTGGAAATAAATTTATTCTGGTCAGAAAGCTGGAAACGTCTAAAAACGACCACTTTCGACGAATACAAGCGTTTTTAGACATTTTCGTACTTCTCGGACTAAAACTGCATTTTTCACGACAAAAAATATTTCATATCTTTGAAAATAAATTTATTAACGTCAGAGAGCTGGAAATGTCTAAAAACGTTCACTTTCAACGAATACGATCGTTTTTAGGCATTTTCGTACTTCTCCGAATAAAACTGTATTTTTCACGACAAAAAATATTTTATATCTCTGGAAATAATTTTATTCTGGTCAGAAAGCTGGAAACGTCTAAAAACGATCACTTTCGACAAATACAAGCGTTTTTAGACATTGTCGTACTTCTCGGAATAAGACTGCATTTTTCACGACAAAAAAATATTTTATATCTCTGAAAATAAATTTATTAACGTCAGAGAGCTGGAAATGTCTAAAAACGTTCACTTTCAACGAATACGAGCGTTTTTAGGCATTTTTGTACTTCTCGGAATAAAACTGTATTTTTCACGACAAAAAATATTTTTTATCTCTGAAAATCAATTTATTCAGGTCAGAAAGCTGGAAACGTCTAAAAACGACCACTTTCGACGAATACAAGCGTTTTTAGATATTTTCGTACTTCTCGGACTAAAACTGCATTTTTCACGACAAAAAATATTTTATATCTTTGAAAATAAATTTATTAACGTCAGAGAGCTGGAAATGTCTAAAAACGTTCACTTTCAACGAATACGATCGTTTTTAGGCATTTTTGTACTTCTCGGAATAAAACTGTATTTTTCACGACAAAAAATATTTTTTATCTCTGAAAATCAATTTATTCAGGTCAGAAAGCTGGAAACGTCTAAAAACGACCACTTTCGACGAATACAAGCGTTTTTAGACATTTTCGTACTTCTCGGACTAAAACTGCATTTTTCACGACGAAAAATATTTTATATCTTTGAAAATTAATTTATTAACGTCAGAGAGCTGGAAATGTCTAAAAACGTTCACTTTCAACGAATACGAGCGTTTTTAGGCATTTTCGTACTTCTCCGAATAAAACTGTATTTTTCACGACAAAAAATATTTTATATCTCTGGAAATAAATTTATTCTGGTCAGAAAGCTGGAAACGTCTAAAAACGACCACTTTCGACGAATACAAGCGTTTTTAGACATTTTCGTACTTCTCGGACTAAAACTGCATTTTTCACGACAAAAAATATTTATATCTTTGAAAATAAATTTATTAACGTCAGAGAGCTGGAAACGTCTAAAAACGACGACTTTCGACGAATACAAGCGTTTTTAGACATTTTCGTACTTCTCGGACTAAAACTGCATTTTTCACGACAAAAAATATTTTATATCTTTGAAAATAAATTTATTAACGTCAGAGAGCTGGAAATGTCTAAAAACGTTCACTTTCAACGAATACGATCGTTTTTAGGCATTTTCGTACTTCTCCGAATAAAACTGTATTTTTCACGACAAAAAATATTTTTTATCTCTGAAAATCAATTTATTCAGGTCAGAAAGCTGGAAACGTCTAAAAACGACCACTTTCGACGAATACAAGCGTTTTTAGACATTTTCGTACTTCTCGGACTAAAACTGCATTTTTCACGACAAAAAATATTTTATATCTTTGAAAATAAATGTATTAACGTCAGAAAGCTGGAAATGTCTGAAAACGTTCACTTTCAACGAATACGAGCGTTTTTAGGCATTTTTGTACTTCTCGGAATAAAACTGTATTTTTCACGACAAAAAATATTTTTTATCTCTGAAAATCAATTTATTCAGGTCAGAAAGCTGGAAACGTCTAAAAACGACCACTTTCGACGAATACAAGCGTTTTTAGACATTTTCGTACTTCTCGGACTAAAACTGCATTTTTCACGACAAAAAATATTTTATATCTTTGAAAATAAATTTATTAACGTCAGAGAGCTGGAAATGTCTAAAAACGTTCACTTTCAACGAATACGATCGTTTTTAGGCATTTTTGTACTTCTCGGAATAAAACTGTATTTTTCACGACAAAAAATATTTTTTATCTCTGAAAATCAATTTATTCAGGTCAGAAAGCTGGAAACGTCTAAAAACGACCACTTTCGACGAATACAAGCGTTTTTAGACATTTTCGTACTTCTCGGACTAAAACTGCATTTTTCACGACGAAAAATATTTTTTATCTCTGAAAATCAATTTATTCAGGTCAGAAAGCTGGAAACGTCTAAAAACGACCACTTTCGACGAATACAAGCGTTTTTAGACATTTTCGTACTTCTCGGACTAAAACTGCATTTTTCACGACAAAAAATATTTTATATCTTTGAAAATAAATTTATTAACGTCAGAGAGCTGGAAATGTCTAAAAACGTTCACTTTCAACGAATACGATCGTTTTTAGGCATTTTTGTACTTCTCGGAATAAAACTGTATTTTTCACGACAAAAAATATTTTTTATCTCTGAAAATCAATTTATTCAGGTCAGAAAGCTGGAAACATCTAAAAACGACCACTTTCGACGAATACAAGCGTTTTTAGACATTTTCGTACTTCTCGGACTAAAACTGCATTTTTCACGACAAAAAATATTTTATATCTTTGAAAATAAATTTATTAACGTCAGAGAGCTGGAAATGTCTAAAAACGTTCACTTTCAACGAATACGATCGTTTTTAGGCATTTTCGTACTTCTCCGAATAAAACTGTATTTTTCACGACAAAAAATATTTTTTATCTCTGAAAATCAATTTATTCAGGTCAGAAAGCTGGAAACGTCTAAAAACGACCACTTTCGACGAATACAAGCGTTTTTAGACATTTTCGTACTTCTCGGACTAAAACTGCATTTTTCACGACAAAAAATATTTTATATCTTTGAAAATAAATTTATTAACGTCAGAGAGCTGGAAATGTCTAAAAACGTTCACTTTCAACGAATACGATCGTTTTTAGGCATTTTTGTACTTCTCGGAATAAAACTGTATTTTTCACGACAAAAAATATTTTTTATCTCTGAAAATCAATTTATTCAGGTCAGAAAGCTGGAAACATCTAAAAACGACCACTTTCGACGAATACAAGCGTTTTTAGACATTTTCGTACTTCTCGGACTAAAACTGCATTTTTCACGACAAAAAATATTTTATATCTTTGAAAATAAATTTATTAACGTCAGAGAGCTGGAAATGTCTAAAAACGTTCACTTTCAACGAATACGAGCGTTTTTAGGCATTTTCGTACTTCTCCGAATAAAACTGTATTTTTCACGACAAAAAATATTTTATATCTCTGGAAATAAATTTATTCTGGTCAGAAAGCTGGAAACATCTAAAAACGACCACTTTCGACGAATACAAGCGTTTTTAGACATTTTCGTACTTCTCGGACTAAAACTGCATTTTTCACGACAAAAAATATTTTATATCTTTGAAAATAAATTTATTAACGTCAGAGAGCTGGAAATGTCTAAAAACGTTCACTTTCAACGAATACGATCGTTTTTAGGCATTTTCGTACTTCTCCGAATAAAACTGTATTTTTCACGACAAACAATATTTTATATCTCTGGAAATAAATTTATTCTGGTCAGAAAGCTGGAAACGTCTAAAAACGATCACTTTCGACAAATACAGGCGTTTTTAGACATTGTCGTACTTCTCGGAATAAGACTGCATTTTTCACGACAAAAAAATATTTTATATCTCTGAAAATAAATTTATTAACGTCAGAGAGCTGGAAATGTCTAAAAACGTTCACTTTCAACGAATACGAGCGTTTTAGGCATTTTTGTACTTCTCGGAATAAAACTGTATTTTTCACGACAAAAAATATTTTTTATCTCTGAAAATCAATTTATTCAGGTCAGAAAGCTGGAAACGTCTAAAAACGATCACTTTCGACGAATACAAGCGTTTTTAGACATTTTCGTACTTCTCGGACTAAAACTGCATTTTTCACGACAAAAAATATTTTATATCTTTGAAAATAAATTTATTAACGTCAGAGAGCTGCAAATGTCTAAAAACGTTCACTTTCAACGAATACGATCGTTTTTAGGCATTTTTGTACTTCTCGGAATAAAACTGTATTTTTCACGACAAAAAATATTTTTTATCTCTGAAAATCAATTTATTCAGGTCAGAAAGCTGGAAACGTCTAAAAACGACCACTTTCGACGAATACAAGCGTTTTTAGACATTTTCGTACTTCTCGGACTAAAACTGCATTTTTCACGACGAAAAATATTTTATATCTTTGAAAATTAATTTATTAACGTCAGAGAGCTGGAAATGTCTAAAAACGTTCACTTTCAACGAATACGAGCGTTTTTAGGCATTTTCGTACTTCTCCGAATAAAACTGTATTTTTCACGACAAAAAATATTTTATATCTCTGGAAATAAATTTATTCTGGTCAGAAAGCTAGAAACGTCTAAAAACGACCACTTTCGACGAATACAAGCGTTTTTAGACATTTTCGTACTTCTCGGACTAAAACTGCATTTTTCACGACAAAAAATATTTTATATCTTTGAAAATAAATTTATTAACGTCAGAGAGCTGGAAATGTCTAAAAACGTTCACTTTCAACGAATACGAGCGTTTTTAGGCATTTTTGTACTTCTCGGAATAAAACTGTATTTTTCACGACAATAAATATTTTTTATCTCTGAAAATCAATTTATTCAGGTCAGAAAGCTGGAAACGTCTAAAAACGACCACTTTCGACGAATACAAGCGTTTTTAGACATTTTCGTACTTCTCGGAATAAAACTGCATTTTTCACGACAAAAAATATTTTATATCTTTGAAAATAAATGTATTAACGTCAGAAAGCTGGAAATGTCTGAAAACGTTCACTTTCAACGAATACGATCGTTTTTAGGCATTTTTGTACTTCTCGGAATAAAACTGTATTTTTCACGACAAAAAATATTTTTTATCTCTGAAAATCAATTTATTCAGGTCAGAAAGCTGGAAACGTCTAAAAACGACCACTTTCGACGAATACAAGCGTTTTTAGACATTTTCGTACTTCTCGGACTAAAACTGCATTTTTCACGACAAAAAATATTTTATATCTTTGAAAATAAATTTATTAACGTCAGAGAGCTGGAAATGTCTAAAAACGTTCACTTTCAACGAATACGAGCGTTTTTAGGCATTTTCGTACTTCTCCGAATAAAACTGTATTTTTCACGACAAAAAATATTTTATATCTCTGGAAATAAATTTATTCTGGTCAGAAAGCTGGAAACGTCTAAAAACGACCACTTTCGACGAATACAAGCGTTTTTAGACATTTTCGTACTTCTCGGACTAAAACTGCATTTTTCACGACAAAAAATATTTTATATCTTTGAAAATAAATTTATTAACGTCAGAGAGCTGGAAATGTCTAAAAACGTTCACTTTCAACGAATACGATCGTTTTTAGGCATTTTCGTACTTCTCCGAATAAAACTGTATTTTTCACGACAAAAAATATTTTTTATCTCTGAAAATCAATTTATTCAGGTCAGAAAGCTGGAAACGTCTAAAAACGACCACTTTCGACGAATACAAGCGTTTTTAGACATTTTCGTACTTCTCGGACTAAAACTGCATTTTTCACGACAAAAAATATTTTATATCTTTGAAAATAAATTTATTAACGTCAGAGAGCTGGAAATGTCTAAAAACGTTCACTTTCAACGAATACGATCGTTTTTAGGCATTTTTGTACTTCTCGGAATAAAACTGTATTTTTCACGACAAAAAATATTTTTTATCTCTGAAAATCAATTTATTCAGGTCAGAAAGCTGGAAACATCTAAAAACGACCACTTTCGACGAATACAAGCGTTTTTAGACATTTTCGTACTTCTCGGACTAAAACTGCATTTTTCACGACAAAAAATATTTTATATCTTTGAAAATAAATTTATTAACGTCAGAGAGCTGGAAATGTCTAAAAACGTTCACTTTCAACGAATACGAGCGTTTTTAGGCATTTTCGTACTTCTCCGAATAAAACTGTATTTTTCACGACAAAAAATATTTTATATCTCTGGAAATAAATTTATTCTGGTCAGAAAGCTGGAAACATCTAAAAACGACCACTTTCGACGAATACAAGCGTTTTTAGACATTTTCGTACTTCTCGGACTAAAACTGCATTTTTCACGACAAAAAATATTTTATAACTTTGAAAATAAATTTATTAACGTCAGAGAGCTGGAAATATCTAAAAACGTTCACTTTCAACGAATACGATCGTTTTTAGGCATTTTCGTACTTCTCCGAATAAAACTGTATTTTTCACGACAAAAAATATTTTATATCTCTGGAAATAAATTTATTCTGGTCAGAAAGCTGGAAACGTCTAAAAACGACCACTTTCGACGAATACAAGCGTTTTTAGACATTTTCGTACTTCTCGGACTAAAACTGCATTTTTCACGACAAAAAATATTTTATATCTTTGAAAATAAATTTATTAACGTCAGAGAGCTGGAAATGTCTAAAAACGTTCACTTTCAACGAATACGATCGTTTTTAGGCATTTTCGTACTTCTCCGAATAAAACTGTATTTTTCACGACAAAAAATATTTTATATCTCTGGAAATTAATTTATTCTGGTCAGAAAGCTGGAAACGTCTAAAAACGATCACTTTCGACAAATACAAGCGTTTTTAGACATTTTCGTACTTCTCGGAATAAGACTGCATTTTTCACGACAAAAAAATATTTTATATCTCTGAAAATAAATTTATTAACGTCAGAGAGCTGGAAATGTCTAAAAACGTTCACTTTCAACGAATACGAGCGTTTTAAGGCATTTTTGTACTTCTCGGAATAAAACTGTATTTTTCACGACAAAAAATATTTTTTATCTCTGAAAATCAATTTATTCAGGTCAGAAAGCTGGAAACGTCTAAAAACGACCACTTTCGACGAATACAAGCGTTTTTAGACATTTTCGTACTTCTCGGACTAAAACTGCATTTTTCACGACAAAAAATATTTTATATCTTTGAAAATAAATTTATTAACGTCAGAGAGCTGGAAATGTCTAAAAACGTTCACTTTCAACGAATACGATCGTTTTTAGGCATTTTTGTACTTCTCGGAATAAAACTGTATTTTTCACGACAAAAAATATTTTTTATCTCTGAAAATCAATTTATTCAGGTCAGAAAGCTGGAAACGTCTAAAAACGACCACTTTCGACGAATACAAGCGTTTTTAGACATTTTCGTACTTCTCGGACTAAAACTGCATTTTTCACGACAAAAAATATTTTATATCTTTGAAAATAAATTTATTAACGTCAGAGAGCTGGAAATGTCTAAAAACGTTCACTTTCAACGAATACGAGCGTTTTTAGGCATTTTCGTACTTCTCCGAATAAAACTGTATTTTTCACGACAAAAAATATTTTATATCTCTGGAAATAAATTTATTCTGGTCAGAAAGCTGGAAACGTCTAAAAACGACCACTTTCGACGAATACAAGCGTTTTTAGACATTTTCGTACTTCTCGGACTAAAACTGCATTTTTCACGACAAAAAATATTTTATATCTTTGAAAATAAATTTATTAACGTCAGAGAGCTGGAAATGTCTAAAAACGTTCACTTTCAACGAATACGATCGTTTTTAGGCATTTTCGTACTTCTCCGAATAAAACTGTATTTTTCACGACAAAAAATATTTTTTATCTCTGAAAATCAATTTATTCAGGTCAGAAAGCTGGAAACGTCTAAAAACGACCACTTTCGACGAATACAAGCGTTTTTAGACATTTTCGTACTTCTCGGACTAAAACTGCATTTTTCACGACAAAAAATATTTTATATCTTTGAAAATAAATTTATTAACGTCAGAGAGCTGGAAATGTCTAAAAACGTTCACTTTCAACGAATACGATCGTTTTTAGGCATTTTTGTACTTCTCGGAATAAAACTGTATTTTTCACGACAAAAAATATTTTTTATCTCTGAAAATCAATTTATTCAGGTCAGAAAGCTGGAAACATCTAAAAACGACCACTTTCGACGAATACAAGCGTTTTTAGACATTTTCGTACTTCTCGGACTAAAACTGCATTTTTCACGACAAAAAATATTTTATATCTTTGAAAATAAATTTATTAACGTCAGAGAGCTGGAAATGTCTAAAAACGTTCACTTTCAACGAATACGAGCGTTTTTAGGCATTTTCGTACTTCTCCGAATAAAACTGTATTTTTCACGACAAAAAATATTTTATATCTCTGGAAATAAATTTATTCTGGTCAGAAAGCTGGAAACATCTAAAAACGACCACTTTCGACGAATACAAGCGTTTTTAGACATTTTCGTACTTCTCGGACTAAAACTGCATTTTTCACGACAAAAAATATTTTATAACTTTGAAAATAAATTTATTAACGTCAGAGAGCTGGAAATATCTAAAAACGTTCACTTTCAACGAATACGATCGTTTTTAGGCATTTTCGTACTTCTCCGAATAAAACTGTATTTTTCACGACAAAAAATATTTTATATCTCTGGAAATAAATTTATTCTGGTCAGAAAGCTGGAAACGTCTAAAAACGACCACTTTCGACGAATACAAGCGTTTTTAGACATTTTCGTACTTCTCGGACTAAAACTGCATTTTTCACGACAAAAAATATTTTATATCTTTGAAAATAAATTTATTAACGTCAGAGAGCTGGAAATGTCTAAAAACGTTCACTTTCAACGAATACGATCGTTTTTAGGCATTTTCGTACTTCTCCGAATAAAACTGTATTTTTCACGACAAAAAATATTTTATATCTCTGGAAATTAATTTATTCTGGTCAGAAAGCTGGAAACGTCTAAAAACGATCACTTTCGACAAATACAAGCGTTTTTAGACATTTTCGTACTTCTCGGAATAAGACTGCATTTTTCACGACAAAAAAATATTTTATATCTCTGAAAATAAATTTATTAACGTCAGAGAGCTGGAAATGTCTAAAAACGTTCACTTTCAACGAATACGAGCGTTTTAAGGCATTTTTGTACTTCTCGGAATAAAACTGTATTTTTCACGACAAAAAATATTTTTTATCTCTGAAAATCAATTTATTCAGGTCAGAAAGCTGGAAACGTCTAAAAACGACCACTTTCGACGAATACAAGCGTTTTTAGACATTTTCGTACTTCTCGGACTAAAACTGCATTTTTCACGACAAAAAATATTTTATATCTTTGAAAATAAATTTATTAACGTCAGAGAGCTGGAAATGTCTAAAAACGTTCACTCTCAACGAATACGATCGTTTTTAGGCATTTTTGTACTTCTCGGAATAAAACTGTATTTTTCACGACAAAAAATATTTTTTATCTCTGAAAATCAATTTATTCAGGTCAGAAAGCTGGAAACGTCTAAAAACGACCACTTTCGACGAATACAAGCGTTTTTAGACATTTTCGTACTTCTCGGACTAAAACTGCATTTTTCACGACAAAAAATATTTTATATCTTTGAAAATAAATTTATTAACGTCAGAGAACTGGAAATGTCTAAAAACGTTCACTTTCAACGAATACGATCGTTTTTAGGCATTTTCGTACTTCTCCGAATAAAACTGTATTTTTCACGACAAAAAATATTTTATATCTCTGGAAATAAATTTATTCTGGTCAGAAAGCTGGAAACGTCTAAAAACGACCACTTTCGACGAACACAAGCGTTTTTAGACATTTTCGTACTTCTCGGACTAAAACTGCATTTTTCACGACAAAAAATATTTTATATCTTTGAAAATAAATTTATTAACGTCAGAGAGCTGGAAATGTCTAAAAACGTTCACTTTCAACGAATACGATCGTTTTTAGGCATTTTCGTACTTCTCCGAATAAAACTGTATTTTTCACGACAAAAAATATTTTATATCTCTGGAAATTAATTTATTCTGGTCAGAAAGCTGGAAACGTCTAAAAACGATCACTTTCGACAAATACAAGCGTTTTTAGACATTTTCGTACTTCTCGGAATAAGACTGCATTTTTCACGACAAAAAAATATTTTATATCTCTGAAAATAAATTTATTAACGTCAGAGAGCTGGAAATGTCTAAAAACGTTCACTTTCAACGAATACGAGCGTTTTAAGGCATTTTTGTACTTCTCGGAATAAAACTGTATTTTTCACGACAAAAAATATTTTATATCTTTGAAAATAAATTTATTAACGTCAGAGAGCTGGAAATGTCTAAAAACGTTCACTTTCAACGAATACGATCGTTTTTAGGCATTTTTGTACTTCTCGGAATAAAACTGTATTTTTCACGACAAAAAATATTTTTTATCTCTGAAAATCAATTTATTCAGGTCAGAAAGCTGGAAACGTCTAAAAACGACCACTTTCGACGAATACAAGCGTTTTTAGACATTTTCGTACTTCTCGGACTAAAACTGCATTTTTCACGACAAAAAATATTTTATATCTTTGAAAATAAATTTATTAACGTCAGAGAGCTGGAAATGTCTAAAAACGTTCACTTTCAACGAATACGATCGTTTTTAGGCATTTTTGTACTTCTCGGAATAAAACTGTATTTTTCACGACAAAAAATATTTTTTATCTCTGAAAATCAATTTATTCAGGTCAGAAAGCTGGAAACGTCTAAAAACGACCACTTTCGACGAATACAAGCGTTTTTAGACATTTTCGTACTTCTCGGACTAAAACTGCATTTTTCACGACAAAAAATATTTTATATCTTTGAAAATAAATTTATTAACGTCAGAGAACTGGAAATGTCTAAAAACGTTCACTTTCAACGAATACGATCGTTTTTAGGCATTTTCGTACTTCTCCGAATAAAACTGTATTTTTCACGACAAAAAATATTTTATATCTCTGGAAATTAATTTATTCTGGTCAGAAAGCTGGAAACGTCTAAAAACGATCACTTTCGACAAATACAAGCGTTTTTAGACATTTTCGTACTTCTCGGAATAAGACTGCATTTTTCACGACAAAAAAATATTTTATATCTCTGAAAATAAATTTATTAACGTCAGAGAGCTGGAAATGTCTAAAAACGTTCACTTTCAACGAATACGAGCGTTTTAAGGCATTTTTGTACTTCTCGGAATAAAACTGTATTTTTCACGACAAAAAATATTTTTTATCTCTGAAAATCAATTTATTCAGGTCAGAAAGCTGGAAACGTCTAAAAACGACCACTTTCGACGAATACAAGCGTTTTTAGACATTTTCGTACTTCTCGGACTAAAACTGCATTTTTCACGACAAAAAATATTTTATATCTTTGAAAATAAATTTATTAACGTCAGAGAGCTGGAAATGTCTAAAAGCGTTCACTTTCAACGAATACGATCGTTTTTAGGCATTTTTGTACTTCTCGGAATAAAACTGTATTTTTCACGACAAAAAATATTTTTTATCTCTGAAAATCAATTTATTCAGGTCAGAAAGCTGGAAACGTCTAAAAACGACCACTTTCGACGAATACAAGCGTTTTTAGACATTTTCGTACTTCTCGGACTAAAACTGCATTTTTCACGACAAAAAATATTTTATATCTTTGAAAATAAATTTATTAACGTCAGAGAACTGGAAATGTCTAAAAACGTTCACTTTCAACGAATACGATCGTTTTTAGGCATTTTCGTACTTCTCCGAATAAAACTGTATTTTTCACGACAAAAAATATTTTATATCTCTGGAAATAAATTTATTCTGGTCAGAAAGCTGGAAACGTCTAAAAACGACCACTTTCGACGAATACAAGCGTTTTTAGACATTTTCGTACTTCTCGGACTAAAACTGCATTTTTCACGACAAAAAATATTTTATATCTTTGAAAATAAATTTATTAACGTCAGAGAGCTGGAAATGTCTAAAAACGTTCACTTTCAACGAATACGAGCGTTTTTAGGCATTTTTGTACTTCTCGGAATAAAACTGTATTTTTCACGACAAAAAATATTTTTTATCTCTGAAAATCAATTTATTCAGGTCAGAAAGCTGGAAACGTCTAAAAACGACCACTTTCGACGAATACAAGCGTTTTTAGACATTTTCGTACTTCTCGGACTAAAACTGCATTTTTCACGACAAAAAATATTTTATATCTTTGAAAATAAATTTATTAACGTCAGAGAGCTGGAAATGTCTAAAAACGTTCACTTTCAACGAATACGATCGTTTTTAGGCATTTTTGTACTTCTCGGAATAAAACTGTATTTTTCACGACAAAAAATATTTTTTATCTCTGAAAATCAATTTATTCAGGTCAGAAAGCTGGAAACGTCTAAAAACGACCACTTTCGACGAATAAAAGCGTTTTTAGACATTTTCGTACTTCTCGGACTAAAACTGCATTTTTCACGACAAAAAATATTTTATATCTTTGAAAATAAATTTATTAACGTCAGAGAGCTGGAAATGTCTAAAAACGTTCACTTTCAACGAATACGAGCGTTTTTAGGCATTTTCGTACTTCTCCGAATAAAACTGTATTTTTCACGACAAAAAATATTTTATATCTCTGGAAATAAATTTATTCTGGTCAGAAAGCTGGAAACGTCTAAAAACGACCACTTTCGACGAATACAAGCGTTTTTAGACATTTTCGTACTTCTCGGACTAAAACTGCATTTTTCACGACAAAAAATATTTTATATCTTTGAAAATAAAGTTATTAACGTCAGAGAGCTGGAAATGTCTAAAAACGTTCACTTTCAACGAATACGATCGTTTTTAGGCATTTTCGTACTTCTCCGAATAAAACTGTATTTTTCACGACAAAAAATATTTTATATCTCTGGAAATAAATTTATTCCGGTCAGAAAGCTGGAAACGTCTAAAAACGACCACTTTCGACGAATACAAGCGTTTTTAGACATTTTCGTACTTCTCGGACTAAAACTGCATTTTTCACGACAAAAAATATTTTATATCTTTGAAAATAAATTTATTAACGTCAGAGAGCTGGAAATGTCTAAAAACGTTCACTTTCAACGAATACGATCGTTTTTAGGCATTTTCGTACTTCTCCGAATAAAACTGTATTTTTCACGACAAAAAATATCTTTTATCTCTGAAAATCAATTTATTCAAGTCAGAAAGCTGGAAACGTCTAAAAACGACCACTTTCGACAAGCGTTTTTAGACATTTTCGTACTTCTCGGACTAAAACTGCATTTTTCACGACAAAAAATATTTTATATCTTTGAAAATAAATTTATTAACGTCAGAGAGCTGGAAATGTCTAAAAACGTTCACTTTCAACGAATACGATCGTTTTTAGGCATTTTTGTACTTCTCGGAATAAAACTGTATTTTTCACGACAAAAAATATTTTTTATCTCTGAAAATCAATTTATTCAGGTCAGAAAGCTGGAAACGTCTAAAAACGACCACTTTCGACGAATACAAGCGTTTTTAGACATTTTCGTACTTCTCGGACTAAAACTGCATTTTTCACGACAAAAAATATTTCATATCTTTGAAAATAAATTTATTAACGTCAGAGAGCTGGAAATGTCTAAAAACGTTCACTTTCAACGAATACGATCGTTTTTAGGCATTTTCGTACTTCTCCGAATAAAACTGTATTTTTCACGACAAAAAATATTTTATATCTCTGGAAATAAATTTATGCTGGTCAGAAAGCTGGAAACGTCTAAAAACGATCACTTTCGACAAATACAAGCGTTTTTAGACATTGTCGTACTTCTCGGAATAAGACTGCATTTTTCACGACAAAAAAATATTTTATATCTCTGAAAATAAATTTATTAACGTCAGAGAGCTGGAAATGTCTAAAAACGTTCACTTTCAACGAATACGAGCGTTTTTAGGCATTTTTGTACTTCTCGGAATAAAACTGTATTTTTCACGACAAAAAATATTTTTTATCTCTGAAAATCAATTTATTCAGGTCAGAAAGCTGGAAACGTCTAAAAACGACCACTTTCGACGAATACAAGCGTTTTTAGACATTTTCGTACTTCTCGGACTAAAACTGCATTTTTCACGACAAAAAATATTTTATATCTTTGAAAATAAATTTATTAACGTCAGAGAGCTGGAAATGTCTAAAAACGTTCACTTTCAACGAATACGATCGTTTTTAGGCATTTTTGTACTTCTCGGAATAAAACTGTATTTTTCACGACAAAAAATATTTTTTATCTCTGAAAATCAAGTTATTCAGGTCAGAAAGCTGGAAACGTCTAAAAACGACCACTTTCGACGAATACAAGCGTTTTTAGACATTTTCGTACTTCTCGGACTAAAACTGCATTTTTCACGACGAAAAATATTTTATATCTTTGAAAATTAATTTATTAACGTCAGAGAGCTGGAAATGTCTAAAAACGTTCACTTTCAACGAATACGAGCGTTTTTAGGCATTTTCGTACTTCTCCGAATAAAACTGTATTTTTCACGACAAAAAATATTTTATATCTTTGAAAATAAATTTATTAACGTCAGAGAGCTGGAAATGTCTAAAAACGTTCACTTTCAACGAATACGATCGTTTTTAGGCATTTTCGTACTTCTCCGAATAAAACGGTATTTTTCACGACAAAAAATATTTTTTATCTCTGAAAATCAATTTATTCAGGTCAGAAAGCTGGAAACGTCTAAAAACGACCACTTTCGACGAATACAAGCGTTTTTAGACATTTTCGTACTTCTCGGACTAAAACTGCATTTTTCACGACAAAAAATATTTTATATCTTTGAAAATAAATTTATTAACGTCAGAGAGCTGGAAATGTCTAAAAACGTTCACTTTCAACGAATACGATCGTTTTTAGGCATTTTTGTACTTCTCGGAATAAAACTGTATTTTTCACGACAAAAAATATTTTTTATCTCTGAAAATCAATTTATTCAGGTCAGAAAGCTGGAAACATCTAAAAACGACCACTTTCGACGAATACAAGCGTTTTTAGACATTTTCGTACTTCTCGGACTAAAACTGCATTTTTCACGACAAAAAATATGTTATATCTTTGAAAATAAATTTATTAACGTCAGAGAGCTGGAAACGTCTAAAAACGACGACTTTCGACGAATACAAGCGTTTTTAGACATTTTCGTACTTCTCGGACTAAAACTGCATTTTTCACGACAAAAAATATTTTATATCTTTGAAAATAAATTTATTAACGTCAGAGAGCTGGAAATGTCTAAAAACGTTCACTTTCAACGAATACGATCGTTTTTAGGCATTTTCGTACTTCTCCGAATAAAACTGTATTTTTCACGACAAAAAATATTTTTTATCTCTGAAAATCAATTTATTCAGGTCAGAAAGCTGGAAACGTCTAAAAACGACCACTTTCGACGAATACAAGCGTTTTTAGACATTTTCGTACTTCTCGGACTAAAACTGCATTTTTCACGACAAAAAATATTTTATATCTTTGAAAATAAATTTATTAACGTCAGAGAGCTGGAAATGTCTAAAAACGTTCACTTTCAACGAATACGATCGTTTTTAGGCATTTTTGTACTTCTCGGAATAAAACTGTATTTTTCACGACAAAAAATATTTTTTATCTCTGAAAATCAATTTATTCAGGTCAGAAAGCTGGAAACATCTAAAAACGACCACTTTCGACGAATACAAGCGTTTTTAGACATTTTCGTACTTCTCGGACTAAAACTGCATTTTTCACGACAAAAAATATTTTATATCTTTGAAAATAAATTTATTAACGTCAGAGAGCTGGAAATGTCTAAAAACGTTCACTTTCAACGAATACGATCGTTTTTAGGCATTTTCGTACTTCTCCGAATAAAACTGTATTTTTCACGACAAAAAATATTTTTTATCTCTGAAAATCAATTTATTCAGGTCAGAAAGCTGGAAACGTCTAAAAACGACCACTTTCGACGAATACAAGCGTTTTTAGACATTTTCGTACTTCTCGGACTAAAACTGCATTTTTCACGACAAAAAATATTTTATATCTTTGAAAATAAATTTATTAACGTCAGAGAGCTGGAAATGTCTAAAAACGTTCACTTTCAACGAATACGATCGTTTTTAGGCATTTTTGTACTTCTCGGAATAAAACTGTATTTTTCACGACAAAAAATATTTTTTATCTCTGAAAATCAATTTATTCAGGTCAGAAAGCTGGAAAGATCTAAAAACGACCACTTTCGACGAATACAAGCGTTTTTAGACATTTTCGTACTTCTCGGACTAAAACTGCATTTTTCACGACAAAAAATATTTTATATCTTTGAAAATAAATTTATTAACGTCAGAGAGCTGGAAATGTCTAAAAACGTTCACTTTCAACGAATACGAGCGTTTTTAGGCATTTTCGTACTTCTCCGAATAAAACTGTATTTTTCACGACAAAAAATATTTTATATCTCTGGAAATAAATTTATTCTGGTCAGAAAGCTGGAAACATCTAAAAACGACCACTTTCGACGAATACAAGCGTTTTTAGACATTTTCGTACTTCTCGGACTAAAACTGCATTTTTCACGACAAAAAATATTTTATATCTTTGAAAATAAATTTATTAACGTCAGAGAGCTGGAAATGTCTAAAAACGTTCACTTTCAACGAATACGATCGTTTTTAGGCATTTTCGTACTTCTCCGATTAAAACTGTATTTTTCACGACAAAAAATATTTTATATCTCTGGAAATAAATTTATTCTGGTCAGAAAGCTGGAAACGTCTAAAAACGATCACTTTCGACAAATACAAGCGTTTTTAGACATTGTCGTACTTCTCGGAATAAGACTGCATTTTTCACGACAAAAAAATATTTTATATCTCTGAAAATAAATTTATTAACGTCAGAGAGCTGGAAATGTCTAAAAACGTTCACTTTCAACGAATACGAGCGTTTTAGGCATTTTTGTACTTCTCGGAATAAAACTGTATTTTTCACGACAAAAAATATTTTTTATCTCTGAAAATCAATTTATTCAGGTCATAAAGCTGGAAACGTCTAAAAACGATCACTTTCGACGAATACAAGCGTTTTTAGACATTTTCGTACTTCTCGGACTAAAACTGCATTTTTCACGACAAAAAATATTTTATATCTTTGAAAATAAATTTATTAACGTCAGAGAGCTGCAAATGTCTAAAAACGTTCACTTTCAACGAATACGATCGTTTTTAGGCATTTTGTACTTCTCGGAATAAAACTGTATTTTTCACGACAAAAAATATTTTTTATCTCTGAAAATCAATTTATTCAGGTCAGAAAGCTGGAAACGTCTAAAAACGACCACTTTCGACGAATACAAGCGTTTTTAGACATTTTCGTACTTCTCGGACTAAAACTGCATTTTTCACGACGAAAAATATTTTATATCTTTGAAAATTAATTTATTAACGTCAGAGAGCTGGAAATGTCTAAAAACGTTCACTTTCAACGAATACGAGCGTTTTTAGGCATTTTCGTACTTCTCCGAATAAAACTGTATTTTTCACGACAAAAAATATTTTATATCTCTGGAAATAAATTTATTCTGGTCAGAAAGCTGGAAACGTCTAAAAACGACCACTTTCGACGAATACAAGCGTTTTTAGACATTTTCGTACTTCTCGGACTAAAACTGCATTTTTCACGACAAAAAATATTTTATATCTTTGAAAATAAATTTATTAACGTCAGAGAGCTGGAAATGTCTAAAAACGTTCACTTTCAACGAATACGAGCGTTTTT
The DNA here is from genome assembly GCA_947310635.1 of Leptodirus hochenwartii. Taxonomy (NCBI): domain Eukaryota; kingdom Metazoa; phylum Arthropoda; class Insecta; order Coleoptera; family Leiodidae; genus Leptodirus; species Leptodirus hochenwartii. The sequence continues at coordinate 7,128,218 of OX371186.1, forward strand.
AGGCATTTTTGTACTTCTCGGAATAAAACTGTATTTTTCACGACAATAAATATTTTTTATCTCTGAAAATCAATTTATTCAGGTCAGAAAGCTGGAAACGTCTAAAAACGACCACTTTCGACGAATACAAGCGTTTTTAGACATTTTCGTACTTCTCGGAATAAAACTGCATTTTTCACGACAAAAAATATTTTATATCTTTGAAAATAAATGTATTAACGTCAGAAAGCTGGAAATGTCTGAAAACGTTCACTTTCAACGAATACGATCGTTTTTAGGCATTTTTGTACTTCTCGGAATAAAACTGTATTTTTCACGACAAAAAATATTTTTTATCTCTGAAAATCAATTTATTCAGGTCAGAAAGCTGGAAACGTCTAAAAACGACCACTTTCGACGAATACAAGCGTTTTTAGACATTTTCGTACTTCTCGGACTAAAACTGCATTTTTCACGACAAAAAATATTTTATATCTTTGAAAATAAATTTATTAACGTCAGAGAGCTGGAAATGTCTAAAAACGTTCACTTTCAACGAATACGAGCGTTTTTAGGCATTTTCGTACTTCTCCGAATAAAACTGTATTTTTCACGACAAAAAATATTTTATATCTCTGGAAATAAATTTATTCTGGTCAGAAAGCTGGAAACGTCTAAAAACGACCACTTTCGACGAATACAAGCGTTTTTAGACATTTTCGTACTTCTCGGACTAAAACTGCATTTTTCACGACAAAAAATATTTTATATCTTTGAAAATAAATTTATTAACGTCAGAGAGCTGGAAATGTCTAAAAACGTTCACTTTCAACGAATACGATCGTTTTTAGGCATTTTCGTACTTCTCCGAATAAAACTGTATTTTTCACGACAAAAAATATTTTTTATCTCTGAAAATCAATTTATTCAGGTCAGAAAGCTGGAAACGTCTAAAAACGACCACTTTCGACGAATACAAGCGTTTTTAGACATTTTCGTACTTCTCGGACTAAAACTGCATTTTTCACGACAAAAAATATTTTATATCTTTGAAAATAAATTTATTAACGTCAGAGAGCTGGAAATGTCTAAAAACGTTCACTTTCAACGAATACGATCGTTTTTAGGCATTTTCGTACTTCTCCGAATAAAACTGTATTTTTCACGACAAAAAATATTTTATATCTCTGGAAATTAATTTATTCTGGTCAGAAAGCTGGAAACGTCTAAAAACGATCACTTTCGACAAATACAAGCGTTTTTAGACATTTTCGTACTTCTCGGAATAAGACTGCATTTTTCACGACAAAAAAATATTTTATATCTCTGAAAATAAATTTATTAACGTCAGAGAGCTGGAAATGTCTAAAAACGTTCACTTTCAACGAATACGAGCGTTTTAAGGCATTTTTGTACTTCTCGGAATAAAACTGTATTTTTCACGACAAAAAATATTTTTTATCTCTGAAAATCAATTTATGCAGGTCAGAAAGCTGGAAACGTCTAAAAACGACCACTTTCGACGAATACAAGCGTTTTTAGACATTTTCGTACTTCTCGGACTAAAACTGCATTTTTCACGACAAAAAATATTTTATATCTTTGAAAATAAATTTATTAACGTCAGAGAGCTGGAAATGTCTAAAAACGTTCACTTTCAACGAATACGATCGTTTTTAGGCATTTTTGTACTTCTCGGAATAAAACTGTATTTTTCACGACAAAAAATATTTTTTATCTCTGAAAATCAATTTATTCAGGTCAGAAAGCTGGAAACGTCTAAAAACGACCACTTTCGACGAATACAAGCGTTTTTAGACATTTTCGTACTTCTCGGACTAAAACTGCATTTTTCACGACAAAAAATATTTTATATCTTTGAAAATAAATTTATTAACGTCAGAGAACTGGAAATGTCTAAAAACGTTCACTTTCAACGAATACGATCGTTTTTAGGCATTTTCGTACTTCTCCGAATAAAACTGTATTTTTCACGACAAAAAATATTTTATATCTCTGGAAATAAATTTATTCTGGTCAGAAAGCTGGAAACGTCTAAAAACGACCAGTTTGGACGAATACAAGCGTTTTTAGACATTTTCGTACTTCTCGGACTAAAACTGCATTTTTCACGACAAAAAATATTTTATATCTTTGAAAATAAATTTATTAACGTCAGAGAGCTGGAAATGTCTAAAAACGTTCACTTTCAACGAATACGAGCGTTTTTAGGCATTTTTGTACTTCTCGGAATAAAACTGTATTTTTCACGACAAAAAATATTTTTTATCTCTGAAAATCAATTTATTCAGGTCAGAAAGCTGGAAACGTCTAAAAACGACCACTTTCGACGAATACAAGCGTTTTTAGACATTTTCGTACTTCTCGGACTAAAACTGCATTTTTCACGACAAAAAATATTTTATATCTTTGAAAATAAATTTATTAACGTCAGAGAGCTGGAAATGTCTAAAAACGTTCACTTTCAACGAATACGATCGTTTTTAGGCATTTTTGTACTTCTCGGAATAAAACTGTATTTTTCACGACAAAAAATATTTTTTATCTCTGAAAATCAATTTATTCAGGTCAGAAAGCTGGAAACGTCTAAAAACGACCACTTTCGACGAATACAAGCGTTTTTAGACATTTTCGTACTTCTCGGACTAAAACTGCATTTTTCACGACAAAAAATATTTTATATCTTTGAAAATAAATTTATTAACGTCAGAGAGCTGGAAATGTCTAAAAACGTTCACTTTCAACGAATACGAGCGTTTTTAGGCATTTTCGTACTTCTCCGAATAAAACTGTATTTTTCACGACAAAAAATATTTTATATCTCTGGAAATAAATTTATTCTGGTCAGAAAGCTGGAAACGTCTAAAAACGACCACTTTCGACGAATACAAGCGTTTTTAGACATTTTCGTACTTCTCGGACTAAAACTGCATTTTTCACGACAAAAAATATTTTATATCTTTGAAAATAAAGTTATTAACGTCAGAGAGCTGGAAATGTCTAAAAACGTTCACTTTCAACGAATACGATCGTTTTTAGGCATTTTCGTACTTCTCCGAATAAAACTGTATTTTTCACGACAAAAAATATTTTATATCTCTGGAAATAAATTTATTCTGGTCAGAAAGCTGGAAACGTCTAAAAACGACCACTTTCGACGAATACAAGCGTTTTTAGACATTTTCGTACTTCTCGGACTAAAACTGCATTTTTCACGACAAAAAATATTTTATATCTTTGAAAATAAATTTATTAACGTCAGAGAGCTGGAAATGTCTAAAAACGTTCACTTTCAACGAATACGATCGTTTTTAGGCATTTTCGTACTTCTCCGAATAAAACTGTATTTTTCACGACAAAAAATATTTTATATCTCTGGAAATAAATTTATTCTGGTCAGAAAGCTGGAAACGTCTAAAAACGATCACTTTCGACAAATACAAGCGTTTTTAGACATTTTCGTACTTCTCGGAATAAGACTGCATTTTTCACGACAAAAAAATATTTTATATCTCTGAAAATAAATTTATTAACGTCAGAGAGCTGGAAATGTCTAAAAACGGCCACTTTCAACGAATACGAGCGTTTATAGGCATTTTTGTACTTCTCGGAATAAAACTGTATTTTTCACGACAAAAAATATCTTTTATCTCTGAAAATCAATTTATTCAAGTCAGAAAGCTGGAAACGTCTAAAAACGACCACTTTCGACAAGCGTTTTTAGACATTTTCGTACTTCTCGGACTAAAACTGCATTTTTCACGACAAAAAATATTTTATATCTTTGAAAATAAATTTATTAACGTCAGAGAGCTGGAAATGTCTAAAAACGTTCACTTTCAACGAATACGATCGTTTTTAGGCATTTTTGTACTTCTCGGAATAAAACTGTATTTTTCACGACAAAAAATATTATTTATCTCTGAAAATCAATTTATTCAGGTCAGAAAGCTGGAAACGTCTAAAAACGACCACTTTCGACGAATACAAGCGTTTTTAGACATTTTCGTACTTCTCGGACTAAAACTGCATTTTTCACGACAAAAAATATTTTATATCTTTGAAAATAAATTTATTAACGTCAGAGAGCTGGAAATGTCTAAAAACGTTCACTTTCAACGAATACGATCGTTTTTAGGCATTTTTGTACTTCTCGGAATAAAACTGTATTTTTCACGACAAAAAATATTTTTTATCTCTGAAAATCAATTTATTCAGGTCAGAAAGCTGGAAACGTCTAAAAACGACCACTTTCGACGAATACAAGCGTTTTTAGACATTTTCGTACTTCTCGGACTAAAACTGCATTTTTCACGACAAAAAATATTTTATATCTTTGAAAATAAATTTATTAACGTCAGAGAGCTGGAAATGTCTAAAAACGTTCACTTTCAACGAATACGAGCGTTTTTAGGCATTTTCGTACTTCTCCGAATAAAACTGTATTCTTCACGTAAAAAAATATTTTATATCTCTGGATATAAATTTATTCTGGTCAGAAAGCTGGAAACGTCTAAAAACGACCATTTTCGACGAATACAAGCGTTTTTAGACATTTTCGTACTTCTCGGACTAAAACTGCATTTTTCACGACAAAAAATATTTTATATCTTTGAAAATAAATTTATTAACGTCAGAGAGCTGGAAATGTCTAAGAACGTTCACTTTCAACGAATACGATCATTTTTAGGCATTTTCGTACTTCTCCGAATAAAACTGTATTTTTCACGACAAAAAATATTTATATCTCTGGAAATAAATTTATTCTGGTCAGAAAGCTGGAAACGTCTAAAAACGACCACTTTCGACGACTACAAGCGTTTTTAGACATTTTCGTACTTCTCGGACTAAAACTGCATTTTTCACGACAAAAAATATTTTATATCTTTGAAAATAAATTTATTAACGTCAGAGAGCTGGAAATGTCTAAAAACGTTCACTTTCAACGAATACGATCGTTTTTAGGCATTTTCGTACTTCTCCGAATAAAACTGTATTTTTCACGACAAAAAATATTTTATATCTCTGGAAATAAATTTATTCTGGTCAGAAAGCTGGAAACGTCTAAAAACGATCACTTTCGACAAATACAAGCGTTTTTAGACATTGTCGTACTTCTCGGAATAAGACTGCATTTTTCACGACAAAAAAATATTTTATATCTCTGAAAATAAATTTATTAACGTCAGAGAGCTGGAAATGTCTAAAAACGTTCACTTTCAACGAATACGAGCGTTTTTAGGCATTTTTGTACTTCTCGGAATAAAACTGTATTTTTCACGACAAAAAATATTTTTTATCTCTGAAAATCAATTTATTCAGGTCAGAAAGCTGGAAACGTCTAAAAACGACCACTTTCGACGAATACAAGCGTTTTTAGACATTTTCGTACTTCTCGGACTAAAACTGCATTTTTCACGACAAAAAATATTTTATATCTTTGAAAATAAATTTATTAACGTCAGAGAGCTGGAAATGTCTAAAAACGTTCACTTTCAACGAATACGAGCGTTTTTAGGCATTTTCGTACTTCTCCGAATAAAACTGTATTTTTCACGACAAAAAATATTTTATATCTCTGGAAATAAATTTATTCTGGTCAGAAAGCTGGAAACGTCTAAAAACGACCACTTTCGACGAATACAAGCGTTTTTAGACATTTTCGTACTTCTCGGACTAAAACTGCATTTTTCACGACAAAAAATATTTTATATCTTTGAAAATAAATTTATTAACGTCAGAGAGCTGGAAATGTCTAAAAACGTTCACTTTCAACGAATACGATCGTTTTTAGGCATTTTCGTACTTCTCCGAATAAAACTGTATTTTTCACGACAAAAAATATTTTTTATCTCTGAAAATCAATTTATTCAGGTCAGAAAGCTGGAAACGTCTAAAAACGACCACTTTCGACGAATACAAGCGTTTTTAGACATTTTCGTACTTCTCGGACTAAAACTGCATTTTTCACGACAAAAAATATTTTATATCTTTGAAAATAAATTTATTAACGTCAGAGAGCTGGAAATGTCTAAAAACGTTCACTTTCAACGAATACGATCGTTTTTAGGCATTTTTGTACTTCTCGGAATAAAACTGTATTTTTCACGACAAAAAATATTTTTTATCTCTGAAAATCAATTTATTCAGGTCAGAAAGCTGGAAACATCTAAAAACGACCACTTTCGACGAATACAAGCGTTTTTAGACATTTTCGTACTTCTCGGACTAAAACTGCATTTTTCACGACAAAAAATATTTTATATCTTTGAAAATAAATTTATTAACGTCAGAGAGCTGGAAATGTCTAAAAACGTTCACTTTCAACGAATACGAGCGTTTTTAGGCATTTTCGTACTTCTCCGAATAAAACTGTATTTTTCACGACAAAAAATATTTTATATCTCTGGAAATAAATTTATTCTGGTCAGAAAGCTGGAAACATCTAAAAACGACCACTTTCGACGAATACAAGCGTTTTTAGACATTTTCGTACTTCTCGGACTAAAACTGCATTTTTCACGACAAAAAATATTTTATATCTTTGAAAATAAATTTATTAACGTCAGAGAGCTGGAAATGTCTAAAAACGTTCACTTTCAACGAATACGATCGTTTTTAGGCATTTTCGTACTTCTCCGAATAAAACTGTATTTTTCACGACAAAAAATATTTTATATCTCTGGAAATTAATTTATTCTGGTCAGAAAGCTGGAAACGTCTAAAAACGATCACTTTCGACAAATACAAGCGTTTTTAGACATTTTCGTACTTCTCGGAATAAGACTGCATTTTTCACGACAAAAAAATATTTTATATCTCTGAAAATAAATTTATTAACGTCAGAGAGCTGGAAATGTCTAAAAACGTTCACTTTCAACGAATACGAGCTTTTTAAGGCATTTTTGTACTTCTCGGAATAAAACTGTATTTTTCACGACAAAAAATATTTTTTATCTCTGAAAATCAATTTATTCAGGTCAGAAAGCTGGAAACGTCTAAAAACGACCACTTTCGACGAATACAAGCGTTTTTAGACATTTTCGTACTTCTCGGACTAAAACTGCATTTTTCACGACAAAAAATATTTTATATCTTTGAAAATAAATTTATTAACGTCAGAGAGCTGGAAATGTCTAAAAACGTTCACTTTCAACGAATACGATCGTTTTTAGGCATTTTTGTACTTCTCGGAATAAAACTGTATTTTTCACGACAAAAAATATTTTTTATCTCTGAAAATCAATTTATTCAGGTCAGAAAGCTGGAAACGTCTAAAAACGACCACTTTCGACGAATACAAGCGTTTTTAGACATTTTCGTACTTCTCGGACTAAAACTGCATTTTTCACGACAAAAAATATTTTATATCTTTGAAAATAAATTTATTAACGTCAGAGAACTGGAAATGTCTAAAAACGTTCACTTTCAACGAATACGATCGTTTTTAGGCATTTTCGTACTTCTCCGAATAAAACTGTATTTTTCACGACAAAAAATATTTTATATCTCTGGAAATAAATTTATTCTGGTCAGAAAGCTGGAAACGTCTAAAAACGACCACTTTCGACGAATACAAGCGTTTTTAGACATTTTCGTACTTCTCGGACTAAAACTGCATTTTTCACGACAAAAAATATTTTATATCTTTGAAAATAAATTTATTAACGTCAGAGAGCTGGAAATGTCTAAAAACGTTCACTTTCAACGAATACGAGCGTTTTTAGGCATTTTCGTACTTCTCCGAATAAAACTGTATTTTTCACGACAAAAAATATTTTATATCTCTGGAAATACATTTATTCTGGTCAGAAAGCTGGAAACGTCTAAAAACGACCACTTTCGACGAATACAAGCGTTTTTAGACATTTTCGTACTTCTCGGACTAAAACTGCATTTTTCACGACAAAAAATATTTTATATCTTTGAAAATAAATTTATTAACGTCAGAGAGCTGGAAATGTCTAAAAACGTTCACTTTCAACGAATACGATCGTTTTTAGGCATTTTCGTACTTCTCCGAATAAAACTGTATTTTTCACGACAAAAAATATTTTTTATCTCTGAAAATCAATTTATTCAGGTCAGAAAGCTGGAAACGTCTAAAAACGACCACTTTCGACGAATACAAGCGTTTTTAGACATTTTCGTACTTCTCGGACTAAAACTGCATTTTTCACGACAAAAAATATTTCATATCTTTGAAAATAAATTTATTAACGTCAGAGAGCTGGAAATGTCTAAAAACGTTCACTTTCAACGAATACGATCGTTTTTAGGCATTTTTGTACTTCTCGGAATAAAACTGTATTTTTCACGACAAAAAATATTTTTTATCTCTGAAAATCAATTTATTCAGGTCAGAAAGCTGGAAACATCTAAAAACGACCACTTTCGACGAATACAAGCGTTTTTAGACATTTTCGTACTTCTCGGACTAAAACTGCATTTTTCACGACAAAAAATATTTTATATCTTTGAAAATAAATTTATTAACGTCAGAGAGCTGGAAATGTCTAAAAACGTTCACTTTCAACGAATACGAGCGTTTTTAGGCATTTTCGTACTTCTCCGAATAAAACTGTATTTTTCACGACAAAAAATATTTTATATCTCTGGAAATAAATTTATTCTGGTCAGAAAGCTGGAAACATCTAAAAACGACCACTTTCGACGAATACAAGCGTTTTTAGACATTTTCGTACTTCTCGGACTAAAACTGCATTTTTCACGACAAAAAATATTTTATATCTTTGAAAATAAATTTATTAACGTCAGAGAGCTGGAAATGTCTAAAAACGTTCACTTTCAACGAATACGATCGTTTTTAGGCATTTTCGTACTTCTCCGAATAAAACTGTATTTTTCACGACAAAAAATATTTTATATCTCTGGAAATAAATTTATTCTGGTCAGAAAGCTGGAAACGTCTAAAAACGACCACTTTCGACGAATACAAGCGTTTTTAGACATTTTCGTACTTCTCGGACTAAAACTGCATTTTTCACGACAAAAAATATTTTATATCTTTGAAAATAAATTTATTAACGTCAGAGAGCTGGAAATGTCTAAAAACGTTCACTTTCAACGAATACGATCGTTTTTAGGCATTTTCGTACTTTTCCGAATAAAACTGTATTTTTCACGACAAAAAATATTTTATATCTCTGGAAATTAATTTATTCTGGTCAGAAAGCTGGAAACGTCTAAAAACGATCACTTTCGACAAATACAAGCGTTTTTAGACATTTTCGTACTTCTCGGAATAAGACTGCATTTTTCACGACAAAAAAATATTTTATATCTCTGAAAATAAATTTATTAACGTCAGAGAGCTGGAAATGTCTAAAAACGTTCACTTTCAACGAATACGAGCGTTTTAAGGCATTTTTGTACTTCTCGGAATAAAACTGTATTTTCACGACAAAAAATATTTTTTATCTCTGAAAATCAATTTATTCAGGTCAGAAAGCTGGAAACGTCTAAAAACGACCACTTTCGACGAATACAAGCGTTTTTAGACATTTTCGTACTTCTCGGACTAAAACTGCATTTTTCACGACAAAAAATATTTTATATCTTTGAAAATAAATTTATTAACGTCAGAGAGCTGGAAATGTCTAAAAACGTTCACTTTCAACGAATACGATCGTTTTTAGGCATTTTTGTACTTCTCGGAATAAAACTGTATTTTTCACGACAAAAAATATTTTTTATCTCTGAAAATCAATTTATTCAGGTCAGAAAGCTGGAAACGTCTAAAAACGACCACTTTCGACGAATACAAGCGTTTTTAGACATTTTCGTACTTCTCGGACTAAAACTGCATTTTTCACGACAAAAAATATTTTATATCTTTGAAAATAAATTTATTAACGTCAGAGAACTGGAAATGTCTAAAAACGTTCACTTTCAACGAATACGATCGTTTTTAGGCATTTTCGTACTTCTCCGAATAAAACTGTATTTTTCACGACAAAAAATATTTTATATCTCTGGAAATAAATTTATTCTGGTCAGAAAGCTGGAAACGTCTAAAAACGACCACTTTCGACGAATACAAGCGTTTTTAGACATTTTCGTACTTCTCGGACTAAAACTGCATTTTTCACGACAAAAAATATTTTATATCTTTGAAAATAAATTTATTAACGTCAGAGAGCTGGAAATGTCTAAAAACGTTCACTTTCAACGAATACGATCGTTTTTAGGCATTTTCGTACTTCTCCGAATAAAACTGTATTTTTCACGGCAAAAAATATTTTATATCTCTGGAAATAAATTTATTCTGGTCAGAAAGCTGGAAACGTCTAAAAACGATCACTTTCGACAAATACAAGCGTTTTTAGACATTTTCGTACTTCTCGGAATAAGACTGCATTTTTCACGACAAAAAAATATTTTATATCTCTGAAAATAAATTTATTAACGTCAGAGAGCTGGAAATGTCTAAAAACGTTCACTTTCAACGAATACGAGCGTTTTTAGGCATTTTTGTACTTCTCGGAATAAAACTGTATTTTTCACGACAAAAAATATTTTTTATCTCTGAAAATCAATTTATTCAGGTCAGAAAGCTGGAAACGTCTAAAAACGACCACTTTCGACGAATACAAGCGTTTTTAGACATTTTCGTACTTCTCGGACTAAAACTGCATTTTTCACGACAAAAAATATTTTATATCTTTGAAAATAAATTTATTAACGTCAGAGAGCTGGAAATGTCTAAAAACGTTGACTTTCAACGAATACGATCGTTTTTAGGCATTTTTGTACTTCTCGGAATAAAACTGTATTTTTCACGACAAAAAATATTTTTTATCTCTGAAAATCAATTTATTCAGGTCAGAAAGCTGGAAATGTCTAAAAACGACCACTTTCGACGAATACAAGCGTTTTTAGACATTTTCGTACTTCTCGGACTAAAACTGCATTTTTCACGACAAAAAATATTTTATATCTTTAAAAATAAATTTATTAACGTCAGAGAGCTGGAAATGTCTAAAAACGTTCACTTTCAACGAATACGAGCGTTTTTAGGCATTTTTGTACTTCTCCGAATAAAACTGTATTTTTCACGACAAAAAATATTTTATATCTCTGGAAATAAATTTATTCTGGTCAGAAAGCTGGAAACGTCTAAAACCGACCACTTTCGACGAATACAAGCGTTTTTAGACATTTTCGTACTTCTCGGACTAAAACTGCATTTTTCACGACAAAAAATATTTTATATCTTTGAAAATAAAGTTATTAACGTCAGAGAGCTGGAAATGTCTAAAAACGTTCACTTTCAACGAATACGATCGTTTTTAGGCATTTTCGTACTTCTCCGAATAAAACTGTATTTTTCACGACAAAAAATATTTTATATCTCTGGAAATAAATTTATTCTGGTCAGAAAGCTGGAAACGTCTAAAAACGATCACTTTCGACAAATACAAGCGTTTTTAGACATTTTCGTACTTCTCGGAATAAGACTGCATTTTTCACGACAAAAAAATATTTTATATCTCTGAAAATAAATTTATTAACGTCAGAGAGCTGGAAATATCTAAAAACGTTCACTTTCAACGAATACGAGCGTTTATAGGCATTTTTGTACTTCTCGGAATAAAACTGTATTTTTCACGACAAAAAATATCTTTTATCTCTGAAAATCAATTTATTCAGGTCAGAAAGCTGGAAACGTCTAAAAACGACCACTTTCGACAAGCTTTTTTAGACATTTTCGTACTTCTCGGACTAAAACTGCATTTTTCACGACAAAAAATATTTTATATCTTTGAAAATAAATTTATTAACGTCAGAGAGCTGGAAATGTCTAAAAACGTTCACTTTCAGCGAATACGATCGTTTTTAGGCATTTTTGTACTTCTCGGAATAAAACTGTATTTTTCACGACAAAAAATATTTTTTATCTCTGAAAATCAATTTATTCAGGTCAGAAAGCTGGAAACGTCTAAAAACGACCACTTTCGACGAATACAAGCGTTTTTAGACATTTTCGTACTTCTCGGACTAAAACTGCATTTTTCACGACAAAAAATATTTTATATCTTTGAAAATAAATTTATTAACGTCAGAGAGCTGGAAATGTCTAAAAACGTTCACTTTCAACGAATACGATCGTTTTTAGGCATTTTTGTACTTCTCGGAATAAAACTGTATTTTTCACGACAAAAAATATTTTTTATCTCTGAAAATCAATTTATTCAGGTCAGAAAGCTGGAAACGTCTAAAAACGGCCACTTTCGACGAATACAAGCGTTTTTAGACATTTTCGTACTTCTCGGACTAAAACTGCATTTTTCACGACAAAAAATATTTTATATCTTTGAAAATAAATTTATTAACGTCAGAGAGCTGGAAATGTCTAAAAACGTTCACTTTCAACGAATACGAGCGTTTTTAGGCATTTTCGTACTTCTCCGAATAAAACTGTATTCTTCACGTAAAAAAATATTTTATATCTCTGGATATAAATTTATTCTGGTCAGAAAGCTGGAAACGTCTAAAAACGACCACTTTCGACGAATACAAGCGTTTTTAGACATTTTCGTACTTCTCGGACTAAAACTGCATTTTTCACGACAAAAAATATTTTATATCTTTGAAAATAAATTTATTAACGTCAGAGAGCTGGAAATGTCTAAGAACGTTCACTTTCAACGAATACGATCGTTTTTAGGCATTTTCGTACTTCTCCGAATAAAACTGTATTTTTCACGACAAAAAATATTTATATCTCTGGAAATAAATTTATTCTGGTCAGAAAGCTGGAAACGTCTAAAAACGACCACTTTCGACGAATACAAGCGTTTTTAGACATTTTCGTACTTCTCGGACTAAAACTGCATTTTTCACGACAAAAAATATTTTATATCTTTGAAAATAAATTTATTAACGTCAGAGAGCTGGAAATGTCTAAAAACGTTCACTTTCAACGAATACGATCGTTTTTAGGCATTTTCGTACTTCTCCGAATAAAACTGTATTTTTCACGACAAAAAATATTTTATATCTCTGGAAATAAATTTATTCTGGTCAGAAAGCTGGAAACGTCTAAAAACGATCACTTTCGACAAATACAAGCGTTTTTAGACATTGTCGTACTTCTCGGAATAAGACTGCATTTTTCATGACAAAAAAATATTTTATATCTCTGAAAATAAATTTATTAACGTCAGAGAGCTGGAAATGTCTAAAAACGTTCACTTTCAACGAATACGAGCGTTTTTAGGCATTTTTGTACTTCTCGGAATAAAACTGTATTTTTCACGACAAAAAATATTTTTTATCTCTGAAAATCAATTTATTCAGGTCAGAAAGCTGGAAACGTCTAAAAACGACCACTTTCGACGAATACAAGCGTTTTTAGACATTTTCGTACTTCTCGGACTAAAACTGCATTTTTCACGACAAAAAATATTTTATATCTTTGAAAATAAATTTATTAACGTCAGAGAGCTGGAAATGTCTAAAAACGTTCACTTTCAACGAATACGATCGTTTTTAGGCATTTTTGTACTTCTCGGAATAAAACTGTATTTTTCACGACAAAAAATATTTTTTATCTCTGAAAATCAATTTATTCAGGTCAGAAAGCTGGAAACGTCTAAAAACGACCACTTTCGACGAATACAAGCGTTTTTAGACATTTTCGTACTTCTCGGACTAAAACTGCATTTTTCACGACGAAAAATATTTTATATCTTTGAAAATTAATTTATTAACGTCAGAGAGCTGGAAATGTCTAAAAACGTTCACTTTCAACGAATACGAGCGTTTTTAGGCATTTTCGTACTTCTCCGAATAAAACTGTATTTTTCACGACAAAAAATATTTTATATCTCTGGAAATAAATTTATTCTGGTCAGAAAGCTGGAAACGTCTAAAAACGACCACTTTCGACGAATACAACCGTTTTTAGACATTTTCGTACTTCTCGGACTAAAACTGCATTTTTCACGACAAAAAATATTTTATATCTTTGAAAATAAATTTATTAACGTCAGAGAGATATATTTGTTAACGTGCTCCGCCAGAGGCACTACACGATAAACACAGCGACACGAGGTTTTCCCAAGTGGTCACCCATCCAAGTACTAACCGCGCTCGACGTTGCTTAACTTCGGTGTTCGATGGGAACCGGTGCTTTCAACGCATTAACGTCAGAGAGCTGGAAATGTCTAAAAACGTTCACTTTCAACGAATACGATCGTTTTTAGGCATTTTTGTACTTCTCGGAATAAAACTGTATTTTTCACGACAAAAAATATTTTTTATCTCTGAAAATCAATTTATTCAGGTCAGAAAGCTGGAAACGTCTAAAAACGACCACTTTCGACGAATACAAGCGTTTTTAGACATTTTCGTACTTCTCGGACTAAAACTGCATTTTTCACGACAAAAAATATTTTATATCTTTGAAAATAAATTTATTAACGTCAGAGAGCTGGAAATGTCTAAAAACGTTCACTTTCAACGAATACGAGCGTTTTTAGGCATTTTTGTACTTCTCCGAATAAAACTGTATTTTTCACGACAAAAAATATTTTATATCTCTGGAAATAAATTTATTCTGGTCAGAAAGCTGGAAACGTCTAAAACCGACCACTTTCGACGAATACAAGCGTTTTTAGACATTTTCGTACTTCTCGGACTAAAACTGCATTTTTCACGACAAAAAATATTTTATATCTTTGAAAATAAAGTTATTAACGTCAGAGAGCTGGAAATGTCTAAAAACGTTCACTTTCAACGAATACGATCGTTTTTAGGCATTTTCGTACTTCTCCGAATAAAACTGTATTTTTCACGACAAAAAATATTTTATATCTCTGGAAATAAATTTATTCTGGTCAGAAAGCTGGAAACGTCTAAAAACGATCACTTTCGACAAATACAAGCGTTTTTAGACATTTTCGTACTTCTCGGAATAAGACTGCATTTTTCACGACAAAAAAATATTTTATATCTCTGAAAATAAATTTATTAACGTCAGAGAGCTGGAAATATCTAAAAACGTTCACTTTCAACGAATACGAGCGTTTATAGGCATTTTTGTACTTCTCGGAATAAAACTGTATTTTTCACGACAAAAAATATCTTTTATCTCTGAAAATCAATTTATTCAGGTCAGAAAGCTGGAAACGTCTAAAAACGACCACTTTCGACAAGCTTTTTTAGACATTTTCGTACTTCTCGGACTAAAACTGCATTTTTCACGACAAAAAATATTTTATATCTTTGAAAATAAATTTATTAACGTCAGAGAGCTGGAAATGTCTAAAAACGTTCACTTTCAGCGAATACGATCGTTTTTAGGCATTTTTGTACTTCTCGGAATAAAACTGTATTTTTCACGACAAAAAATATTTTTTATCTCTGAAAATCAATTTATTCAGGTCAGAAAGCTGGAAACGTCTAAAAACGACCACTTTCGACGAATACAAGCGTTTTTAGACATTTTCGTACTTCTCGGACTAAAACTGCATTTTTCACGACAAAAAATATTTTATATCTTTGAAAATAAATTTATTAACGTCAGAGAGCTGGAAATGTCTAAAAACGTTCACTTTCAACGAATACGATCGTTTTTAGGCATTTTTGTACTTCTCGGAATAAAACTGTATTTTTCACGACAAAAAATATTTTTTATCTCTGAAAATCAATTTATTCAGGTCAGAAAGCTGGAAACGTCTAAAAACGGCCACTTTCGACGAATACAAGCGTTTTTAGACATTTTCGTACTTCTCGGACTAAAACTGCATTTTTCACGACAAAAAATATTTTATATCTTTGAAAATAAATTTATTAACGTCAGAGAGCTGGAAATGTCTAAAAACGTTCACTTTCAACGAATACGAGCGTTTTTAGGCATTTTCGTACTTCTCCGAATAAAACTGTATTCTTCACGTAAAAAAATATTTTATATCTCTGGATATAAATTTATTCTGGTCAGAAAGCTGGAAACGTCTAAAAACGACCACTTTCGACGAATACAAGCGTTTTTAGACATTTTCGTACTTCTCGGACTAAAACTGCATTTTTCACGACAAAAAATATTTTATATCTTTGAAAATAAATTTATTAACGTCAGAGAGCTGGAAATGTCTAAGAACGTTCACTTTCAACGAATACGATCGTTTTTAGGCATTTTCGTACTTCTCCGAATAAAACTGTATTTTTCACGACAAAAAATATTTATATCTCTGGAAATAAATTTATTCTGGTCAGAAAGCTGGAAACGTCTAAAAACGACCACTTTCGACGAATACAAGCGTTTTTAGACATTTTCGTACTTCTCGGACTAAAACTGCATTTTTCACGACAAAAAATATTTTATATCTTTGAAAATAAATTTATTAACGTCAGAGAGCTGGAAATGTCTAAAAACGTTCACTTTCAACGAATACGATCGTTTTTAGGCATTTTCGTACTTCTCCGAATAAAACTGTATTTTTCACGACAAAAAATATTTTATATCTCTGGAAATAAATTTATTCTGGTCAGAAAGCTGGAAACGTCTAAAAACGATCACTTTCGACAAATACAAGCGTTTTTAGACATTGTCGTACTTCTCGGAATAAGACTGCATTTTTCATGACAAAAAAATATTTTATATCTCTGAAAATAAATTTATTAACGTCAGAGAGCTGGAAATGTCTAAAAACGTTCACTTTCAACGAATACGAGCGTTTTTAGGCATTTTTGTACTTCTCGGAATAAAACTGTATTTTTCACGACAAAAAATATTTTTTATCTCTGAAAATCAATTTATTCAGGTCAGAAAGCTGGAAACGTCTAAAAACGACCACTTTCGACGAATACAAGCGTTTTTAGACATTTTCGTACTTCTCGGACTAAAACTGCATTTTTCACGACAAAAAATATTTTATATCTTTGAAAATAAATTTATTAACGTCAGAGAGCTGGAAATGTCTAAAAACGTTCACTTTCAACGAATACGATCGTTTTTAGGCATTTTTGTACTTCTCGGAATAAAACTGTATTTTTCACGACAAAAAATATTTTTTATCTCTGAAAATCAATTTATTCAGGTCAGAAAGCTGGAAACGTCTAAAAACGACCACTTTCGACGAATACAAGCGTTTTTAGACATTTTCGTACTTCTCGGACTAAAACTGCATTTTTCACGACGAAAAATATTTTATATCTTTGAAAATTAATTTATTAACGTCAGAGAGCTGGAAATGTCTAAAAACGTTCACTTTCAACGAATACGAGCGTTTTTAGGCATTTTCGTACTTCTCCGAATAAAACTGTATTTTTCACGACAAAAAATATTTTATATCTCTGGAAATAAATTTATTCTGGTCAGAAAGCTGGAAACGTCTAAAAACGACCACTTTCGACGAATACAACCGTTTTTAGACATTTTCGTACTTCTCGGACTAAAACTGCATTTTTCACGACAAAAAATATTTTATATCTTTGAAAATAAATTTATTAACGTCAGAGAGATATATTTGTTAACGTGCTCCGCCAGAGGCAGTACACGATAAACACAGCGACACGAGGTTTTCCCAAGTGGTCACCCATCCAAGTACTAACCGCGCTCGACGTTGCTTAACTTCGGTGTTCGATGGGAACCGGTGCTTTCAACGCATTAACGTCAGAGAGCTGGAAATGTCTAAAAACGTTCACTTTCAACGAATACGAGCGTTTTTAGGCATTTTTGTCCTTCTCGGAATAAAACTGTATTTTTCACGACAAAAAATATTTTTTATCTCTGAAAATCAATTTATTCAGGTCAGAAAGCTGGAAACGTCTAAAAACGACCACTTTCGACGAATACAAGCGTTTTTAGACATTTTCGTAGTTCTCGGACTAAAACTGCATTTTTCACGACAAAAAATATTTTATATCTTTGAAAATAAATGTATTAACGTCAGAGAGCTGGAAATGTCTGAAAACGTCCACTTTCAACGAATACGATCGTTTTTAGGCATTTTTGTACTTCTCGGAATAAAACTGTATTTTTCACGACAAAAAATATTTTTTATCTCTGAAAATCAATTTATTCAGGTCAGAAAGCTGGAAACGTCTAAAAACGACCACTTTCGACGAATACAAGCGTTTTTAGACATTTTCGTACTTCTCGGACTAAAACTGCATTTTTCACGACAAAAAATATTTTATATCTTTGAAAATAAATTTATTAACGTCAGAGAGCTGGAAATGTCTAAAAACGTTCACTTTCAACGAATACGAGCGTTTTTAGGCATTTTCGTACTTCTCCGAATAAAACTGTATTTTTCACGACAAAAAATATTTTATATCTCTGGAAATAAATTTATTCTGGTCAGAAAGCTGGAAACGTCTAAAAACGACCACTTTCGACGAATACAAGCGTTTTTAGACATTTTCGTACTTCTCGGACTAAAACTGCATTTTTCACGACAAAAAAAATTTTATATCTTTGAAAATAAATTTATTAACGTCAGAGAGCTGGAAATGTCTAAAAACGTTCACTTTCAACGAATACGCTCGTTTTTAGGCATTTTCGTACTTCTCCGAATAAAACTGTATTTTTCACGACAAAAAATATTTTATATCTCTGGAAATAAATTTATTCTGGTCAGAAAGCTGGAAACGTCTAAAAACGACCACTTTCGACGAATACAAGCGTTTTTAGACATTTTCGTACTTCTCGGACTAAAACTGCATTTTTCACGACAAAAAATATTTTATATCTTTGAAAATAAATTTATTAACGTCAGAGAGCTGGAAATGTCTAAAAACGTTCACTTTCAACGAATACGATCGTTTTTAGGCATTTTCGTACTTCTCCGAATAAAACTGTATTTTTCACGACAAAAAATATTTTATATCTCTGGAAATAAATTTATTCTGGTCAGAAAGCTGGAAACGTCTAAAAACGATCACTTTCGACAAATACAAGCGTTTTTAGACATTTTCGTACTTCTCGGAATAAGACTGCATTTTTCACGACAAAAAAATATTTTATATCTCTGAAAATAAATTTATTAACGTCAGAGAGCTGGAAATGTCTAAAAACGTTCACTTTCAACGAATACGAGCGTTTTTAGGCATTTTTGTACTTCTCGGAATAAAACTGTATTTTTCACGACAAAAAATATTTTTTATCTCTGAAAATCAATTTATTCAGGTCAGAAAGCTGGAAACGTCTAAAAACGACCACTTTCGACGAATGCAAGCGTTTTTAGACATTTTCGTACTTCTCGGACTAAAACTGCATTTTTCACGACAAAAAATATTTTATATCTTTGAAAATAAATTTATTAACGTCAGAGAGCTGGAAATGTCTAAAAACGTTCACTTTCAACGAATACGAGCGTTTTTAGGCATTTTCGTACTTCTCCGAATAAAACTGTATTTTTCACGACAAAAAATATTTTATATCTCTGGAAATAAATTTATTCTGGTCAGAAAGCTGGAAACGTCTAAAAACGACCACTTTCGACGAATACAAGCGTTTTTAGACATTTTCGTACTTCTCGGACTAAAACTGCATTTTTCACGACAAAAAAAATTTATATCTTTGAAAATAAATTTATTAACGTCAGAGAGCTGGAAATGTCTAAAAACGTTCACTTTCAACGGATACGATCGTTTTTAGGCATTTTCGTACTTCTCCGAATAAAACTGTATTTTTCACGACAAAAAATATTTTATATCTCTGGAAATAAATTTATTCTGGTCAGAAAGCTGGAAACGTCTAAAAACGACCACTTTCGACGAATACAAGCGTTTTTAGACATTTTCGTACTTCTCGGACTAAAACTGCATTTTTCACGACAAAAAATATTTTATATCTTTGAAAATAAATTTATTAACGTCAGAGAGCTGGAAATGTCTAAAAACGTTCACTTTCAACGAATACGAGCGTTTTTAGGCATTTTTGTACTTCCGGAATAAAACTGTATTTTTCACGACAAAAAATATTTTTTATCTCTGAAAATCAATTTATTCAGGTCAGAAAGCTGGAAACGTCTAAAAACGACCACTTTCGACGAATACAAGCGTTTTTAGACATTTTCGTACTTCTCGGACTAAAACTGCATTTTTCACGACAAAAAATATTTTATATCTTTGAAAATAAATTTATTAACGTCAGAGAGCTGGAAATGTCTAAAAACGTTCACTTTCAACGAATACGAGCGTTTTTAGGCATTTTCGTACTTTTCCGAATAAAACTGTATTTTTCACGACAAAAAATATTTTATATCTCTGGAAATAAATTTATTCTGGTCAGAAAGCTGGAAACGTCTAAAAACGACCACTTTCGACGAATACAAGCGTTTTTAGACATTTTCGTACTTCTCGGACTAAAACTGCATTTTTCACGACAAAAAAAAATTATATCTTTGAAAATAAATTTATTAACGTCAGAGAGCTGGAAATGTCTAAAAACGTTCGCTTTCAACGGATACGATCGTTTTTAGGCATTTTCGTACTTCTCCGAATAAAACTGTATTTTTCACGACAAAAAATATTTTATATCTCTGGAAATCAATTTATTCAGGTCAGAAAGCTGGAAACGTCTAAAAACGACCACTTTCGACGAATACAAGCGTTTTTAGACATTTTCGTACTTCTCGGACTAAAACTGCATTTTTCACGACAAAAAATATTTTATATCTTTGAAAATAAATTTATTAACGTCAGAGAGCTGGAAATGTCTAAAAACGTTCACTTTCAACGAATACGATCGTTTTTAGGCATTTTTGTACTTCTCGGAATAAAACTGTATTTTTCACGACAAAAAATATTTTTTATCTCTGAAAATCAATTTATTCAGGTCAGAAAGCTGGAAACGTCTAAAAACGACCACTTTCGACGAATACAAGCGTTTTTAGACATTTTCGTACTTCTCGGACTAAAACTGCATTTTTCACGACAAAAAATATTTTATATCTTTGAAAATAAATTTATTAACGTCAGAGAGCTGGAAATGTCTAAAAACGTTCACTTTCAACGAATACGAGCGTTTTTAGGCATTTTCGTACTTCTCCGAATAAAACTGTATTTTTCACGACAAAAAATATTTTATATCTCTGGAAATAAATTTATTCTGGTCAGAAAGCTGGAAACGTCTAAAAACGACCACTTTCGACGAATACAAGCGTTTTTAGACATTTTCGTACTTCTGGGACTAAAACTGCATTTTTCACGACAAAAAATATTTTATATCTTTGAAAATAAATTTATTAACGTCAGAGAGCTGGAAATGTCTAAGAACGTTCACTTTCAACGAATACGATCGTTTTTAGGCATTTTCGTACTTCTCCGAATAAAACTGTATTTTTCACGACAAAAAATATTTTATATCTCTGGAAATAAATTTATTCTGGTCAGAAAGCTGGAAACGTCTAAAAACGACCACTTTCGACGAATACAAGCGTTTTTAGACATTTTCGTACTTCTCGGAATAAGACTGCATTTTTCACGACAAAAAAATATTTTATATCTCTGAAAATAAATTTATTAACGTCAGAGAGCTGGAAATGTCTAAAAACGTTCACTTTCAACGAATACGATCGTTTTTAGGCATTTTCGTACTTCTCCGAATAAAACTGTATTTTTCACGACAAAAAATATTTTATATCTCTGGAAATAAATTTATTCTGGTCAGAAAGCTGGAAACGTCTAAAAACGATCACTTTCGACAAATACAAGCGTTTTTAGACATTTTCGTACTTCTCGGAATAAGACTGCATTTTTCACGACAAAAAAATATTTTATATCTCTGAAAATAAATTTATTAACGTCAGAGAGCTGGAAATGTCTAAAAACTTTCACTTTCAACGAATACGAGCGTTTTTAGGCATTTTCGTACTTCTCCGAATAAAACTGTATTTTTCACGACAAAAAATATTTTATATCTCTGGAAATAAATTTATTCTGGTCAGAAAGCTGGAAACGTCTAAAAACGATCACTTTCGACAAATACAAGCGTTTTTAGACATTTTCGTACTTCTCGGAATAAGACTGCATTTTTCACGACAAAAAAATATTTTATATCTCTGAAAAAAAATTTATTAACGTCAGAGAGCTGGAAATGTCTAAAAACGTTCACTTTCAACGAATACGAGCGTTTTTAGGCATTTTCGTACTTCTCCGAATAAAACTGTATTTTTCACGACAAAAAATATTTTATATCTCTGGAAATAAATTTATTCTGGTCAGAAAGCTGGAAACGTCTAAAAACGATCACTTTCGACAAATACAAGCGTTTTTAGACATTTTCGTACTTCTCGGAATAAGACTGCATTTTCACGACAAAAAAATATTTTATATCTCTGAAAATAAATTTATTAACGTCAGAGAGCTGGAAATGTCTAAAAACGTTCACTTTCAACGAATACGAGCGTTTTTAGGCATTTTTGTACTTCTCGGAATAAAACTGTATTTTTCACGACAAAAAATATTTTTTATCACTGAAAATCAATTTATTCAGGTCAGAAAGCTGGAAACGTCTAAAAACGACCACTTTCGACGAATACAAGCGTTTTTAGACATTTTCGTACTTCTCGGACTAAAACTGCATTTTTCACGACAAAAAATATTTTATATCTTTGAAAATAAATTTATTAACGTCAGAGAGCTGGAAATGTCTAAAAACGTTCACTTTCAACGAATACGATCGTTTTTAGGCATTTTTGTACTTCTCGGAATAAAACTGTATTTTTCACGAAAAAAAATATTTTTTATCTATGAAAATCAATTTATTCAGGTCAGAAAGCTGGAAACGTCTAAAAACGATCACTTTCGACAAATACAAGCGTTTTTAGACATTTTCGTACTTCTCGGACTAAAACTGCATTTTTCACGACAAAAAATATTTTATATCTTTGAAAATAAATTTATTAACGTCAGAGAGCTGGAAATGTCTAAAAACGTTCACTTTCAACGAATACGATCGTTTTTAGGCATTTTTGTACTTCTCGGAATAAAACTGTATTTTTCACGACAAAAAATATTTTTTATCTCTGAAAATCAATTTATTCAGGTCAGAAAGCTGGAAACGTCTAAAAACGACCACTTTCGACGAATACAAGCGTTTTTAGACATTTTCGTACTTCTCGGACTAAAACTGCATTTTTCACGACAAAAAATATTTTATATCTTTGAAAATAAATTTATTAACGTCAGAGAGCTGGAAATGTCTAAAAACGTTCACTTTCAACGAATACGATCGTTTTTAGGCATTTTTGTACTTCTCGGAATAAAACTGTATTTTTCACGACAAAAAATATTTTTTATCTCTGAAAATCAATTTATTCAGGTCAGAAAGCTGGAAACGTCTAAAAACGACCACTTTCGACGAATACAAGCGTTTTTAGACATTTTCGTACTTCTCGGACTAAAACTGCATTTTTCACGACAAAAAATATTTTATATCTTTGAAAATAAATTTATTAACGTCAGAGAGCTGGAAATGTCTAAAAACGTTCACTTTCAACGAATACGAGCGTTTTTAGGCATTTTCGTACTTCTCCGAATAAAACTGTATTTTTCACGACAAAAAATATTTTATATCTCTGGAAATAAATTTATTCTGGTCAGAAAGCTGGAAACGTCTAAATACAACCACTTTCGACGAATACAAGCGTTTTTAGACATTTTTGTACTTCTCGGACTAACACTGCATTTTTCACGACAAAAAATATTTTATATCTTTGAAAATAAATTTATTAACGTCAGAGAGCTGGAAATGTTTAAAAACGTTCACTTTCAACGAATACGATCGTTTTTAGGCATTTTCGTACTTCTCCGAATAAAACTGTATTTTTCACGACAAAAAATATTTTATATCTCTGGAAATAAATTTATTCTGGTCAGAAAGCTGGAAACGTCTAAAAACGATCACTTTCGACAAATACAAGCGTTTTTAGACATTTTCGTACTTCTCGGAATAAGACTGCATTTTTCACGACAAAAAAATATTTTATATCTCTGAAAATAAATTTATTAACGTCAGAGAGCTGGAAATGTCTAAAAACGTTCACTTTCAACGAATACGATCGTTTTTAGGCATTTTCGTACTTCTCCGAATAAAACTGTATTTTTCACGACAAAAAATATTTTATATCTCTGGAAATAAATTTATTCTGGTCAGAAAGCTGGAAACGTCTAAAAACGACCACTTTCGACGAATACAAGCGTTTTTAGACATTTTCGTACTTCTCGGACTAAAACTGCATTTTTCACGACAAAAAATATTTTATATCTTTGAAAATAAATTTATTAACGTCAGAGAGCTGGAAATGTCTAAAAACGTTCACTTTCAACGAATACGATCGTTTTTAGGCATTTTCGTACTTCTCCGAATAAAACTGTATTTTTCACGACAAAAAATATTTTATATCTCTGGAAATAAATTTATTCTGGTCAGAAAGCTGGAAACGTCTAAAAACGATCACTTTCGACAAATACAAGCGTTTTTAGACATTTTCGTACTTCTCGGAATAAGACTGCATTTTCACGACAAAAAAATATTTTATATCTCTGAAAATAAATTTATTAACGTCAGAGAGCTGGAAATGTCTAAAAACGTTCACTTTCAACGAATACGAGCGTTTTTAGGCATTTTTGTACTTCTCGGAATAAAACTGTATTTTTCACGACAAAAAATATTTTTTATCACTGAAAATCAATTTATTCAGGTCAGAAAGCTGGAAACGTCTAAAAACGACCACTTTCGACGAATACAAGCGTTTTTAGACATTTTCGTACTTCTCGGACTAAAACTGCATTTTTCACGACAAAAAATATTTTATATCTTTGAAAATAAATTTATTAACGTCAGAGAGCTGGAAATGTCTAAAAACGTTCACTTTCAACGAATACGATCGTTTTTAGGCATTTTTGTACTTCTCGGAATAAAACTGTATTTTTCACGAAAAAAAATATTTTTTATCTATGAAAATCAATTTATTCAGGTCAGAAAGCTGGAAACGTCTAAAAACGATCACTTTCGACAAATACAAGCGTTTTTAGACATTTTCGTACTTCTCGGACTAAAACTGCATTTTTCACGACAAAAAATATTTTATATCTTTGAAAATAAATTTATTAACGTCAGAGAGCTGGAAATGTCTAAAAACGTTCACTTTCAACGAATACGATCGTTTTTAGGCATTTTTGTACTTCTCGGAATAAAACTGTATTTTTCACGACAAAAAATATTTTTTATCTCTGAAAATCAATTTATTCAGGTCAGAAAGCTGGAAACGTCTAAAAACGACCACTTTCGACGAATACAAGCGTTTTTAGACATTTTCGTACTTCTCGGACTAAAACTGCATTTTTCACGACAAAAAATATTTTATATCTTTGAAAATAAATTTATTAACGTCAGAGAGCTGGAAATGTCTAAAAACGTTCACTTTCAACGAATACGAGCGTTTTTAGGCATTTTCGTACTTCTCCGAATAAAACTGTATTTTTCACGACAAAAAATATTGTATATCTCTGGAAATAAATTTATTCTGGTCAGAAAGCTGGAAACGTCTAAAAACGACCACTTTCGACGAATACAAGCGTTTTTAGACATTTTCGTACTTCTCGGACTAAAACTGCATTTTTCACGACAAAAAATATTTTATATCTTTGAAAATAAATTTATTAACGTCAGAGAGCTGGAAATGTCTAAAAACGTTCACTTTCAACGAATACGATTGTTTTTAGGCATTTTCGTACTTCTCCGAATAAAACTGTATTTTTCACGACAAAAAATATTTTATATCTCTGGAAATAAATTTATTCTGGTCAGAAAGCTGGAAACGTCTAAAAACGATCACTTTCGACAAATACAAGCGTTTTTAGACATTTTCGTACTTCTCGGAATAAGACTGCATTTTTCACGACAAAAAAATATTTTATATCTCTGAAAATAAATTTATTAACGTCAGAGAGCTGGAAATGTCTAAAAACGTTCACTTTCAACGAATACGAGCGTTTTTAGGCATTTTTGTACTTCACGGAATAAAACTGTATTTTTCACGACAAAAAATATTTTTTATCTCTGAAAATCAATTTATTCAGGTCAGAAAGCTGGAAACGTCTAAAAACGACCACTTTCGACGAATACAAGCGTTTTTAGACATTTTCGTACTTCTCGGACTAAAACTGCATTTTTCACGACAAAAAATATTTTATATCTTTGAAAATAAATTTATTAACGTCAGAGAGCTGGAAATGTCTAAAAACGTTCACTTTCAACGAATACGATCGTTTTTAGGCATTTTTGTACTTCTCGGAATAAAACTGTATTTTTCACGACAAAAAATATTTTTTATCTCTGAAAATCAATTTATTCAGGTCAGAAAGCTGGAAACGTCTAAAAACGACCACTTTCGACGAATACAAGCGTTTTTAGACATTTTCGTACTTCTCGGACTAAAACTGCATTTTTCACGACAAAAAATATTTTATATCTTTGAAAATAAATTTATTAACGTCAGAGAGCTGGAAATGTCTAAAAACGTTCACTTTCAACGAATACGAGCGTTTTTAGGCATTTTCGTACTTCTCCGAATAAAACTGTATTTTTCACGACAAAAAATATTTTATATCTCTGGAAATAAATTTATTCTGGTCAGAAAGCTGGAAACGTCTAAAAACAACCACTTTCGACGAATACAAGCGTTTTTAGACATTTTTGTACTTCTCGGACTAACACTGCATTTTTCACGACAAAAAATATTTTATATCTTTGAAAATAAATTTATTAACGTCAGAGAGCTGGAAATGTTTAAAAACGTTCACTTTCAACGAATACGATCGTTTTTAGGCATTTTCGTACTTCTCCGAATAAAACTGTATTTTTCACGACAAAAAATATTTTATATCTCTGGAAATAAATTTATTCTGGTCAGAAAGCTGGAAACGTCTAAAAACGATCACTTTCGACAAATACAAGCGTTTTTAGACATTTTCGTACTTCTCGGAATAAGACTGCATTTTTCACGACAAAAAAATATTTTATATCTCTGAAAATAAATTTATTAACGTCAGAGAGCTGGAAATGTCTAAAAACGTTCACTTTCAACGAATACGATCGTTTTTAGGCATTTTCGTACTTCTTCGAATAAAACTGTATTTTTCACGACAAAAAATATTTTATATCTCTGGAAATAAATTTATTCTGGTCAGAAAGCTGGAAACGTCTAAAAACGACCACTTTCGACGAATACAAGCGTTTTTAGACATTTTCGCACTTCTCGGACTAAAACTGCATTTTTCACGACAAAAAAATATTTTATATCTCTGAAAATAAATTTATTAACGTCAGAGAGCTGGAAATATCTAAAAACGTTCACTTTCAACGAATACGATCGTTTTTAGGCATTTTTGTACTTCTCGGAACAAAACTGTATTTTTCACGACAAAAAATATTTTTTATCTCTGAAAATCAATTTATTCAGGTCAGAAAGCTGGAAACGTCTAAAAACGACCACTTTCGACGAATACAAGCGTTTTTAGACATTTTCGTACTTCTCGGACTAAAACTGCATTTTTCACGACAAAAAATATTTTATATCTTTGAAAATAAATTTATTAACGTCAGAGAGCTGGAAATGTCTAAAAACGTTCACTTTCAACGAATACGAGCGTTTTTAGGCATTTTCGTACTTCTCCGAATAAAACTGTATTTTTCACGACAAAAAATATTTTATATCTCTGGAAATAAATTTATTCTGTTCAGAAAGCTGGAAACGTCTAAAAACGACCACTTTCGACGAATACAAGCGTTTTTAGACATTTTCGTACTTCTCGGACTAAAACTGCATTTTTCACGACAAAAAATATTTTATATCTTTGAAAATAAATTTATTAACGTCAGAGAGCTGGAAATGTCTAAAAACGTTCACTTTCAACGAATACGATCGTTTTTAGGCATTTTCGTACTTCTCCGAATAAAACTGTATTTTTCACGACAAAAAATATTTTATATCTCTGGAAATAAATTTATTCTGGTCAGAAAGCTGGAAACGTCTAAAAACGATCACTTTCGACAAATACAAGCGTTTTTAGACATTTTCGTACTTCTCGGAATAAGACTGCATTTTTCACGACAAAAAAATATTTTATATCTCTGAAAATAAATTTATTAACGTCAGAGAGCTGGAAATGTCTAAAAACGTTCACTTTCAACGAATCCGAGCGTTTTTAGGCATTTTTGTACTTCTCGGAATAAAACTGTATTTTTCACGACAAAAAATATTTTTTATCTCTGAAAATCAATTTATTCAGGTCAGAAAGCTGGAAACGTCTAAAAACGACCACTTTCGACGAATACAAGCGTTTTTAGACATTTTCGTACTTCTCGGACTAAAACTGCATTTTTCACGACAAAAAATATTTTATATCTTTGAAAATAAATTTATTAACGTCAGAGAGCTGGAAATGTCTAAAAACGTTCACTTTCAACGAATACGATCGTTTTTAGGCATTTTTGTACTTCTCGGAATAAAACTGTATTTTTCACGAAAAAAAATATTTTTTATCTATGAAAATCAATTTATTCAGGTCAGAAAGCTGGAAACGTCTAAAAACGACCACTTTCGACGAATACAAGCGTTTTTAGACATTTTCGTACTTCTCGGACTAAAACTGCATTTTTCACGACAAAAAATATTTTATATCTTTGAAAATAAATTTATTAACGTCAGAGAGCTGGAAATGTCTAAAAACGTTCACTTTCAACGAATACGAGCGTTTTTAGGCATTTTCGTACTTCTCCGAATAAAACTGTATTTTTCACGACAAAAAATATTGTATATCTCTGGAAATAAATTTATTCTGGTCAGAAAGCTGGAAACGTCTAAAAACGACCACTTTCGACGAATACAAGCGTTTTTAGACATTTTCGTACTTCTCGGACTAAAACTGCATTTTTCACGACAAAAAATATTTTATATCTTTGAAAATAAATTTATTAACGTCAGAGAGCTGGAAATGTCTAAAAACGTTCACTTTCAACGAATACGATCGTTTTTAGGCATTTTTGTACTTCTCGGAATAAAACTGTATTTTTCACGACAAAAAATATTTTTTATCTCTGAAAATCAATTTATTCAGGTCAGAAAGCTGGAAACGTCTAAAAACGACCACTTTCGACGAATACAAGCGTTTTTAGACATTTTCGTACTTCTCGGACTAAAACTGCATTTTTCACGACAAAAAATATTTTATATCTTTGAAAATAAATTTATTAACGTCAGAGAGCTGGAAATGTCTAAAAACGTTCACTTTCAACGAATACGAGCGTTTTTAGGCATTTTCGTACTTCTCCGAATAAAACTGTATTTTTCACGACAAAAAATATTTTATATCTCTGGAAATAAATTTATTCTGGTCAGAAAGCTGGAAACGTCTAAAAACAACCACTTTCGACGAATACAAGCGTTTTTAGACATTTTTGTACTTCTCGGACTAACACTGCATTTTTCACGACAAAAAATATTTTATATCTTTGAAAATAAATTTATTAACGTCAGAGAGCTGGAAATGTTTAAAAACGTTCACTTTCAACGAATACGATCGTTTTTAGGCATTTTCGTACTTCTCCGAATAAAACTGTATTTTTCACGACAAAAAATATTTTATATCTCTGGAAATAAATTTATTCTGGTCAGAAAACTGGAAACGTCTAAAAACGATCACTTTCGACAAATACAAGCGTTTTTAGACATTTTCGTACTTCTCGGAATAAGACTGCATTTTTCACGACAAAAAAATATTTTATATCTCTGAAAATAAATTTATTAACGTCAGAGAGCTGGAAATGTCTAAAAACGTTCACTTTCAACGAATACGATCGTTTTTAGGCATTTTCGTACTTCTCCGAATAAAACTGTATTTTTCACGACAAAAAATATTTTATATCTCTGGAAATAAATTTATTCTGGTCAGAAAGCTGGAAACGTCTAAAAACGACCACTTTCGACGAATACAAGAGTTTTTAGACATTTTCGCACTTCTCGGACTAAAACTGCATTTTTCACGACAAAAAAAATATTTTATATCTCTGAAAAAAAATTTATTAACGTCAGAGAGCTGGAAATGTCTAAAAACGTTCACTTTCAACGAATACGAGCGTTTTTAGGCATTTTTGTACTTCTCGGAATAAAACTGTATTTTTCACGACAAAAAATATTTTTTATCTCTGAAAATCAATTTATTCAGGTCAGAAAGCTGGAAACGTCTAAAAACGACCACTTTCGACGAATACAAGCGTTTTTAGACATTTTCGTACTTCTCGGACTAAAACTGCATTTTTCACGACAAAAAATATTTTATATCTTTGAAAATAAATTTATTAACGTCAGAGAGCTGGAAATGTCTAAAAACGTTCACTTTCAACGAATACGATCGTTTTTAGGCATTTTCGTACTTCTCCGAATAAAACTGTATTTTTCACGACAAAAAATATTTTATATCTCTGGAAATAAATTTATTCTGGTCAGAAAGCTGGAAACGTCTAAAAACGATCACTTTCGACAAATACAAGCGTTTTTAGACATTTTCGTACTTCTCGGACTAAAACTGCATTTTTCACGACAAAAAATATTTTATATCTTTGAAAATAAATTTATTAACGTCAGAGAGCTGGAAATATCTAAAAACGTTCACTTTCAACGAATACGATCGTTTTTAGGCATTTTTGTACTTCTCGGAATAAAACTGTATTTTTCACGACAAAAAATATTTTTTATCTCTGAAAATCAATTTATTCAGGTCAGAAAGCTGGAAACGTCTAAAAACGACCACTTTCGACGAATACAAGCGTTTTTAGACATTTTCGTACTTCTCGGACTAAAACTGCATTTTTCACGACAAAAAATATTTTATATCTTTGAAAATAAATTTATTAACGTCAGAGAGCTGGAAATGTCTAAAAACGTTCACTTTCAACGAATACGAGCGTTTTTAGGCATTTTTGTACTTCTCGGAATAAAACTGTATTTTTCACGACAAAAAATATTTTTTATCTCTGAAAATCAATTTATTCAGGTCAGAAAGCTGGAAACGTCTAAAAACGACCACTTTCGACGAATACAAGCGTTTTTAGACATTTTCGTACTTCTCGGACTAAAACTGCATTTTTCACGACAAAAAATATTTTATATCTTTGAAAATAAATTTATTAACGTCAGAGAGCTGGAAATGTCTAAAAACGTTCACTTTCAACGAATACGATCGTTTTTAGGCATTTTCGTACTTCTCCGAATAAAACTGTATTTTTCACGACAAAAAATATTTTATATCTCTGGAAATAAATTTATTCTGGTCAGAAAGCTGGAAACGTCTAAAAACGATCACTTTCGACAAATACAAGCGTTTTTAGACATTTTCGTACTTCTCGGACTAAAACTGCATTTTTCACGACAAAAAATATTTTATATCTTTGAAAATAAATTTATTAACGTCAGAGAGCTGGAAATATCTAAAAACGTTCACTTTCAACGAATACGATCGTTTTTAGGCATTTTTGTACTTCTCGGAATAAAACTGTATTTTTCACGACAAAAAATATTTTTTATCTCTGAAAATCAATTTATTCAGGTCAGAAAGCTGGAAACGTCTAAAAACGACCACTTTCGACGAATACAAGCGTTTTTAGACATTTTCGTACTTCTCGGACTAAAACTGCATTTTTCACGACAAAAAATATTTTATATCTTTGAAAATAAATTTATTAACGTCAGAGAGCTGGAAATGTCTAAAAACGTTCACTTTCAACGAATACGAGCGTTTTTAGGCATTTTCGTACTACTCCGAATAAAACTGTATTTTTCACGACAAAAAATATTTCATATCTCTGAAAATCAATTTATTCAGGTCAGAAAGCTGGAAACGTCTAAAAACGACCACTTTCGACGAATACAAGCGTTTTTAGACATTTTCGTACTTCTCGGACTAAAACTGCATTTTTCACGACAAAAAATATTTTATATCTTTGAAAATAAATTTATTAACGTCAGAGAGCTGGAAATGTCTAAAAACGTTCACTTTCAACGAATACGATCGTTTTTAGGCATTTTCGTACTTCTCCGAATAAAACTGTATTTTTCACGACAAAAAATATTTTATATCTCTGGAAATAAATTTATTCTGGTCAGAAAGCTGGAAACGTCTAAAAACGATCACTTTCGACAAATACAAGCGTTTTTAGACATTTTCGTACTTCTCGGAATAAGACTGCATTTTTCACGACAAAAAAATATTTTATATCTCTGAAAATAAATTTATTAACGTCAGAGAGCTGGAAATGTCTAAAAACGTTCACTTTCAACGAATACGATCGTTTTTAGGCATTTTCGTACTTCTCCGAATAAAACTGTATTTTTCACGACAAAAAATATTTTATATCTCTGGAAATAAATTTATTCTGGTCAGAAAGCTGGAAACGTCTAAAAACGACCACTTTCGACGAATACAAGAGTTTTTAGACATTTTCGCACTTCTCGGACTAAAACTGCATTTTTCACGACAAAAAAATATTTTATATCTCTGAAAAAAAATTTATTAACGTCAGAGAGCTGGAAATGTCTAAAAACGTTCACTTTCAACGAATACGAGCGTTTTTAGGCATTTTTGTACTTCTCGGAATAAAACTGTATTTTTCACGACAAAAAATATTTTTTATCTCTGAAAATCAATTTATTCAGGTCAGAAAGCTGGAAACGTCTAAAAACGACCACTTTCGACGAATACAAGCGTTTTTAGACATTTTCGTACTTCTCGGACTAAAACTGCATTTTTCACGACAAAAAATATTTTATATCTTTGAAAATAAATTTATTAACGTCAGAGAGCTGGAAATGTCTAAAAACGTTCACTTTCAACGAATACGAGCGTTTTTAGGCATTTTTGTACTTCTCGGAATAAAACTGTATTTTTCACGACAAAAAATATTTTTTATCTCTGAAAATCAATTTATTCAGGTCAGAAAGCTGGAAACGTCTAAAAACGACCACTTTCGACGAATACAAGCGTTTTTAGACATTTTCGTACTTCTCGGACTAAAACTGCATTTTTCACGACAAAAAATATTTTATATCTTTGAAAATAAATTTATTAACGTCAGAGAGCTGGAAATGTCTAAAAACGTTCACTTTCAACGAATACGATCGTTTTTAGGCATTTTCGTACTTCTCCGAATAAAACTGTATTTTTCACGACAAAAAATATTTTATATCTCTGGAAATAAATTTATTCTGGTCAGAAAGCTGGAAACGTCTAAAAACGATCACTTTCGACAAATACAAGCGTTTTTAGACATTTTCGTACTTCTCGGACTAAAACTGCATTTTTCACGACAAAAAATATTTTATATCTTTGAAAATAAATTTATTAACGTCAGAGAGCTGGAAATATCTAAAAACGTTCACTTTCAACGAATACGATCGTTTTTAGGCATTTTTGTACTTCTCGGAATAAAACTGTATTTTTCACGACAAAAAATATTTTTTATCTCTGAAAATCAATTTATTCAGGTCAAAAAGCTGGAAACGTCTAAAAACGACCACTTTCGACGAATACAAGCGTTTTTAGACATTTTCGTACTTCTCGGACTAAAACTGCATTTTTCACGACAAAAAATATTTTATATCTTTGAAAATAAATTTATTAACGTCAGAGAGCTGGAAATGTCTAAAAACGTTCACTTTCAACGAATACGAGCGTTTTTAGGCATTTTCGTACTTCTCCGAATAAAACTGTATTTTTCACGACAAAAAATATTTTACATCTCTGAAAATCAATTTATTCAGGTCAGAAAGCTGGAAACGTCTAAAAACGACCACTTTCGACGAATACAAGCGTTTTTAGACATTTTCGTACTTCTCGGACTAAAACTGCATTTTTCACGACAAAAAATATTTTATATCTTTGAAAATAAATTTATTAACGTCAGAGAGCTGGAAATGTCTAAAAACGTTCACTTTCAACGAATACGATCGTTTTTAGGCATTTTCGTACTTCTCCGAATAAAACTGTATTTTTCACGACAAAAAATATTTTATATCTCTGGAAATAAATTTATTCTGGTCAGAAAGCTGGAAACGTCTAAAAACGATCACTTTCGACAAATACAAGCGTTTTTAGACATTTTCGTACTTCTCGGAATAAGACGGCATTTTTCACGACAAAAAAATATTTTATATCTCTGAAAATAAATTTATTAACGTCAGAGAGCTGGAAATGTCTAAAAACGTTCACTTTCAACGAATACGAGCGTTTTTACGCATTTTTGTACTTCTCGGAATAAAACTGTATTTTTCACGACAAAAAATATTTTTTATCTCTGAAAATCAATTTATTCAGGTCAGAAAGCTGGAAACGTCTAAAAACGACCACTTTCGACGAATACAAGCGTTTTTAGACATTTTCGTACTTCTCGGACTAAAACTGCATTTTTCACGACAAAAAATATTTTATATCTTTGAAAATAAATTTATTAACGTCAGAGAGCTGGAAATGTCTAAAAACGTTCACTTTCAACGAATACGATCGTTTTTAGGCATTTTTGTACTTCTCGGAATAAAACTGTATTTTTCACGACAAAAAATATTTTTTATCTCTGAAAATCAATTTATTCAGGTCAGAAAGCTGGAAACGTCTAAAAACGACCACTTTCGACGAATACAAGCGTTTTTAGACATTTTCGTACTTCTCGGACTAAAACTGCATTCTTCACGACAAAAAATATTTTATATCTTTGAAAATAAATTTATTAACGTCAGAGAGCTGGAAATGTCTAAAAACGTTCACTTTCAACGAATACGAGCGTTTTTAGGCATTTTCGTACTTCTCCGAATAAAACTGTATTTTTCACGACAAAAAATATTTTATATCTCTGGAAATAAATTTATTCTGGTCAGAAAGCTGGAAACGTCTAAAAACGACCACTTTCGACGAATACAAGCGTTTTTAGACATTTTCGTACTTCTCGGACTAAAACTGCATTTTTCACGACAAAAAATATATTATATCTCTGGAAATAAATTTATTCTGGTCAGAAAGCTGGAAACGTCTAAAAACGACCACTTTCGACGAATACAAGCGTTTTTAGACATTTTCGTACTTCTCGGACTAAAACTGCATTTTTCACGACAAAAAATATTTTATATCTTTGAAAATAAATTTATTAACGTCAGAGAGCTGGAAATGTCTAAAAACGTTCACTTTCAACGAATACGATCGTTTTTAGGCATTTTCGTACTTCTCCGAATAAAACTGTATTTTTCACGACAAAAAATATATTATATCTCTGGAAATAAATTTATTCTGGTCAGAAAGCTGGAAACGTCTAAAAACGACCACTTTCGACGAATACAAGCGTTTTTAGACATTTTCGTACTTCTCGGACTAAAACTGCATTTTTCACGACAAAAAATATTTTATATCTTTGAAAATAAATTTATTAACGTCAGAGAGCTGGAAATGTCTAAAAACGTTCACTTTCACCGAATACGATCGTTTTTAGGCATTTTCGTACTTCTCCGAATAAAACTGTATTTTTCACGACAAAAAATATTTTATATCTCTGGAAATAAATTTATTCTGGTCAGAAAGCTGGAAACGTCTAAAAACGATCACTTTCGACAAATACAAGCGTTTTTAGACATTTTCGTACTTCTCGGAATAAGACTGCATTTTTCACGACAAAAAAATATTTTATATCTCTGAAAATAAATTTATTAACATCAGAGAGCTGGAAATGTCTAAAAACGTTCACTTTCAACGAATACGAGCGTTTTTAGGCATGTTGTACTTCTCGGAATAAAACTGTATTTTTCACGACAAAAAATATTTTTTATCTCTGAAAATCAATTTATTCAGGTCAGAAAGCTGGAAACGCCTAAAAACGACCACTTTCGACGAATACAAGCGTTTTTAGACATTTTCGTACTTCTCGGACTAAAACTGCATTTTTCACGACAAAAAATATTTTATATCTTTGAAAATAAATTTATTAACGTCAGAGAGCTGGAAATGTCTAAAAACGTTCACTTTCAACGAATACGATCGTTTTAAGGCATTTTCGTACTTCTCCGAATAAAACTGTATTTTTCACGACAAAAAATATTTTATATCTCTGGAAATAAATTTATTCTGGTCAGAAAGCTGGAAACGTCTAAAAACGACCACTTTCGAAGAATACAAGCGTTTTTAGACATTTTCGTACTTCTCGGACTAAAACTGCATTTTTCACGACAAAAAATATTTTATATCTTTGAAAATAAATTTATTAACGTCAGAGAGCTGGAAATGTCTAAAAACGTTCACTTTCAACGAATACGATCGTTTTTA
The DNA here is from genome assembly GCA_947310635.1 of Leptodirus hochenwartii. NCBI lineage: Eukaryota > Metazoa > Arthropoda > Insecta > Coleoptera > Leiodidae > Leptodirus > Leptodirus hochenwartii. Next base: position 7,164,557 of record OX371186.1, read on the forward strand.
GGCATTTTCGTACTTCTCCGAATAAAACTGTATTTTTCACGACAAAAAATATTTTATATCTCTGGAAATAAATTTATTCTGGTCAGAAAGCTCGAAACGTCTAAAAACGATCACTTTCGACAAATACAAGCGTTTTTAGACATTTTCGTACTTCTCGGAATAAGACTGCATTTTTCACGACAAAAAAATATTTTATATCTCTGAAAATAAATTTATTAACGTCAGAGAGCTGGAAATGTCTAAAAACGTTCACTTTCAACGAATACGATCGTTTTTAGGCATTTTCGTACTTCTCCGAATAAAACTGTATTTTTCACGACAAAAAATATTTTATATCTCTGGAAATAAATTTATTCTGGTCAGAAAGCTGGAAACGTCTAAAAACGACCACTTTCGACGAATACAAGCGTTTTTAGACATTTTCGTACTTCTCGGACTAAAACTGCATTTTTCACGACAAAAAATATTTTATATCTTTGAAAATAAATTTATTAACGTCAGAGAGCTGGAAATGTCTAAAAACGTTCACTTTCAACGAATACGATCGTTTTTAGGCATTTTCGTACTTCTCCGAATAAAACTGTATTTTTCACGACAAAAAATATTTTATATCTCTGGAAATAAATTTATTCTGGTCAGAAAGCTGGAAACGTCTAAAAACGATCACTTTCGACAAATACAAGCGTTTTTAGACATTTTCGTACTTCTCGGAATAAGACTGCATTTTTCACGACAAAAAAATATTTTATATCTCTGAAAATAAATTTATTAACGTCAGAGAGCTGGAAATGTCTAAAAACGTTCACTTTCAACGAATACGAGCGTTTTTAGGCATTTTTGTACTTCTCGGAATAAAACTGTATTTTTCACGACAAAAAATATTTTTTATCTCTGAAAATCAATTTATTCAGGTCAGAAAGCTGGAAACGTCTAAAAACGACCACTTTCGACGAATACGAGCGTTTTTAGGCATTTTCGTACTTCTCCGAATAAAACTGTATTTTTCACGACAAAAAATATTTTATATCTTTGAAAATAAATTTATTAACGTCAGAGAGCTGGAAATGTCTAAAAACGTTCACTTTCAACGAATACGAGCGTTTTTAGGCATTTTCGTACTTCTCCGAATAAAACTGTATTTTTCACGACAAAAAATATTTTATATCTCTGGAAATAAATTTATTCTGGTCAGAAAGCTGGAAACGTCTAAAAACGACCACTTTCGACGAATACAAGCGTTTTTAGACATTTTCGTACTTCTCGGACTAAAACTGCATTTTTCACGATAAAAAATATTTTATATCTTTGAAAATAAATTTATTAACGTCAGAGAGCTGGAAATGTCTAAAAACGTTCACTTTCAACGAATACGAGCGTTTTTAGGCATTTTCGTACTTCTCCGAATAAAACTGTATTTTTCACGACAAAAAATATTTTATATCTCTGGAAATAAATTTATTCTGGTCAGAAAGCTGGAAACGTCTAAAAACGACCACTTTCGACGAATACAAGCGTTTTTAGACATTTTCGTACTTCTCGGACTAAAACTGCATTTTTCACGACAAAAAATATTTTATATCTTTGAAAATAAATTTATTAACGTCAGAGAGCTGGAAATGTCTAAAAACGTTCACTTTCAACGAATACGATCGTTTTTAGGCATTTTCGTACTTCTCCGAATAAAACTGTATTTTTCACGACAAAAAATATTTTATATCTCTGGAAATAAATTTATTCTGGTCAGAAAGCTGGAAACGTCTAAAAACGATCACTTTCGACAAATACAAGCGTTTTTAGACATTTTCGTACTTCTCGGAATAAGACTGCATTTTTCACGACAAAAAAATATTTTATATCTCTGAAAATAAATTTATTAACGTCAGAGAGCTGGAAATGTCTAAAAACGTTCACTTTCAACGAATACGAGTGTTTTTAGGCATTTTTGTACTTCTCGGAATAAAACTGTATTTTTCACGACATAAAATATTTTATATCTTTGAAAATAAATTTATTAACGTCAGAGAGCTGGAAATGTCTAAAAACGTTCACTTTCAACGAATACGATCGTTTTTAGGCATTTTTGTACTTCTCGGAATAAAACTGTATTTTTCACGACAAAAAATATTTTTTATCTCTGAAAATCAATTTATTCAGGTCAGAAAGCTGGAAACGTCTAAAAACGACCACTTTCGACGAATACAAGCGTTTTTAGACATTTTCGTACTTCTCGGACTAAAACTGCATTTTTCACGATAAAAAATATTTTATATCTTTGAAAATAAATTTATTAACGTCAGAGAGCTGGAAATGTCTAAAAACGTTCACTTTCAACGAATACGAGCGTTTTTAGGCATTTTCGTACTTCTCCGAATAAAACTGTATTTTTCACGACAAAAAATATTTTATATCTCTGGAAATAAATTTATTCTGGTCAGAAAGCTGGAAACGTCTAAAAACGACCACTTTCGACGAATACAAGCGTTTTTAGACATTTTCGTACTTCTCGGACTAAAACTGCATTTTTCACGATAAAAAATATTTTATATCTTTGAAAATAAATTTATTAACGTCAGAGAGCTGGAAATGTCTAAAAACGTTCACTTTCAACGAATACGAGCGTTTTTAGGCATTTTTGTACTTCTCGGAATAAAACTGTATTTTTCACGACATAAAATATTTTATATCTTTGAAAATAAATTTATTAACGTCAGAGAGCTGGAAATGTCTAAAAACGTTCACTTTCAACGAATACGATCGTTTTTAGGCATTTTTGTACTTCTCGGAATAAAACTGTATTTTTCACGACAAAAAATATTTTATATCTCTGGAAATAAATTTATTCTGGTCAGAAAGCTGGAAACGTCTAAAAACGATCACTTTCGACAAATACAAGCGTTTTTAGGCATTTTCGTACTTCTCGGAATAAGACTGCATTTTTCACGACAAAAAATATTTTATATCTTTGAAAATAAATTTATTAACGTCAGAGAGCTGGAAATGTCTAAAAACGTTCACTTTCAACGAATACGAGCGTTTTTAGGCATTTTCGTACTTCTCCGAATAAAACTGTATTTTTCACGACAAAAAATATTTTATATCTTTGAAAATAAATTTATTAACGTCAGAGAGCTGGAAATGTCTAAAAACGTTCACTTTCAACGAATACGAGCGTTTTTAGGCATTTTCGTACTTCTCCGAATAAAACTGTATTTTTCACGACAAAAAATATTTTATATCTCTGGAAATAAATTTATTCTGGTCAGAAAGCTGGAAACGTCTAAAAACGACCACTTTCGGCGAATACAAGCGTTTTTAGACATTTTCGTACTTCTCGGACTAAAACTGCATTTTTCACGACAAACAATATTTTATATCTTTGAAAATAAATTTATTAACGTCAGAGAGCTGGAAATGTCTAAAAACGTTCACTTTCAACGAATACGATCGTTTTTAGGCATTTTCGTACTTCTCCGAATAAAACTGTATTTTTCACGACAAAAAATATTTTATATCTCTGGAAATAAATTTATTCTGGTCAGAAAGCTGGAAACGTCAAAAAACGACCACTTTCGACGAATACAAGCGTTTTTAGACATTTTCGTACTTCTCGGACTAAAACTGCATTTTTCACGACAAAAAATATTTTATATCTTTGAAAATAAATTTATTAACGTCAGAGAGCTGGAAATGTCTAAAAACGTTCACTTTCAACGAATACGATCGTTTTTAGGCATTTTCGTACTTCTCCGAATAAAACTGTATTTTTCAAGACAAAAAATATTTTATATCTCTGGAAATAAATTTATTCTGGTCAGAAAGCTGGAAACGTCTAAAAACGATCACTTTCGACAAATACAAGCGTTTTTAGACATTTTTGTACTTCTCGGAATAAAACTGTATTTTTCACGACAAAAAATATTTTATATCTTTGAAAATAAATTTATTAACGTCAGAGAGCTGGAAATGTCTAAAAACGTTCACTTTCAACGAATACGAGCGTTTTTAGGCATTTTTGTACTTCTCGGAATAAAACTGTATTTTTCACGACAAAAAATATTTTTTATCTCTGAAAATCAATTTATTCAGGTCAGAAAGCTGGAAACGTCTAAAAACGACCACTTTCGACGAATACAAGCGTTTTTAGACATTTTCGTACTTCTCCGAATAAAACTGTATTTTTCACGACAAAAAATATTTTATATCTCTGGAAATAAATTTATTCTGGTCAGAAAGCTGGAAACGTCTAAAAACGATCACTTTCGACAAATACAAGCGTTTTTAGACATTTTCGTACTTCTCGGAATAAGACTGCATTTTTCACGACAAAAAAATATTTTATATCTCTGAAAATAAATTTATTAACGTCAGAGAGCTGGAAATGTCTAAAAACGTTCACTTTCAACGAATACGAGCGTTTTTAGGCATTTTTGTACTTCTCGGAATAAAACTGTATTTTTCACGACATAAAATATTTTATATCTTTGAAAATAAATTTATTAACGTCAGAGAGCTGGAAATGTCTAAAAACGTTCACTTTCAACGAATACGATCGTTTTTAGGCATTTTTGTACTTCTCGGAATAAAACTGTATTTTTCACGACAAAAAATATTTTTTATCTCTGAAAATCAATTTATTCAGGTCAGAAAGCTGGAAACGTCTAAAAACGACCACTTTCGACGAATACAAGCGTTTTTAGACATTTTCGTACTTCTCGGACTAAAACTGCATTTTTCACGATAAAAAATATTTTATATCTTTGAAAATAAATTTATTAACGTCAGAGAGCTGGAAATGTCTAAAAACGTTCACTTTCAACGAATACGAGCGTTTTTAGGCATTTTCGTACTTCTCCGAATAAAACTGTATTTTTCACGACAAAAAATATTTTATATCTCTGGAAATAAATTTATTCTGGTCAGAAAGCTGGAAACGTCTAAAAACGACCACTTTCGACGAATACAAGCGTTTTTAGACATTTTCGTACTTCTCGGACTAAAACTGCATTTTTCACGACAAAAAATATTTTATATCTTTGAAAATAAATTTATTAACGTCAGAGAGCTGGAAATGTCTAAAAACGTTCACTTTCAACGAATACGATCGTTTTTAGGCATTTTTGTGCTTCTCGGAATAAAACTGTATTTTTCACGACAAAAAATATTTTTTATCTCTGAAAATCAATTTATTCAGGTCAGAAAGCTGGAAACGTCTAAAAACGACCACTTTCGACGAATACAAGCGTTTTTAGACATTTTCGTACTTCTCGGAATAAGACTGCATTTTTCACGACAAAAAAATATTTTATATCTCTGAAAATAAATTTATTAACGTCAGAGAGCTGGAAATGTCTAAAAACGTTCACTTTCAACGAATACGAGCGTTTTTAGGCATTTTCGTACTTCTCCGAATAAAACTGTATTTTTCACGACAAAAAATATTTTATATCTCTGGAAATAAATTTATTCTGGTCAGAAAGCTGGAAACGTCTAAAAACGACCACTTTCGACGAATACAAGCGTTTTTAGACATTTTCGTACTTCTCGGACTAAAACTGCATTTTTCACGATAAAAAATATTTTATATCTTTGAAAATAAATTTATTAACGTCAGAGAGCTGGAAATGTCTAAAAACGTTCACTTTCAACGAATACGAGCGTTTTTAGGCATTTTCGTACTTCTCCGAATAAAACTGTATTTTTCACGACAAAAAATATTTTATATCTCTGGAAATAAATTTATTCTGGTCAGAAAGCTGGAAACGTCTAAAAACGACCACTTTCGACGAATACAAGCGTTTTTAGACATTTTCGTACTTCTCGGACTAAAACTGCATTTTTCACGACAAAAAATATTTTATATCTTTGAAAATAAATTTATTAACGTCAGAGAGCTGGAAATGTCTAAAAACGTTCACTTTCAACGAATACGATCGTTTTTAGGCATTTTTGTGCTTCTCGGAATAAAACTGTATTTTTCACGACAAAAAATATTTTTTATCTCTGAAAATCAATTCATTCAGGTCAGAAAGCTGGAAACGTCTAAAAACGACCACTTTCGACGAATACAAGCGTTTTTAGACATTTTCGTACTTCTCGGAATAAGACTGCATTTTTCACGACAAAAAAATATTTTATATCTCTGAAAATAAATTTATTAACGTCAGAGAGCTGGAAATGTCTAAAAACGTTCACTTTCAACGAATACGAGCGTTTTTAGGCATTTTCGTACTTCTCCGAATAAAACTGTATTTTTCACGACAAAAAATATTTTATATCTCTGGAAATAAATTTATTCTGGTCAGAAAGCTGGAAACGTCTAAAAACGACCACTTTCGACGAATACAAGCGTTTTTAGACATTTTCGTACTTCTCGGACTAAAACTGCATTTTTCACGATAAAAAATATTTTATATCTTTGAAAATAAATTTATTAACGTCAGAGAGCTGGAAATGTCTAAAAACGTTCACTTTCAACGAATACGAGCGTTTTTAGGCATTTTCGTACTTCTCCGAATAAAACTGTATTTTTCACGACAAAAAATATTTTATATCTCTGGAAATAAATTTATTCTGGTCAGAAAGCTGGAAACGTCTAAAAACGACCACTTTCGACGAATACAAGCGTTTTTAGACATTTTCGTACTTCTCGGACTAAAACTGCATTTTTCACGACAAAAAATATTTTATATCTTTGAAAATAAATTTATTAACGTCAGAGAGCTGGAAATGTCTAAAAACGTTCACTTTCAACGAATACGATCGTTTTTAGGCATTTTCGTACTTCTCCGAATAAAACTGTATTTTTCACGACAAAAAATATTTTATATCTCTGGAAATAAATTTATTCTGGTCAGAAAGCTGGAAACGTCTAAAAACGATCACTTTCGACAAATACAAGCGTTTTTAGACATTTTCGTACTTCTCGGAATAAGACTGCATTTTTCACGACAAAAAAATATTTTATATCTCTGAAAATAAATTTATTAACGTCAGAGAGCTGGAAATGTCTAAAAACGTTCACTTTCAACGAATACGAGTGTTTTTAGGCATTTTTGTACTTCTCGGAATAAAACTGTATTTTTCACGACATAAAATATTTTATATCTTTGAAAATAAATTTATTAACGTCAGAGAGCTGGAAATGTCTAAAAACGTTCACTTTCAACGAATACGATCGTTTTTAGGCATTTTTGTACTTCTCGGAATAAAACTGTATTTTTCACGACAAAAAATATTTTTTATCTCTGAAAATCAATTTATTCAGGTCAGAAAGCTGGAAACGTCTAAAAACGACCACTTTCGACGAATACAAGCGTTTTTAGACATTTTCGTACTTCTCGGACTAAAACTGCATTTTTCACGATAAAAAATATTTTATATCTTTGAAAATAAATTTATTAACGTCAGAGAGCTGGAAATGTCTAAAAACGTTCACTTTCAACGAATACGAGCGTTTTTAGGCATTTTCGTACTTCTCCGAATAAAACTGTATTTTTCACGACAAAAAATATTTTATATCTCTGGAAATAAATTTATTCTGGTCAGAAAGCTGGAAACGTCTAAAAACGACCACTTTCGACGAATACAAGCGTTTTTAGACATTTTCGTACTTCTCGGACTAAAACTGCATTTTTCACGATAAAAAATATTTTATATCTTTGAAAATAAATTTATTAACGTCAGAGAGCTGGAAATGTCTAAAAACGTTCACTTTCAACGAATACGAGCGTTTTTAGGCATTTTTGTACTTCTCGGAATAAAACTGTATTTTTCACGACATAAAATATTTTATATCTTTGAAAATAAATTTATTAACGTCAGAGAGCTGGAAATGTCTAAAAACGTTCACTTTCAACGAATACGATCGTTTTTAGGCATTTTTGTACTTCTCGGAATAAAACTGTATTTTTCACGACAAAAAATATTTTATATCTCTGGAAATAAATTTATTCTGGTCAGAAAGCTGGAAACGTCTAAAAACGATCACTTTCGACAAATACAAGCGTTTTTAGGCATTTTCGTACTTCTCGGAATAAGACTGCATTTTTCACGACAAAAAATATTTTATATCTTTGAAAATAAATTTATTAACGTCAGAGAGCTGGAAATGTCTAAAAACGTTCACTTTCAACGAATACGAGCGTTTTTAGGCATTTTCGTACTTCTCCGAATAAAACTGTATTTTTCACGACAAAAAATATTTTATATCTTTGAAAATAAATTTATTAACGTCAGAGAGCTGGAAATGTCTAAAAACGTTCACTTTCAACGAATACGAGCGTTTTTAGGCATTTTCGTACTTCTCCGAATAAAACTGTATTTTTCACGACAAAAAATATTTTATATCTCTGGAAATAAATTTATTCTGGTCAGAAAGCTGGAAACGTCTAAAAACGACCACTTTCGGCGAATACAAGCGTTTTTAGACATTTTCGTACTTCTCGGACTAAAACTGCATTTTTCACGACAAACAATATTTTATATCTTTGAAAATAAATTTATTAACGTCAGAGAGCTGGAAATGTCTAAAAACGTTCACTTTCAACGAATACGATCGTTTTTAGGCATTTTCGTACTTCTCCGAATAAAACTGTATTTTTCACGACAAAAAATATTTTATATCTCTGGAAATAAATTTATTCTGGTCAGAAAGCTGGAAACGTCAAAAAACGACCACTTTCGACGAATACAAGCGTTTTTAGACATTTTCGTACTTCTCGGACTAAAACTGCATTTTTCACGACAAAAAATATTTTATATCTTTGAAAATAAATTTATTAACGTCAGAGAGCTGGAAATGTCTAAAAACGTTCACTTTCAACGAATACGATCGTTTTTAGGCATTTTCGTACTTCTCCGAATAAAACTGTATTTTTCAAGACAAAAAATATTTTATATCTCTGGAAATAAATTTATTCTGGTCAGAAAGCTGGAAACGTCTAAAAACGATCACTTTCGACAAATACAAGCGTTTTTAGACATTTTTGTACTTCTCGGAATAAAACTGTATTTTTCACGACAAAAAATATTTTATATCTTTGAAAATAAATTTATTAACGTCAGAGAGCTGGAAATGTCTAAAAACGTTCACTTTCAACGAATACGAGCGTTTTTAGGCATTTTTGTACTTCTCGGAATAAAACTGTATTTTTCACGACAAAAAATATTTTTTATCTCTGAAAATCAATTTATTCAGGTCAGAAAGCTGGAAACGTCTAAAAACGACCACTTTCGACGAATACAAGCGTTTTTAGACATTTTCGTACTTCTCCGAATAAAACTGTATTTTTCACGACAAAAAATATTTTATATCTCTGGAAATAAATTTATTCTGGTCAGAAAGCTGGAAACGTCTAAAAACGACCACTTTCGACGAATACAAGCGTTTTTAGACATTTTCGTACTTCTCGGACTAAAACTGCATTTTTCACGACAAAAAATATTTTATATCTTTGAAAATAAATTTATTAACGTCAGAGAGCTGGAAATGTCTAAAAACGTTCACTTTCAACGAATACGATCGTTTTTAGGCATTTTCTTACTTCTCCGAATAAAACTGTATTTTTCACGACAAAAAATATTTTATATCTCTGGAAATAAATTTATTCTGGTCAGAAAGCTGGAAACGTCTAAAAACGATCACTTTCGACAAATACAAGCGTTTTTAGACATTTTCGTACTTCTCGGAATAAGACTGCATTTTTCACGACAAAAAAATATTTTATATCTCTGAAAATAAATTTATTAACGTCAGAGAGCTGGAAATGTCTAAAAACGTTCACTTTCAACGAATACGAGCGTTTTTAGGCATTTTTGTACTTCTCGGAATAAAACTGTATTTTTCACGACATAAAATATTTTATATCTTTGAAAATAAATTTATTAACGTCAGAGAGCTGGAAATGTCTAAAAACGTTCACTTTCAACGAATACGATCGTTTTTAGGCATTTTTGTACTTCTCGGAATAAAACTGTATTTTTCACGACAAAAAATATTTTTTATCTCTGAAAATCAATTTATTCAGGTCAGAAAGCTGGAAACGTCTAAAAACGACCACTTTCGACGAATACAAGCGTTTTTAGACATTTTCGTACTTCTCGGACTAAAACTGCATTTTTCACGATAAAAAATATTTTATATCTTTGAAAATAAATTTATTAACGTCAGAGAGCTGGAAATGTCTAAAAACGTTCACTTTCAACGAATACGAGCGTTTTTAGGCATTTTCGTACTTCTCCGAATAAAACTGTATTTTTCACGACAAAAAATATTTTATATCTCTGGAAATAAATTTATTCTGGTCAGAAAGCTGGAAACGTCTAAAAACGACCACTTTCGACGAATACAAGCGTTTTTAGACATTTTCGTACTTCTCGGACTAAAACTGCATTTTTCACGACAAAAAATATTTTATATCTTTGAAAATAAATTTATTAACGTCAGAGAGCTGGAAATGTCTAAAAACGTTCACTTTCAACGAATACGATCGTTTTTAGGCATTTTTGTGCTTCTCGGAATAAAACTGTATTTTTCACGACAAAAAATATTTTTTATCTCTGAAAATCAATTTATTCAGGTCAGAAAGCTGGAAACGTCTAAAAACGACCACTTTCGACGAATACAAGCGTTTTTAGACATTTTCGTACTTCTCGGACTAAAACTGCATTTTTCACGACAAAAAAATATTTTATATCTCTGAAAATAAATTTATTAACGTCAGAGAGCTGGAAATGTCTAAAAACGTTCACTTTCAACGAATACGAGCGTTTTTAGGCATTTTTGTACTTCTCGGAATAAAACTGTATTTTTCACGACAAAAAATATTTTTTATCTCTGAAAATCAATTTATTCAGGTCAGAAAGCTGGAAACGTCTAAAAACGACCACTTTCGACGAATACAAGCGTTTTTAGACATTTTCGTACTTCTAGGACTAAAACTGCATTTTTCACGACAAAAAATATTTTATATCTTTGAAAATAAATTTATTAACGTCAGAGAGCTGGAAATGTCTAAAAACGTTCACTTTCAACGAATACGACCGTTTTTAGGCATTTTTGTACTTCTCGGAATAAAACTATATTTTTCACGACAAAAAATATTTTTTATCTCTGAAAATCAATTTATTCAGGTCAGAAAGCTGGAAACGTCTAAAAACGACCACTTTCGACGAATACAAGCGTTTTTAGACATTTTCGTACTTCTCGGACTAAAACTGCATTTTTCACGACAAAAAATATTTTATATCTTTGAAAATAAATTTATTAACGTCAGAGAGCTGGAAATGTCTAAAAACGTTCACTTTCAACGAATACGAGCGTTTTTAGGCATTTTCGTACTTCTCCGAATAAAACTGTATTTTTCACGACAAAAAATATTTTATATCTCTGGAAATAAATTTATTCTGGTCAGAAAGCTGGAAACGTCTAAAAACGACCACTTTCGACGAATACAAGCGTTTTTAGACATTTTCGTACTTCTCGGACTAAAACTGCATTTTTCACGACAAAAATATTTTATATCTTTGAAAATAAATTTATTATCGTCAGAGAGCTGGAAATGTCTAAAAACGTTCACTTTCAACGAATACGATCGTTTTTAGTCATTTTCGTACTTCTCCGAATAAAACTGTATTTTTCACGACAAAAAATATTTTATATCTCTGGAAATAAATTTATTCTGGTCAGAAAGCTGGAAACGTCTAAAAACGACCACTTTCGACGAATACAAGCGTTTTTAGACATTTTCGTACTTCTCGGACTAAAACTGCATTTTTCACGACAAAAAATATTTTATATCTTTGAAAATAAATTTATTAACGTCAGAGAGCTGGAAATGTCTAAAAACGTTCACTTTCAACGAATACGATCGTTTTTAGGCATTTTCGTACTTCTCCGAATAAAACTGTATTTTTCACGACAAAAAATATTTTATATCTCTGGAAATAAATTTATTCTGGTCAGAAAGCTGGAAACGTCTAAAAACGACCACTTTCGACGAATACAAGCGTTTTTAGACATTTTCGTACTTCTCGGACTAAAACTGCATTTTTCACGACAAAAAATATGTTATATCTTTGAAAATAAATTTATTAACGTCAGAGAGCTGGAAATGTCTAAAAACGTTCACTTTCAACGAATACGATCGTTTTTAGGCATTTTCGTACTTCTCCGAATAAAACTGTATTTTTCACGACAAAAAATATTTTATATCTCTGGAAATAAATTTATTCTGGTCAGAAAGCTGGAAACGTCTAAAAACGACCACTTTCGACGAATACAAGCGTTTTTAGACATTTTCGTACTTCTCGGACTAAAACTGCATTTTTCACGACAAAAAATATTTTATATCTTTGAAAATAAATTTATTAACGTCAGAGAGCTGGAAATGTCTAAAAACGTTCACTTTCAACGAATACGATCGTTTTTAGGCATTTTCGTACTTCTCCGAATAAAACTGTATTTTTCACGACAAAAAATATTTTATATCTCTGGAAATAAATTTATTCTGGTCAGAAAGCTGGAAACGTCTAAAAACGACCACTTTCGACGAATACAAGCGTTTTTAGACATTTTCGTACTTCTCGGACTAAAACTGCATTTTTCACGACAAAAAAATATTTTATATCTCTGAAAATAAATTTATTAACGTCAGAGAGCTGGAAATGTCTAAAAACGTTCACTTTCAACGAATACGAGCGTTTTTAGGCATTTTTGTACTTCTCGGAATAAAACTGTATTTTTCACGACAAAAAATATTTTTTATCTCTGAAAATCAATTTATTCAGGTCAGAAAGCTGGAAACGTCTAAAAACGACCACTTTCGACGAATACAAGCGTTTTTAGACATTTTCGTACTTCTAGGACTAAAACTGCATTTTTCACGACAAAAAATATTTTATATCTTTGAAAATAAATTTATTAACGTCAGAGAGCTGGAAATGTCTAAAAACGTTCACTTTCAACGAATACGACCGTTTTTAGGCATTTTTGTACTTCTCGGAATAAAACTATATTTTTCACGACAAAAAATATTTTTTATCTCTGAAAATCAATTTATTCAGGTCAGAAAGCTGGAAATGTCTAAAAACGACCACTTTCGACGAATACAAGCGTTTTTAGACATTTTCGTACTTCTCGGACTAAAACTGCATTTTTCACGACAAAAAATATTTTATATCTTTGAAAATAAATTTATTAACGTCAGAGAGATATATTTAATTAATTAACGTGCTCCGCCAGAGGCACTACACGATTATCACAACTGTACAATTTACATCTATCCCTATATATGCTACTTAAAATACTTCAACTTATTTTTAAAGAGGGATTTAGTTATGGCCGGCGCCTTTATTTTCCCGTAATACTATTTACATGTCTTCCTTATTCTAACATGCAAACTTTATTGATAAATGCTTGTTTCTATATTTACATTCTAAATATATTATGTTCATATCCTTAGCATTTAATTCGTCATATTGCAAACGGCTCTAAATCTTTTATGCTGCTGTCATCCTGCATAGTCAAGTTGACCGTTGTCTACAGCGCTGCTTCTGCAAAGAAAGGAAAGCATTTCCTCTTTATTGGAGTGCAGTAGCATCTGTCAATATTTATACATGCCTCTCTATTTTAAACTTCTTCGTTTTAGTTACAAAACGTTGAAGCTCCAACCACCACTTCTCTTCTGCAGCCAGCCCGGTCACCTCCTCCATGTTGCGCGGCCACTGCAGTCCTCTCAGCTGCATTCTCCGCGATGCCGACTGCCTTGATAGATCGTAGATGCCACACTCGAACAGGTAATGTTCGGTATCGTCCGTCCCCTCGCCACACGCGCAACGACTGCTGTCGCTCATCCCGAACCTATAAAGATAAGCGTTAAACTTACCATGCCCTGTCACCACTTGAACCGTCTGGTAGTCCAATCTTTGCTTCAGTTTCGCGCGTATATCGAGCGCAGGAAGAAACGCTGCCGTCTGCCGCCCTGTCGCAGCCGACCGCCAACGCGCATCCCATCGTTCGAGAAGGCGTTGCTTCAGCTCATACTTTACCAAGGATCTAGGTACTCCAACGAATACCGTCTCGCCGTCTGCATCCCCCGCTGCAGCCTTGGCTAGCACATCCGCGCGCTCGTTACCTCTCGTCCCGACGTGCGCACGTACCCACTTCCAGGTCAGCCTGGTCGTCTCCGATGCCTGCCGCGCAAGTGCCCAGATCTCCAGCTGCAGTGTCGTTGGTCGCCTCGTCCCAAACAGTGACTCCAAGGCCGATCTACTGTCTGTCAGGATGGTGCAGCAATCATAGGCGTAACGATGGTCCAAGATGTATCGAAGCGCACCGCGGATGGCTACCAGCTCGCTCTGGACAACACTACACCACTTACCTAACCTAAGCTTCGTGTAGGACCTCTCATCTTCGCCGTTGTAAACAACGAATGAAGCCCCTGTACCGTTCTCACTCTTGGAGCCGTCGGTGTAGATGCGGTTCCTCGCAACGGTGTCATCGCCGCCATCGTTGTCCGAGCTCCGCATACCTACCACTCCCCACTCTGCTGGGTGTATTGCCAGCGACTCGTGCAAGGACGGTGTACTCTCCACTCTGCCGCCGTCCCCGACAAGCTGCTCCATTAAGGTGCCGCCAGCCGGGCTGCACGCTTTGCGGTACTGCGCCAACTCGCCGATGCGTAGGTCCACCGGAGGAAGATCGGCCAAGACAAGAACTGCCTCAGTCGATGTTGTCCGGTAGGCCGCCGCCGCTCCAATAGCCGCGAATCTCTGCACAGATAAGAGTTTATTACGCATTTTTACCTTACAGCCGTCCGCCCATATGGGTGCCGCGTATGTGAGCGCTGGCTCCACTGCCCCCGAGTAGATCGCCGCCATGGATGACCTTCCCAATCCCCAGGTGAGCCGACACGCAGCGCGCAACCGATGCGTCATCTTTGTCGCCTTACGACAGACCGCTGCGATATGCCTCTCCCATCGGAGTCCATCATCCAGTACGACCCCCAAGTACGTCAGCTGATCAACGCATCTGATCCGCTCGTCGCCCATCATGAATGTAGGCCGCACTTGGCCTGGCCGGATCCCGAAGAAGAGTGCAGCGGTCTTGGCTGCGTTGAAGGTGAGACGCACATCTGTCGCCCACTCCCAGAGTACTCCCAGCGCCCGCGTCGTCGTAGCCGTCAACCCTTTAACGGTTGGCCGTCTCACCAGCAGCATGGTGTCATCTGCGTACAACACCAGCTGGCAGCCGTCGGGTAACTGCCTCTCGAACACCGTCTCGTGGACCAGCTTCCAGAATCCAGGTCCTGATCGAGACCCTTGCGGGCATCCCATCGTGACTTTTCTTCTTACAGCACCACTCGGTGTGCTGATTTCGGCTTCTCTGTTATCGAGATAACTCCTAGCAAGAGAAAGCAGATTACCTGGGCAGCCTCTGCGGGCCAGTTGCTGCAGAATCAAGGGCCACCAGGCGCCGTCGAATGCTCCGCATACATCCAATGACACCGCCACGCAGTACTCGCCACTGCTCTTGGCTGCCTTGATGGTTGACACCACCTTCTCCAGCGCGTCGACCGTCGATCGGTTCCTCGTGAAACCGTACTGACAAGCGTTATAGCCATTGCCATGCCTGCTGATCCAGTGCTCTATTCTCTGGATAAGAATACCGTCGAGCACTTTCCCGAACACAGGCAAAAGGCTTATTGGCCTATAACTTTTACAGTCGGTGGGGTCGTCCTTCCCTACCTTAGGAATTGGTCGCACGGATGCGATTTTCCATTCAGCAGGGAAGGTGCCCACCTCCAAACACTTGTTGTACAGTGACACAAGAACATCTTCGCCCGCGCTGAAGACGGCTCGCGCAGTGTCAGCTGTCACGCCGTCCCTGCCAGGCGCCTTTCTCGCGCCCATGCTGCTCAATGCTCGCTCCACCTCCCTGCTGGTAATTGGTCTGTCGTCGGGGCCACCTGCCGCCTCCGCCGCCTCCAGTCGCGTCGCTGTTTGTACCGGTGTGTCATCTTCTGGCTTATCTTCAACAAAAAATTTCATCAGCAGTACTTCTGCTGTCTCCACAAGAGTACTAGTATACTTGCCATCTGATTTTTGCATGCCACACATTGGTGTCACCACACGCTTTTGCCTCACAGCCCTACTGGCGGCTCCCCACGGATCTCGGTCGGACTCGTGTTCAGAGCAGAACTCTTTCCACTTATCCAGTCGCGTCCGTAGCAAGCATGCCTTGTAGGTTCGCTCAGCTTCCGCATAGACGCTCTGGCGCTCTAATCGCTCGTCGCCGCTGCTGCGCTGGTAACGTCTTCTCAGCCTGCGTGCCACCGTGCGCAGCTCGCTCAACTCGTCCGTCCACCAGGGCACCGACTTCGCGAATCGTCGTCTCGGCGGCATGGAGGCGGCCGATGCCGTCTCCACTGCCGTCCCCAGTGCCGCTGCTGCCGCCGCAACGCCAGCCACAGACTCACATTTTGCTACCATCTCCAACAGCATGGGGCAGCTTTGCCGGTAAGCATCCGTGAATGCATCCCAGTCGGCTTTTCGGCTGCAGTATCCGGTCGTGCTACTAGCCTCCCCCACTCCGCCGTGTACAATCCCCACCAGCCGCCACTCGATGTACCGATGGTCAGACGCGCTGACTAAATCCGGGATACACCAGTTGGTGCATGATCCGTACAGCCCACGCGTGACCGCCGACACATCGATGAAGCTCGTCCCTCTGTTGTTGTCGAACGTAGGTGTTGCGTCGTCGTCGTTGAGCACCGTCATCCCCATCGCTGCCAATGCCGACGCCATCAACTGACCGCGCGCATCTTCCCGCGGGCTGCCCCATAACGGTGACTTGCTATTCGCGTCCATCGCGAGTACCACATCACCGCTGCACCTAGAAGAAGTAACTACAGCAACAATAGCTCTTACAGCTTCTGCGAAATCAAAATTATGATTCTCCACTGGTGGAAAGTATGCGCTTATACCATACAAACATCTACCTGCGTAACTAATCTCTGCGACCGTTAAATAGTCATTAGAGATGTCGTCTAGCAGAAGTGCATGCACATTGGGATTCCTAATGACAATAACAGCTTTCGGGTTATTCCCGTGCTTATACAGTACAACCGCATTCGAACCTAATCCTATCACTTTACCTGCTCTCGTGTGTGGTTCTTGCATGAAGCATACATCTACAGCACGTTCTTCCATAATTCTGACTACACTGTTACTAGCGGCTCTAGACCGATGCAAATTTAATTGCCCTAGCACAATGACGTCAGAACTACCTCGCTGTTGCATTCCGTGGCGCCTAATTACCATAGTAGTCGATGGTTCTTGCAATCGCTTGATGTCGGCGCTTTAGCGTCGGGCACTCCGATGCCCTAGGTTCGTGCTCGACGCCTATGCGTCGCGATGGCACTTTCTGCTTTACGTTCTCTGTCGTGCAGATGGCGCAGCACTTCTTCGATTGGCAAGTGGCTGCCTTGTGTCCCGTCTTCCCGCATCTGCGGCAACAGTCTTCCTTCTGTCCACACTGGGCAGCTTTATGTCCAGTATTGTAGCATCTGTAACACTGCATTATACTTACATAATCACTTACCGCAACTGACATAAAATCGATATGCACTATCTTTCCAACAAGTAGATTGCGCAGCGCCGGCTTAGCTTCAATGATGAGCGTTTTATGCTCATCACCATTCCTTCGGTGTGTCGCATGCAGCTTGAAGTCCTTCTCTAGGTCCTCGGTCCTTGGATAGATGGTCCGGACGAAGCTGTTCTGCTTGACTAAGCAGTCAGCTAAATCAAATCCATCGAACTCCTTTGGCACGGATGGAATACGCAACTTTGGCTGAAACTTCTGAACAAAAGAGGTTTTCAACTCCGTCTTCGCACTTACCGCCTCTCGTATCCTTTCGCAGTCCTGCTGCGAAGCGCACTTTACGACAAGTGCTCCTCCCTTTGCCTCAGACATACTGAGGACTCTTAGCTGGCCTTCCCTCGGGTTGATGGACTGCTGCAGCTGTATTTTCGTCTGCACCGCCGTTTGGCCTTCTGCGGCCGGCTCCAATCGCACGCTGTATGTCGGTGTAGCGGCAGCGGAAGCATATGAGGAAGACGTGATCCGCCCCGCGCCTTCTCCTGAAGTAGACACAATAGCCGCAGTACTCTTACCTGCTTGCCTAGTTGACTTCAGCTGCTCCTCAGCGACAGCGGCTCTGACTTTCAAATCCTCGTTCCGCATACGGCTCTCGGTTAGAAGCTCCCTGATCACTTCTTCTGCACCTTCCAACTGCCCTAGAACTTGCATCATGCCGTCTAGTTTGTCGTGCACCTTCTTACGTACATCGACCGTAAAATATGCTGATCCTCCGGCCGGCAACAGATGCCTGATGTCGGCAATGAGTGTTGCCATCCTCTGCGCCCTATAAATTGCAGCCTTCGTATCCCTTGAAAGCTCGCTCACCTCTTCTATATCCTCCTGTTCGTCGCACGAATCTGCTCTTTTACTCAACCTCTTCTTCTTCTGCTTCGACGGATGTTGCAACTCGGTTGTCGATGTTGTTGCTTTCGTCAAACCCATTTCACAACACAACACAAATGCACTGCTGCTTGATGGTATTCTTGTGGACGACAGACACAAATACACTGTTGGTATGCACGCGCACACAATCGGCGCAATCAACGGTTCTGTAGTTCGCACTATAGCTCCGTGAGCTCCTTCACGTTCAAGCTCTGGCACGCAACTATTAACGTCAGAGAGCTGGAAATGTCTAAAAACGTTCACTTTCAACGAATACGAGCGTTTTTAGGTATTTTCGTACTTCTCCGAATAAAACTGTATTTTTCACGACAAAAAAATATTTTATATCTCTGGAAATAAATTTATTCTGGTCAGAAAGCTGGAAACGTCTAAAAACGACCACTTTCGACGAATACAAGCGTTTTTAGACATTTTCGTACTTCTCGGACTAAAACTGCATTTTTCACGACAAAAATATTTTATATCTTTGAAAATAAATTTATTATCGTCAGAGAGCTGGAAATGTCTAAAAACGTTCACTTTCAACGAATACGATCGTTTTTAGGCATTTTCGTACTTCTCCGAATAAAACTGTATTTTTCACGACAAAAAATATTTTATATCTCTGGAAATAAATTTATTCTGGTCAGAAAGCTGGAAACGTCTAAAAACGACCACTTTCGACGAATACAAGCGTTTTTAGACATTTTCGTACTTCTCGGACTAAAACTGCATTTTTCACGACAAAAAATATTTTATATCTTTGAAAATAAATTTATTAACGTCAGAGAGCTGGAAATGTCTAAAAACGTTCACTTTCAACGAATACGATCGTTTTTAGGCATTTTTGTACTTCTCGGAATAAAACTGTATTTTTCACGACAAAAAATATTTTTTATCTCTGAAAATCAATTTATTCGGGTCAGAAAGCTGGAAACGTCTAAAAACGACCACTTTCGACGAATACAAGCGTTTTTAGACATTTTCGTACTTCTCGGACTAAAACTGCATTTTTCACGACAAAAAATATTTTATATCTTTGAAAATAAATTTATTAACGTCAGAGAGCTGGAAATGTCTAAAAACGTTCACTTTCAACGAATACGAGCGTTTTTAGGCATTTTCGTACTTCTCCGAATAAAACTGTATTTTTCACGACAAAAAATATTTTATATCTCTGGAAATAAATTTATTCTGGTCAGAAAGCTGGAAACGTCTAAAAACGACCACTTTCGACGAATACAAGCGTTTTTAGACATTTTCGTACTTCTCGGACTAAAACTGCATTTTTCACGACAAAAAATATTTTATATCTTTGAAAATAAATTTATTAACGTCAGAGAGCTGGAAATGTCTCAAAACGTTCACTTTCAACGAATACGATCGTTTTTAGGCATTTTCGTACTTCTCCGAATAAAACTGTATTTTTCACGACAAAAAATATTTTTTATCTCTGAAAATCAATTTATTCAGGTCAGAAAGCTGGAAACGTCTAAAAACGACCACTTTCGACGAATACAAGCGTTTTTAGACATTTTCGTACTTCTCGGACTAAAACTGCATTTTTCACGACAAAAAATATTTTATATCTTTGAAAATAAATTTATTAACGTCAGAGAGCTGGAAATGTATAAAAACGTTCATTTTCAACGAATACGAGCGTTTTTAGGCATTTTCGTACTTCTCCGAATTAAACTGTATTTTTCACGACAAAAAATATTTTATATCTCTGGAAATAAATTTATTCTGGTCAGAAAGCTGGAAACGTCTAAAAACGACCACTTTCGACGAATACAAGCGTTTTTAGACATTTTCGTACTTCTCGGACTAAAACTGCATTTTTCACGACAAAAAATATTTTATATCTTTGAAAATAAATTTATTAACGTCAGAGAGCTGGAAATGTCTAAAAACGTTCACTTTCAACGAATACGATCGTTTTTAGGCATTTTCGTACTTCTCCGAATAAAACTGTATTTTGCAAGACAGAAAATATTTTATATCTCTGGAAATAAATTTATTCTGGTCAGAAAGCTGGAAACGTCTAAAAACGATCACTTTCGACAAATACAAGCGTTTTTAGACATTTTCGTACTTCTCGGAATAAGACTGCATTTTTCACGACAAAAAAATATTTTATATCTCTGAAAATAAATTTATTAACGTCAGAGAGCTGGAAATGTCTAAAAACGTTCACTTTCAACGAATACGAGCGTTTTTAGGCATTTTTTGTACTTCTCGGAATAAAACTGTATTTTTCACGACAAAAAATATTTTTTATCTCTGAAAATCAATTTATTCAGGTCAGAAAGCTGGAAACGTCTAAAAACGGCCACTTTCGACGAATACAAGCGTTTTTAGACATTTTCGTACTTCTCGGACTAAAACTGCATTTTTCACGACAAAAAATATTTTATATCTTTGAAAATAAATTTATTAACGTCAGAGAGCTGGAAATGTCTAAAAACGTTCACTTTCAACGAATACGATCGTTTTTAGGCATTTTCGTACTTCTCCGAATAAAACTGTATTTTTCACGACAAAAAATATTTTATATCTCTGGAAATAAATTTATTCTGGTCAGAAAGCTGGAAACGTATAAAAACGACCACTTTCGACGAATACAAGCGTTTTTAGACATTTTCGTACTTCTCGGACTAAAACTGCATTTTTCACGACAAAAAATATTTTATATCTTTGAAAATAAATTTATTAACGTCAGAGAGCTGGAAATGTCTAAAAACGTTCACTTTCAACGAATACGATCGTTTTTAGGCATTTTCGTACTTCTCCGAATAAAACTGTATTTTTCACGACAAAAAATATTTTATATCTCTGGAAATAAATTTATTCTGGTCAGAAAGCTGGAAACGTCTAAAAACGATCACTTTCGACAAATACAAGCGTTTTTAGGCATTTTCGTACTTCTCGGAATAAGACTGCATTTTTCACGACAAAAAAATATTTTATATCTCTGAAAATAAATTTATTAACGTCAGAGAGCTGGAAATGTCTAAAAACGTTCACTTTCAACGAATACGAGCGTTTTTAGGTATTTTTGTACTTCTCGGAATAAAACTGTATTTTTCACGACAAAAAATTTTTTTATCTCTGAAAATCAATTTATTCAGGTCAGAAAGCTGGAAACGTCTAAAAACGACCACTTTCGACGAATACAAGCGTTTTTAGACATTTTCGTACTTCTCGGACTAAAACTGCATTTTTCACGACAAAAAATATTTTATATCTTTGAAAATAAATTTATTAACGTCAGAGAGCTGGAAATGTCTAAAAACGTTCACTTTCAACGAATACGAGCGTTTTTAGGCATTTTCGTACTTCTCCGAATAAAACTGTATTTTTCACGACAAAACATATTTTATATCTCTGGAAATAAATTTATTCTGGTCAGAAAGCTGGAAACGTCTAAAAACGACCACTTTCGACGAATACAAGCGTTTTTAGACATTTTCGTACTTCCCGGACTAAAACTGCATTTTTCACGACAAAAAATATTTTATATCTTTGAAAATAAATTTATTAACGTCAGAGAGCTGGAAATGTCTAAAAACGTTCACTTTCAACGAATACGATCGTTTTTAGGCATTTTCGTACTTCTCCGAATAAAACTGTATTTTTCACGACAAAAAATATTTTATATCTCTGGAAATAAATTTATTCTGGTCAGAAAGCTGGAAACGTCTAAAAACGACCACTTTCGACGAATACAAGCGATTTAAGCCATTTTCGTACTTCTCGGACTAAAACTGCATTTTTCACGACAAAAAATATTTTATATCTTTGAAAATAAATTTATTAACGTCAGAGAGCTGGAAATGTCTAAAAACGTTCACTTTCAACGAATACGATCGTTTTTAGGCATTTTCGTACTTCTCCGAATAAAACTGTATTTTTCACGACAAAAAATATTTTATATCTCTGGAAATAAATTTATTCTGGTCAGAAAGCTGGAAACGTCTAAAAACGACCACTTTCGACGAATACAAGCGATTTAAGCCATTTTCGTACTTCTCGGACTAAAACTGCATTTTTCACGACAAAAAATATTTTATATCTTTGATAATAAATTTATTAACGTCAGAGAGCTGGAAATGTCTAAAAACGTTCACTTTCAACGAATACGATCGTTTTTAGGCATTTTCGTACTTCTCCGAATAAAACTGTATTTTTCACGACAAAAAATATTTTATATCACTGGAAATAAATTTATTCTGGTCAGAAAGCTGGAAACGTCTAAAAACGATCACTTTCGACAAATACAAGCGTTTTTAGGCATTTTTGTACTTCTCGGAATAAAACTGTATTTTTCACGACAAAAAATATTTTATATCTTTGAAAATAAATTTATTAACGTCAGAGAGCTGGAAATGTCTAAAAACGTTCACTTTCAACGAATACGATCGTTTTTAGGCATTTTTGTACTTCTCGGAATAAAACTGTATTTTTCACGACAAAAAATATTTTATATCTCTGGAAATAAATTTATTCTGGTCAGAAAGCTGGAAACGTCTAAAAACGACCAGTTTCGACGAATACAAGCGTTTTTAGACATTTTCGTACTTCTCGGACTAAAACTGCATTTTTCACGACAAAAAAATATTTTATATCTCTGAAAATAAATTTATTAACGTCAGAGAGCTGGAAATGTCTAAAAACGTTCACTTTCAACGAATACGAGCGTTTTTAGGCATTTTTGTACTTCTCGGAATAAAACTGTATTTTTCACGACAAAAAATATTTTTTATCTCTGAAAATCAATTTATTCAGGTCAGAAAGCTGGAAACGTCTAAAAACGACCACTTTCGACGAATACAAGCGTTTTTAGACATTTTCCTACTTCTAGGACTAAAACTGCATTTTTCACGACAAAAAATATTTTATATCTTTGAAAATAAATTTATTAACGTCAGAGAGCTGGAAATGTCTAAAAACGTTCACTTTCAACGAATACGATCGTTTTTAGGCATTTTTGTACTTCTCGGAATAAAACTGTATTTTTCACGACAAAAAATATTTTTTATCCCTGAAAATCAATTTATTCAGGTCAGAAAGCTGGAAACGTCTAAGAACGACCACTTTCGACGAATACAAGCGTTTTTAGACATTTTCGTACTTCTCGGACTAAAACTGCATTTTTCACGACAAAAAATATTTTATATCTTTGAAAATAAATTTATTAACGTCAGAGAGCTGGAAATGTCTAAAAACGTTCACTTTCAACGAATACGAGCGTTTTTAGGCATTTTCGTACTTCTCCGAATAAAACTGTATTTTTCACGACAAAAAATATTTTATATCTCTGGAAATAAATTTATTCTGGTCAGAAAGCTGGAAACGTCTAAAAACGACCACTTTCGACGAATACAAGCGTTTTTAGACATTTTCGTACTTCTCGGACTAAAACTGCATTTTTCACGACAAAAAATATTTTATATCTTTGAAAATAAATTTATTAACGTCAGAGAGCTGGAAATGTCTAAAAACGTTCACTTTCAACGAATACGATCGTTTTTAGGCATTTTCGTACTTCTCCGAATAAAACTGTATTTTTTACGACAAAAAATATTTTATATCTCTGGAAATAAATTTATTCTGGTCAGAAAGCTGGAAACGTCTAAAAACGACCACTTTCGACGAATACAAGCGTTTTTAGACATTTTCGTACTTCTCGGACTAAAACTGCATTTTTCACGACAAAAAATATTTTATATCTTTGAAAATAAATTTATTAACGTCAGAGAGCTGGAAATGTCTAAAAACGTTCACTTTCAACGAATACGATCGTTTTTAGGCATTTTCGTACTTCTCCGAATAAAACTGTATTTTTCACGACAAAAAATATTTTATATCTCTGGAAATAAATTTATTCTGGTCAGAAAGCTGGAAACGTCTAAAAACGATCACTTTCGACAAATACAAGCGTTTTTAGGCATTTTTGTACTTCTCGGAATAAAACTGTATTTTTCACGACAAAAAATATTTTATATCTTTGAAAATAAATTTATTAACGTCAGAGAGCTGGAAATGTCTAAAAACGTTCACTTTCAACGAATACGATCGTTTTTAGGCATTTTTGTACTTCTCGGAATAAAACTGTATTTTTCACGACAAAAAATATTTTATATCTCTGGAAATAAATTTATTCTGGTCAGAAAGCTGGAAACGTCTAAAAACGACCACTTTCGACGAATACAAGCGTTTTTAGACATTTTCGTACTTCTCGGACTAAAACTGCATTTTTCACGACAAAAAAATATTTTATATCTCTGAAAATAAATTTATTAACGTCAGAGAGCTGGAAATGTCTAAAAACGTTCACTTTCAACGAATACGAGCGTTTTTAGGCATTTTTGTACTTCTCGGAATAAAACTGTATTTTTCACGACAAAAAATATTTTTTATCTCTGAAAATCAATTTATTCAGGTCAGAAAGCTGGAAACGTCTAAAAACGACCACTTTCGACGAATACAAGCGTTTTTAGACATTTCCGTACTTCTAGGACTAAAACTGCATTTTTCACGACAAAAAATATTTTATATCTTTGAAAATAAATTTATTAACGTCAGAGAGCTGGAAATGTCTAAAAACGTTCACTTTCAACGAATACGATCGTTTTTAGGCATTTTTGTACTTCTCGGAATAAAACTGTATTTTTCACGACAAAAAATATTTTTTATCCCTGAAAATCAATTTATTCAGGTCAGAAAGCTGGAAACGTCTAAGAACGACCACTTTCGACGAATACAAGCGTTTTTAGACATTTTCGTACTTCTCGGACTAAAACTGTATTTTTCACGACAAAAAATATTTTATATCTCTGGAAATAAATTTATTCTGGTCAGAAAGCTGGAAACGTCTAAAAACGATCACTTTCGACAAATACAAGCGTTTTTAGACATTTTCGTACTTCTCGGAATAAGACTGCATTTTTCACGACAAAAAAATATTTTATATCTCTGAAAATAAATTTATTAACGTCAGAGAGCTGGAAATGTCTAAAAACGTTCACTTTCAACGAATACGAGCGTTTTTCGGCATTTTTGTACTTCTCGGAATAAAACTGTATTTTTCACGACAAAAAATATTTTTTATCTCTGAAAATCAATTTATTCAGGTCAGAAAGCTGGAAACGTCTAAAAACGACCACTTTCGACGAATACAAGCGTTTTTAGACATTTTCGTACTTCTCGGACTAAAACTGCATTTTTCACGACAAAAAATATTTTATATCTTTGAAAATAAATTTATTAACGTCAGAGAGCTGGAAATGTCTAAAAACGTTCACTTTCAACGAATACGATCGTTTTTAGGCATTTTTGTACTTCTCGGAATAAAAGTGTATTTTTCACGACAAAAAATATTTTTTATCTCTGAAAATCAATTTATTCAGGTCAGAAAGCTGGAAACGTCTAAAAACGACCACTTTCGACGAATACAAGCGTTTTTAGACATTTTCGTACTTCTCGGACTAAAACTGCATTTTTCACGACAAAAAATATTTTATATCTTTGAAAATAAATTTATTAACGTCAGAGAGCTGGAAATGTCTAAAAACGTTCACTTTCAACGAATACGAGCGTTTTTAGGCATTTTCGTACTTCTCCGAATAAAACTGTATTTTTCACGACAAAAAATATTTTATATCTCTGGAAATAAATTTATTCTGGTCAGAAAGCTGGAAACGTCTAAAAACGATCACTTTCGACAAATACAAGCGTTTTTAGACATTTTCGTACTTCTCGGAATAAGATTGCATTTTTCACGACAAAAAAATATTTTATATCTCTGAAAATAAATTTATTAACGTCAGAGAGCTGGAAATGTCTAAAAACGTTCACTTTCAACGAATACGAGCGTTTTTAGGCATTTTTGTACTTCTCGGAATAAAACTGTATTTTTCACGACAAAAAATATTTTATATCTCTGGAAATAAATTTATTCTGGTCAGAAAGCTGGAAACGTCTAAAAACGATCACTTTCGACAAATACAAGCGTTTTTAGACATTTTCGTACTTCTCGGAATAAGACTGCATTTTTCACGACAAAAAAATATTTTATATCTCTGAAAATAAATTTATTAACGTCAGAGAGCTGGAAATGTCTAAAAACGTTCACTTTCAACGAATACGATCGTTTTTAGGCATTTTCGTACTTCTCCGAATAAAACTGTATTTTTCACGACAAAAAATATTTTATATCCCTGGAAATAAATTTATTCTGGTCATAAAGCTGGAAACGTCTAAAAACGACCACTTTCGACGAATACAAGCGTTTTTAGACATTTTCGTACTTCTCGGACTAAAAATGCATTTTTCACGACAAAAAATATTTTATATCTTTGAAAATAAATTTATTAACGTCAGAGAGCTGGAAATGTCTAAAAACGTTCACTTTCAACGAATACGATCGTTTTTAGGCATTTTCGTACTTCTCCGAATAAAACTGTATTTTTCACGACAAAAAATATTTTATATCTCTGGAAATAAATTTATTCTGGTCAGAAAGCTGGAAACGTCTAAAAATGACCACTTTCGACGAATACAAGCGTTTTTAGACATTTTCGTACTTCTCGGACTAAAACTGCATTTTTCACGACAAAAAATATTTTATATCTTTGAAAATAAATTTATTAACGTCAGAGAGCTGGAAATGTCTAAAAACGTTCACTTTCAACGAATACGATCGTTTTTAGGCATTTTCGTACTTCTCCGAATAAAACTGTATTTTTCACGACAAAAAATATTTTATATCTCTGGAAATAAATTTATTCTGGTCAGAAAGCTGGAAACGTCTAAAAACGATCACTTTCGACAAATACAAGCGTTTTTAGACATTTTCGTACTTCTCGGAATAAGACTGCATTTTTCACGACAAAAAAATATTTTATATCTCTGAAAATAAATTTATTAACGTCAGAGAGCTGGAAATGTCTAAAAACGTTCACTTTCAACGAATACGAGCGTTTTTAGACATTTTTATACTTCTCGGAATAAAACTGCATTTTTCACGACAAAAAATATTTTATATCTTTGAAAATAAATTTATTAACGTCAGAGAGCTGGAAATGTCTAAAAACGTTCACTTTCAACGAATACGAGCGTTTTTAGGCATTTTCGTACTTCTCCGAATAAAACTGTATTTTTCACGACAAAAAATATTTTATATCTCTGGAAATAAATTTATTCTGGTCAGAAAGCTGGAAACGTCTAAAAACGATCACTTTCGACAAATACAAGCGTTTTTAGACATTTTCGTACTTCTCGGAATAAGACTGCATTTTTCACGACAAAAAAATATTTTATATCTCTGAAAATAAATTTATTAACGTCAGAGAGCTGGAAATGTCTAAAAACGTTCACTTTCAACGAATACGAGCGTTTTTAGGCATTTTTGTACTTCTCGGAATAAAACTGTATTTTTCACGACAAAAAATATTTTTTATCTCTGAAAATCAATTTATTCAGGTCAGAAAGCTGGAAACGTCTAAAAACGACCACTTTCGACGAATACAAGCGTTTTTAGACATTTTCGTACTTCTCGGACTAAAACTGCATTTTTCACGACAAAAAATATTTTATATCTTTGAAAATAAATTTATTAACGTCAGAGAGCTGGAAATGTCTAAAAACGTTCACTTTCAACGAATACGATCGTTTTTAGGCATTTTTGTACTTCTCGGAATAAAAGTGTATTTTTCACGACAAAAAATATTTTTTATCTCTGAAAATCAATTTATTCAGGTCAGAAAGCTGGAAACGTCTAAAAACGACCACTTTCGACGAATACAAGCGTTTTTAGACATTTTCGTACTTCTCGGACTAAAACTGCATTTTTCACGACAAAAAATATTTTATATCTTTGAAAATAAATTTATTAACGTCAGAGAGC
This sequence comes from Leptodirus hochenwartii, assembly GCA_947310635.1. Classification (NCBI taxonomy): domain Eukaryota; kingdom Metazoa; phylum Arthropoda; class Insecta; order Coleoptera; family Leiodidae; genus Leptodirus; species Leptodirus hochenwartii. The sequence continues at coordinate 7,192,987 of OX371186.1, forward strand.
TGGAAATGTCTAAAAACGTTCACTTTCAACGAATACGAGCGTTTTTAGGCATTTTCGTACTTCTCCGAATAAAACTGTATTTTTCACGACAAAAAATATTTTATATCTCTGGAAACAAATTTATTCTGGTCAGAAAGCTGGAAACGTCTAAAAACGACCACTTTCGACGAATACAAGCGTTTTTAGACATTTTCGTACTTCTCGGAATAAGACTGCATTTTTCTCGACAAAAAAATATTTTATATCTCTGAAAATAAATTTATTAACGTCAGAGAGCTGGAAATGTCTAAAAACGTTCACTTTCAACGAATACGAGCGTTTTTAGGCATTTTTATACTTCTCGGAATAAAACTGCATTTTTCACGACAAAAAATATTTTATATCTTTGAAAATAAATTTATTAACGTCAGAGAGCTGGAAATGTCTAAAAACGTTCACTTTCAACGAATACGATCGTTTTTAGGCATTTTCGTACTTCTCCGAATAAAACTGTATTTTTCACGACAAAAAATATTTTATATCTCTGGAAATAAATTTATTCTGGTCAGAAAGCTGGAAACGTCTAAAAACGACCACTTTCGACGAATACAAGCGTTTTTAGACATTTTCGTACTTCTCGGACTAAAACTGCATTTTTCACGACAAAAAATATTTTATATCTTTGAAAATAAATTTATTAACGTCAGAGAGCTGGAAATGTCTAAAAACGTTCACTTTCAACGAATACGAGCGTTTTTAGGCATTTTCGTACTTCTCCGAATAAAACTGTATTTTTCACTACAAAAAATATTTTATATCTCTGGAAATAAATTTATTCTGGTCAGAAAGCTGGAAACGTCTAAAAACGACCACTTTCGACGAATACAAGCGTTTTTAGACATTTTCGTACTTCTCGGACTAAAACTGCATTTTTCACGACAAAAAATATTTTATATCTTTGAAAATAAATTTATTAACGTCAGAGAGCTGGAAATGTCTAAAAACGTTCACTTTCAACGAATACGAGCGTTTTTAGGCATTTTCGTACTTCTCCGAATAAAACTGTATTTTTCACGACAAAAAATATTTTATATCTCTGGAAATAAATTTATTAACGTCAGAGAGCTGGAAATGTCTAAAAACGTTCACTTTCAACGAATACGATCGTTTTTAGGCATTTTCGTACTTCTCCGAATAAAACTGTATTTTTCACGACAAAAAATATTTTATATCCCTGGAAATAAATTTATTCTGGTCAGAAAGCTGGAAACGTCTAAAAACGACCACTTTCGACGAATACAAGCGTTTTTAGACATTTTCGTACTTCTCGGACTAAAAATGCATTTTTCACGACAAAAAATATTTTATATCTTTGAAAATAGATTTATTAACGTCAGAGAGCTGGAAATGTCTAAAAACGTTCACTTTCAACGAATACGATCGTTTTTAGGCATTTTCGTACTTCTCCGAATAAAACTGTATTTTTCACGACAAAAAATATTTTATATCTCTGGAAATAAATTTATTCTGGTCAGAAAGCTGGAAACGTCTAAAAACGACCACTTTCGACGAATACAAGCGTTTTTAGACATTTTCGTACTTCTCGGACTAAAACTGCATTTTTCACGACAAAAAATATTTTATATCTTTGAAAATAAATTTATTAACGTCAGAGAGCTGGAAATGTCTAAAAACGTTCACTTTCAACGAATACGAGCGTTTTTAGGCATTTTCGTACTTCTCCGAATAAAACTGTATTTTTCACGACAAAAAATATTTTATATCTCTGGAAATAAATTTATTAACGTCAGAGAGCTGGAAATGTCTAAAAACGTTCACTTTCAACGAATACGATCGTTTTTAGGCATTTTCGTACTTCTCCGAATAAAACTGTATTTTTCACGACAAAAAATATTTTATATCCCTGGAAATAAATTTATTCTGGTCAGAAAGCTGGAAACGTCTAAAAACGACCACTTTCGACGAATACAAGCGTTTTTAGACATTTTCGTACTTCTCGGACTAAAAATGCATTTTTCACGACAAAAAATATTTTATATCTTTGAAAATAAATTTATTAACGTCAGAGAGCTGGAAATGTCTAAAAACGTTCACTTTCAACGAATACGATCGTTTTTAGGCATTTTCGTACTTCTCCGAATAAAACTGTATTTTTCACGACAAAAAATATTTTATATCTCTGGAAATAAATTTATTCTGGTCAGAAAGCTGGAAACGTCTAAAAACGACCACTTTCGACGAATACAAGCGTTTTTAGACATTTTCGTACTTCTCGGACTAAAACTGCATTTTTCACGACAAAAAATATTTTATATCTTTGAAAATAAATTTATTAACGTCAGAGAGCTGGAAATGTCTAAAAACGTTCACTTTCAACGAATACGATCGTTTTTAGGCATTTTCGTACTTCTCCGAATAAAACTGTATTTTTCACGACAAAAAATATTTTATATCTCTGGAAATAAATTTATTCTGGTCAGAAAGCTGGAAACGTCTAAAAACGATCACTTTCGACAAATACAAGCGTTTTTAGACATTTTCGTACTTCTCGGAATAAGACTGCATTTTTCACGACAAAAAAATATTTTATATCTCTGAAAATAAATTTATTAACGTCAGAGAGCTGGAAATGTCTAAAAACGTTCACTTTCAACGAATACGAGCGTTTTTAGGCATTTTTATACTTCTCGGAATAAAACTGCATTTTTCACGACAAAAAATATTTTATATCTTTGAAAATAAATTTATTAACGTCAGAGAGCTGGAAATGTCTAAAAACGTTCACTTTCAACGAATACGATCGTTTTTAGGCATTTTCGTACTTCTCCGAATAAAACTGTATTTTTCACGACAAAAAATATTTTATATCTCTGGAAATAAATTTATTCTGGTCAGAAAGCTGGAAACGTCTAAAAACTACCACTTTCGACGAATACAAGCGTTTTTAGACATTTTCGTACTTCTCGGACTAAAACTGCATTTTTCACGACAAAAAATATTTTATATCTTTGAAAATAAATTTATTAACGTCAGAGAGCTGGAAATGTCTAAAAACGTTCACTTTCAACGAATACGAGCGTTTTTAGGCATTTTCGTACTTCTCCGAATAAAACTGTATTTTTCACTACAAAAAATATTTTATATCTCTGGAAATAAATTTATTCTGGTCAGAAAGCTGGAAACGTCTAAAAACGACCACTTTCGACGAATACAAGCGTTTTTAGACATTTTCGTACTTCTCGGACTAAAACTGCATTTTTCACGACAAAAAATATTTTATATCTTTGAAAATAAATTTATTAACGTCAGAGAGCTGGAAATGTCTAAAAACGTTCACTTTCAACGAATACGAGCGTTTTTAGGCATTTTCGTACTTCTCCGAATAAAACTGTATTTTTCACGACAAAAAATATTTTATATCTCTGGAAATAAATTTATTCTGGTCAGAAAGCTGGAAACGTCTAAAAACGATCACTTTCGACAAATACAAGCGTTTTTAGACATTTTCGTACTTCTCGGAATAAGACTGCATTTTTCACGACAAAAAAATATTTTATATCTCTGAAAATAAATTTATTAACGTCAGAGAGCTGGAAATGTCTAAAAACGTTCACTTTCAACGAATACGAGCGTTTTTAGGCATTTTTGTACTTCTCGGAATAAAACTGTATTTTTCACGACAAAAAATATTTTTTATCTCTGAAAATCAATTTATTCAGGTCAGAAAGCTGGAAACGTCTAAAAACGACCACTTTCGACGAATACAAGCGTTTTTAGATATTTTCGTACTTCTCGGACTAAAACTGCATTTTTCACGACAAAAAATATTTTATATCTTTGAAAATAAATTTATTAACGTCAGAGAGCTGGAAATGTCTAAAAACGTTCACTTTCAACGAATACGATCGTTTTTAGGCATTTTTGTACTTCTCGGAATAAAAGTGTATTTTTCACGACAAAAAATATTTTTTATCTCTGAAAATCAATTTATTCAGGTCAGAAAGCTGGAAACGTCTAAAAACGACCACTTTCGACGAATACAAGCGTTTTTAGACATTTTCGTACTTCTCGGACTAAAACTGCATTTTTCACGACAAAAAATATTTTATATCTTTGAAAATAAATTTATTAACGTCAGAGAGCTGGAAATGTCTAAAAACGTTCACTTTCAACGAATACGAGCGTTTTTAGGCATTTTCGTACTTCTCCGAATAAAACTGTATTTTTCACGACAAAAAATATTTTATATCTCTGGAAACAAATTTATTCTGGTCAGAAAGCTGGAAACGTCTAAAAACGACCACTTTCGACGAATACAAGCGTTTTTAGACATTTTCGTACTTCTCGGAATAAGACTGCATTTTTCACGACAAAAAAATATTTTATATCTCTGAAAATAAATTTATTAACGTCAGAGAGCTGGAAATGTCTAAAAACGTTCACTTTCAACGAATACGAGCGTTTTTAGGCATTTTTATACTTCTCGGAATAAAACTGCATTTTTCACGACAAAAAATATTTTATATCTTTGAAAATAAATTTATTAACGTCAGAGAGCTGGAAATGTCTAAAAACGTTCACTTTCAACGAATACGAGCGTTTTTAGGCATTTTCGTACTTCTCCGAATAAAACTGTATTTTTCACTACAAAAAATATTTTATATCTCTGGAAATAAATTTATTCTGGTCAGAAAGCTGGAAACGTCTAAAAACGACCACTTTCGACGAATACAAGCGTTTTTAGACATTTTCGTACTTCTCGGACTAAAACTGCATTTTTCACGACAAAAAATATTTTATATCTTTGAAAATAAATTTATTAACGTCAGAGAGCTGGAAATGTCTAAAAACGTTCACTTTCAACGAATACGAGCGTTTTTAGGCATTTTCGTACTTCTCCGATTAAACTGTATTTTTCACGACAAAAAATATTTTATATCTCTGGAAATAAATTTATTCTGGTCAGAAAGCTGGAAACGTCTAAAAACGATCACTTTCGACAAATACAAGCGTTTTTAGACATTTTCGTACTTCTCGGAATAAGACTGCATTTTTCACGACAAAAAAATATTTTATATCTCTGAAAATAAATTTATTAACGTCAGAGAGCTGGAAATGTCTAAAAACGTTCACTTTCAACGAATACGAGCGTTTTTAGGCATTTTTGTACTTCTCGGAATAAAACTGTATTTTTCACGACAAAAAATATTTTTTATCTCTGAAAATCAATTTATTCAGGTCAGAAAGCTGGAAACGTCTAAAAACGACCACTTTCGACGAATACAAGCGTTTTTAGACATTTTCGTACTTCTCGGACTAAAACTGCATTTTTCACGACAAAAAATATTTTATATCTTTGAAAATAAATTTATTAACGTCAGAGAGCTGGAAATGTCTAAAAACGTTCACTTTCAACGAATACGATCGTTTTTAGGCATTTTTGTACTTCTCGGAATAAAAGTGTATTTTTCACGACAAAAAATATTTTTTATCTCTGAAAATCAATTTATTCAGGTCAGAAAGCTGGAAACGTCTAAAAACGACCACTTTCGACGAATAGAAGCGTTTTTAGACATTTTCGTACTTCTCGGACTAAAACTGCATTTTTCACGACAAAAAATATTTTATATCTTTGAAAATAAATTTATTAACGTCAGAGAGCTGGAAATGTCTAAAAACGTTCACTTTCAACGAATACGAGCGTTTTTAGGCATTTTCGTACTTCTCCGAATAAAACTGTATTTTTCACGACAAAAAATATTTTATATCTCTGGAAACAAATTTATTCTGGTCAGAAAGCTGGAAACGTCTAAAAACGACCACTTTCGACGAATACAAGCGTTTTTAGACATTTTCGTACTTCTCGGACTAAAACTGCATTTTTCACGACAAAAAATATTTTATATCTTTGAAAATAAATTTATTAACGTCAGAGAGCTGGAAATGTCTAAAAACGTTCACTTTCAACGAATACGATCGTTTTTAGGCATTTTCGTACTTCTCCGAATAAAACTGTATTTTTCACGACAAAAAATATTTTATATCTCTGGAAACAAATTTATTCTGGTCAGAAAGCTGGAAACGTCTAAAAACGACCACTTTCGACGAATACAAGCGTTTTTAGACATTTCCGTACTTCTAGGACTAAAACTGCATTTTTCACGACAAAAAATATTTTATATCTCTGGAAATAAATTTATTCTGGTCAGAAAGCTGGAAACGTCTAAAAACGATCACTTTCGACAAATACAAGCGTTTTTAGACATTTTCGTACTTCTCGGAATAAGACTGCATTTTTCACGACAAAAAAATATTTTATATCTCTGAAAATAAATTTATTAACGTCAGAGAGCTGGAAATGTCTAAAAACGTTCACTTTCAACGAATACGATCGTTTTTAGGCATTTTCGTACTTCTCCGAATAAAACTGTATTTTTCACGACAAAAAATATTTTATATCTCTGGAAACAAATTTATTCTGGTCAGAAAGCTGGAAACGTCTAAAAACGACCACTTTCGACGAATACAAGCGTTTTTAGACATTTCCGTACTTCTAGGACTAAAACTGCATTTTTCACGACAAAAAATATTTTATATCTTTGAAAATAAATTTATTAACGTCAGAGAGCTGGAAATGTCTAAAAACGTTCACTTTCAACGAATACGATCGTTTTTAGGCATTTTTGTACTTCTCGGAATAAAACTGTATTTTTCACGACAAAAAATATTTTTTATCCCTGAAAATCAATTTATTCAGGTCAGAAAGCTGGAAACGTCTAAGAACGACCACTTTCGACGAATACAAGCGTTTTTAGACATTTTCGTACTTCTCGGACTAAAACTGTATTTTTCACGACAAAAAATATTTTATATCTCTGGAAATAAATTTATTCTGGTCAGAAAGCTGGAAACGTCTAAAAACGATCACTTTCGACAAATACAAGCGTTTTTAGACATTTTCGTACTTCTCGGAATAAGACTGCATTTTTCACGACAAAAAAATATTTTATATCTCTGAAAATAAATTTATTAACGTCAGAGAGCTGGAAATGTCTAAAAACGTTCACTTTCAACGAATACGAGCGTTTTTCGGCATTTTTGTACTTCTCGGAATAAAACTGTATTTTTCACGACAAAAAATATTTTTTATCTCTGAAAATCAATTTATTCAGGTCAGAAAGCTGGAAACGTCTAAAAACGACCACTTTCGACGAATACAAGCGTTTTTAGACATTTTCGTACTTCTCGGACTAAAACTGCATTTTTCACGACAAAAAATATTTTATATCTTTGAAAATAAATTTATTAACGTCAGAGAGCTGGAAATGTCTAAAAACGTTCACTTTCAACGAATACGATCGTTTTTAGGCATTTTTGTACTTCTCGGAATAAAAGTGTATTTTTCACGACAAAAAATATTTTTTATCTCTGAAAATCAATTTATTCAGGTCAGAAAGCTGGAAACGTCTAAAAACGACCACTTTCGACGAATACAAGCGTTTTTAGACATTTTCGTACTTCTCGGACTAAAACTGCATTTTTCACGACAAAAAATATTTTATATCTTTGAAAATAAATTTATTAACGTCAGAGAGCTGGAAATGTCTAAAAACGTTCACTTTCAACGAATACGAGCGTTTTTAGGCATTTTCGTACTTCTCCGAATAAAACTGTATTTTTCACGACAAAAAATATTTTATATCTCTGGAAACAAATTTATTCTGGTCAGAAAGCTGGAAACGTCTAAAAACGACCACTTTCGACGAATACAAGCGTTTTTAGACATTTTCGTACTTCTCCGAATAAAACTGTATTTTTCACGACAAAAAAATATTTTATATCTCTGGAAATAAATTTATTCTGGTCAGAAAGCTGGAAACGTCTAAAAACGACCACTTTCGACGAATACAAGCGTTTTTAGACATTTTCGTACTTCTCGGACTAAAACTGCATTTTTCACGACAAAAAATATTTTATATCTTTGAAAATAAATTTATTAACGTCAGAGAGCTGGAAATGTCTAAAAACGTTCACTTTCAACGAATACGATCGTTTTTAGGCATTTTCGTACTTCTCCGAATAAAACTGTATTTTTCACGACAAAAAATATTTTATATCTCTGGAAATAAATTTATTCTGGTCAGAAAGCTGGAAACGTCTAAAAACGATCACTTTCGACAAATACAAGCGTTTTTAGACATTTTCGTACTTCTCGGAATAAGATTGCATTTTTCACGACAAAAAAATATTTTATATCTCTGAAAATAAATTTATTAACGTCAGAGAGCTGGAAATGTCTAAAAACGTTCACTTTCAACGAATACGAGCGTTTTTAGGCATTTTTGTACTTCTCGGAATAAAACTGTATTTTTCACGACAAAAAATATTTTATATCTCTGGAAATAAATTTATTCTGGTCAGAAAGCTGGAAACGTCTAAAAACGATCACTTTCGACAAATACAAGCGTTTTTAGACATTTTCGTACTTCTCGGAATAAGACTGCATTTTTCACGACAAAAAAATATTTTATATCTCTGAAAATAAATTTATTAACGTCAGAGAGCTGGAAATGTCTAAAAACGTTCACTTTCAACGAATACGATCGTTTTTAGGCATTTTCGTACTTCTCCGAATAAAACTGTATTTTTCACGACAAAAAATATTTTATATCCCTGGAAATAAATTTATTCTGGTCATAAAGCTGGAAACGTCTAAAAACGACCACTTTCGACGAATACAAGCGTTTTTAGACATTTTCGTACTTCTCGGACTAAAAATGCATTTTTCACGACAAAAAATATTTTATATCTTTGAAAATAAATTTATTAACGTCAGAGAGCTGGAAATGTCTAAAAACGTTCACTTTCAACGAATACGATCGTTTTTAGGCATTTTCGTACTTCTCCGAATAAAACTGTATTTTTCACGACAAAAAATATTTTATATCTCTGGAAATAAATTTATTCTGGTCAGAAAGCTGGAAACGTCTAAAAACGACCACTTTCGACGAATACAAGCGTTTTTAGACATTTTCGTACTTCTCGGACTAAAACTGCATTTTTCACGACAAAAAATATTTTATATCTTTGAAAATAAATTTATTAACGTCAGAGAGCTGGAAATGTCTAAAAACGTTCACTTTCAACGAATACGATCGTTTTTAGGCATTTTCGTACTTCTCCGAATAAAACTGTATTTTTCACGACAAAAAATATTTTATATCTCTGGAAATAAATTTATTCTGGTCAGAAAGCTGGAAACGTCTAAAAACGATCACTTTCGACAAATACAAGCGTTTTTAGACATTTTCGTACTTCTCGGAATAAGACTGCATTTTTCACGACAAAAAAATATTTTATATCTCTGAAAATAAATTTATTAACGTCAGAGAGCTGGAAATGTCTAAAAACGTTCACTTTCAACGAATACGAGCGTTTTTAGACATTTTTATACTTCTCGGAATAAAACTGCATTTTTCACGACAAAAAATATTTTATATCTTTGAAAATAAATTTATTAACGTCAGAGAGCTGGAAATGTCTAAAAACGTTCACTTTCAACGAATACGAGCGTTTTTAGGCATTTTCGTACTTCTCCGAATAAAACTGTATTTTTCACGACAAAAAATATTTTATATCTCTGGAAATAAATTTATTCTGGTCAGAAAGCTGGAAACGTCTAAAAACGATCACTTTCGACAAATACAAGCGTTTTTAGACATTTTCGTACTTCTCGGAATAAGACTGCATTTTTCACGACAAAAAAATATTTTATATCTCTGAAAATAAATTTATTAACGTCAGAGAGCTGGAAATGTCTAAAAACGTTCACTTTCAACGAATACGAGCGTTTTTAGGCATTTTTGTACTTCTCGGAATAAAACTGTATTTTTCACGACAAAAAATATTTTTTATCTCTGAAAATCAATTTATTCAGGTCAGAAAGCTGGAAACGTCTAAAAACGACCACTTTCGACGAATACAAGCGTTTTTAGACATTTTCGTACTTCTCGGACTAAAACTGCATTTTTCACGACAAAAAATATTTTATATCTTTGAAAATAAATTTATTAACGTCAGAGAGCTGGAAATGTCTAAAAACGTTCACTTTCAACGAATACGATCGTTTTTAGGCATTTTTGTACTTCTCGGAATAAAAGTGTATTTTTCACGACAAAAAATATTTTTTATCTCTGAAAATCAATTTATTCAGGTCAGAAAGCTGGAAACGTCTAAAAACGACCACTTTCGACGAATACAAGCGTTTTTAGACATTTTCGTACTTCTCGGACTAAAACTGCATTTTTCACGACAAAAAATATTTTATATCTTTGAAAATAAATTTATTAACGTCAGAGAGCTGGAAATGTCTAAAAACGTTCACTTTCAACGAATACGAGCGTTTTTAGGCATTTTCGTACTTCTCCGAATAAAACTGTATTTTTCACGACAAAAAATATTTTATATCTCTGGAAACAAATTTATTCTGGTCAGAAAGCTGGAAACGTCTAAAAACGACCACTTTCGACGAATACAAGCGTTTTTAGACATTTTCGTACTTCTCGGAATAAGACTGCATTTTTCTCGACAAAAAAATATTTTATATCTCTGAAAATAAATTTATTAACGTCAGAGAGCTGGAAATGTCTAAAAACGTTCACTTTCAACGAATACGAGCGTTTTTAGGCATTTTTATACTTCTCGGAATAAAACTGCATTTTTCACGACAAAAAATATTTTATATCTTTGAAAATAAATTTATTAACGTCAGAGAGCTGGAAATGTCTAAAAACGTTCACTTTCAACGAATACGATCGTTTTTAGGCATTTTCGTACTTCTCCGAATAAAACTGTATTTTTCACGACAAAAAATATTTTATATCTCTGGAAATAAATTTATTCTGGTCAGAAAGCTGGAAACGTCTAAAAACGACCACTTTCGACGAATACAAGCGTTTTTAGACATTTTCGTACTTCTCGGACTAAAACTGCATTTTTCACGACAAAAAATATTTTATATCTTTGAAAATAAATTTATTAACGTCAGAGAGCTGGAAATGTCTAAAAACGTTCACTTTCAACGAATACGAGCGTTTTTAGGCATTTTCGTACTTCTCCGAATAAAACTGTATTTTTCACTACAAAAAATATTTTATATCTCTGGAAATAAATTTATTCTGGTCAGAAAGCTGGAAACGTCTAAAAACGACCACTTTCGACGAATACAAGCGTTTTTAGACATTTTCGTACTTCTCGGACTAAAACTGCATTTTTCACGACAAAAAATATTTTATATCTTTGAAAATAAATTTATTAACGTCAGAGAGCTGGAAATGTCTAAAAACGTTCACTTTCAACGAATACGAGCGTTTTTAGGCATTTTCGTACTTCTCCGAATAAAACTGTATTTTTCACGACAAAAAATATTTTATATCTCTGGAAATAAATTTATTAACGTCAGAGAGCTGGAAATGTCTAAAAACGTTCACTTTCAACGAATACGATCGTTTTTAGGCATTTTCGTACTTCTCCGAATAAAACTGTATTTTTCACGACAAAAAATATTTTATATCCCTGGAAATAAATTTATTCTGGTCAGAAAGCTGGAAACGTCTAAAAACGACCACTTTCGACGAATACAAGCGTTTTTAGACATTTTCGTACTTCTCGGACTAAAAATGCATTTTTCACGACAAAAAATATTTTATATCTTTGAAAATAGATTTATTAACGTCAGAGAGCTGGAAATGTCTAAAAACGTTCACTTTCAACGAATACGATCGTTTTTAGGCATTTTCGTACTTCTCCGAATAAAACTGTATTTTTCACGACAAAAAATATTTTATATCTCTGGAAATAAATTTATTCTGGTCAGAAAGCTGGAAACGTCTAAAAACGACCACTTTCGACGAATACAAGCGTTTTTAGACATTTTCGTACTTCTCGGACTAAAACTGCATTTTTCACGACAAAAAATATTTTATATCTTTGAAAATAAATTTATTAACGTCAGAGAGCTGGAAATGTCTAAAAACGTTCACTTTCAACGAATACGAGCGTTTTTAGGCATTTTCGTACTTCTCCGAATAAAACTGTATTTTTCACGACAAAAAATATTTTATATCTCTGGAAATAAATTTATTAACGTCAGAGAGCTGGAAATGTCTAAAAACGTTCACTTTCAACGAATACGATCGTTTTTAGGCATTTTCGTACTTCTCCGAATAAAACTGTATTTTTCACGACAAAAAATATTTTATATCCCTGGAAATAAATTTATTCTGGTCAGAAAGCTGGAAACGTCTAAAAACGACCACTTTCGACGAATACAAGCGTTTTTAGACATTTTCGTACTTCTCGGACTAAAAATGCATTTTTCACGACAAAAAATATTTTATATCTTTGAAAATAAATTTATTAACGTCAGAGAGCTGGAAATGTCTAAAAACGTTCACTTTCAACGAATACGATCGTTTTTAGGCATTTTCGTACTTCTCCGAATAAAACTGTATTTTTCACGACAAAAAATATTTTATATCTCTGGAAATAAATTTATTCTGGTCAGAAAGCTGGAAACGTCTAAAAACGACCACTTTCGACGAATACAAGCGTTTTTAGACATTTTCGTACTTCTCGGACTAAAACTGCATTTTTCACGACAAAAAATATTTTATATCTTTGAAAATAAATTTATTAACGTCAGAGAGCTGGAAATGTCTAAAAACGTTCACTTTCAACGAATACGATCGTTTTTAGGCATTTTCGTACTTCTCCGAATAAAACTGTATTTTTCACGACAAAAAATATTTTATATCTCTGGAAATAAATTTATTCTGGTCAGAAAGCTGGAAACGTCTAAAAACGATCACTTTCGACAAATACAAGCGTTTTTAGACATTTTCGTACTTCTCGGAATAAGACTGCATTTTTCACGACAAAAAAATATTTTATATCTCTGAAAATAAATTTATTAACGTCAGAGAGCTGGAAATGTCTAAAAACGTTCACTTTCAACGAATACGAGCGTTTTTAGGCATTTTTATACTTCTCGGAATAAAACTGCATTTTTCACGACAAAAAATATTTTATATCTTTGAAAATAAATTTATTAACGTCAGAGAGCTGGAAATGTCTAAAAACGTTCACTTTCAACGAATACGAGCGTTTTTAGGCATTTTCGTACTTCTCCGAATAAAACTGTATTTTTCACTACAAAAAATATTTTATATCTCTGGAAATAAATTTATTCTGGTCAGAAAGCTGGAAACGTCTAAAAACGACCACTTTCGACGAATACAAGCGTTTTTAGACATTTTCGTACTTCTCGGACTAAAACTGCATTTTTCACGACAAAAAATATTTTATATCTTTGAAAATAAATTTATTAACGTCAGAGAGCTGGAAATGTCTAAAAACGTTCACTTTCAACGAATACGAGCGTTTTTAGGCATTTTCGTACTTCTCCGAATAAAACTGTATTTTTCACGACAAAAAATATTTTATATCTCTGGAAATAAATTTATTCTGGTCAGAAAGCTGGAAACGTCTAAAAACGATCACTTTCGACAAATACAAGCGTTTTTAGACATTTTCGTACTTCTCGGAATAAGACTGCATTTTTCACGACAAAAAAATATTTTATATCTCTGAAAATAAATTTATTAACGTCAGAGAGCTGGAAATGTCTAAAAACGTTCACTTTCAACGAATACGAGCGTTTTTAGGCATTTTTGTACTTCTCGGAATAAAACTGTATTTTTCACGACAAAAAATATTTTTTATCTCTGAAAATCAATTTATTCAGGTCAGAAAGCTGGAAACGTCTAAAAACGACCACTTTCGACGAATACAAGCGTTTTTAGATATTTTCGTACTTCTCGGACTAAAACTGCATTTTTCACGACAAAAAATATTTTATATCTTTGAAAATAAATTTATTAACGTCAGAGAGCTGGAAATGTCTAAAAACGTTCACTTTCAACGAATACGATCGTTTTTAGGCATTTTTGTACTTCTCGGAATAAAAGTGTATTTTTCACGACAAAAAATATTTTTTATCTCTGAAAATCAATTTATTCAGGTCAGAAAGCTGGAAACGTCTAAAAACGACCACTTTCGACGAATACAAGCGTTTTTAGACATTTTCGTACTTCTCGGACTAAAACTGCATTTTTCACGACAAAAAATATTTTATATCTTTGAAAATAAATTTATTAACGTCAGAGAGCTGGAAATGTCTAAAAACGTTCACTTTCAACGAATACGAGCGTTTTTAGGCATTTTCGTACTTCTCCGAATAAAACTGTATTTTTCACGACAAAAAATATTTTATATCTCTGGAAACAAATTTATTCTGGTCAGAAAGCTGGAAACGTCTAAAAACGACCACTTTCGACGAATACAAGCGTTTTTAGACATTTTCGTACTTCTCGGAATAAGACTGCATTTTTCACGACAAAAAAATATTTTATATCTCTGAAAATAAATTTATTAACGTCAGAGAGCTGGAAATGTCTAAAAACGTTCACTTTCAACGAATACGAGCGTTTTTAGGCATTTTTATACTTCTCGGAATAAAACTGCATTTTTCACGACAAAAAATATTTTATATCTTTGAAAATAAATTTATTAACGTCAGAGAGCTGGAAATGTCTAAAAACGTTCACTTTCAACGAATACGAGCGTTTTTAGGCATTTTCGTACTTCTCCGAATAAAACTGTATTTTTCACTACAAAAAATATTTTATATCTCTGGAAATAAATTTATTCTGGTCAGAAAGCTGGAAACGTCTAAAAACGACCACTTTCGACGAATACAAGCGTTTTTAGACATTTTCGTACTTCTCGGACTAAAACTGCATTTTTCACGACAAAAAATATTTTATATCTTTGAAAATAAATTTATTAACGTCAGAGAGCTGGAAATGTCTAAAAACGTTCACTTTCAACGAATACGAGCGTTTTTAGGCATTTTCGTACTTCTCCGATTAAACTGTATTTTTCACGACAAAAAATATTTTATATCTCTGGAAATAAATTTATTCTGGTCAGAAAGCTGGAAACGTCTAAAAACGATCACTTTCGACAAATACAAGCGTTTTTAGACATTTTCGTACTTCTCGGAATAAGACTGCATTTTTCACGACAAAAAAATATTTTATATCTCTGAAAATAAATTTATTAACGTCAGAGAGCTGGAAATGTCTAAAAACGTTCACTTTCAACGAATACGAGCGTTTTTAGGCATTTTTGTACTTCTCGGAATAAAACTGTATTTTTCACGACAAAAAATATTTTTTATCTCTGAAAATCAATTTATTCAGGTCAGAAAGCTGGAAACGTCTAAAAACGACCACTTTCGACGAATACAAGCGTTTTTAGACATTTTCGTACTTCTCGGACTAAAACTGCATTTTTCACGACAAAAAATATTTTATATCTTTGAAAATAAATTTATTAACGTCAGAGAGCTGGAAATGTCTAAAAACGTTCACTTTCAACGAATACGATCGTTTTTAGGCATTTTTGTACTTCTCGGAATAAAAGTGTATTTTTCACGACAAAAAATATTTTTTATCTCTGAAAATCAATTTATTCAGGTCAGAAAGCTGGAAACGTCTAAAAACGACCACTTTCGACGAATAGAAGCGTTTTTAGACATTTTCGTACTTCTCGGACTAAAACTGCATTTTTCACGACAAAAAATATTTTATATCTTTGAAAATAAATTTATTAACGTCAGAGAGCTGGAAATGTCTAAAAACGTTCACTTTCAACGAATACGAGCGTTTTTAGGCATTTTCGTACTTCTCCGAATAAAACTGTATTTTTCACGACAAAAAATATTTTATATCTCTGGAAACAAATTTATTCTGGTCAGAAAGCTGGAAACGTCTAAAAACGACCACTTTCGACGAATACAAGCGTTTTTAGACATTTTCGTACTTCTCGGACTAAAACTGCATTTTTCACGACAAAAAATATTTTATATCTTTGAAAATAGATTTATTAACGTCAGAGAGCTGGAAATGTCTAAAAACGTTCACTTTCAACGAATACGATCGTTTTTAGGCATTTTCGTACTTCTCCGAATAAAACTGTATTTTTCACGACAAAAAATATTTTATATCTCTGGAAATAAATTTATTCTGGTCAGAAAGCTGGAAACGTCTAAAAACGACCACTTTCGACGAATACAAGCGTTTTTAGACATTTTCGTACTTCTCGGACTAAAACTGCATTTTTCACGACAAAAAATATTTTATATCTTTGAAAATAAATTTATTAACGTCAGAGAGCTGGAAATGTCTAAAAACGTTCACTTTCAACGAATACGATCGTTTTTAGGCATTTTCGTACTTCTCCGAATAAAACTGTATTTTTCACGACAAAAAATATTTTATATCTCTGGAAATAAATTTATTCTGGTCAGAAAGCTGGAAACGTCTAAAAACGATCACTTTCGACAAATACAAGCGTTTTTAGACATTTTCGTACTTCTCGGAATAAGACTGCATTTTTCACGACAAAAAAATATTTTATATCTCTGAAAATAAATTTATTAACGTCAGAGAGCTGGAAATGTCTAAAAACGTTCACTTTCAACGAATACGATCGTTTTTAGGCATTTTCGTACTTCTCCGAATAAAACTGTATTTTTCACGACAAAAAATATTTTATATCCCTGGAAATAAATTTATTCTGGTCAGAAAGCTGGAAACGTCTAAAAACGACCACTTTCGACGAATACAAGCGTTTTTAGACATTTTCGTACTTCTCGGACTAAAAATGCATTTTTCACGACAAAAAATATTTTATATCTTTGAAAATAAATTTATTAACGTCAGAGAGCTGGAAATGTCTAAAAACGTTCACTTTCAACGAATACGATCGTTTTTAGGCATTTTCGTACTTCTCCGAATAAAACTGTATTTTTCACGACAAAAAATATTTTATATCTCTGGAAATAAATTTATTCTGGTCAGAAAGCTGGACACGTCTAAAAACGACCACTTTCGACGAATACAAGCGTTTTTAAACATTTTCGTACTTCTCGGACTAAAACTGCATTTTTCACGACAAAAAATATTTTATATCTTTGAAAATAAATTTATTAACGTCAGAGAGCTGGAAATGTCTAAAAACGTTCACTTTCAACGAATACGATCGTTTTTAGGCATTTTCGTACTTCTCCGAATAAAACTGTATTTTTCACGACAAAAAATATTTTATATCTCTGGAAATAAATTTATTCTGGTCAGAAAGCTGGAAACGTCTAAAAACGATCACTTTCGACAAATACAAGCGTTTTTAGACATTTTCGTACTTCTCGGAATAAGACTGCATTTTTCACGACAAAAAATATTTTATATCGTTGAAAATAAATTTATTAACGTCAGAGAGCTGGAAATGTCTAAAAACGTTCACTTTCAACGAATACGAGCGTTTTTAGGCATTTTCGTACTTCTCCGAATAAAACTGTATTTTTCACGACAAAAAATATTTTATATCTCTGGAAATAAATTTATTCTGGTCAGAAAGCTGGAAACGTCTAAAAACTACCACTTTCGACGAATACAAGCGTTTTTAGACATTTTCGTACTTCTCGGACTAAAACTGCATTTTTCACGACAAAAAATATTTTATATCTTTGAAAATAAATTTATTAACGTCAGAGAACTGGAAATGTCTAAAAACGTTCACTTTCAACGAATACGAGCGTTTTTAGGCATTTTTGTACTTCTCGGAATAAAACTGTGTTTTTCACGACAAAAAATAATTTTTATCTCTGAAAATCAATTTATTCAGGTCAGAAAGCTGGAAACGTCTAAAAACGACCACTTTCGACGAATACAAGCGTTTTTAGACATTTTCGTACTTCTCGGACTAAAACTGCATTTTTCACGACAAAAAAATATTTTATATCTCTGAAAATAAATTTATTAACGTCAGAGAGCTGGAAATGTCTAAAAACGTTCACTTTCAACGAATACGAGCGTTTTTAGGCATTTTTGTACTTCTCCGAATAAAACTGTATTTTGCACGACAAAAAATATTTTATATCTCTGGAAATAAATTTATTCTGGTCAGAAAGCTGGAAACGTCTAAAAACGACCACTTTCGACGAATACAAGCGTTTTTAGACATTTTCGTACTTCTCGGAATAAGACTGCATTTTTCACGACAAAAAATATTTTATATCTCTGAAAATTAATTTATTAACGTCAGAGAGCTGGAAATGTCTAAAAACGTTCACTTTCAACGAATACGAGCGTTTTTAGGCATTTTTGTACTTCTCGGAATAAAACTGTATTTTTCACGACAAAAAATATTTTTTATCTCTGAAAATCAATTTATTCAGGTCAGAAAGCTGGAAACGTCTAAAAACGACCACTTTCGACGAATACAAGCGTTTTTAGACATTTTCGTACTTCTCGGACTAAAACTGCATTTTTCACGACAAAAAATATTTTATATCTTTGAAAATAAATTTATTAACGTCAGAGAGCTGGAAATGTCAAAAAACGTTCACTTTCAACGAATACGATCGTTTTTAGGCATTTTTGTACTTCTCCGAATAAAACTGTATTTTTCACGACAAACAATATTTTTTATCTCTGAAAATCAATTTATTCAGGTCAGAAAGCTGGAAACGTCTAAAAACGACCACTTTCGACGAATACAAGCGTTTTTAGACATTTTCGTACTTCTCGGACTAAAACTGCATTTTTCACGACAAAAAAATATTTTATATCTCTGAAAATAAATTTATTAACGTCAGAGAGCTGGAAATGTCTAAAAACGTTCACTTTCAACGAATACGAGCGTTTTTAGGCATTTTTGTACTTCTCCGAATAAAACTGTATTTTGCACGACAAAAAATATTTTATATCTCTGGAAATAAATTTATTCTGGTCAGAAAGCTGGAAACGTCTAAAAACGACCACTTTCGACGAATACAAGCGTTTTTAGACATTTTCGTACTTCTCGGAATAAGACTGCATTTTTCACGACAAAAAATATTTTATATCTCTGAAAATTAATTTATTAACGCCAGAGAGCTGGAAATGTCAAAAAACGTTCACTTTCAACGAATACGAACGTTTTTAGGCATTTTTGTACTTCTCCGAATAAAACTGTATTTTTCACGACAAACAATATTTTTTATCTCTGAAAATCAATTTATTCAGGTCAGAAAGCTGGAAACGTCTAAAAACGACCACTTTCGACGAATACAAGCGTTTTTAGACATTTTCGTACTTCTCGGACTAAAACTGCATTTTTCACGACAAAAAATATTTTATATCTTTGAAAATAAATTTATTAACGTCAGAGAGCTGGAAATGTCAAAAAACGTTCACTTTCAACGAATACGATCGTTTTTAGGCATTTTTGTACTTCTCCGAATAAAACTGTATTTTTCACGACAAACAATATTTTTTATCTCTGAAAATCAATTTATTCAGGTCAGAAAGCTGGAAACGTCTAAAAACGACCACTTTCGACGAATACAAGCGTTTTTAGACATTTTCGTACTTCTCGGACTAAAACTGCATTTTTCACGACAAAAAAATATTTTATATCTCTGAAAATAAATTTATTAACGTCAGAGAGCTGGAAATGTCTAAAAACGTTCACTTTCAACGAATACGAGCGTTTTTAGGCATTTTTGTACTTCTCCGAATAAAACTGTATTTTGCACGACAAAAAATATTTTATATCTCTGGAAATAAATTTATTCTGGTCAGAAAGCTGGAAACGTCTAAAAACGACCACTTTCGACGAATACAAGCGTTTTTAGACATTTTCGTACTTCTCGGAATAAGACTGCATTTTTCACGACAAAAAATATTTTATATCTCTGAAAATTAATTTATTAACGTCAGAGAGCTGGAAATGTCTAAAAACGTTCACTTTCAACGAATACGAGCGTTTTTAGGCATTTTTGTACTTCTCGGAATAAAACTGTATTTTTCACGACAAAAAATATTTTTTATCTCTGAAAATCAATTTATTCAGGTCAGAAAGCTGGAAACGTCTAAAAACGACCACTTTCGACGAATACAAGTGTTTTTAGACATTTTCGTACTTCTCGGACTAAAACTGCATTTTTCACGACAAAAAATATTTTATATCTTTGAAAATAAATTTATTAACGTCAGAGAGCTGGAAATGTCTAAAAACGTTCACTTTCAACGAATACGATCGTTTTTAGGCATTTTTGTACTTCTCGGAATAAAACTGTATTTTTCACGACAAAAAATATTTTTTATCTCTGAAAATCAATTTATTCAGGTCAGAAAGCTGGAAACGTCTAAAAACGACCACTTTCGACGCATACAAGCGTTTTTAGACATTTTCGTACTTCTCGGACTAAAACTGCATTTTTCACGACAAAAAATATTTTATATCGTTGAAAATAAATTTATTAACGTCAGAGAGCTGGAAATGTCTAAAAACGTTCACTTTCAACGAATACGAGCGTTTTTAGGCATTTTCGTACTTCTCCGAATAAAACTGTATTTTTCACGACAAAAAATATTTTATATCTCTGGAAATAAATTTATTCTGGTCAGAAAGCTGGAAACGTCTAAAAACGACCACTTTCGACGAATACAAGCGTTTTTAGACATTTTCGTACTTCTCGGACTAAAACTGCATTTTTCACGACAAAAAATATTTTATATCTTTGAAAATAAATT
The DNA here is from genome assembly GCA_947310635.1 of Leptodirus hochenwartii. NCBI lineage: Eukaryota > Metazoa > Arthropoda > Insecta > Coleoptera > Leiodidae > Leptodirus > Leptodirus hochenwartii. The sequence continues at coordinate 7,213,689 of OX371186.1, forward strand.
TATTAACGTCAGAGAACTGGAAATGTCTAAAAACGTTCACTTTCAACGAATACGAGCGTTTTTAGGCATTTTTGTACTTCTCGGAATAAAACTGTGTTTTTCACGACAAAAAATAATTTTTATCTCTGAAAATCAATTTATTCAGGTCAGAAAGCTGGAAACGTCTAAAAACGACCACTTTCGACGAATACAAGCGTTTTTAGACATTTTCGTACTTCTCGGACTAAAACTGCATTTTTCACGACAAAAAATATTTTATATCTTTGAAAATAAATTTATTAACGTCAGAGAGCTGGAAATGTCAAAAAACGTTCACTTTCAACGAATACGATCGTTTTTAGGCATTTTTGTACTTCTCCGAATAAAACTGTATTTTTCACGACAAACAATATTTTTTATCTCTGAAAATCAATTTATTCAGGTCAGAAAGCTGGAAACGTCTAAAAACGACCACTTTCGACGAATACAAGCGTTTTTAGACATTTTCGTACTTCTCGGACTAAAACTGCATTTTTCACGACAAAAAATATTTTATATCTTTGAAAATAAATTTATTAACGTGAGAGAGCTGGAAATGTCAAAAAACGTTCACTTTCAACGAATACGATCGTTTTTAGGCATTTTTGTACTTCTCCGAATAAAACTGTATTTTTCACGACAAACAATATTTTTTATCTCTGAAAATCAATTTATTCAGGTCAGAAAGCTGGAAACGTCTAAAAACGACCACTTTCGACGAATACAAGCGTTTTTAGACATTTTCGTACTTCTCGGACTAAAACTGCATTTTTCACGACAAAAAATATTTTATATCTTTGAAAATAAATTTATTAACGTCAGAGAGCTGGAAATGTCAAAAAACGTTCACTTTCAACGAATACGATCGTTTTTAGGCATTTTTGTACTTCTCCGAATAAAACTGTATTTTTCACGACAAACAATATTTTTTATCTCTGAAAATCAATTTATTCAGGTCAGAAAGCTGGAAACGTCTAAAAACGACCACTTTCGACGAATACAAGCGTTTTTAGACATTTTCGTACTTCTCGGACTAAAACTGCATTTTTCACGACAAAAAATATTTTATATCTTTGAAAATAAATTTATTAACGTCAGAGAGCTGGAAATGTCTAAAAACGTTCACTTTCAACGAATACGATCGTTTTTAGGCATTTTCGTACTTCTCCGAATAAAACTGTATTTTTCACGACAAAAAATATTTTATATCACTGGAAATAAATTTATTCTGGTCAGAAAGCTGGAAACGTCTAAAAACGATCACTTTCGACAAATACAAGCGTTTTTAGGCATTTTTGTACTTCTCGGAATAAAACTGTATTTTTCACGACAAAAAATATTTTATATCTTTGAAAATAAATTTATTAACGTCAGAGAGCTGGAAATGTCTAAAAACGTTCACTTTCAACGAATACGATCGTTTTTAGGCATTTTTGTACTTCTCGGAATAAAACTGTATTTTTCACGACAAAAAATATTTTATATCTCTGGAAATAAATTTATTATGGTCAGAAAGCTGGAAATACGATCGTTTTTAGGCATTTTCGTACTTCTCCGAATAAAACTGTATTTTTCACGACAAAAAATATTTTATATCTCTGGAAATAAATTTATTCTGGTCAGAAAGATGGAAACGTCTAAAAACGATCACTTTCGACAAATACAAGCGTTTTTAGACATTTTCGTACTTCTCGGAATAAGACTGCATTTTTCACGACAAAAAATATTTTATATCTTTGAAAATAAATTTATTAACGTCAGAGAGCTGGAAATGTCTAAAAACGTTCACTTTCAACGAATACGATCGTTTTTAGGCATTTTTGTACTTCTCGGAATAAAACTGTATTTTTCACGACAAAAAAAATTTTTTATCTCTGAAAATCAATTTATTCAGGTCAGAAAGCTGGAAACATCTAAAAACGACCACTTTCGACGAATACAAGCGTTTTTAGACATTTTCGTACTTCTCGGACTAAAACTGCATTTTTCACGACAAAAAATATTTTATATCTTTGAAAATAAATTTATTAACGTCAGAGAGCTGGAAATGTCTAAAAACGTTCACTTTCAACGAATACGATCGTTTTTAGGCATTTTTGTACTTCTCGGAATAAAACTGTATTTTTCACGACAAAAAATATTTTTTATCTCTGAAAATCAATTTATTCAGGTCAGAAAGCTGGAAATGTCTAAAAACGACCACTTTCGACGAATACAAGCGTTTTTAGACATTTTCGTACTTCTCGGACTAAAACTGCATTTTTCACGACAAAAAATATTTTATATCTTTGAAAATAAATTTATTAACGTCAGAGAGCTGGAAATGTCTAAAAACGTTCACTTTCAACGAATACGAGCGTTTTTAGGCATTTTCGTACTTCTCCGAATAAAACTGTATTTTTTACGACAAAAAAAATTTTATATCTCTGGAAATAAATTTATTCTGGTCAGAAAGCTGGAAACGTCTAAAAACGACCACTTTCGACGAATACAAGCGTTTTTAGACATTTTCGTACTTCTCGGACTAAAACTGCATTTTTCACGACAAAAAATATTTTATATCTTTGAAAATAAATTTATTAACGTCAGAGAGCTGGAAATGTCTAAAAACGTTCACTTTCAACGAATACGATCGTTTTTAGGCATTTTCGTACTTCTCCGAATAGAACTGTATTTTTCACGACAAAAAATATTTTATATCTCTGGAAATAAATTTATTCTGGTCAGAAAGCTGGAAACGTCTAAAAACGACCACTTTCGACGAATACAAGCGTTTTTAGACATTTTCGTACTTCTCGGACTAAAACTGCATTTTTCACGACAAAAAATATTTTATATCTTTGAAAATAAATTTATTAACGTCAGAGAGCTGGAAATGTCTAAAAACGTTCACTTTCAACGAATACGATCGTTTTTAGGCATTTTCGTACTTCTCCGAATAAAACTGTATTTTTCACGACAAAAAATATTTTATATCTCTGGAAATAAATTTATTCTGGTCAGAAAGCTGGAAACGTCTAAAAACGATCACTTTCGACAAATACAAGCGTTTTTAGACATTTTCGTACTTCTCGGAATAAGACTGCATTTTTCACGACAAAAAAATATTTTATATCTCTGAAAATAAATTTATTAACGTCAGAGAGCTGGAAATGTCTAAAAACGTTCACTTTCAACGAATACGAGCGTTTTTAGGCATTTTTGTACTTCTCGGAATAAAACTGTATTTTTCACGACAAAAAATATTTTTTATCTCTGAAAATCAATTTATTCAGGTCAGAAAGCGGGAAACGTCTAAAAACGACCACTTTCGACGAATACAGCGTTTTTAGACATTTTCGTACTTCTCGGACTAAAACTGCATTTTTCACGACAAAAAATATTTTATATCTTTGAAAATAAATTTATTAACGTCAGAGAGATATATTTGTTAACGTGCTCCGCCAGAGGCACTACACGATAAAGCAGCAGCGACACGAGGTTTTCCCAAGTGGTCACCCATCCAAGTACTAACCGCGCTCGACGTTGCTTAACTTCGGTGTTCGATGGGAACCGGTGCTTTCAACGCCCATATGGTCGCTGCATATTAACGTCAGAGAGCTGGAAATGTCTAAAAACGTTCACTTTCAACGAATACGATCGTTTTTAGGCATTTTCGTACTTCTCGGAATAAAACTGTATTTTTCACGACAAAAAATATTTTTTATCTCTGAAAATCAATTTATTCAGGTCAGAAAGCTGGAAACGTCTAAAAACGACCAATTTCGACGAATACAAGCGTTTTTAGACATTTTCGTACTTCTCGGACTAAAACTGCATTTTTCACGACAAAAAATATTTTATATCTTTGAAAATAAATTTATTAACGTCGGAGAGCTGGAAATGTCTAAAAACGTTCACTTTCAACGAATACGAGCGTTTTTAGGCATTTTCGTACTTCTCCGAATAAAACTGTATTTTTCACGACAAAAAATATTTTATATCTCGCGGAATAAATTTATTCTGGTCAGAAAGCTGGAAACGTCTAAAAACGACCACTTTCGACGAATACAAGCGTTTTTAGACATTTTCGTACTTCTCGGACTAAAACTGCATTTTTCACGACAAAAAATATTTTATATCTTTGAAAATAAATTTATTAACGTCAGAGAGCTGGAAATGTCTAAAAACGTTCACTTTCAACGAATACGATCGTTTTTAGGCATTTTCGTACTTCTCCGAATAAAACTGTATTTTTCACGACAAAAAATATTTTATATCTCTGGAAATAAATTTATTCTGGTCAGAAAGCTGGAAACGTCTAAAAACGACCACTTTCGACGAATACAAGCGTTTTTAGACATTTTCGTACTTCTCGGACTAAAACTGCATTTTTCACGACAAAAAATATTTTATATCTTTGAAAATAAATTTATTAACGTCAGAGAGCTGGAAATATCTAAAAACGTTCACTTTCAACGAATACGATCGTTTTTAGGCATTTTCGTACTTCTCCGAATAAAACTGTATTTTTCACGACAAACAATATTTTATATCTCTGGAAATAAATTTATTCTGGTCAGAAAGCTGGAAACGTCTAAAAACGATCACTTTCGACAAATACAAGCGTTTTTAGACATTTTCGTACTTCTCGGAATAAGACTGCATTTTTCACGACAAAAAAATATTTTATATCTCTGAAAATAAATTTATTAACGTCAGAGAGCTCGAAATGTCTAAAAACGTTCACTTTCAACGAATACGAGCGTTTTTAGGCATTTTTGTACTTCTCGGAATAAAACTGTATTTTTCACGACAAAAAATGTTTTTTATCTCTGAAAATCAATTTATTCAGGTCAGAAAGCTGGAAACGTCTAAAAACGACCACTTTCGACGAATACAAGCGTTTTTAGACATTTTCGTACTTCTCGGACTAAAACTGCATTTTTCACGACAAAAAATATTTTATATCTTTGAAAATAAATTTATTAACGTCAGAGAGCTGGAAATGTCTAAAAACGTTCACTTTCAACGAATACGATCGTTTTTAGGCATTTTTGTACTTCTCGGAATAAAACTGTATTTTTCACGACAAAAAATATTTTTTATCTCTGAAAATCAATTTATTCAGGTCAGAAAGCTGGAAACGTCTAAAAACGACCACTTTCGACGAATACAAGCGTTTTTAGACATTTTCGTACTTCTCGGACTAAAACTGCATTTTTCACGACAAAAAATATTTTATACCTTTGAAAATAAATTTATTAACGTCAGAGAGCTGGAAATGTCTAAAAACTTTCACTTTCAACGAATACGAGCGTTTTTAGGCATTTTCGTACTTCTCCGAATAAAACTGTATTTTTCACGACAAAAAATATTTTATATCTCTGGAAATAAATTTATTCTGGTCAGAAAGCTGGAAACGTCTAAAAACGACCACTTTCGACGAATACAAGCGTTTTTAGACATTTTCGTACTTCTCGGACTAAAACTGCATTTTTCACGACAAAAAATATTTTATATCTTTGAAAATAAATTTATTAACGTCAGAGAGCTGGAAATGTCTAAAAACGTTCACTTTCAACGAATACGATCGTTTTTAGGCATTTTCGTACTTCTCCGAATAAAACTGTATTTTTCACGACAAAAAATATTTTATATCTCTGGAAATAAATTTATTCTGGTCAGAAAGCTGGAAACGTCTAAAAACGACCACTTTCGACGAATACAAGCGTTTTTAGACATTTTCGTACTTCTCGGACTAAAACTGCATTTTTCACGACAAAAAATATTTTATATCTTTGAAAATAAATTTATTAACGTCAGAGAGCTGGAAATATCTAAAAACGTTCACTTTCAACGAATACGATCGTTTTTAGGCATTTTTGTACTTCTCGGAATAAAACTGTATTTTTCACGACAAAAAATATTTTTTATCTCTGAAAATCAATTTATTCAGGTCAGAAAGCTGGAAACGTCTAAAAACGACCACTTTCGACGAATACAAGAGTTTTTAGACATTTTCGTACTTCTCGGACTAAAACTGCATTTTTCACGACAAAAAATATTTTATATCTTTGAAAATAAATTTATTAACGTCAGAGAGCTGGAAATGTCTAAAAACGTTCACTTTCAACGAATACGAGCGTTTTTAGGCATTTTCGTACTTCTCCGAATAAAACTGTATTTTTCACGACAAAAAATATTTTATATCTCTGGAAATAAATTTATTCTGGTCAGAAAGCTGGAAACGTCTAAAAACGACCACTTTCGACGAATACAAGCGTTTTTAGACATTTTCGTACTTCTCGGACTAAAACTGCATTTTTCACGACAAAAAATATTTTATATCTTTGAAAATAAATTTATTAACGTCAGAGAGCTGGAAATGTCTAAAAACGTTCACTTTCAACGAATACGATCGTTTTTAGGCATTTTCGTACTTCTCCGAATAAAACTGTATTTTTCACGACAAAAAATATTTTATATCTCTGGAAATAAATTTATTCTGGTCAGAAAGCTGGAAACGTCTAAAAACGACCACTTTCGACGAATACAAGCGTTTTTAGACATTTTCGTACTTCTCGGAATAAGACTGCATTTTTCACGACAAAAAAATATTTTATATCTCTGAAAATAAATTTATTAACGTCAGAGAGCTGGAAATGTCTAAAAACGTGCACTTTCAACGAATACGAGCGTTTTTAGGCATTTTTGTACTTCTCGGAATAAAACTGTATTTTTCACGACAAAAAATATTTTTTATCTCTGAAAATCAATTTATTCAGGTCAGAAAGCTGGAAACGTCTAAAAACGACCACTTTCGACGAATACAAGCGTTTTTAGACATTTTCGTACTTCTCGGACTAAAACTGCATTTTTCACGACAAAAAATATTTTATATCTTTGAAAATAAATTTATTAACGTCAGAGAGCTGGAAATGTTTAAAAACGTTCACTTTCAACGAATACGAGCGTTTTTAGGCATTTTCGTACTTCTCCGAATAAAACTGTATTTTTCACGACAAAAAATATTTTATATCTCTGGAAATAAATTTATTCTGGTCAGAAAGCTGGAAACGTCTAAAAACGACCACTTTCGACGAATACAAGCGTTTTTAGACATTTTCGTACTTCTCGGACTAAAACTGCATTTTTCACGACAAAAAATATTTTATATCTTTGAAAATAAATTTATTAACGTCAGAGAGCTGGAAATGTCTAAAAACGTTCACTTTCAACGAATACGATCGTTTTTAGGCATTTTCGTACTTCTCCGAATAAAACTGTATTTTTCACGACAAAAAATATTTTATATCTCTGGAAATAAATTTATTCTGGTCAGAAAGCTGGAAACTCTAAAAACGACCACTTTCGACGAATACAAGCGTTTTTAGACATTTTCGTACTTCTCGGACTAAAACTGCATTTTTCACGACAAAAAATATTTTATATCTTTGAAAATAAATTTATTAACGTCAGAGAGCTGGAAATGTCTAAAAACGTTCACTTTCAACGAATACGATCGTTTTTAGGCATTTTCGTACTTCTCCGAATAAAACTGTATTTTTCACGACAAAAAATATTTTATATCTCTGGAAATAAATTTATTCTGGTCAGAAAGCTGGAAACGTCTAAAAACGATCACTTTCGACAAATACAAGCGTTTTTAGACATTTTCGTACTTCTCGGATTAAGACTGCATTTTTCACGACAAAAAAATATTTTATATCTCTGAAAATAATTTTATTAACGTCAGAGAACTGGAAATGTCTAAAAACGTTCACTTTCAACGAATACGATCGTTTTTAGGCATTTTTGTACTTCTCGGAATAAAACTGTATTTTTCACGACAAAAAATATTTTTTATCTCTGAAAATCAATTTATTCAGGTCAGAAAGCTGGAAACGTCTAAAAACGACCACTTTCGACGAATACAAGCGTTTTTAGACATTTTCGTACTTCTCGGACTAAAACTGCATTTTTCACGACAAAAATATTTTATATCATTGAAAATAAATTTATTAACGTCAGAGAGCTGGAAATGTCTAAAAACGTTCACTTTCAACGAATACGAGCGTTTTTAGGCATTTTCGTACTTCTCCGAATAAAACTGTATTTTTCACGACAAAAAATATTTTATATCTCTGGAAATAAATTTATTCTGGTCAGAAAGCTGGAAACGTCTAAAAACGACCACTTTCGACGAATACAAGCGTTTTTAGACATTTTCGTACTTCTCGGACTAAAACTGCATTTTTCACGACAAAAAATATTTTATATCTTTGAAAATAAATATATTAACGTCAGAGAGCTGGAAATGTCTAAAAACGTTCACTTTCAACGAATACGATCGTTTTTAGGCATTTTCGTACTTCTCCGAATAAAACTGTATTTTTCACGACAAAAAATATTTTATATCTCTGGAAATAAATTTATTCTGGTCACAAAGCTGGAAACGTCTAAAAACGACCACTTTCGACGAATACAAGCGTTTTTAGACATTTTCGTACTTCTCGGACTAAAACTGCATTTTTCACGACAAAAAATATTTTATATCTTTGAAAATAAATTTATTAACGTCAGAGAGCTGGAAATGTCTAAAAACGTTCACTTTCAACGAATACGATCGTTTTTAGGCATTTTCGTACTTCTCCGAATAAAACTGTATTTTTCACGACAAAAAATATTTTATATCTCTGGAAATAAATTTATTCTGGTCAGAAAGCTGGAAACGTCTAAAAACGATCACTTTCGACAAATACAAGCGTTTTTAGACATTTTCGTACTTCTCGGAATAAGACTGCATTTTTCACGACAAAAAAATATTTTATATCTCTGAAAATAAATTTATTAACGTCAGAGAGCTGGAAATGTCTAAAAACGTTCACTTTCAACGAATACGAGCGTTTTTAGGCATTTTTGTACTTCTCGGAATAAAACTGTATTTTTCACGACAAAAAATATTTTTTATCTCTGAAAATCAATTTATTCAGGTCAGAAAGCTGGAAACGTCTAAAAACGACCACTTTCGACGAATACAAGCGTTTTTAGACATTTTCGTACTTCTCGGACTAAAACTGCATTTTTCACGACAAAAAATATTTTATATCTTTGAAAATAAATTTATTAACGTCAGAGAGCTGGAAATGTCTAAAAACGTTCACTTTCAACGAATACGATCGTTTTTAGGCATTTTTGTACTTCTCGGAATAAAACTGTATTTTTCACGACAAAAAATATTTTTTATCTCTGAAAATCAATTTATTCAGGTCAGAAAGCTGGAAACGTCTAAAAACGACCACTTTCGACGAATACAAGCGTTTTTAGACATTTTCGTACTTCTCGGACTAAAACTGCATTTTTCACGACAAAAAATATTTTATAACTTTGAAAATAAATTTATTAACGTCAGAGAGCTGGAAATGTCTAAAAACGTTCACTTTCAACGAATACGAGCGTTTTTAGGCATTTTCGTACTTCTCCGAATAAAACTGTATTTTTCACGACAAAAAATATTTTATATCTCTGGAAATAAATTTATTCTGGTCAGAAAGCTGGAAACGTCTAAAAACGACCACTTTCGACGAATACAAGCGTTTTTAGACATTTTCGTACTTCTCGGAATAAGACTGCATTTTTCACGACAAAAAAATATTTTATATCTCTGAAAATAAATTTATTAACGTCAGAGAGCTGGAAATGTCTAAAAACGTTCACTTTCAACGAATACGAGCGTTTTTAGGCATTTTTGTACTTCTCGGAATAAAACTGTATTTTTCACGACAAAAAATATTTTTTATCTCTGAAAATCAATTTATTCAGGTCAGAAAGCTGGAAACGTCTAAAAACGACCACTTTCGACGAATACAAGCGTTTTTAGACATTTTCGTACTTCTCGGACTAAAACTGCATTTTTCACGACAAAAAATATTTTATATCTTTGAAAATAAATTTATTAACGTCAGAGAGCTGGAAATGTCTAAAAACGTTCACTTTCAACGAATACGAGCGTTTTTAGGCATTTTCGTACTTCTCCGAATAAAACTGTATTTTTCACGACAAAAAATATTTTATATCTCTGGAAATAAATTTATTCTGGTCAGAAAGCTGGAAACGTCTAAAAACGACCACTTTCGACGAATACAAGCGTTTTTAGACATTTTCGTACTTCTCGGACTAAAACTGCATTTTTCACGACAAAAAATATTTTATATCTTTGAAAATAAATTTATTAACGTCAGAGAGCTGGAAATGTCTAAAAACGTTCACTTTCAACGAATACGATCGTTTTTAGGCATTTTCGTACTTCTCCGAATAAAACTGTATTTTTCACGACAAAAAATATTTTATATCTCTGGAAATAAATTTATTCTGGTCAGAAAGCTGGAAACGTCTAAAAACGACCACTTTCGACGAATACAAGCGTTTTTAGACATTTTCGTACTTCTCGGACTAAAACTGCATTTTTCACGACAAAAAATATTTTATATCTTTGAAAATAAATTTATTAACGTCAGAGAGCTGGAAATGTCTAAAAACGTTCACTTTCAACGAATACGATCGTTTTTAGGCATTTTCGTACTTCTCCGAATAAAACTGTATTTTTCACGACAAACAATATTTTATATCTCTGGAAATAAATTTATTCTGGTCAGAAAGCTGGAAACGTCTAAAAACGACCACTTTCGACGAATACAAGCGTTTTTAGACATTTTCGTACTTCTCGGACTAAAACTGCATTTTTTACGACAAAAAATATTTTATATCTTTGAAAATAAATTTATTAACGTCAGAGAGCTGGAAATGTCTAAAAACGTTCACTTTCAACGAATACGATCGTTTTTAGGCATTTTCGTACTTCTCCGAATAAAACTGTATTTTTCACGACAAAAAATATTTTTTATCTCTGAAAATCAATTTATTCAGGTCAGAAAGCTGGAAACGTCTAAAAACGACCACTTTCGACGAATACAAACGTTTTTAGACATTTTCGTACTTCTCGGACTAAAACTGCATTTTTCACGACAAAAAATATTTTATATCTTTGAAAATTAATTTATTAACGTCAGAGAGCTGGAAATGTCTAAAAACGTTCACATTCAACGAATACGACGTTTTTAGGCATTTTTGTACTTCTCGGAATAAAACTGTATTTTTCACGACAAAAAATATTTTTTATCTCTGAAAATCAATTTATTCAGGTCAGAAAGCTGGAAACGTCTAAAAACGACCACTTTCGACGAATACAAGCGTTTTTAGACATTTTCGTACTTCTCGGACTAAAACTGCATTTTTCACGACAAAAAATATTTTATATCTTTGAAAATTAATTTATTAACGTCAGAGAGCTGGAAATGTCTAAAAACGTTCACATTCAACGAATACGACGTTTTTAGGCATTTTTGTACTTCTCGGAATAAAACTGTATTTTTCACGACAAAAAATATTTTTTATCTCTGAAAATCAATTTATTCAGGTCAGAAAGCTGGAAACGTCTAAAAACGACCACTTTCGACGAATACAAGCGTTTTTAGACATTTTCGTACTTCTCGGACTAAAACTGCATTTTTCACGACAAAAAATATTTTATATCTTTGAAAATAAATTTATTAACGTCAGAGAGCTGGAAATGTCTAAAAACGTTCACTTTCAACGAATACGAGCGTTTTTAGGCATTTTCGTACTTCTCCGAATAAAACTGTATTTTTCACGACAAAAAATATTTTATATCTCTGGAAATAAATTTATTCTGGTCAGAAAGCTGGAAACGTCTAAAAACGACCACTTTCGACGAATACAAGCGTTTTTAGACATTTTCATACATCTCGGACTAAAACTGCATTTTTCACGACAAAAAATATTTTATATCTTTGAAAATAAATTTATTAACGTCAGAGAGCTGGAAATGTCTAAAAACGTTCACTTTCAACGAATACGATCGTTTTTAGGCATTTTCGTACTTCTCCGAATAAAACTGTATTTTTCACGACAAAAAATATTTTATATCTCTGGAAATAAATTTATTCTGGTCAGAAAGCTGGAAACGTCTAAAAACGACCACTTTCGACGAATACAAGCGTTTTTAGATATTTTCGTACTTCTCGGACTAAAACTGCATTTTTCACGACAAAAAATATTTTATATCTTTGAAAATAAATTTATTAACGTCAGAGAGCTGGAAATGTCTAAAAACGTTCACTTTCAACGAATACGATCGTTTTTAGGCATTTTCGTACTTCTCCGAATAAAACTGTATTTTTCACGACAAAAAATATTTTATATCTCTGGAAATAAATTTATTCTGGTCAGAAAGCTGGAAACGTCTAAAAACGATCACTTTCGACAAATACAAGCGTTTTTAGACATTTTCGTACTTCTCGGAATAAGACTGCATTTTTCACGACAAAAAATATTTTATATCTTTGAAAATAAATTTATTAACGTCAGAGAGCTGGAAATGTCTAAAAACGTTCACTTTCAACGAATACGATCGTTTTTAGGCATTTTCGTACTTCTCCGAATAAAACTGTATTTTTCACGACAAAAAATATTTTATATCTCTGGAAATAAATTTATTCTGGTCAGAAAGCTGGAAACGTCTAAAAACGACCACTTTCGACGAATACAAGCGTTTTTAGACATTTTCGTACTTCTCGGACTAAAACTGCATTTTTCACGACAAAAAATATTTTATATCTTTGAAAATAAATTTATTAACGTCAGAGAGCGGGAAATGTCTAAAAACGTTCACTTTCAACGAATACGATCGTTTTTAGGCATTTTCGTACTTCTCCGAATAAAACTGTATTTTTCACGACAAACAATATTTTATATCTCTGGAAATAAATTTATTCTGGTCAGAAAGCTGGAAACGTCTAAAAACGACCACTTTCGGCGAATACAAGCGTTTTTAGACATTTTCGTACTTCTCGGACTAAAACTGCATTTTTTACGACAAAAAATATTTTATATCTTTGAAAATAAATTTATTAACGTCAGAGAGCGGGAAATGTCTAAAAACGTTCACTTTCAACGAATACGATCGTTTTTAGGCATTTTCGTACTTCTCCGAATAAAACTGTATTTTTCACGACAAACAATATTTTATATCTCTGGAAATAAATTTATTCTGGTCAGAAAGCTGGAAACGTCTAAAAACGACCACTTTCGGCGAATACAAGCGTTTTTAGACATTTTCGTACTTCTCGGACTAAAACTGCATTTTTTACGACAAAAAATATTTTATATCTTTGAAAATAAATTTATTAACGTCAGAGAGCTGGAAATGTCTAAAAACGTTCACTTTCAACGAATACGATCGTTTTTAGGCATTTTCGTACTTCTCCGAATAAAACTGTATTTTTCACGACAAAAAATATTTTTTATCTCTGAAAATCAATTTATTCAGGTCAGAAAGCTGGAAACGTCTAAAAACGACCACTTTCGACGAATACAAACGTTTTTAGACATTTTCGTACTTCTCGGACTAAAACTGCATTTTTCACGACAAAAAATATTTTATATCTTTGAAAATAAATTTATTAACGTCAGAGAGCTGGAAATGTCTAAAAACGTTCACATTCAACGAATACGACGTTTTTAGGCATTTTTGTACTTCTCGGAATAAAACTGTATTTTTCACGACAAAAAATATTTTTTATCTCTGAAAATCAATTTATTCAGGTCAGAAAGCTGGAAACGTCTAAAAACGACCACTTTCGACGAATACAAGCGTTTTTAGACATTTTCGTACTTCTCGGACTAAAACTGCATTTTTCACGACAAAAAATATTTTGTATCTTTGAAAATAAATTTATTAACGTCAGAGAGCTGGAAATGTCTAAAAACGTTCACTTTCAACGAATACGAGCGTTTTTAGGCATTTTCGTACTTCTCCGAATAAAACTGTATTTTTCACGACAAAAAATATTTTATATCTCTGGAAATAAATTTATTCTGGTCAGAAAGCTGGAAACATCTAAAAACGACCACTTTCGACGAATACAAGCGTTTTTAGACATTTTCGTAGTTCTCGGACTAAAACTGCATTTTTCACGACAAAAAATATTTTATATCTTTGAAAATAAATTTATTAACGTCAGAGAGCTGGAAATGTCTAAAAACGTTCACTTTCAACGAATACGAGCGTTTTTAGGCATTTTCGTACTTCTCCGAATAAAACTGTATTTTTCACGACAAAAAATATTTTATATCTCTGGAAATAAATTTATTCTGGTCAGAAAGCTGGAAACATCTAAAAACGACCACTTTCGACGAATACAAGCGTTTTTAGACATTTTCGTACTTCTCCGACTAAAACTGCATTTTTCACGACAAAAAATATTTTATATCTTTGAAAATAAATTTATTAACGTCAGAGAGCTGGAAATGTCTAAAAACGTTCACTTTCAACGAATACGATCGTCTTTAGGCATTTTCGTACTTCTCCGAATAAAACTGTATTTTTCACGACAAAAAATATTTTATATCTCTGGAAATAAATTTATTCTGGTCAGAAAGCTGGAAACGTCTAAAAACGACCACTTTCGACGAATACAAGCGTTTTTAGACATTTTCGTACTTCTCGGAATAAGACTGCATTTTTCACGACAAAAAAATATTTTATATCTTTGAAAATAAATTTATTAACGTCAGAGAGCTGGAAATGTCTAAAAACGTTCACTTTCAACGAATACGAGCGTTTTTAGGCATTTTTGTACTTCTCGGAATAAAACTGTATTTTTCACGACAAAAAAATATTTTTTATCTCTGAAAATCAATTTATTCTGGTCAGAAAGCTGGAAACGTCTAAAAACGATCACTTTCGACAAATACAAGCGTTTTTAGACATTTTCGTACTTCTCGGAATAAGACTGCATTTTTCACGACAAAAAAATATTTTATATCTCTGAAAATAAATTTATTAACGTCAGAGAGCTGGAAATGTCTAAAAACGTTCACTTTCAACGAATACGAGCGTTTTTAGGCATTTTTGTACTTCTCGGAATAAAACTGTATTTTTCACGACAAAAAAATATTTTTTATCTCTGAAAATCAATTTATTCAGGTCAGAAAGCTGGAAACGTCTAAAAACGACCAATTTCGACGAATACAAGCGTTTTTAGACATTTTCGTACTTCTCGGACTAAAACTGCATTTTTCACGACAAAAAATATTTTATATCTTTGAAAATAAATTTATTAACGTCAGAGAGCTGGAAATGTCTAAAAACGTTCACTTTCAACGAATACGATCGTTTTTAGGCATTTTTGTACTTCTCGGAATAAAACTGTATTTTTCACGACAAAAATATTTTTTATCTCTGAAAATCAATTTATTCAGGTCAGAAAGCTGGAAACGTCTAAAAACGACCACTTTCGACGAATACAAGCGTTTTTAGACATTTTCGTACTTCTCGGACTAAAACTGCATTTTTCACGACAAAAAATATTTTATATCTTTGAAAATAAATTTATTAACGTCAGAGAGCTGAAAATGTCTAAAAACGTTCACTTTCAACGAATACGATCGTTTTTAGGCATTTTCGTACTTCTCCGAATAAAACTGTATTTTTCACGACAAAAAATATTTTTTATCTCTGAAAATCAATTTATTAAGGTCAGAAAGCTGGAAACGTCTAAAAACGACCACTTTCGACGAATACAAGCGTTTTTAGACATTTTCGTACTTCTCGGACTAAAACTGCATTTTTCACGACAAAAAATATTTTATATCTTTGAAAATAAATTTATTAACGTCAGAGAGCTGGAAATGTCTAAAAACGTTCACTTTCAACGAATACGATCGTTTTTAGGCATTTTTGTACTTCTCGGAATAAAACTGTATTTTTCACGACAAAAAATATTTTTTATCTCTGAAAATCAATTTATTCAGGTCAGAAAGCTGGAAACGTCTAAAAACGACCACTTTCGACGAATACAAGCGTTTTTAGACATTTTCGTACTTCTCGGACTAAAACTGCATTTTTCACGACAAAAAATATTTTATATCTTTGAAAATAAATTTATTAACGTCAGAGAGCTGGAAATGTCTAAAAACGTTCACTTTCAACGAATACGGGCGTTTTTAGGCATTTTCGTACTTCTCCGAATCAAACTGTATTTTTCACGACAAAAAATATTTTATATCTCTGGAAATAAATTTATTCTGGTCAGAAAGCTGGAAACGTCTAAAAACGACCACTTTCGACGAATACAAGCGTTTTTAGACATTTTCGTACTTCTCGGACTAAAACTGCATTTTTCACGACAAAAAATATTTTATATCTTTGAAAATAAATTTATTAACGTCAGAGAGCTGGAAATGTCTAAAAACGTTCACTTTCAACGAATACGATCGTTTTTAGGCATTTTCGTACTTCTCCGAATAAAACTGTATTTTTCACGACAAAAAATATTTTATATCTCTGGAAATAAATTTATTCTGGTCAGAAAGCTGGAAACGTCTAAAAACGATCACTTTCGACAAATACAAGCGTTTTTAGACATTTTCGTACTTCTCGGAATAAGACTGCATTTTTCACGACAAAAAAATATTTTATATCTCTGAAAATAAATTTATTAACGTCAGAGAGCTGGAAATGTCTAAAAACGTTCACTTTCAACGAATACGAGCGTTTTTAGGCATTTTTGTACTTCTCGGAATAAAACTGTATTTTTCATGACAAAAAATATTTTTTATCTATGAAAATCAATTTATTCAGGTCGGAAAGCTGGAAACGTCTAAAAACGACCACTTTCGACGAATACAAGCGTTTTTAGACATTTTCGTACTTCTCGGACTAAAACTGCATTTTTCACGACAAAAAATATTTTATATCTTTGAAAATAAATTTATTAACGTCAGAGAGCTGGAAATGTCTAAAAACGTTCACTTTCAACGAATACGATCGTTTTTAGGCATTTTTGTACTTCTCAGAATAAAACTGTATTTTTCACGACAAAAAATATTTTTTATCTCTGAAAATCAATTTATTCAGGTCAGAAAGCTGGAAACGTCTAAAAACGACCACTTTCGACGAATACAAGCGTTTTTAGACATTTTCGTACTTCTCGGACTAAAACTGCATTTTTCACGACAAAAAATATTTTATATCTTTGAAAATAAATTTATTAACGTCAGAGAGCTGGAAAGGTCTAAAAACGTTCACTTTCAACGAATACGAGCGTTTTTAGGCATTTTCGTACTTCTCCGAATAAAACTGTATTTTTCACGACAAAAAATATTTTATATCTCTGGAAATAAATTTATTCTGGTCAGAAAGCTGGAAACGTCTAAAAACGACCACTTTCGACGAATACAAGCGTTTTTAGACATTTTCGTACTTCTCGGACTAAAACTGCATTTTTCACGACAAAAAATATTTTATATCTTTGAAAATAAATTTATTAACGTCAGAGAGCTGGAAATGTCTAAAAACGTTCACTTTCAACGAATACGATCGTTTTTAGGCATTTTCGTACTTCTCCGAATAAAACTGTATTTTTCACGACAAAAAATATTTTATATCTCTGGAAATAAATTTATTCTGGTCAGAAAGCTGGAAACGTCTAAAAACGACCACTTTCGACGAATACAAGCGTTTTTAGACATTTTCGTACTTCTCGGACTAAAACTGCATTTTTCACGACAAAAAATATTTTATATCTTTGAAAATAAATTTATTAACGTCAGAGAGCTGGAAATGTCTAAAAACGTTCACTTTCAACGAATACGATCGTTTTTAGGCATTTTCGTACTTCTCCGAATAAAACTGTATTTTTCACGACAAAAAATATTTTATATCTCTGGAAATAAATTTATTCTGGTCAGAAAGCTGGAAACGTCTAAAAACGATCACTTTCGACAAATACAAGCGTTTTTAGACATTTTCGTACTTCTCGGAATAAGACTGCATTTTTCACGACAAAAAAATTTTTATATCTCTGAAAATAAATTTATTAACGTCAGAGAGCTGGAAATGTCTAAAAACGTTCACTTTCAACGAATACGAGCGTTTTTAGGCATTTTTGTACTTCTCGGAATAAAACTGTATTTTTCACGACAAAAAATATTTTTTATCTCTGAAAATCAATTTATTCAGGTCAGAAAGCTGGAAACGTCTAAAAACGACCACTTTCGACGAATACAAGCGTTTTTAGACATTTTCGTACTTCTCGGACTAAAACTGCATTTTTCACGACAAAAAATATTTTATATCTTTGACAATAAATTTATTAACGTCAGAGAGCTGGAAATGTCTAAAAACGTTCACTTTCAACGAAAACGAGCGTTTTTAGGCATTTTCGTACTTCTCCGAATAAAACTGTATTTTTCACGACAAAAAATATTTTATATCTCTGGAAATAAATTTATTCTTGTCAGAAAGCTGGAAACGTCTAAAAACGACCACTTTCGACGAATACAAGCGTTTTTAGACATTTTCGTACTTCTCGGACTAAAACTGCATTTTTCACGACAAAAAATATTTTATATCTTTGAAAATAAATTTATTAACGTCAGAGAGCTGGAAATGTCTAAAAACGTTCACTTTCAACGAATACGATCGTTTTTAGGCATTTTCGTACTTCTCCGAATAAAACTGTATTTTTCACGACAAAAAATATTTTATATCTCTGGAAATAAATTTATTCTGGTCAGAAAGCTGGAAACGTCTAAAAACGACCACTTTCGACGAATACAAGCGTTTTTAGACATTTTCGTACTTCTCGGACTAAAACTGCATTTTTCACGACAAAAAATATTTTATATCTTTGAAAATAAATTTATTAACGTCAGAGAGCTGGAAATGTCTAAAAACGTTCACTTTCAACGAATACGATCGTTTTTAGGCATTTTCGTACTTCTCCGAATAAAACTGTATTTTTCACGACAAAAAATATTTTATATCTCTGGAAATAAATTTATTCTGGTCAGAAAGCTGGAAACGTCTAAAAACGATCACTTTCGACAAATACAAGCGTTTTTAGACATTTTCGTACTTCTCGGAATAAGACTGCATTTTTCATGACAAAAAAATATTTTATATCTCTGAAAAAAAATTTATTAACGTCAGAGAGCTGGAAATGTCTAAAAACGATCACTTTCAACGAATACGAGCGTTTTTAGGCATTTTTGTATTTCTCGGAATAAAACTGTATTTTTCACGACAAAAAATATTTTTTATCTCTGAAAATCAATTTATTCAGGTCAGAAAGCTGGAAACGTCTAAAAACGACCACTTTCGACGAATACAAGCGTTTTTAGACATTTTCGTACTTCTCGGACTAAAACTGCATTTTTCACGACAAAAAATATTTTATATCTTTGAAAATAAATTTATTAACGTCAGAGAGCTGGAAATGTCTACAAACGTTCACTTTCAACGAATACGATCGTTTTTAGGCATTTTTGTACTTCTCGGAATAAAACTGTATTTTTCACGACAAAAAATATTTTATATCTCTGGAAATAAATTTATTCTGGTCAGAAAGCTGGAAACGTCTAAAAACGATCACTTTCGACAAATACAAGCGTTTTTAGACATTTTCGTAATTCTCGGAATAAGACTGCATTTTTCACGACAAAAAAATATTTTATATCTCTGAAAATAAATTTATTAACGTCAGAGAGCTGGAAATGTCTAAAAACGTTCACTTTCAACGAATACGAGCGTTTTAAGGCATTTTCGTACTTCTCCGAATAAAACTGTATTTTTCACGACAAAAAATATTTTATATCTCTGGAAATAAATTTATTCTGGTCAGAAAGCTGGAAACGTCTAAAAACGACCACTTTCGACGAATACAAGCGTTTTTAGACATTTTCGTACTTCTCGGACTAAAACTGCATTTTTCACGACAAAAAATATTTTATATCTTTGAAAATAAATTTATTAACGTCAGAGAGCTGGAAATGTCTAAAAACGTTCACTTTCAACGAATACGATCGTTTTTAGGCATTTTCGTACTTCTCCGAATAAAACTGTATTTTTCACGACAAAAAATATTTTATATCTCTGGAAATAAATTTATTCTGGTCAGAAAGCTGGAAACGTCTAAAAACGATCACTTTCGACAAATACAAGCGTTTTTAGACATTTTCGTACTTCTCGGAATAAGACTGCATTTTTCACGACAAAAAAATATTTTATATCTCTGAAAATAAATTTATTAACGTCAGAGAGCTGGAAATGTCTAAAAACGTTCACTTTCAACGAATACGAGCGTTTTTAGGCATTTTTGTACTTCTCGGAATAAAACTGTATTTTTCACGACAAAAAATATTTTTTATCTCTGAAAATCAATTTATTCAGGTCAGAAAGCTGGAAACGTCTAAAAACGACCAATTTCGACGAATACAAGCGTTTTTAGACATTTTCGTACTTCTCGGACTAAAACTGCATTTTTCACGACAAAAAATATTTTATATCTTTGAAAATAAATTTATTAACGTCAGAGAGCTGGAAATGTCTAAAAACGTTCACTTTCAACGAATACGATCGTTTTTAGGCATTTTTGTACTTCTCGGAATAAAACTGTATTTTTCACGACAAAAATATTTTTTATCTCTGAAAATCAATTTATTCAGGTCAGAAAGCTGGAAACGTCTAAAAACGACCACTTTCGACGAATACAAGCGTTTTTAGACATTTTCGTACTTCTCGGACTAAAACTGCATTTTTCACGACAAAAAATATTTTATATCTTTGAAAATAAATTTATTAACGTCAGAGAGCTGGAAATGTCTAAAAACGTTCACTTTCAACGAATACGAGCGTTTTTAGGCATTTTCGTACTTCTCCGAATAAAACTGTATTTTTCACGACAAAAAATATTTTATATCTCTGGAAATAAATTTATTCTGGTCAGAAAGCTGGAAACGTCTAAAAACGACCACTTTCGACGAATACAAGCGTTTTTAGACATTTTCGTACTTCTCGGACTAAAACTGCATTTTTCACGACAAAAAATATTTTATATCTTTGAAAATAAATTTATTAACGTCAGAGAGCTGCAAATGTCTAAAAACGTTCACTTTCAACGAATACGATCGTTTTTAGGCATTTTCGTACTTCTCCGAATAAAACTGTATTTTTCACGACAAAAAATATTTTATATCTCTGGAAATAAATTTATTCTGGTCAGAAAGCTGGAAACGTCTAAAAACGACCACTTTCGACGAATACAAGCGTTTTTAGACATTTTCGTACTTCTCGGACTAAAACTGCATTTTTCACGACAAAAAATATTTTATATCTTTGAAAATAAATTTATTAACGTCAGAGAGCTGGAAATGTCTAAAAACGTTCACATTCAACGAATACGATCGTTTTTAGGCATTTTTGTACTTCTCGGAATAAAACTGTATTTTTCACGACAAAAAATATTTTTTATCTCTGAAAATCAATTTATTCAGGTCAGAAAGCTGGAAACGTCTAAAAACGACCACTTTCGACGAATACAAGCGTTTTTAGACATTTTCGTACTTCTCGGACTAAAACTGCATTTTTCACGACAAAAAATATTTTATATCTTTGAAAATAAATTTATTAACGTCAGAGAGCTGGAAATGTCTAAAAACGTTCACTTTCAACGAATACGAGCGTTTTTAGGCATTTTCGTACTTCTCCGAATCAAACTGTATTTTTCACGACAAAAAATATTTTATATCTCTGGAAATAAATTTATTCTGGTCAGAAAGCTGGAAAAGTCTAAAAACGACCACTTTCGACGAATACAAGCGTTTTTAGACATTTTCGTACTTCTCGGACTAAAACTGCATTTTTCACGACAAAAAATATTTTATATCTTTGAAAATAAATTTATTAACGTCAGAGAGCTGGAAATGTCTAAAAACGTTCACTTTCAACGAATACGATCGTTTTTAGACATTTTCGTACTTCTCCGAATAAAACTGTATTTTTCACGACAAAAAATATTTTATATCGCTGGAAATAAATTTATTCTGGTCAGAAAGCTGGAAACGTCTAAAAACGACCACTTTCGACGAATACAAGCGTTTTTAGACATTTTCGTACTTCTCAGACTAAAACTGCATTTTTCACGACAAAAAATATTTTATATCTTTGAAAATAAATTTATTAACGTCAGAGAGCTGGAAATGTCTAAAAACGTCCACTCTCAACGAATACGATCGTTTTTAGGCATTTTCGTACTTCTCCGAATAAAACTGTATTTTTCACGACAAAAAATATTTTATATCTCTGGAAATAAATTTATTCTGGTCAGAAAGCTGGAAACGTCTAAAAACGATCACTTTCGACAAATACAAGCGTTTTTAGACATTTTCGTACTTCTCGGAATAAGACTGCATTTTTCACGACAAAAAAATGTTTTATATCTCTGAAAATAAATTTATTAACGTCAGAGAGCTGGAAATGTCTAAAAACGTTCACTTTCAACGAATACGAGCGTTTTTAGGCATTTTTGTACTTCTCGGAATAAAACTGTATTTTTCACGACAAAAAATATTTTTTATCTATGAAAATCAATTTATTCACGTCAGAAAGCTGGAAACGTCTAAAACGACCACTTTCGACGAATACAAGCGTTTTTAGACATTTTCGTACTTCTCGGACTAAAACTGCATTTTTCACGACAAAAAATATTTTATATCTTTGAAAATAAATTTATTAACGTCAGAGAGCTGGAAATGTCTAAAAACGTTCACTTTCAACGAATACGAGCGTTTTTAGGCATTTTCGTACTTCTCCGAATAAAACTGTATTTTTCACGACAAAAAATATTTTATATCTCTGGAAATAAATTTATTCTGGTCAGAAAGCTGGAAACGTCTAAAAACGACCACTTTCGACGAATACAAGCGTTTTTAGACATTTTCGTACTTCTCGGACTAAAACTGCATTTTTCACGACAAAAAATATTTTATATCTTTGAAAATAAATTTATTAAAGTCAGAGAGCTGGAAATGTCTAAAAACGTTCACTTTCAACGAATACGATCGTTTTTAGGCATTTTCGTACTTCTCCGAATAAAACTGTATTTTTCACGACAAAAAATATTTTATATCTCTGGAAATAAATTTATTCTGGTCAGAAAGCTGGAAACGTCTAAAAACGACCACTTTCGACGAATACAAGCGTTTTTAGACATTTTCGTACTTCTCGGACTAAAACTGCATTTTTCACGACAAAAAATATTTTATATCTTTGAAAATAAATTTATTAACGTCAGAGAGCTGGAAATGTCTAAAAACGTTCACTTTCAACGAATACGAGCGTTTTTAGGCATTTTCGTACTTCTCCGAATAAAACTGTATTTTTCACGACAAAAAATATTTTATATCTCTGGAAATAAATTTATTCTGGTCAGAAAGCTGGAAACGTCTAAAAACGACCACTTTCGACGAATACAAGCGTTTTTAGACATTTTCGTACTTCTCCGACTAAAACTGCATTTTGCACGACAAAAAATATTTTATATCTTTGAAAATAAATTTATTAACGTCAAAGAGCTGGAAATGTCTAAAAACGTTCACTTTCAACGAATACGATCGTTTTTAGGCATTTTTGTACTTCTCGGAATAAAACTGTATTTTTCACTACAAAAAATATTTTTTATCTCTGAAAATCAATTTATTCAGGTCAGAAAGCTGGAAACGTCTAAAAACGACCAATTTCGACGAATACAAGCGTTTTTAGACATTTTCGTACTTCTCGGACTAAAACTGCATTTTTCACGACAAAAAATATTTTATATCTTTGAAAATAAATTTATTAACGTCAAAGAGCTGGAAATGTCTAAAAACGTTCACTTTCAACGAATACGATCGTTTTTAGGCATTTTTGTACTTCTCGGAATAAAACTGTATTTTTCACTACAAAAAATATTTTTTATCTATGAAAATAAATTTATTAACGTCAGAGAGCTGGAAATGTCTAAAAACGTTCACTTTCAACGAATACGATCGTTTTTAGGCATTTTTGTACTTCTCGGAATAAAACTGTATTTTTCACGACAAAAATATTTTTTATCTCTGAAAATCAATTTATTCAGGTCAGAAAGCTGGAAACGTCTAAAAACGACCACTTTCGACGAATACAAGCGTTTTTAGACATTTTCGTACTTCTCGGACTAAAACTGCATTTTTCACGACAAAAAATATTTTATATCTTTGAAAATAAATTTATTAACGTCAGAGAGCTGGAAATGTCTAAAAACGTTCACTTTCAACGAATACGAGCGTTTTTAGGCATTTTCGTACTTCTCCGAATAAAACTGTATTTTTCACGACAAAAAATATTTTATATCGCTGGAAATAAATTTATTCTGGTCAGAAAGCTGGAAACGTCTAAAAACGACCACTTTCGACGAATACAGGCGTTTTTAGACATTTGCGTACTTCTCAGACTAAAACTGCATTTTTCACGACAAAAAATATTTTATATCTTTGAAAATAAATTTATTAACGTCAGAGAGCTGGAAATGTCTAAAAACGTTCACTCTCAACGAATACGATCGTTTTTAGGCATTTTCGTACTTCTCCGAATAAGACTGCATTTTTCACGACAAAAAAATATTTTATATCTCTGAAAATAAATTTATTAACGTCAGAGAGCTGGAAATGTCTAAAAACGTTCACTTTCAACGAATACGAGCGTTTTTAGGCATTTTTGTACTTCTCGGAATAAAACTGTATTTTTCACGACAAAAAATATTTTTTATCTATGAAAATCAATTTATTCAGGTCAGAAAGCTGGAAACGTCTAAAAACGACCACTTTCGACGAATACAAGCGTTTTTAGACATTTTCGTACTTCTCGGACTAAAACTGCATTTTTCACGACAAAAAATATTTTATATCTTTGAAAATAAATTTATTAACGTCAGAGAGCTGGAAATGTCTAAAAACGTTCACTTTCAACGAATACGATCGTTTTTAGGCATTTTTGTACTTCTCAGAATAAAACTGTATTTTTCACGACAAAAAATATATTTTATCTCTGAAAATCAATTTATTCAGGTCAGAAAGCTGGAAACGTCTAAAAACGACCACTTTCGACGAATACAAGCGTTTTTAGACATTTTCGTACTTCTCGGACTAAAACTGCATTTTTCACGACAAAAAATATTTTATATCTTTGAAAATAAATTTATTAAAGTCAGAGAGCTGGAAATGTCTAAAAACGTTCACTTTCAACGAATACGATCGTTTTTAGGCATTTTCGTACTTCTCCGAATAAAACTGTATTTTTCACGACAAAAAATATTTTATATCTCTGGAAATAAATTTATTCTGGTCAGAAAGCTGGAAACGTCTAAAAACGACCACTTTCGACGAATACAAGCGTTTTTAGACATTTTCGTACTTCTCGGACTAAAACTGCATTTTTCACGACAAAAAATATTTTATATCTTTGAAAATAAATTTATTAACGTCAGAGAGCTGGAAATGTCTAAAAACGTTCACTTTCAACGAATACGATCGTTTTTAGGCATTTTCGTACTTCTCCGAATAAAACTGTATTTTTCACGACAAAAAATATTTTATATCTCTGGAAATAAATTTATTCTGGTCAGAAAGCTGGAAACGTCTAAAAACGATCACTTTCGACAAATACAAGCGTTTTTAGACATTTTCGTACTTCTCGGAATAAGACTGCATTTTTCATGACAAAAAAATATTTTATATCTCTGAAAATAAATTTATTAACGTCAGAGAGCTGGAAATGTCTAAAAACGTTCACTTTCAACGAATACGAGCGTTTTTAGGCATTTTTGTACTTCTCGGAATAAAACTGTATTTTTCACGACAAAAAATATTTTTTATCTCTGAAAATCAATTTATTCAGGTCAGAAAGCTGGAAACGTCTAAAAACGACCACTTTCGACGAATACAAGCGTTTTTAGACATTTTCGTACTTCTCGGACTAAAACTGCATTTTTCACGACAAAAAATATTTTATATCTTTGAAAATAAATTTATTAACGTCAGAGAGCTGGAAATGTCTAAAAACGTTCACTTTCAACGAATACGATCGTTTTTAGGCATTTTTGTACTTCTCGGAATAAAACTGTATTTTTCACGACAAAAAATATTTTATATCTCTGGAAATAAATTTATTCTGGTCAGAAAGCTGGAAACGTCTAAAAACGATCACTTTCGACAAATACAAGCGTTTTTAGACATTTTCGTACTTCTCGGAATAAGACTGCATTTTTCACGACAAAAAAATATTTTATATCTCTGAAAATAAATTTATTAACGTCAGAGAGCTGGAAATGTCTAAAAACGTTCACTTTCAACGAATACGAGCGTTTTTAGGCATTTTTGTACTTCTCGGAATAAAACTGTATTTTTCACGACAAAAAATATTTTTTATCTCTGAAAATCAATTTATTCAGGTCAGAAAGCTGGAAACGTCTAAAAACGACCACTTTCGACGAATACAAGCGTTTTTAGACATTTTCGTACTTCTCGGACTAAAACTGCATTTTTCACGACAAAAAATATTTTATATCTTTGAAAATAAATTTATTAACGTCAGAGAGCTGGAAATGTCTAAAAACGTTCACTTTCAACGAATACGATCGTTTTTAGGCATTTTTGTACTTCTCAGAATAAAACTGTATTTTTCACGACAAAAAATATTTTTTATCTCTGAAAATCAATTTATTCAGGTCAGAAAGCTGGAAACGTCTAAAAACGACCACTTTCGACGAATACAAGCGTTTTTAGACATTTTCGTACTTCTCGGACTAAAACTGCATTTTTCACGACAAAAAATATTTTATATCTTTGAAAATAAATTTATTAAAGTCAGAGAGCTGGAAATGTCTAAAAACGTTCACTTTCAACGAATACGATCGTTTTTAGGCATTTTCGTACTTCTCCGAATAAAACTGTATTTTTCACGACAAAAAATATTTTATATCTCTGGAAATAAATTTATTCTGGTCAGAAAGCTGGAAACGTCTAAAAACGACCACTTTCGACGAATACAAGCGTTTTTAGACATTTTCGTACTTCTCGGACTAAAACTGCATTTTTCACGACAAAAAATATTTTATATCTTTGAAAATAAATTTATTAACGTCAGAGAGCTGGAAATGTCTAAAAACGTTCACTTTCAACGAATACGATCGTTTTTAGGCATTTTCGTACTTCTCCGAATAAAACTATATTTTTCACGACAAAAAATATTTTATATCTCTGGAAATAAATTTATTCTGGTCAGAAAGCTGGAAACGTCTAAAAGCGATCACTTTCGACAAATACAAGCGTTTTTAGACATTTTCGTACTTCTCGGAATAAGACTGCATTTTTCATGACAAAAAAATATTTTATATCTCTGAAAATAAATTTATTAACGTCAGAGAGCTGGAAATGTCTAAAAACGTTCACTTTCAACGAATACGAGCGTTTTTAGGCATTTTTGTACTTCTCGGAATAAAACTGTATTTTTCAGGACAAAAAATATTTTTTATCTCTGAAAATCAATTTATTCAGGTCAGAAAGCTGGAAACGTCTAAAAACGACCACTTTCGACGAATACAAGCGTTTTTAGACATTTTCGTACTTCTCGGACTAAAACTGCATTTTTCACGACAAAAAATATTTTATATCTTTGAAAATAAATTTATTAACGTCAGAGAGCTGGAAATGTCTAAAAACGTTCACTTTCAATGAATACGATCGTTTTTAGGCATTTTTGTACTTCTCGGAATAAAACTGTATTTTTCACGACAAAAAATATTTTATATCTCTGGAAATAAATTTATTCTGGTCAGAAAGCTGGAAACGTCTAAAAACGATCACTTTCGACAAATACAAGCGTTTTTAGACATTTTCGTACTTCTCGGAATAAGACTGCATTTTTCACGACAAAAAAATATTTTATATCTCTGAAAATAAATTTATTAACGTCAGAGAGCTGGAAATGTCTAAAAACGTTCACTTTCAACGAATACGATCGTTTTTAGGCATTTTTGTACTTCTCAGAATAAAACTGTATTTTTCACGACAAAAAATATTTTTTATCTCTGAAAATCAATTTATTCAGGTCAGAAAGCTGGAAACGTCTAAAAACGACCACTTTCGACGAATACAAGCGTTTTTAGACATTTTCGTACTTCTCGGACTAAAACTGCATTTTTCACGACAAAAAATATTTTATATCTTTGAAAATAAATTTATTAACGTCAGAGAGCTGGAAATGTCTAAAAACGTTCACTTTCAACGAATACGAGCGTTTTTAGGCATTTTCGTACTTCTCCGAATAAAACTGTATTTTTCACGACAAAAAATATTTTATATCTCTGGAAATAAATTTATTCTGGTCAGAAAGCTGGAAACGTCTAAAAACGACCACTTTCGACGAATACAAGCGTTTTTAGACATTTTCGTACTTCTCGGACTAAAACTGCATTTTTCACGACAAAAAATATTTTATATCTTTGAAAATAAATTTATTAAAGTCAGAGAGCTGGAAATGTCTAAAAACGTTCACTTTCAACGAATACGATCGTTTTTAGGCATTTTCGTACTTCTCCGAATAAAACTGTATTTTTCACGACAAAAAATATTTTATATCTCTGGAAATAAATTTATTCTGGTCAGAAAGCTGGAAACGTCTAAAAACGACCACTTTCGACGAATACAAGCGTTTTTAGACATTTTCGTACTTCTCGGACTAAAACTGCATTTCTCACGACAAAAAATATTTTATATCTTTGAAAATAAATTTATTAACGTCAGAGAGCTGGAAATGTCTAAAAACGTTCACTTTCAACGAATACGATCGTTTTTAGGCATTTTCGTACTTCTCCGAATAAAACTGTATTTTTCACGACAAAAAATATTTTATATCTCTGGAAATAAATTTATTCTGGTCAGAAAGCTGGAAACGTCTAAAAACGATCACTTTCGACAAATACAAGCGTTTTTAGACATTTTCGTACTTCTCGGAATAAGACTGCATTTTTCATGACAAAAAAATATTTTATATCTCTGAAAATAAATTTATTAACGTCAGAGAGCTGGAAATGTCTAAAAACGTTCACTTTCAACGAATACGAGCGTTTTTAGGCATTTTTGTACTTCTCGGAATAAAACTGTATTTTTCAGGACAAAAAATATTTTTTATCTCTGAAAATCAATTTATTCAGGTCAGAAAGCTGGAAACGTCTAAAAACGACCACTTTCGACGAATACAAGCGTTTTTAGACATTTTCGTACTTCTCGGACTAAAACTGCATTTTTCACGACAAAAAATATTTTATATCTTTGAAAATAAATTTATTAACGTCAGAGAGCTGGAAATGTCTAAAAACGTTCACTTTCAACGAATACGATCGTTTTTAGGCATTTTTGTACTTCTCGGAATAAAACTGTATTTTTCACGACAAAAAATATTTTATATCTCTGGAAATAAATTTATTCTGGTCAGAAAGCTGGAAACGTCTAAAAACGATCACTTTCGACAAATACAAGCGTTTTTAGACATTTTCGTACTTCTCGGAATAAGACTGCATTTTTCACGACAAAAAAATATTTTATATCTCTGAAAATAAATTTATTAACGTCAGAGAGCTGGAAATGTCTAAAAACGTTCACTTTCAACGAATACGAGCGTTTTTAGGCATTTTTGTACTTCTCGGAATAAAACTGTATTTTTCACGACAAAAAATATTTTTTATCTCTGAAAATCAATTTATTCAGGTCAGAAAGCTGGAAACGTCTAAAAACGACCACTTTCAACGAATACAAGCGTTTTTAGACATTTTCGTACTTCTCGGACTAAAACTGCATTTTTCACGACAAAAAATATTTTATATCTTTGAAAATAAATTTATTAACGTCAGAGAGCTGGAAATGTCTAAAAACGTTCACTTTCAACGAATACGAGCGTTTTTAGGCATTTTCGTACTTCTCCGAATAAAACTGTATTTTTCACGACAAAAAATATTTTATATCTCTGGAAATAAATTTATTCTGGTCAGAAAGCTGGAAACGTCTAAAAACGACCACTTTCGACGAATACAAGCGTTTTTAGACATTTTCGTACTTCTCGGACTAAAACTGCATTTTTCACGACAAAAAATATTTTATATCTTTGAAAATAAATTTATTAACGTCAGAGAGCTGGAAATGTCTAAAAACGTTCACTTTCAACGAATACGATCGTTTTTAGGCATTTTCGTACTTCTCCGAATAA
Organism: Leptodirus hochenwartii; assembly: GCA_947310635.1. Lineage (NCBI taxonomy): Eukaryota > Metazoa > Arthropoda > Insecta > Coleoptera > Leiodidae > Leptodirus > Leptodirus hochenwartii. The sequence goes on from OX371186.1 coordinate 7,243,888, forward strand.
AACTGTATTTTTCACGACAAAAAATATTTTATATCTCTGGAAATAAATTTATTCTGGTCAGAAAGCTGGAAACGTCTAAAAACGACCACTTTCGACGAATACAAGCGTTTTTAGACATTTTCGTACTTCTCGGACTAAAACTGCATTTTTCACGACAAAAAATATTTTATATCTTTGAAAATAAATTTATTAACGTCAGAGAGCTGGAAATGTCTAAAAACGTTCACTTTCAACGAATACGATCGTTTTTAGGCATTTTTGTACTTCTCGGAATAAAACTGTATTTTTCACGACAAAAAATATTTTATATCTCTGGAAATAAATTTATTCTGGTCAGAAAGCTGGAAACGTCTAAAAACGATCACTTTCGACAAATACAAGCGTTTTTAGACATTTTCGTACTTCTCGGAATAAGACTGCATTTTTCACGACAAAAAAATATTTTATATCTCTGAAAATAAATTTATTAACGTCAGAGAGCTGGAAATGTCTAAAAACGTTCACTTTCAACGAATACGAGCGTTTTTAGGCATTTTTGTACTTCTCGGAATAAAACTGTATTTTTCACGACAAAAAATATTTTTTATCTCTGAAAATCAATTTATTCAGGTCAGAAAGCTGGAAACGTCTAAAAACGACCACTTTCAACGAATACAAGCGTTTTTAGACATTTTCGTGCTTCTCGGACTAAAACTGCATTTTTCACGACAAAAAATATTTTATATCTTTGAAAATAAATTTATTAACGTCAGAGAGCTGGAAATGTCTAAAAACGTTCACTTTCAACGAATACGATCGTTTTTAGGCATTTTTGTACTTCTCAGAATAAAACTGTATTTTTCACGACAAAAAATATTTTTTATCTCTGAAAATCAATTTATTCAGGTCAGAAAGCTGGAAACGTCTAAAAACGACCACTTTCGACGAATACAAGCGTTTTTAGACATTTTCGTACTTCTCGGACTATAACTGCATTTTTCACGACAAAAAATATTTTATATCTTTGAAAATAAATTTATTAACGTCAGAGAGCTGGAAATGTCTAAAAACGTTCACTTTCAACGAATACGAGCGTTTTTAGGCATTTTCGTACTTCTCCGAATAAAACTGTATTTTTCACGACAAAAAATATTTTATATCTCTGGAAATAAATTTATTCTGGTCAGAAAGCTGGAAACGTCTAAAAACGACCACTTTCGACGAATACAAGCGTTTTTAGACATTTTCGTACTTCTCGGACTAAAACTGCATTTTTCACGACAAAAAATATTTTATATCTTTGAAAATAAATTTATTAAAGTCAGAGAGCTGGAAATGTCTAAAAACGTTCACTTTCAACGAATACGATCGTTTTTAGGCATTTTCGTACTTCTCCGAATAAAACTGTATTTTTCACGACAAAAAATATTTTATATCTCTGGAAATAAATTTATTCTGGTCAGAAAGCTGGAAACGTCTAAAAACGACCACTTTCGACGAATACAAGCGTTTTTAGACATTTTCGTACTTCTCGGACTAAAACTGCATTTTTCACGACAAAAAATATTTTATATCTTTGAAAATAAATTTATTAAAGTCAGAGAGCTGGAAATGTCTAAAAACGTTCACTTTCAACGAATACGATCGTTTTTAGGCATTTTTGTACTTCTCGGAATAAAACTGTATTTTTCACGACAAAAAATATTTTATATCTCTGGAAATAAATTTATTCTGGTCAGAAAGCTGGAAACGTCTAAAAACGATCACTTTCGACAATTACAAGCGTTTTTAGACATTTTCGTACTTCTCGGAATAAGACTGCATTTTTCACGACAAAAAAATATTTTATATCTCTGAAAATAAATTTATTAACGTCAGAGAGCTGGAAATGTCTAAAAACGTTCACTTTCAACGAATACGAGCGTTTTTAGGCATTTTTGTACTTCTCGGAATAAAACTGTATTTTTCACGACAAAAAATATTTTTTATCTCTGAAAATCAATTTATTCAGGTCAGAAAGCTGGAAACGTCTAAAAACAACCACTTTCGACGAATACAAGCGTTTTTAGACATTTTCGTACTTCTCGGACTAAAACTGCATTTTTCACGACAAAAAATATTTTATATCTTTGAAAATAAATTTATTAACGTCAGAGAGCTGGAAATGTCTAAAAACGTTCACTTTCAACGAATACGATCGTTTTTAGGCATTTTTGTACTTCTCGGAATAAAACTGTATTTTTCACGACAAAAAATATTTTTTATCTCTGAAAATCAATTTATTCAGGTCAGAAAGCTGGAAACGTCTAAAATCGACCACTTTCAACGAATACAAGCGTTTTTAGACATTTTCGTACTTCTCGGACTAAAACTGCATTTTTCACGACAAAAAATATTTTATATCTTTGAAAATAAATTTATTAACGTCAGAGAGCTGGAAATGTCTAAAAACGTTCACTTTCAACGAATACGAGCGTTTTTAGGCATTTTCGTACTTCTCCGAATAAAACTGTATTTTTCACGACAAAAAATATTTTATATCTCTGGAAATAAATTTATTCTGGTCAGAAAGCTGGAAACGTCTAAAAACGACCACTTTCGACGAATACAAGCGTTTTTAGACATTTTCGTACTTCTCGGACTAAAACTGCATTTTTCACGACAAAAAATATTTTATATCTTTGAAAATAAATTTATTAACGTCAGAGAGCTGGAAATGTCTAAAAACGTTCACTTTCAACGAATACGATCGTTTTTAGGCATTTTCGTACTTCTCCGAATAAAACTGTATTTTTCACGACAAAAAATATTTTATATCTCTGGAAATAAATTTATTCTGGTCAGAAAGCTGGAAACGTCTAAAAACGATCACTTTCGACAAATACAAGCGTTTTTAGACATTTTCGTACTTCTCGGACTAAAACTGCATTTTTCACGACAAAAAATATTTTATATCTTTGAAAATAAATTTATTAACGTCAGAGAGCTGGAAATGTCTAAAAACGTTCACTTTCAACGAATACGATCGTTTTTAGGCATTTTCGTACTTCTCCGAATAAAACTGTATTTTTCACGACAAAAAATATTTTATATCTCTGGAAATAAATTTATTCTGGTCAGAAAGCTGGAAACGTCTAAAAACGACCACTTTCGACAAATACAAGCGTTTTTAGACATTTTCGTACTTCTCGGACTAAAACTGCATTTTTCACGACAAAAAATATTTTATATCTTTGAAAATAAGTTTATTAACGTCAGAGAGCTGGAAATGTCTAAAAACGTTCACTTTCAACGAATACGATCGTTTTTAGGCATTTTCGTACTTCTCCGAATAAAACTGTATTTTTCACGACAAAAAATATTTTATATCTCTGGAAATAAATTTATTCTGGTCAGAAAGCTGAAAACGTCTAAAAACGACCACTTTCGACGAATACAAGCGTTTTTAGACATTTTCGTACTTCTCGGACTAAAACTGCATTTTTCACGACAAAAAATATTTTATATCTTTGAAAATAAATTTATTAACGTCAGAGAGCTGAAATGTCTAAAAACGTTCACTTTCAACGAATACGATCGTTTTTAGGCATTTTCGTACTGCTCCGAATAAAACTGTATTTTTCACGACAAAAAATATTTTATATCTCTGGAAATAAATTTATTCTGGTCAGAAAGCTGGAAACGTCTAAAAACGATCACTTTCGACAAATACAAGCGTTTTTAGACATTTTCGTACTTCTCGGAATAAGACTGCATTTTTCACGACAAAAAAATATTTTATATCTCTGAAAATAAATTTATAAACGTCAGAGAGCTGGAAATGTCTAAAAACGTTCACTTTCAACGAATACGAGCGTTTTTAGGCATTTTCGTACTTCTCCGAATAAAACTGTATTTTTCACGACAAAAAATATTTTATATCTCTGGAAATAAATTTATTCTGGTCAGAAAGCTGGAAACGTCTAAAAACGACCACTTTCGACGAATACAAGCGTTTTTAGACATTTTCGTACTTCTCGGACTAAAACTGCATTTTTCACGACAAAAAATATTTTATATCTTTGAAAATAAATTTATTAACGTCAGAGAGCTGGAAATGTCTAAAAACGTTCACTTTCAACGAATACGATCGTTTTTAGGCATTTTTGTACTTCTCGGAATAAAACTGTATTTTTCACGACAAAAAATATTTTATATCTCTGGAAATAAATTTATTCTGGTCAGAAAGCTGGAAACGTCTAAAAACGATCACTTTCGACAAATACAAGCGTTTTTAGACATTTTCGTACTTCTCGGACTAAAACTGCATTTTTCACGACAAAAAATATTTTATATCTTTGAAAATAAATTTATTAACGTCAGAGAGCTGGAAATGTCTAAAAACGTTCACTTTCAACGAATACGATCGTTTTTAGGCATTTTCGTACTTCTCAGAATAAAAATGTATTTTTCACGACAAAAAATATTTTTTATCTCTGAAAATCAATTATTCAGGTCAGAAAGCTGGAAACGTCTAAAAACGAGCACTTTCGACGAATACAAGCGTTTTTAGACATTTTCGTACTTCTCGGACTAAAACTGCATTTTTCACGACAAAAAATATTTTATATCTTTGAAAATAAATTTATTAACGTCAGAGAGCTGGAAATGTCTAAAAACGTTCACTTTCAACGAATACGAGTGTTTTTAGGCATTTTCGTACTTCTCCGAATAAAACTGTATTTTTCACTACAAAAAATATTTTATATCTCTGGAAATAAATTTATTCTGGTCAGAAAGCTGGAAACGTCTAAAAACGACCACTTTCGACGAATACAAGCGTTTTTAGACATTTTCGTACTTCTCGGACTAAAACTGCATTTTTCACGACAAAAAATATTTTATATCTTTGAAAATAAATTTATTAACGTCAGAGAGCTGGAAATGTCTAAAAACGTTCACTTTCAACGAATACGATCGTTTTTAGGCATTTTCGTACTTCTCCGAATAAAACTGTATTTTTCACGACAAAAAATATTTTATATCTCTGGAAATAAATTTATTCTGGTCAGAAAGCTGGAAACGTCTAAAAACGACCACTTTCGACGAATACAAGCGTTTTTAGACATTTTCGTACTTCTCGGACTAAAACTGCATTTTTCACGACAAAAAATATTTTATATCTTTGAAAATAAATTTATTAATGTCAGAGAGCTGGAAATGTCTAAAAACGTTCACTTTCAACGAATACGATCGTTTTTAGGCATTTTCGTACTTCTCCGAATAAAACTGTATTTTTCACGACAAAAAATATTTTATATCTCTGGAAATAAATTTATTCTGGCCAGAAAGCTGGAAACGTCTAAAAACGATCACTTTCGACAAATACAAGCGTTTTTAGACATTTTCGTACTTCTCGGAATAAGACTGCATTTTTCACGACAAAAAAATATTTTATATCTCTGAAAATAAATTTATTAACGTCAGAGAGCTGGAAATGTCTAAAAACGTTCACTTTCAATGAATACGAGCGTTTTTAGGCATTTTTGTACTTCTCGGAATAAAACTGTATTTTTCACGACAAAAAATATTTTTTATCTCTGAAAATCAATTTATTCAGGTCAGAAAGCTGGAAACGTCTAAAAACGACCACTTTCGACGAATACAAGCGTTTTTAGACATTTTCGTACTTCTCGGACTAAAACTGCATTTTTCACGACAAAAAATATTTTATATCTTTGAAAATAAATTTATTAACTTCAGAGAGCTGGAAATGTCTAAAAACGTTCACTTTCAACGAATACGGTCGTTTTTAGGCATTTTCGTACTTCTCCGAATAAAACTGTATTTTTCACGACAAAAAATATTTTATATCTCTGGAAATCAATTTATTCTGGTCAGAAAGCTGGAAACGTCTAAAAACGACCACTTTCGACGAATACAAGCGTTTTTAGACATTTTCGTACTTCTCGGACTAAAACTGCATTTTTCACGACAAAAAATATTTTATATCTTTGAAAATAAATTTATTAACGTCAGAGAGCTGGAAATGTCTAAAAACTTTCACTTTCAACGAATACGATCGTTTTTAGGCATTTTCGTACTTCTCCGAATAAAACTGTATTTTTCACGACAAAAAATATTTTATATCTCTGGAAATAAATTTATTCTGGTCAGAAAGCTGGAAACGTCTAAAAACGACCACTTTCGACGAATACAAGCGTTTTTAGACATTTTCGTACTTCTCGGACTAAAACTGCATTTTTCACGACAAAAAATATTTTATATCTTTGAAAATAAATTTATTAACGTCAGAGAGCTGGAAATGTCTAAAAACGTTCACTTTCAACGAATACGATCGTTTTTAGGCATTTTCGTACTTCTCCGAATAAAACTGTATTTTTCACGACAAAAAATATTTTATATCTCTGGAAATAAATTTATTCTGGTCAGAAAGCTGGAAACGTCTAAAAACGATCACTTTCGACAAATACAAGCGTTTTTAAACATTTTCGTACTTCTCGGAATAAGACTGCATTTTTCACGACAAAAAAATATTTTATATCTCTGAAAATAAATTTATTAACGTCAGAGAGCTGGAAATGTCTAAAAACGTTCACTTTCAACGAATACGAGCGTTTTTAGGCATTTTTGTACTTCTTGGAATAAAACTGTATTTTTCACGACAAAAAATATTTTTTATCTCTGAAAATCAATTTATTCAGGTCAGAAAGCTGGAAACGTCTAAAAACGACCACTTTCGACGAATACAAGCGTTTTTAGACATTTTCGTACTTCTCGGACTAAAACTGCATTTTTCACGACAAAAAATATTTTATATCTTTGAAAATAAATTTATTAACGTCAGAGAGCTGGAAATGTCTAAAAACGTTCACTTTCAACGAATACGAGCGTTTTTAGGCATTTTTGTACTTCTCGGAATAAAACTGTATTTTTCAAGACAAAAAATATTTTTTATCTCTGAAAATCAATTTATTCAGGTCAGAAAGCTGGAAACGTCTAAAAACGACCACTTTCGACGAATACAAGCGTTTTTAGACATTTTCGTACTTCTCGGACTAAAACTGCATTTTTCACGACAAAAAATATTTTATATCTTTGAAAATAAATTTATTAACGTCAGAGAGCTGGAAATGTCTAAAAACGTTCACTTTCAACGAATACGAGCGTTTTTAGGCATTTTCGTACTTCTCCGAATAAAACTGTATTTTTCACGACAAAAAATATTTTATATCTCTGGAAATAAATTTATTCTGGTCAGAAAGCTGGAAACGTCTAAAAACGACCACTTTCGACGAATACAAGCGTTTTTAGACATTTTCGTACTTCTCGGACTAAAACTGCATTTTTCACGACAAAAAATATTTTATATCTTTGAAAATAAATTTATTAACGTCAGAGAGCTGGAAATGTCTAAAAACGTTCACTTTCAACGAATACGATCGTTTTTAGGCATTTTCATACTTCTCCGAATAAAACTGTATTTTTCACGACAAAAAATATTTTATATTTCTGGAAATAAATTTATTCTGGTCAGAAAGCTGGAAACGTCTAAAAACGATCACTTTCGACAAATACAAGCGTTTTTAGACATTTTCGTACTTCTCGGAATAAGACTGCATTTTTCACGACAAAAAAATATTTTATATCTCTGAAAATAAATTTATTAACGTCAGAGAGCTGGAAATGTCTAAAAACGTTCACTTTCAACGAATACGAGCGTTTTTAGGCATTTTTGTACTTCTCGGAATAAAACTGTATTTTTCACGACAAAAAATATTTTTTATCTCTGAAAATCAATTTATTCAGGTCAGAAAGCTGGAAACGTCTAAAAACGACCACTTTCGACGAATACAAGCGTTTTTAGACATTTTCGTACTTCTCGGAATAAAACTGCATTTTTCACGACAAAAAATATTTTATATCTTTGAAAATAAATTTATTAACGTCAGAGAGCTGGAAATGTCTAAAAACGTTCACTTTCAACGAATACGATCGTTTTTAGGCATTTTTGTACTTCTCGGAATAAAACTGTATTTTTCACGACAAAAAATATTTTTTATCTCTGAAAATCAATTTATTCAGGTCAGAAAGCTGGAAACGTCTAAAAACGACAACTTTCGACGAATACAAGCGTTTTTAGACATTTTCGTACTTCTCGGACTAAAACTGCATTTTTCACGACAAAAAATATTTTATATCTTTGAAAATTAATTTATTAACGTCAGAGAGCTGGAAATGTCTAAAAACGTTCACTTTCAACGAATACGATCGTTTTTAGGCATTTTCGTACTTCTCCGAATAAAACTGTATTTTTCACGACAAAAAATATTTTATATCTCTGGAATTAAATTTATTCTGGTCAGAAAGCTGGAAACGTCTAAAAACGATCACTTTCGACAAATACAAGCGTTTTTAGACATTTTCGTACTTCTCGGAATAAGACTGCATTTTTCACGACAAAAAAATATTTTATATCTTTGAAAATAAATTTATTAACGTCAGAGAGCTGGAAATGTCTAAAAACGTTCACTTTCAACGAATACGAGTGTTTTTAGGCATTTTCGTACTTCTCCGAATAAAACTGTATTTTTCACTACAAAAAATATTTTATATCTCTGGAAATAAATTTATTCTGGTCAGAAAGCTGGAAACGTCTAAAAACGACCACTTTCGACGAATACAAGCGTTTTTAGACATTTTCGTACTTCTCGGACTAAAACTGCATTTTTCACGACAAAAAATATTTTATATCTTTGAAAATAAATTTATTAATGTCAGAGAGCTGGAAATGTCTAAAAACGTTCACTTTCAACGAATACGATCGTTTTTAGGCATTTTCGTACTTCTCCGAATAAAACTGTATTTTTCACGACAAAAAATATTTTATATCTCTGGAAATAAATTTATTCTGGCCAGAAAGCTGGAAACGTCTAAAAACGATCACTTTCGACAAATACAAGCGTTTTTAGACATTTTCGTACTTCTCGGAATAAGACTGCATTTTTCACGACAAAAAAATATTTTATATCTCTGAAAATAAATTTATTAACGTCAGAGAGCTGGAAATGTCTAAAAACGTTCACTTTCAATGAATACGAGCGTTTTTAGGCATTTTTGTACTTCTCGGAATAAAACTGTATTTTTCACGACAAAAAATATTTTTTATCTCTGAAAATCAATTTATTCAGGTCAGAAAGCTGGAAACGTCTAAAAACGACCACTTTCGACGAATACAAGCGTTTTTAGACATTTTCGTACTTCTCGGACTAAAACTGCATTTTTCACGACAAAAAATATTTTATATCTTTGAAAATAAATTTATTAACTTCAGAGAGCTGGAAATGTCTAAAAACGTTCACTTTCAACGAATACGGTCGTTTTTAGGCATTTTCGTACTTCTCCGAATAAAACTGTATTTTTCACGACAAAAAATATTTTATATCTCTGGAAATCAATTTATTCTGGTCAGAAAGCTGGAAACGTCTAAAAACGACCACTTTCGACGAATACAAGCGTTTTTAGACATTTTCGTACTTCTCGGACTAAAACTGCATTTTTCACGACAAAAAATATTTTATATCTTTGAAAATAAATTTATTAACGTCAGAGAGCTGGAAATGTCTAAAAACTTTCACTTTCAACGAATACGATCGTTTTTAGGCATTTTCGTACTTCTCCGAATAAAACTGTATTTTTCACGACAAAAAATATTTTATATCTCTGGAAATAAATTTATTCTGGTCAGAAAGCTGGAAACGTCTAAAAACGACCACTTTCGACGAATACAAGCGTTTTTAGACATTTTCGTACTTCTCGGACTAAAACTGCATTTTTCACGACAAAAAATATTTTATATCTTTGAAAATAAATTTATTAACGTCAGAGAGCTGGAAATGTCTAAAAACGTTCACTTTCAACGAATACGATCGTTTTTAGGCATTTTCGTACTTCTCCGAATAAAACTGTATTTTTCACGACAAAAAATATTTTATATCTCTGGAAATAAATTTATTCTGGTCAGAAAGCTGGAAACGTCTAAAAACGATCACTTTCGACAAATACAAGCGTTTTTAAACATTTTCGTACTTCTCGGAATAAGACTGCATTTTTCACGACAAAAAAATATTTTATATCTCTGAAAATAAATTTATTAACGTCAGAGAGCTGGAAATGTCTAAAAACGTTCACTTTCAACGAATACGAGCGTTTTTAGGCATTTTTGTACTTCTTGGAATAAAACTGTATTTTTCACGACAAAAAATATTTTTTATCTCTGAAAATCAATTTATTCAGGTCAGAAAGCTGGAAACGTCTAAAAACGACCACTTTCGACGAATACAAGCGTTTTTAGACATTTTCGTACTTCTCGGACTAAAACTGCATTTTTCACGACAAAAAATATTTTATATCTTTGAAAATAAATTTATTAACGTCAGAGAGCTGGAAATGTCTAAAAACGTTCACTTTCAACGAATACGAGCGTTTTTAGGCATTTTTGTACTTCTCGGAATAAAACTGTATTTTTCAAGACAAAAAATATTTTTTATCTCTGAAAATCAATTTATTCAGGTCAGAAAGCTGGAAACGTCTAAAAACGACCACTTTCGACGAATACAAGCGTTTTTAGACATTTTCGTACTTCTCGGACTAAAACTGCATTTTTCACGACAAAAAATATTTTATATCTTTGAAAATAAATTTATTAACGTCAGAGAGCTGGAAATGTCTAAAAACGTTCACTTTCAACGAATACGAGCGTTTTTAGGCATTTTCGTACTTCTCCGAATAAAACTGTATTTTTCACGACAAAAAATATTTTATATCTCTGGAAATAAATTTATTCTGGTCAGAAAGCTGGAAACGTCTAAAAACGACCACTTTCGACGAATACAAGCGTTTTTAGACATTTTCGTACTTCTCGGACTAAAACTGCATTTTTCACGACAAAAAATATTTTATATCTTTGAAAATAAATTTATTAACGTCAGAGAGCTGGAAATGTCTAAAAACGTTCACTTTCAACGAATACGATCGTTTTTAGGCATTTTCATACTTCTCCGAATAAAACTGTATTTTTCACGACAAAAAATATTTTATATTTCTGGAAATAAATTTATTCTGGTCAGAAAGCTGGAAACGTCTAAAAACGATCACTTTCGACAAATACAAGCGTTTTTAGACATTTTCGTACTTCTCGGAATAAGACTGCATTTTTCACGACAAAAAAATATTTTATATCTCTGAAAATAAATTTATTAACGTCAGAGAGCTGGAAATGTCTAAAAACGTTCACTTTCAACGAATACGAGCGTTTTTAGGCATTTTTGTACTTCTCGGAATAAAACTGTATTTTTCACGACAAAAAATATTTTTTATCTCTGAAAATCAATTTATTCAGGTCAGAAAGCTGGAAACGTCTAAAAACGACCACTTTCGACGAATACAAGCGTTTTTAGACATTTTCGTACTTCTCGGAATAAAACTGCATTTTTCACGACAAAAAATATTTTATATCTTTGAAAATAAATTTATTAACGTCAGAGAGCTGGAAATGTCTAAAAACGTTCACTTTCAACGAATACGATCGTTTTTAGGCATTTTTGTACTTCTCGGAATAAAACTGTATTTTTCACGACAAAAAATATTTTTTATCTCTGAAAATCAATTTATTCAGGTCAGAAAGCTGGAAACGTCTAAAAACGACAACTTTCGACGAATACAAGCGTTTTTAGACATTTTCGTACTTCTCGGACTAAAACTGCATTTTTCACGACAAAAAATATTTTATATCTTTGAAAATTAATTTATTAACGTCAGAGAGCTGGAAATGTCTAAAAACGTTCACTTTCAACGAATACGATCGTTTTTAGGCATTTTCGTACTTCTCCGAATAAAACTGTATTTTTCACGACAAAAAATATTTTATATCTCTGGAAATAAATTTATTCTGGTCAGAAAGCTGGAAACGTCTAAAAACGATCACTTTCGACAAATACAAGCGTTTTTAGACATTTTCGTACTTCTCGGAATAAGACTGCATTTTTCACGACAAAAAAATATTTTATATCTTTGAAAATAAATTTATTAACGTCAGAGAGCTGGAAATGTCTAAAAACGTTCACTTTCAACGAATACGAGTGTTTTTAGGCATTTTCGTACTTCTCCGAATAAAACTGTATTTTTCACTACAAAAAATATTTTATATCTCTGGAAATAAATTTATTCTGGTCAGAAAGCTGGAAACGTCTAAAAACGACCACTTTCGACGAATACAAGCGTTTTTAGACATTTTCGTACTTCTCGGACTAAAACTGCATTTTTCACGACAAAAAATATTTTATATCTTTGAAAATAAATTTATTAACGTCAGAGAGCTGGAAATGTCTAAAAACGTTCACTTTCAACGAATACGATCGTTTTTAGGCATTTTCGTACTTCTCCGAATAAAACTGTATTTTTCACGACAAAAAATATTTTATATCTCTGGAAATAAATTTATTCTGGTCAGAAAGCTGGAAACGTCTAAAAACGACCACTTTCGACGAATACAAGCGTTTTTAGACATTTTCGTACTTCTCGGACTAAAACTGCATTTTTCACGACAAAAAATATTTTATATCTTTGAAAATAAATTTATTAATGTCAGAGAGCTGGAAATGTCTAAAAACGTTCACTTTCAACGAATACGATCGTTTTTAGGCATTTTCGTACTTCTCCGAATAAAACTGTATTTTTCACGACAAAAAATATTTTATATCTCTGGAAATAAATTTATTCTGGCCAGAAAGCTGGAAACGTCTAAAAACGATCACTTTCGACAAATACAAGCGTTTTTAGACATTTTCGTACTTCTCGGAATAAGACTGCATTTTTCACGACAAAAAAATATTTTATATCTCTGAAAATAAATTTATTAACGTCAGAGAGCTGGAAATGTCTAAAAACGTTCACTTTCAATGAATACGAGCGTTTTTAGGCATTTTTGTACTTCTCGGAATAAAACTGTATTTTTCACGACAAAAAATATTTTTTATCTCTGAAAATCAATTTATTCAGGTCAGAAAGCTGGAAACGTCTAAAAACGACCACTTTCGACGAATACAAGCGTTTTTAGACATTTTCGTACTTCTCGGACTAAAACTGCATTTTTCACGACAAAAAATATTTTATATCTTTGAAAATAAATTTATTAACTTCAGAGAGCTGGAAATGTCTAAAAACGTTCACTTTCAACGAATACGGTCGTTTTTAGGCATTTTCGTACTTCTCCGAATAAAACTGTATTTTTCACGACAAAAAATATTTTATATCTCTGGAAATCAATTTATTCTGGTCAGAAAGCTGGAAACGTCTAAAAACGACCACTTTCGACGAATACAAGCGTTTTTAGACATTTTCGTACTTCTCGGACTAAAACTGCATTTTTCACGACAAAAAATATTTTATATCTTTGAAAATAAATTTATTAACGTCAGAGAGCTGGAAATGTCTAAAAACTTTCACTTTCAACGAATACGATCGTTTTTAGGCATTTTCGTACTTCTCCGAATAAAACTGTATTTTTCACGACAAAAAATATTTTATATCTCTGGAAATAAATTTATTCTGGTCAGAAAGCTGGAAACGTCTAAAAACGACCACTTTCGACGAATACAAGCGTTTTTAGACATTTTCGTACTTCTCGGACTAAAACTGCATTTTTCACGACAAAAAATATTTTATATCTTTGAAAATAAATTTATTAACGTCAGAGAGCTGGAAATATCTAAAAACGTTCACTTTCAACGAATACGATCGTTTTTAGGCATTTTCGTACTTCTCCGAATAAAACTGTATTTTTCACGACAAAAAATATTTTATATCTCTGGAAATAAATTTATTCTGGTCAGAAAGCTGGAAACGTCTAAAAACGATCACTTTCGACAAATACAAGCGTTTTTAAACATTTTCGTACTTCTCGGAATAAGACTGCATTTTTCACGACAAAAAAATATTTTATATCTCTGAAAATAAATTTATTAACGTCAGAGAGCTGGAAATGTCTAAAAACGTTCACTTTCAACGAATACGAGCGTTTTTAGGCATTTTTGTACTTCTTGGAATAAAACTGTATTTTTCACGACAAAAAATATTTTTTATCTCTGAAAATCAATTTATTCAGGTCAGAAAGCTGGAAACGTCTAAAAACGACCACTTTCGACGAATACAAGCGTTTTTAGACATTTTCGTACTTCTCGGACTAAAACTGCATTTTTCACGACAAAAAATATTTTATATCTTTGAAAATAAATTTATTAACGTCAGAGAGCTGGAAATGTCTAAAAACGTTCACTTTCAACGAATACGAGCGTTTTTAGGCATTTTCGTACTTCTCCGAATAAAACTTTATTTTTCACGACAAAAAATATTTTATATCTCTGGAAATAAATTTATTCTGGTCAGAAAGCTGGAAACGTCTAAAAACGACCACTTTCGACGAATACAAGCGTTTTTAGACATTTTCGTACTTCTCGGACTAAAACTGCATTTTTCACGACAAAAAATATTTTATATCTTTGAAAATAAATTTATTAACGTCAGAGAGCTGGAAATGTCTAAAAACGTTCACTTTCAACGAATACGATCGTTTTTAGGCATTTTCGTACTTCTCCGAATAAAACTGTATTTTTCACGACAAAAAATATTTTATATCTCTGGAAATAAATTTATTCTGGTCAGAAAGCTGGAAACGTCTAAAAACGGCCACTTTCGACGAATACAAGCGTTTTTAGACATTTTCGTACTTCTCGGACTAAAACTGCATTTTTCACGACAAAAAATATTTTATATCTTTGAAAATAAATTTATTAACGTCAGAGAGCTGGAAATGTCTAAAAACGTTCACTTTCAACGAATACGAGCGTTTTTAGGCATTTTTGTACTTCTTGGAATAAAACTGTATTTTTCACGACAAAAAATATTTTTTATCTCTGAAAATCAATTTATTCAGGTCAGAAAGCTGGAAACGTCTAAAAACGACCACTTTCGACGAATACAAGCGTTTTTAGACATTTTCGTACTTCTCGGACTAAAACTGCATTTTTCACGACAAAAAATATTTTATATCTTTGAAAATAAATTTATTAACGTCAGAGAGCTGGAAATGTCTAAAAACGTTCACTTTCAACGAATACGAGCTTTTTTAGGAATTTTTGTACTTCTCGGAATAAAACTGTATTTTTCAAGACAAAAAATATTTTTTATCTCTGAAAATCAATTTATTCAGGTCAGAAAGCTGGAAACGTCTAAAAACGACCACTTTCGACGAATACAAGCGTTTTTAGACATTTTCGTACTTCTCGGACTAAAACTGCATTTTTCACGACAAAAAATATTTTATATCTTTGAAAATAAATTTATTAACGTCAGAGAGTTGGAAATGTCTAAAAACGTTCACTTTCAACGAATACGAGCGTTTTTAGGCATTTTCGTACTTCTCCGAATAAAACTGTATTTTTCACGACAAAAAATATTTTATATCTCTGGAAATAAATTTATTCTGGTCAGAAAGCTGGAAACGTCTAAAAACGACCACTTTCGACGAATACAAGCGTTTTTAGACATTTTCGTACTTCTCGGACTAAAACTGCATTTTTCACGACAAAAAATATTTTATATCTTTGAAAATAAATTTATTAACGTCAGAGAGCTGGAAATGTCTAAAAACGTTCACTTTCAGCGAATACGATCGTTTTTAGGCATTTTCGTACTTCTCCGAATAAAACTGTATTTTTCACGACAAAAAATATTTTATATCTCTGGAAATAAATTTATTCTGGTCAGAAAGCTGGAAACGTCTAAAAACGGCCACTTTCGACGAATACAAGCGTTTTTAGACATTTTCGTACTTCTCGGACTAAAACTGCATTTTTCACGACAAATAATATTTTATATCTTTGAAAATAAATTTATTAACGTCAGAGAGCTGGAAATGTCTAAAAACGTTCACTTTCAACGAATACGATCGTTTTTAGGCATTTTCGTACTTCTCCGAATAAAACTGTATTTTTCACGACAAAAAATATTTTATATCTCTGGAAATAAATTTATTCTGGTCAGAAAGCTGGAAACGTCTAAAAACGACCACTTTCGACGAATACAAGCGTTTTTAGACATTTTCGTACTTCTCGGACTAAAACTGCATTTTTCACGACAAAAAATATTTTATATCTTTGAAAATAAATTTATTAACGTCAGAGAGCTGGAAATGTCTAAAAACGTTCACTTTCAACGAATACGATCGTTTTTAGGCATTTTCGTACTTCTCCGAATAAAACTATATTTTTCACGACAAAAAATATTTTATATCTCTGGAAATCAATTTATTCTGGTCAGAAAGCTGGAAACGTCTAAAAACGACCACTTTCGACGAATACAAGCGTTTTTAGACATTTTCGTACTTCTCGGACTAAAACTGCATTTTTCACGACAAAAAATATTTTATATCTTTGAAAATAAATTTATTAACGTCAGAGAGCTGGAAATGTCTAAAAACGTTCACTTTCAACGAATACGATCGTTTTTAGGCATTTTCGTACTTCTCCGAATACAACTGTATTTTTCACGACAAAAAATATTTTATATCTCTGGAAATAAATTTATTCTGGTCAGAAAGCTGGAAACGTCTAAAAACGACCACTTTCGACGAATACAAGCGTTTTTAGACATTTTCGTACTTCTCGGACTAAAACTGCATTTTTCACGACAAAAAATATTTTATATCTTTGAAAATAAATTTATTAACGTCAGAGAGCTGGAAATGTCTAAAAACGTTCACTTTCAACGAATACGATCGTTTTTAGGCATTTTCGTACTTCTCCGAATAAAACTGTATTTTTCACGACAAAAAATATTTTATATCTCTGGAAATAAATTTATTCTGGTCAGAAAGCTGGAAACGTCTAAAAACGATCACTTTCGACAAATACAAGCGTTTTTAAACATTTTCGTACTTCTCGGAATAAGACTGCATTTTTCACGACAAAAAAATATTTTATATCTCTGAAAATAAATTTATTAACGTCAGAGAGCTGGAAATGTCTAAAAACGTTCACTTTCAACGAATACGAGCGTTTTTAGGCATTTTTGTACTTCTCGGAATAAAACTGTATTTTTCACGACAAAAAATATTTTTTATCTCTGAAAATCAATTTATTCAGGTCAGAAAGCTGGAAACGTCTAAAAACGACCACTTTCGACGAATACAAGCGTTTTTAGACATTTTCGTACTTCTCGGACTAAAACTGCATTTTTCACGACAAAAAATATTTTATATCTTTGAAAATAAATTTATTAACGTCAGAGAGCTGGAAATGTCTAAAAACGTTCACTTTCAACGAATACGAGCGTTTTTAGGCATTTTTGTACTTCTCGGAATAAAACTGTATTTTTCAAGACAAAAAATATTTTTTATCTCTGAAAATCAATTTATTCAGGTCAGAAAGCTGGAAACGTCTAAAAACGACCACTTTCGACGAATACAAGCGTTTTTAGACATTTTCGTACTTCTCGGACTAAAACTGCATTTTTCACGACAAAAAATATTTTATATCTTTGAAAATAAATTTATTAACGTCAGAGAGCTGGAAATGTCTAAAAACGTTCACTTTCAACGAATACGAGCGTTTTTAGGCATTTTCGTACTTCTCCGAATAAAACTGTATTTTTCACGACAAAAAATATTTTATATCTCTGGAAATAAATTTAATCTGGTCAGAAAGCTGGAAACGTCTAAAAACGACCACTTTCGACGAATACAAGCGTTTTTAGACATTTTCGTACTTCTCGGACTAAAACTGCATTTTTCACGACAAAAAATATTTTATATCTTTGAAAATAAATTTATTAACGTCAGAGAGCTGGAAATGTCTAAAAACGTTCACTTTCAACGAATACGATCGTTTTTAGGCATTTTCGTACTTCTCCGAATAAAACTGTATTTTTCACGACAAAAAATATTTTATATCTCTGGAAATAAATTTATTCTGGTCAGAAAGCTGGAAACGTCTAAAAACGGCCACTTTCGACGAATACAAGCGTTTTTAGACATTTTCGTACTTCTCGGACTAAAACTGCATTTTTCACGACAAAAAATATTTTATATCTTTGAAAATAAATTTATTAACGTCAGAGAGCTGGAAATGTCTAAAAACGTTCACTTTCAACGAATACGATCGTTTTTAGGCATTTTCGTACTTCTCCGAATAAAACTGTATTTTTCACGACAAAAAATATTTTATATCTCTGGAAATAAATTTATTCTGGTCAGAAAGCTGGAAACGTCTAAAAACGATCACTTTCGACAAATACAAGCGTTTTTAGACATTTTCGTACTTCTCGGAATAAGACTGCATTTTTCACGACAAAAAAATATTTTATATCTCTGAAAATAAATTTATTAACGTCAGAGAGCTGGAAATGTCTAAAAACGTTCACTTTCAACGAATACGAGCGTTTTTAGGCATTTTTGTACTTCTCGGAATAAAACTGTATTTTTCACGACAAAAAATATTTTTTATCTCTGAAAATCAATTTATTCAGGTCAGAAAGCTGGAAACGTCTAAAAACGACCACTTTCGACGAATACAAGCGTTTTTAGACATTTTCGTACTTCTCGGACTAAAACTGCATTTTTCACGACAAAAAATATTTTATATCTTTGAAAATAAATTTATTAACGTCAGAGAGCTGGAAATGTCTAAAAACGTTCACTTTCAACGAATACGATCGTTTTTAGGCATTTTTGTACTTCTCGGAATAAAACTGTATTTTTCACGACAAAAAATATTTTTTATCTCTGAAAATCAATTTATTCAGGTCAGAAAGCTGGAAACGTCTAAAAACGACCACTTTCGACGAATACAAGCGTTTTTAGACATTTTCGTACTTCTCGGACTAAAACTGCATTTTTCACGACAAAAAATATTTTATATCTTTGAAAATAAATTTATTAACGTCAGAGAGCTGGAAATGTCTAAAAACGTTCACTTTCAACGAATACGATCGTTTTTAGGCATTTTCGTACTTCTCCGAATAAAACTGTATTTTTCACGACAAAAAATATTTTATATCTCTGGAAATCAATTTATTCTGGTCAGAAAGCTGGAAACGTCTAAAAACGACCACTTTCGACGAATACAAGCGTTTTTAGACATTTTCGTACTTCTCGGACTAAAACTGCATTTTTCACGACAAAAAATATTTTATATCTATGAAAATAAATTTATTAACGTCAGAGAGCTGGAAATGTCTAAAAACGTTCACTTTCAACGAATACGATCGTTTTTAGGCATTTTCGTACTTCTCCGAATAAAACTGTATTTTTCACGACAAAAAATATTTTATATCTCTGGAAATAAATTTATTCTGGTCAGAAAGCTGGAAACGTCTAAAAACGACCACTTTCGACGAATACAAGCGTTTTTAGACATTTTCGTACTTCTCGGACTAAAACTGCATCTTTCACGACAAAAAATATTTTATATCTTTGAAAATAAATTTATTAACGTCAGAGAGCTGGAAATGTCTAAAAACGTTCACTTTCAACGAATACGATCGTTTTTAGGCATTTTCGTACTTCTTCGAATAAAACTGTATTTTTCACGACAAAAAATATTTTATATCTCTGAAAATAAATTTATTAACGTCAGAGAGCTGGAAATGTCTAAAAACGTTCACTTTCAACGAATACGAGCGTTTTTAGGCATTTTTGTACTTCTCGGAATAAAACTGTATTTTTCACGACAAAAAATATTTTTTATCTCTGAAAATCAATTTATTCAGGTCAGAAAGCTGGAAACGTCTAAAAACGACCACTTTCGACGAATACAAGCGTTTTTAGACATTTTCGTACTTCTCGGACTAAAACTGCATTTTTCACGACAAAAAATATTTTATATCTTTGAAAATAAATTTATTAACGTCAGAGAGCTGGAAATGTCTAAAAACGTTCACTTTCAACGAATACGATCGTTTTTAGGCATTTTCGTACTTCTCCGAATCAAACTGTATTTTTCACGACAAAAAATATTTTATATCTCTGGAAATCAATTTATTCTGGTCAGAAAGCTGGAAACGTCTAAAAACGACCACTTTCGACGAATACTAGCGTTTTTAGACATTTTCGTACTTCTCGGACTAAAACTGCATTTTTCACGACAAAAAATATTTTATATCTTTGAAAATAAATTTATTAACGTCAGAGAGCTGGAAATGTCTAAAAACGTTCACTTTCAACGAATACGATCGTTTTTAGGCATTTTCGTACTTCTCCGAATAAAACTGTATTTTTCACGACAAAAAATATTTTATATCTCTGGAAATAAATTTATTCTGGTCAGAAAGCTGGAAACGTCTAAAAACGACCACTTTCGACGAATACAAGCGTTTTTAGACATTTTCGTACTTCTCGGACTAAAACTGCATTTTTCACGACAAAAAATATTTTATATCTTTGAAAATAAATTTATTAACGTCAGAGAGCTGGAAATGTCTAAAAACGTTCACTTTCAACGAATACGATCGTTTTTAGGCATTTTCGTACTTCTCCGAATAAAACTGTATTTTTCACGACAAAAAATATTTTATATCTTTGGAAATAAATTTATTCTGGTCAGAAAGCTGGAAACGTCTAAAAACGATCACTTTCGACAAATACAAGCGTTTTTAAACATTTTCGTACTTCTCGGAATAAGACTGCATTTTTCACGACAAAAAAATATTTTATATCTCTGAAAATAAATTTATTAACGTCAGAGAGCCTGAAATGTCTAAAAACGTTCACTTTCAACGAATACGAGCGTTTTTAGGCATTTTTGTACTTCTCGGAATAAAACTGTATTTTTCACGACAAAAAATATTTTTTATCTCTGAAAATCAATTTATTCAGGTCAGAAAGCTGGAAACGTCTAAAAACGACCACTTTCGACGAATACAAGCGTTTTTAGACATTTTCGTACTTCTCGGACTAAAACTGCATTTTTCACGACAAAAAATATTTTATATCTTTGAAAATAAATTTATTAACGTCAGAGAGCTGGAAATGTCTAAAAACGTTCACTTTCAACGTATACGAGCGTTTTTAGGCATTTTTGTACTTCTCGGAATAAAACTGTATTTTTCAAGACAAAAAATATTTTTTATCTCTGAAAATCAATTTATTCAGGTCAGAAAGCTGGAAACGTCTAAAAACGACCACTTTCGACGAATACAAGCGTTTTTAGACATTTTCGTACTTCTCGGACTAAAACTGCATTTTTCACGACAAAAAATATTTTATATCTTTGAAAATAAATTTATTAACGTCAGAGAGCTGGAAATGTCTAAAAACGTTCACTTTCAACGAATACGAGCGTTTTTAGGCATTTTCGTACTTCTCCGAATAAAACTGTATTTTTCACGACAAAAAATATTTTATATCTCTGGAAATAAATTTATTCTGGTCAGAAAGCTGGAAACGTCTAAAAACGGCCACTTTCGACGAATACAAGCGTTTTTAGACATTTTCGTACTTCTCGGACTAAAACTGCATTTTTCACGACAAAAAATATTTTATATCTTTGAAAATAAATTTATTAACGTCAGAGAGCTGGAAATGTCTAAAAACGTTCACTTTCAACGAATACGATCGTTTTTAGGCATTTTCGTACTTCTCCGAATAAAACTGTATTTTTCACGACAAAAAATATTTTATATCTCTGGAAATAAATTTATTCTGGTCAGAAAGCTGGAAACGTCTAAAAACGACCACTTTCGACGAATACAAGCGTTTTTAGACATTTTCGTACTTCTCGGACTAAAACTGCATTTTTCACGACAAAAAATATTTTATATCTTTGAAAATAAATTTATTAACGTCAGAGAGCTGGAAATGTCTAAAAACGTTCACTTTCAACGAATACGATCGTTTTTAGGCATTTTCGTACTTCTCCGAATAAAACTGTATTTTTCACGACAAAAAATATTTTATATCTCTGGAAATCAATTTATTCTGGTCAGAAAGCTGGAAACGTCTAAAAACGACCACTTTCGACGAATACAAGCGTTTTTAGACATTTTCGTACTTCTCGGACTAAAACTGCATTTTTCACGACAAAAAATATTTTATATCTTTGAAAATAAATTTATTAACGTCAGAGAGCTGGAAATGTCTAAAAACGTTCACTTTCAACGAATACGAGCGTTTTTAGGCATTTTTGTACTTCTCGGACTAAAACTGCATTTTTCACGACAAAAAATATTTTATATCTTTGAAAATAAATTTATTAACGTCAGAGAGCTGGAAATGTCTAAAAACGTTCACTTTCAACGAATACGAGCGTTTTTAGGCATTTTTGTACTTCTCGGAATAAAACTGTATTTTTCAAGACAAAAAATATTTTTTATCTCTGAAAATCAATTTATTCAGGTCAGAAAGCTGGAAACGTCTAAAAACGACCACTTTCGACGAATACAAGCGTTTTTAGACATTTTCGTACTTCTCGGACTAAAACTGCATTTTTCACGACAAAAAATATTTTATATCTTTGAAAATAAATTTATTAACGTCAGAGAGCTGGAAATGTCTAAAAACGTTCACTTTCAACGAATACGAGCGTTTTTAGGCATTTTCGTACTTCTCCGAATAAAACTGTATTTTTCACGACAAAAAATATTTTATATCTCTGGAAATAAATTTAATCTGGTCAGAAAGCTGGAAACGTCTAAAAACCACCACTTTCGACGAATACAAGCGTTTTTAGACATTTTCGTACTTCTCGGACTAAAACTGCATTTTTCACGACAAAAAATATTTTATATCTTTGAAAATAAATTTATTAACGTCAGAGAGCTGGAAATGTCTAAAAACGTTCACTTTCAACGAATACGATCGTTTTTAGGCATTTTTGTACTTCTTGGAATAAAACTGTATTTTTCACGACAAAAAATATTTTTTATCTCTGAAAATCAATTTATTCAGGTCAGAAAGCTGGAAACATCTAAAAACGACCACTTTCGACGAATACAAGCGTTTTTAGACATTTTCGTACTTCTCGGACTAAAACTGCATTTTTCACGACAAAAAATATTTTATATCTTTGAAAATAAATTTATTAACGTCAGAGAGCTGGAAATGTCTAAAAACGTTCACTTTCAACGAATACGATCGTTTTTAGGCATTTTCGTACTTCTCCGAATAAAACTGTATTTTTCACGACAAAAAATATTTTATATCTCTGGAAATAAATTTATTCAGGTCAGAAAGCTGGAAACGTCTAAAAACGACCACTTTCGACGAATACAAGCGTTTTTAGACATTTTCGTACTTCTCGGACTAAAACTGCATTTTTCACGACAAAAAATATTTTATATCTTTGAAAATAAATTTATTAACGTCAGAGAGCTGGAAATGTCTAAAAACGTTCACTTTCAACGAATACGAGCGTTTTTAGGCATTTTTGTACTTCTCGGAATAAAACTGTATTTTTCAAGACAAAAAATATTTTTTATCTCTGAAAATCAATTTATTCAGGTCAGAAAGCTGGAAACGTCTAAAAACGACCACTTTCGACGAATACAAGCGTTTTTAGACATTTTCGTACTTCTCGGACTAAAACTGCATTTTTCACGACAAAAAATATTTTATATCTTTGAAAATAAATTTATTAACGTCAGAGAGCTGGAAATGTCTAAAAACGTTCACTTTCAACGAATACGAGCGTTTTTGGCATTTTCGTACTTCTCCGAATAAAACTGTATTTTTCACGACAAAAAATATTTTATATCTCTGGAAATAAATTTAATCTGGTCAGAAAGCTGGAAACGTCTAAAAACCACCACTTTCGACGAATACAAGCGTTTTTAGACATTTTCGTACTTCTCGGACTAAAACTGCATTTTTCACGACAAAAAAATATTTTATATCTTTGAAAATAAATTTAATAACGTCAGAGAGCTGGAAATGTCTAAAAACGTTCACTTTCAACGAATACGATCGTTTTTAGGCATTTTCGTACTTCTCCGAATAAAACTGTATTTTTCACGACAAAAAATATTTTATATCTCTGGAAATCAATTTATTCTGGTCAGAAAGCTGGAAACGTCTAAAAACGACCACTTTCGACGAATACAAGCGTTTTTAGACATTTTCGTACTTCTCGGACTAAAACTGCATTTTTCACGACAAAAAAATATTTTATATCTCTGAAAATAAATTTATTAACGTCAGAGAGCTGGAAATGTCTAAAAACGTTCACTTTCAACGAATACGATCGTTTTTAGGCATTTTCGTACTTCTCCGAATAAAACTGTATTTTTCACGACAAAAAATATTTTATATCTTTGGAAATAAATTAATTCTGGTCAGAAAGCTGGAAACGTCTAAAAACGATCACTTCGACAAATACAAGCGTTTTTAAACATTTTCGTACTTCTCGAAATAAGACTGCATTTTTCACGACAAAAAAATATTTTATATCTCTGAAAATAAATTTATTAACGTCAGAGAGCTGGAAATGTCTAAAAACGTTCACTTTCAACGAATACGAGCGTTTTTAGGCATTTTTGTACTTCTCGGAATAAAACTGTATTTTTCACGACAAAAAATATTTTTTATCTCTGAAAATCAATTTATTCAGGTCAGAAAGCTGGAAACGTCTAAAAACGACCACTTTCGACGAATACAAGCGTTTTTAGACATTTTCGTACTTCTCGGACTAAAACTGCATTTTTCACGACAAAAAATATTTTATATCTTTGAAAATAAATTTATTAACGTCAGAGAGCTGGAAATGTCTAAAAACGTTCACTTTCAACGAATACGATCGTTTTTAGGCATTTTCGTACTTCTCGGAATAAAACTGTATTTTTCAAGACAAAAAATATTTTTTATCTCTGAAAATCAATTTATTCAGGTCAGAAAGCTGGAAACGTCTAAAAACGACCACTTTCGACGAATACAAGCGTTTTTAGACATTTTCGTACTTCTCGGACTAAAACTGCATTTTTCACGACAAAAAATATTTTATATCTTTGAAAATAAATTTATTAACGTCAGAGAGCTGGAAATGTCTAAAAACGTTCACTTTCAACGAATACGAGCGTTTTTGGCATTTTCGTACTTCTCCGAATAAAACTGTATTTTTCACGACAAAAAATATTTTATATCTCTGGAAATAAATTTAATCTGGTCAGAAAGCTGGAAACGTCTAAAAACCACCACTTTCGACGAATACAAGCGTTTTTAGACATTTTCGTACTTCTCGGACTAAAACTGCATTTTTCACGACAAAAAAATATTTTATATCTCTGAAAATAAATTTATTAACGTCAGAGAGCTGGAAATGTCTAAAAACGTTCACTTTCAACGAATACGAGCGTTTTTAGGCATTTTTGTACTTCTCGGAATAAAACTGTATTTTTCACGACAAAAAATATTTTTTATCTCTGAAAATCAATTTATTCAGGTCAGAAAGCTGGAAACGTCTAAAAACGACCACTTTCGACGAATACAAGCGTTTTTAGACATTTTCGTACTTCTCGGACTAAAACTGCATTTTTCACGACAAAAAATATTTTATATCTTTGAAAATAAATTTATTAACGTCAGAGAGCTGGAAATGTCTAAAAACGTTCACTTTCAACGAATACGATCGTTTTTAGGCATTTTTGTACTTCTTGGAATAAAACTGTATTTTTCACGACAAAAAATATTTTTTATCTCTGAAAATCAATTTATTCAGGTCAGAAAGCTGGAAACATCTAAAAACGACCACTTTCGACGAATACAAGCGTTTTTAGACATTTTCGTACTTCTCGGACTAAAACTGCATTTTTCACGACAAAAAATATTTTATATCTTTGAAAATAAATTTATTAACGTCAGAGAGCTGGAAATGTCTAAAAACGTTCACTTTCAACGAATACGATCGTTTTTAGGCATTTTCGTACTTCTCCGAATAAAACTGTATTTTTCACGACAAAAAATATTTTATATCTCTGGAAATCAATTTATTCTGGTCAGAAAGCTGGAAACGTCTAAAAACGACCACTTTCGACGAATACAAGCGTTTTTAGACATTTTCGTACTTCTCGGACTAAAACTGCATTTTTCACGACAAAAAAATATTTTATATCTCTGAAAATAAATTTATTAACGTCAGAGAGCTGGAAATGTCTAAAAACGTTCACTTTCAACGAATACGATCGTTTTTAGGCATTTTCGTACTTCTCCGAATAAAACTGTATTTTTCACGACAAAAAATATTTTATATCTTTGGAAATAAATTTATTCTGGTCAGAAAGCTGGAAACGTCTAAAAACGATCACTTTCGACAAATACAAGCGTTTTTAAACATTTTCGTACTTCTCGAAATAAGACTGCATTTTTCACGACAAAAAAATATTTTATATCTCTGAAAATAAATTTATTAACGTCAGAGAGCTGGAAATGTCTAAAAACGTCCACTTTCAACGAATACGAGCGTTTTTAGGCATTTTTGTACTTCTCGGAATAAAACTGTATTTTTCACGACAAAAAATATTTTTTATCTCTGAAAATCAATTTATTCAGGTCAGAAAGCTGGAAACGTCTAAAAACGACCACTTTCGACGAATACAAGCGTTTTTAGACATTTTCGTACTTCTCGGACTAAAACTGCATTTTTCACGACAAAAAATATTTTATATCTTTGAAATTAAATTTATTAACGTCAGAGAGCTGGAAATGTCTAAAAACGTTCACTTTCAACGTATACGAGCGTTTTTAGGCATTTTTGTACTTCTCGGAATAAAACTGTATTTTTCAAGACAAAAAATATTTTTTATCTCTGAAAATCAATTTATTCAGGTCAGAAAGCTGGAAACGTCTAAAAACGACCACTTTCGACGAATACAAGCGTTTTTAGACATTTTCGTACTTCTCGGACTAAAACTGCATTTTTCACGACAAAAAATATTTTATATCTTTGAAAATAAATTTATTAACGTCAGAGAGCTGG
Source organism: Leptodirus hochenwartii (assembly GCA_947310635.1). Lineage (NCBI taxonomy): Eukaryota > Metazoa > Arthropoda > Insecta > Coleoptera > Leiodidae > Leptodirus > Leptodirus hochenwartii. The sequence continues at coordinate 7,270,884 of OX371186.1, forward strand.
AAATGTCTAAAAACGTTCACTTTCAACGAATACGATCGTTTTTAGGCATTTTCGTACTTCTCCGAATAAAACTGTATTTTTCACGACAAAAAATATTTTATATCTCTGGAAATAAATTTATTCTGGTCAGAAAGCTGGAAACGTCTAAAAACGGCCACTTTCGACGAATACAAGCGTTTTTAGACATTTTCGTACTTCTCGGACTAAAACTGCATTTTTCACGACAAAAAATATTTTATATCTTTGAAAATAAATTTATTAACGTCAGAGAGCTGGAAATGTCTAAAAACGTTCACTTTCAACGAATACGATCGTTTTTAGGCATTTTCGTACTTCTCCGAATAAAACTGTATTTTTCACGACAAAAAATATTTTATATCTCTGGAAATAAATTTATTCTGGTCAGAAAGCTGGAAACGTCTAAAAACGACCACTTTCGACGAATACAAGCGTTTTTAGACATTTTCGTACTTCTCGGACTAAAACTGCATTTTTCACGACAAAAAATATTTTATATCTTTGAAAATAAATTTATTAACGTCAGAGAGCTGGAAATGTCTAAAAACGTTCACTTTCAACGAATACGATCGTTTTTAGGCATTTTCGTACTTCTCCGAATAAAACTGTATTTTTCACGACAAAAAATATTTTATATCTCTGGAAATAAATTTATTCTGGTCAGAAAGCTGGAAACGTCTAAAAACGATCACTTTCGACAAATACAAGCGTTTTTAAACATTTTCGTACTTCTCGGAATAAGACTGCATTTTTCACGACAAAAAAATATTTTATATCTCTGAAAATAAATTTATTAACGTCAGAGAGCTGGAAATGTCTAAAAACGTTCACTTTCAACGAATACGAGCGTTTTTAGGCATTTTTGTACTTCTCGGAATAAAACTGTATTTTTCACGACAAAAAATATTTTTTATCTCTGAAAATCAATTTATTCAGGTCAGAAAGCTGGAAACGTCTAAAAACGACCACTTTCGACGAATACAAGCGTTTTTAGACATTTTCGTACTTCTCGGACTAAAACTGCATTTTTCACGACAAAAAATATTTTATATCTTTGAAAATAAATTTATTAACATCAGAGAGCTGGAAATGTCTAAAAACGTTCACTTTCAACGAATACGAGCGTTTTTAGGCATTTTTGTACTTCTCGGAATAAAACTGTATTTTTCAAGACAAAAAATAATTTATATCTCTGGAAATAAATTTAATCTGGTCAGAAAGCTGGAAACGTCTAAAAACCACCACTTTCGACGAATACAAGCGTTTTTAGACATTTTCGTACTTCTCGGACTAAAACTGCATTTTTCACGACAAAAAAATATTTTATATCTCTGAAAATAAATTTATTAACGTCAGAGAGCTGGAAATGTCTAAAAACGTTCACTTTCAACGAATACGAGCGTTTTTAGGCATTTTTGTACTTCTCGGAATAAAACTGTATTTTTCACGACAAAAAATTTTTTTTATCTCTGAAAATCAATTTATTCAGGTCAGAAAGCTGGAAACGTCTAAAAACGACCACTTTCGACGAATACAAGCGTTTTTAGACATTTTCGTACTTCTCGGACTAAAACTGCATTTTTCACGACAAAAAATATTTTATATCTTTGAAAATAAATTTATTAACGTCAGAGAGCTGGAAATGTCTAAAAACGTTCACTTTCAACGAATACGATCGTTTTTAGGCATTTTTGTACTTCTTGGAATAAAACTGTATTTTTCACGACAAAAAATATTTTTTATCTCTGAAAATCAATTTATTCAGGTCAGAAAGCTGGAAACATCTAAAAACGACCACTTTCGACGAATACAAGCGTTTTTAGACATTTTCGTACTTCTCGGACTAAAACTGCATTTTTCACGACAAAAAATATTTTATATCTTTGAAAATAAATTTATTAACGTCAGAGAGCTGGAAATGTCTAAAAACGTTCACTTTCAACGAATACGATCGTTTTTAGGCATTTTCGTACTTCTCCGAATAAAACTGTATTTTTCACGACAAAAAATATTTTATATCTCTGGAAATCAATTTATTCTGGTCAGAAAGCTGGAAACGTCTAAGAACGACCACTTTCGACGAATACAAGCGTTTTTAGACATTTTCGTACTTCTCGGACGAAAACTGCATTTTTCACGACAAAAAAATATTTTATATCTCTGAAAATAAATTTATTAACGTCAGAGAGCTGGAAATGTCTAAAAACGTTCACTTTCAACGAATACGATCGTTTTTAGGCATTTTCGTACTTCTCCGAATAAAACTGTATTTTTCACGACAAAAAATATTTTATATCTTTGGAAATAAATTTATTCTGGTCAGAAAGCTGGAAACGTCTAAAAACGATCACTTTCGACAAATACAAGCGTTTTTAAACATTTTCGTACTTCTCGAAATAAGACTGCATTTTTCACGACAAAAAAATATTTTATATCTCTGAAAATAAATTTATTAACGTCAGAGAGCTGGAAATGTCTAAAAACGTTCACTTTCAACGAATACGAGCGTTTTTAGGCATTTTTGTACTTCTCGGAATAAAACTGTATTTTTCACGACAAAAAATATTTTTTATCTCTGAAAATCAATTTATTCAGGTCAGAAAGCTGGAAACGTCTAAAAACGACCACTTTCGACGAATACAAGCGTTTTTAGACATTTTCGTACTTCTCGGACTAAAACTGCATTTTTCACGACAAAAAATATTTTATATCTTTGAAAATAAATTTATTAACGTCAGAGAGCTGGAAATGTCTAAAAACGTTCACTTTCAACGTATACGAGCGTTTTTAGGCATTTTTGTACTTCTCGGAATAAAACTGTATTTTTCAAGACAAAAAATATTTTTTATCTCTGAAAATCAATTTATTCAGGTCAGAAAGCTGGAAACGTCTAAAAACGACCACTTTCGACGAATACAAGCGTTTTTAGACATTTTCGTACTTCTCGGACTAAAACTGCATTTTTCACGACAAAAAATATTTTATATCTTTGAAAATAAATTTATTAACGTCAGAGAGCTGGAAATGTCTAAAAACGTTCACTTTCAACGAATACGATCGTTTTTAGGCATTTTCGTACTTCTCCGAATAAAACTGTATTTTTCACGACAAAAAATATTTTATATCTCTGGAAATAAATTTATTCTGGTCAGAAAGCTGGAAACGTCTAAAAACGGCCACTTTCGACGAATACAAGCGTTTTTAGACATTTTCGTACTTCTCGGACTAAAACTGCATTTTTCACGACAAAAAATATTTTATATCTTAGAAAAAAAATTTATTAACGTCAGAGAGCTGGAAATGTCTAAAAACGTTCACTTTCAACGAATACGATCGTTTTTAGGCATTTTCGTACTTCTCCGAATAAAACTGTATTTTTCACGACAAAAAATATTTTATATCTCTGGAAATAAATTTATTCTGGTCAGAAAGCTGGAAACGTCTAAAAACGACCACTTTCGACGAATACAAGCGTTTTTAGACATTTTCGTACTTCTCGGACTAAAACTGCATTTTTCACGACAAAAAATATTTTATATCTTTGAAAATAAATTTATTAACGTCAGAGAGCTGGAAATGTCTAAAAACGTTCACTTTCAACGAATACGATCGTTTTTAGGCATTTTCGTACTTCTCCGAATAAAACTGTATTTTTCACGACAAAAAATATTTTATATCTCTGGAAATCAATTTATTCTGGTCAGAAAGCTGGAAACGTCTAAAAACGACCACTTTCGACGAATACAAGCGTTTTTAGACATTTTCGTACTTCTCGGACTAAAACTGCATTTTTCACGACAAAAAATATTTTATATCTTTGAAAATAAATTTATTAACGTCAGAGAGCTGGAAATGTCTAAAAACGTTCACTTTCAACGAATACGATCGTTTTTAGGCATTTTCGTACTTCTCCGAATAAAACTGTATTTTTCACGACAAAAAATATTTTATATCTCTGGAAATAAATTTATTCTGGTCAGAAAGCTGGAAACGTCTAAAAATGACCACTTTCGACGAATACAAGCGTTTTTAGACATTTTCGTACTTCTCGGACTAAAACTGCATTTTTCACGACAAAAAATATTTTATATCTTTGAAAATAAATTTATTAACGTCAGAGAGCTGGAAATGTCTAAAAACGTTCACTTTCAACGAATACGATCGTTTTTAGGCATTTTCGTACTTCTCCGAATAAAACTGTATTTTTCACGACAAAAAATATTTTATATCTCTGGAAATAAATTTATTCTGGTCAGAAAGCTGGAAACGTCTAAAAACGATCACTTTCGACAAATACAAGCGTTTTTAAACATTTTCGTACTTCTCGGAATAAGACTGCATTTTTCACGACAAAAAAATATTTTATATCTCTGAAAATAAATTTATTAACGTCAGAGAGCTGGAAATGTCTAAAAACGTTCACTTTCAACGAATACGAGCGTTTTTAGGCATTTTTGTACTTCTCGGAATAAAACTGTATTTTTCACGACAAAAAATATTTTTTATCTCTGAAAATCAATTTATTCAGGTCAGAAAGCTGGAAACGTCTAAAAACGACCACTTTCGACGAATACAAGCGTTTTTAGACATTTTCGTACTTCTCGGACTAAAACTGCATTTTTCACGACAAAAAATATTTTATATCTTTGAAAATAAATTTATTAACGTCAGAGAGCTGGAAATGTCTAAAAACGTTCACTTTCAACGAATACGAGCGTTTTTAGGCATTTTTGTACTTCTCGGAATAAAACTGTATTTTTCAAGACAAACAATATTTTTTATCTCTGAAAATCAATTTATTCAGGTCAGAAAGCTGGAAACGTCTAAAAACGACCACTTTCGACGAATACAAGCGTTTTTAGACATTTTCGTACTTCTCGGACTAAAACTGCATTTTTCACGACAAAAAATATTTTATATCTTTGAAAATAAATTTATTAACGTCAGAGAGCTGGAAATGTCTAAAAACGTTCACTTTCAACGAATACGAGCGTTTTTAGGCATTTTCGTACTTCTCCGAATAAAACTGTATTTTTCACGACAAAAAATATTTTATATCTCTGGAAATAAATTTAATCTGGTCAGAAAGCTGGAAACGTCTAAAAACCACCACTTTCGACGAATACAAGCGTTTTTAGACATTTTCGTACTTCTCGGACTAAAACTGCATTTTTCACGACAAAAAAATATTTTATATCTCTGAAAATAAATTTATTAACGTCAGAGAGCTGGAAATGTCTAAAAACGTTCACTTTCAACGAATACGATCGTTTTTAGGCATTTTCGTACTTCTCCGAATAAAACTGTATTTTTCACGACAAAAAATATTTTATATCTTTGGAAATAAATTTATTCTGGTCAGAAAGCTGGAAACGTCTAAAAACGATCACTTTCGACAAATACAAGCGTTTTTAAACATTTTCGTACTTCTCAAAATAAGACTGCATTTTTCACGACAAAAAAATATTTTATATCTCTGAAAATAAATTTATTAACGTCAGAGAGCTGGAAATGTCTAAAAACGTTCACTTTCAACGAATACGAGCGTTTTTAGGCATTTTTGTACTTCTCGGAATAAAACTGTATTTTTCACGACAAAAAATATTTTTTATCTCTGAAAATCAATTTATTCAGGTCAGAAAGCTGGAAACGTCTAAAAACGACCACTTTCGACGAATACAAGCGTTTTTAGACATTTTCGTACTTCTCGGACTAAAACTGCATTTTTCACGACAAAAAATATTTTATATCTTTGAAAATAAATTTATTAACGTCAGAGAGCTGGAAATGTCTAAAAACGTTCACTTTCAACGTATACGAGCGTTTTTAGGCATTTTTGTACTTCTCGGAATAAAACTGTATTTTTCAAGACAAAAAATATTTTTTATCTCTGAAAATCAATTTATTCAGGTCAGAAAGCTGGAAACGTCTAAAAACGACCACTTTCGACGAATACAAGCGTTTTTAGACATTTTCGTACTTCTCGGACTAAAACTGCATTTTTCACGACAAAAAATATTTTATATCTTTGAAAATAAATTTATTAACGTCAGAGAGCTGGAAATGTCTAAAAACGTTCACTTTCAACGAATACGATCGTTTTTAGGCATTTTCGTACTTCTCCGAATAAAACTGTATTTTTCACGACAAAAAATATTTTATATCTCTGGAAATAAATTTATTCTGGTCAGAAAGCTGGAAACGTCTAAAAACGGCCACTTTCGACGAATACAAGCGTTTTTAGACATTTTCGTACTTCTCGGACTAAAACTGCATTTTTCACGACAAAAAATATTTTATATCTTTGAAAATAAATTTATTAACGTCAGAGAGCTGGAAATGTCTAAAAACGTTCACTTTCAACGAATACGATCGTTTTTAGGCATTTTCGTACTTCTCCGAATAAAACTGTATTTTTCACGACAAAAAATATTTTATATCTCTGGAAATAAATTTATTCTGGTCAGAAAGCTGGAAACGTCTAAAAACGACCACTTTCGACGAATACAAGCGTTTTTAGACATTTTCGTACTTCTCGGACTAAACTGCATTTTTCACGACAAAAAATATTTTATATCTTTGAAAATAAATTTATTAACGTCAGAGAGCTGGAAATGTCTAAAAACGTTCACTTTCAACGAATACGATCGTTTTTAGGCATTTTCGTACTTCTCCGAATAAAACTGTATTTTTCACGACAAAAAATATTTTATATCTCTGGAAATCAATTTATTCTGGTCAGAAAGCTGGAAACGTCTAAAAACGACCACTTTCGACGAATACAAGCGTTTTTAGACATTTTCGTACTTCTCGGACTAAAACTGCATTTTTCACGACAAAAAATATTTTATATCTTTGAAAATAAATTTATTAACGTCAGAGAGCTGGAAATGTCTAAAAACGTTCACTTTCAACGAATACGATCGTTTTTAGGCATTTTCGTACTTCTCCGAATAAAACTGTATTTTTCACGACAAAAAATATTTTATATCTCTGGAAATAAATTTATTCTGGTCAGAAAGCTGGAAACGTCTAAAAACGACCACTTTCGACGAATACAAGCGTTTTTAGACATTTTCGTACTTCTCGGACTAAAACTGCATTTTTCAAGACAAAAAATATTTTATATCTTTGAAAATAAATTTATTAACGTCAGAGAGCTGGAAATGTCTAAAAACGTTCACTTTCAACGAATACGATCGTTTTTAGGCATTTTCGTACTTCTCCGAATAAAACTGTATTTTTCACGACAAAAAATATTTTATATCTCTGGAAATAAATTTATTCTGGTCAGAAAGCTGGAAACGTCTAAAAACGATCACTTTCGACAAATACAAGCGTTTTTAAACATTTTCGTACTTCTCGGAATAAGACTGCATTTTTCACGACAAAAAAATATTTTATATCTCTGAAAATAAATTTATTAACGTCAGAGAGCTGGAAATGTCTAAAAACGTTCACTTTCAACGAATACGAGCGTTTTTAGGCATTTTTGTACTTCTCGGAATAAAACTGTATTTTTCACGACAAAAAATATTTTTTATCTCTGAAAATCAATTTATTCAGGTCAGAAAGCTGGAAACGTCTAAAAACGACCACTTTCGACGAATACAAGCGTTTTTAGACATTTTCGTACTTCTCGGACTAAAACTGCATTTTTCACGACAAAAAATATTTTATATCTTTGAAAATAAATTTATTAACGTCAGAGAGCTGGAAATGTCTAAAAACGTTCACTTTCAACGAATACGAGCGTTTTTAGGCATTTTTGTACTTCTCGGAATAAAACTGTATTTTTCAAGACAAAAAATATTTTTTATCTCTGAAAATCAATTTATTCAGGTCAGAAAGCTGGAAACGTCTAAAAACGACCACTTTCGACGAATACAAGCGTTTTTAGACATTTTCGTACTTCTCGGACTAAAACTGCATTTTTCACGACAAAAAATATTTTATATCTTTGAAAATAAATTTATTAACGTCAGAGAGCTGGAAATGTCTAAAAACGTTCACTTTCAACGAATACGAGCGTTTTTAGGCATTTTCGTACTTCTCCGAATAAAACTGTATTTTTCACGACAAAAAATATTTTATATCTCTGGAAATAAATTTAATCTGGTCAGAAAGCTGGAAACGTCTAAAAACCACCACTTTCGACGAATACAAGCGTTTTTAGACATTTTCGTACTTCTCGGACTAAAACTGCATTTTTCACGACAAAAAAATATTTTATATCTCTGAAAATAAATTTATTAACGTCAGAGAGCTGGAAATGTCTAAAAACGTTCACTTTCAACGAATACGAGCATTTTTCGGCATTTTTGTACTTCTCGGAATAAAACTGTATTTTTCACGACAAAAAATATTTTTTATCTCTGAAAATCAATTTATTCAGGTCAGAAAGCTGGAAATGTCTAAAAACGACCACTTTCGACGAATACAAGTGTTTTTAGACATTTTCGTACTTCTCGGACTAAAACTGCATTTTTCACGACAAAAAATATTTTATATCTTTGAAAATAAATTTATTAACGTCAGAGAGCTGGAAATGTCTAAAAACGTTCACTTTCAACGAATACGATCGTTTTTAGGCATTTTTGTACTTCTCGGAATAAAACTGTATTTTTCACGACAAAAAAAAATTTTTATCTCTGAAAATCAATTTATTCAGGTCAGAAAGCTGGAAACGTCTAAAAACGACCACTTTCGACGAATACAAGCGTTTTTAGACATTTTCGTACTTCTCGGACTAAAACTGCATTTTTCACGACAAAAAATATTTTATATCTTTGAAAATAAATTTATTAACGTCAGAGAGCTGGAAATGTCTAAAAACGTTCACTTTCAACGATTACGAGCGTTTTTAGGCATTTTCGTACTTCTCCGAATAAAACTGTATTTTTCACGACAAAAAATATTTTATATCTCTGGAAATAAATTTATTCTGGTCAGAAAGCTGGAAACGTCTAAAAACGACCACTTTCGACGAATACAAGCGTTTTTAGACATTTTCGTACTTCTCGGACTAAAACTGCATTTTTCACGACAAAAAATATTTTATATCTTTGAAAATAAATTTATTAACGTCAGAGAGCTGGAAATGTCTAAAAACGTTCACTTTCAACGAATACGATCGTTTTTAGGCATTTTCGTACTTCTCCGAATAAAACTGTATTTTTCACGACAAAAAATATTTTATATCTCTGGAAATAAATTTATTCTGGTCAGAAAGCTGGAAACGTCTAAAAACGGCCACTTTCGACGAATACAAGCGTTTTTAGACATTTTCGTACTTCTCGGACTAAAACTGCATTTTTCACGACAAAAAATATTTTATATCTTTGAAAATAAATTTATTAACGTCAGAGAGCTGGAAATGTCTAAGAACGTTCACTTTCAACGAATACGATCGTTCTTAGGCATTTTCGTACTTCTCCGAATAAAACTGTATTTTTCACGACAAAAAATATTTTATATCTCTGGAAATAAATTTAATCTGGTCAGAAAGCTGGAAACGTCTAAAAACCACCACTTTCGACGAATACAAGCGTTTTTAGACATTTTCGTACTTCTCGGACTAAAACTGCATTTTTCACGACAAAAAAATATTTTATATCTTTGAAAATAAATTTATTAACGTCAGAGAGCTGGAAATGTCTAAAAAAGTTCACTTTCAACGAATACGAGCGTTTTTAGGCATTTTTGTACTTCTCGGAATAAAACTGTATTTTTCACGACAAAAAATATTTTTTATCTCTGAAAATCAATTTATTCAGGTCAGAAAGCTGGAAACGTCTAAAAACGACCACTTTCGACGAATACAAGCGTTTTTAGACATTTTCGTACTTCTCGGACTAAAACTGCATTTTTCACGACAAAAAATATTTTATATCTTTGAAAATAAATTTATTAACGTCAGAGAGCTGGAAATGTCTAAAAACGTTCACTTTCAACGAATACGAGCGTTTTTAGGCATTTTCGTACTTCTTGGAATAAAACTGTATTTTTCACGACAAAAAATATTTTTTATCTCTGAAAATCAATTTATTCAGGTCAGAAAGCTGGAAACATCTAAAAACGACCACTTTCGACGAATACAAGCGTTTTTAGACATTTTCGTACTTCTCGGACTAAAACTGCATTTTTCACGACAAAAAATATTTTATATCTTTGAAAATAAATTTATTAACGTCAGAGAGCTGGAAATGTCTAAAAACGTTCACTTTCAACGAATACGATCGTTTTTAGGCATTTTCGTACTTCTCCGAATAAAACTGTATTTTTCACGACAAAAAATATTTTATATCTCTGGAAATCAATTTATTCTGGTCAGAAAGCTGGAAACGTCTAAAAACGACCACTTTCGACGAATACAAGTGTTTTTAGATATTTTCGTACTTCTCGGACTAAAACTGCATTTTTCACGACAAAAAATATTTTATATCTTTGAAAATAAATTTATTAACGTCAGAGAGCTGGAAATGTCTAAAAACGTTCACTTTCAACGAATACGATCGTTTTTAGGCATTTTTGTACTTCTCGGAATAAAACTGTATTTTTCACGACAAAAAATATTTTTTATCTCTGAAGATCAATTTATTCAGGTCAGAAAGCTGGAAACGTCTAAAAACGACCACTTTCGACGAATACAAGCGTTTTTAGACATTTTCGTAGTTCTCGGACTAAAACTGCATTTTTCACGACAAAAAATATTTTATATCTTTGAAAATAAATTTATTAACGTCAGAGAGCTGGAAATGTCTAAAAACGTTCACTTTCAACGAATACGAGCGTTTTTAGGCATTTTCGTACTTCTCCGAATAAAACTGTATTTTTCACGACAAAAAATATTTTATATCTCTGGAAATAAATTTATTCTGGTCAGAAAGCTGGAAACGTCTAAAAACGACCACTTTCGACGAATACAAGCGTTTTTAGACATTTTCGTACTTCTCGGACTAAAACTGCATTTTTCACGACAAAAAATATTTTATATCTTTGAAAATAAATTTATTAACGTCAGAGAGCTGGAAATGTCTAAAAACGTTCACTTTCAACGAATACGATCGTTTTTAGGCATTTTCGTACTTCTCCGAATAAAACTGTATTTTTCACGACAAAAAATATTTTATATCTCTGGAAATAAATTTATTCTGGTCAGAAAGCTGGAAACGTCTAAAAACGGCCACTTTCGACGAATACAAGCGTTTTTAGACATTTTCGTACTTCTCGGACTAAAACTGCATTTTTCACGACAAAAAATATTTTATATCTTTGAAAATAAATTTATTAACGTCAGAGAGCTGGAAATGTCTAAAAACGTTCACTTTCAACGAATACGATCGTTTTTAGGCATTTTTGTACTTCTCGGAATAAAACTGTATTTTTCACGACAAAAAATATTTTTTATCTCTGAAAATCAATTTATTCAGGTCAGAAAGCTGGAAACGTCTAAAAACGACCACTTTCGACGAATACAAGCGTTTTTAGACATTTTCGTACTTCTCGGAATAAGACTGCATTTTTCACGACAAAAAAATATTTTATATCTTTGAAAATAAATTTATTAACGTCAGAGAGCTGGAAATGTCTAAAAACGTTCACTTTCAACGAATACGATCGTTTTTAGGCATTTTCGTACTTCTCCGAATAAAACTGTATTTTTCACGACAAAAAATATTTTATATCTCTGGAAATAAATTTATTCTGGTCAGAAAGCTGGAAACGTCTAAAAACGGCCACTTTCGACGAATACAAGCGTTTTTAGACATTTTCGTACTTCTCGGACTAAAACTGCATTTTTCACGACAAAAAATATTTTATATCTTTGAAAATAAATTTATTAACGTCAGAGAGCTGGAAATGTCTAAGAACGTTCACTTTCAACGAATACGATCGTTTTTAGGCATTTACCTACTTCTCCGAATAAAACTGTATTTTTCACGACAAAAAATATTTTATATCTCTGGAAATAAATTTATTAACGTGAGAGAGCTGGAAATGTCTAAGAACGTTCACTTTCAACGAATACGATCGTTCTTAGGCATTTTCGTACTTCTCCGAATAAAACTGTATTTTTCACGACAAAAAATATTTTATATCTCTGGAAATAAATTTATTCTGGTCAGAAAGCTGGAAACGTCTAAAAACGACCACTTTCGACGAATACAAGCGTTTTTAGACATTTTCGTACTTCTCGGACTAAAACTGCATTTTTCACGACAAAAAATATTTTATATCTTTGAAAATAAATTTATTAACGTCAGAGAGCTGGAAATGTCTAAAAACGTTCACTTTCAACGAATACGATCGTTTTTAGGCATTTTCGTACTTCTCCGAATAAAACTGTATTTTTCACGACAAAAAATATTTTATATCTCTGGAAATCAATTTATTCTGGTCAGAAAGCTGGAAACGTCTAAAAACGACCACTTTCGACGAATACAAGCGTTTTTAGACATTTTCGTACTTCTCGGACTAAAACTGCATTTTTCACGACAAAAAATATTTTATATCTTTGAAAATAAATTTATTAACGTCAGAGAGCTGGAAATGTGTAAAAACGTTCACTTTCAACGAATACGATCGTTTATAGGCATTTTCGTACTTCTCCGAATAAAACTGTATTTTTCACGACAAAAATATTTTATATCTCTGGAAATAAATTTATTCTGGTCAGAAAGCTGGAAACGTCTAAAAACGATCACTTTCGACAAATACAAGCGTTTTTAAACATTTTCGTACTTCTCGGAATAAGACTGCATTTTTCACGACAAAAAAATATTTTATATCTCTGAAAATAAATTTATTAACGTCAGAGAGCTGGAAATGTCTAAAAACGTTCACTTTCAACGAATACGAGCGTTTTTAGGCATTTTTGTACTTCTCGGAATAAAACTGTATTTTTCACGACAAAAAATATTTTTTATCTCTGAAAATCAATTTATTCAGGTCAGAAAGCTGGAAACGTCTAAAAACGACCACTTTCGACGAATACAAGTGTTTTTAGACATTTTCGTACTTCTCGGACTAAAACTGCATTTTTCACGACAAAAAATATTTTATATCTTTGAAAATAAATTTATTAACGTCAGAGAGCTGGAAATGTCTAAAAACGTTCACTTTCAACGAATACGATCGTTTTTAGGCATTTTTGTACTTCTCGGAATAAAACTGTATTTTTCACGACAAAAAATATTTTTTATCTCTGAAAATCAATTTATTCAGGTCAGAAAGCTGGAAACGTCTAAAAACGACCACTTTCGACGAATACAAGCGTTTTTAGACATCTTCGTACTTCTCGGACTAAAACTGCATTTTTCACGACAAAAAATATTTTATATCTTTGAAAATAAATTTATTAACGTCAGAGAGCTGGAAATGTCTAAAAACGTTCACTTTCAACGAATACGAGCGTTTTTAGGCATTTTCGTACTTCTCCGAATAAAACTGTATTTTTCACGACAAAAAATATTTTATATCTCTGGAAATAAATTTATTCTGGTCAGAAAGCTGGAAACGTCTAAAAACGACCACTTTCGACGAATACAAGCGTTTTTAGACATTTTCGTACTTCTCGGACTAAAACTGCATTTTTCACGGCAAAAAATATTTTATATCTTTGAAAATAAATTTATTAACGTCAGAGAGCTGGAAATGTCTAAAAACGTTCACTTTCAACGAATACGATCGTTTTTAGGCATTTTCGTACTTCTCCGAATAAAACTGTATTTTTCACGACAAAAAATATTTTATATCTCTGGAAATAAATTTATTCTGGTCAGAAAGCTGGAAACGTCTAAAAACGGCCACTTTCGACGAATACAAGCGTTTTTAGACATTTTCGTACTTCTCGGACTAAAACTGCATTTTTCACGACAAAAAATATTTTATATCTTTGAAAATAAATTTATTAACGTCAGAGAGCTGGAAATGTCTAAAAACGTTCACTTTCAACGAATACGATCGTTTTTAGAAATTTTTGTACTTCTCGGAATAAAACTGTATTTTTCACGACAAAAAATATTTTTTATCTCTGAAAATCAATTTATTCAGGTCAGAAAGCTGGAAACGTCTAAAAACGACCACTTTCGACGAATACAAGCGTTTTTAGACATTTTCGTACTTCTCGGAATAAGACTGCATTTTTCACGACAAAAAAATATTTTATATCTTTGAAAATAAATTTATTAACGTCAGAGAGCTGGAAATGTCTAAAAACGTTCACTTTCAACGAATACGATCGTTTTTAGGCATTTTCGTACTTCTCCGAATAAAACTGTATTTTTCACGACAAAAAATATTTTATATCTCTGGAAATAAATTTATTCTGGTCAGAAAGCTGGAAACGTCTAAAAACGGCCACTTTCGACGAATACAAGCGTTTTTAGACATTTTCGTACTTCTCGGACTAAAACTGCATTTTTCACGACAAAAAATATTTTATATCTTTGAAAATAAATTTATTAACGTCAGAGAGCTGGAAATGTCTAAGAACGTTCACTTTCAACGAATACGATCGTTTTTAGGCATTTTCCTACTTCTCCGAATAAAACTGTATTTTTCACGACAAAACATATTTTATATCTCTGGAAATAAATTTATTCTGGTCAGAAAGCTGGAAACGTCTAAAAACGATCACTTTCGACAAATACAAGCGTTTTTAGACATTTTCGTACTTCTCGGAATAAGACTGCATTTTTCACGACAAAAAAATATTTTATATCTCTGAAAATAAATTTATTAACGTCAGAGAGCTGGAAATGTCTAAAAACGTTCACTTTCAACGAATACGAGGGTTTTTAGGCATTTTTGTACTTCTCGGAATAAAACTGTATTTTTCACGACAAAAAATATTTTTTATCTCTGAAAATCAATTTATTCAGGTCAGAAAGCTGGAAACGTCTAAAAACGACCACTTTCGACGAATACAAGCGTTTTTAGACATTTTCGTACTTCTCGGACTAAAACTGCATTTTTCACGACAAAAAATATTTTATATCTTTGAAAATAAATTTATTAACGTCAGAGAGCTGGAAATGTCTAAAAACGTTCACTTTCAACGAATACGATCGTTTTTAGGCATTTTCGTACTTCTCCGAATAAAACTGTATTTTTCACGACAAAAAATATTTTATATCTCTGGAAATAAATTTATTCTGGTCAGAAAGCTGGAAACGTCTAAAAACGATCACTTTCGACAAATACAAGCGTTTTTAGACATTTTCGTACTTCTCGGAATAAGACTGCATTTTTCACGACAAAAAAATATTTTATATCTCTGAAAATAAATTTATTAACGTCAGAGAGCTGTAAATGTCTAAAAACGTTCACTTTCAACGAATACGAGCGTTTTTAGGCATTTTTGTACTTCTCGGAATAAAACTGTATTTTTCACGACAAAAAATATTTTTTATCTCTGAAAATCAATTTATTCAGGTCAGAAAGCTGGAAACGTCTAAAAACGACCACTTTCGACGAATACAAGCGTTTTTAGACATTTTCGTACTTCTCGGACTAAAACTGCATTTTTCACGACAAAAAATATTTTATATCTTTGAAAATAAATTTATTAACGTCAGAGAGCTGGAAATGTCTAAAAACGTTCACTTTCAACGAATACGATCGTTTTTAGGCATTTTCGTACTTCTCCGAATAAAACTGTATTTTTCACGACAAAAAATATTTTATATCTCTGGAAATAAATTTATTCTGGTCAGAAAGCTGGAAACGTCTAAAAACGGCCACTTTCGACGAATACAAGCGTTTTTAGACATTTTCGTACTTCTCGGACTAAAACTGCATTTTTCACGACAAAAAATATTTTATATCTTTGAAAATAAATTTATTAACGTCAGAGAGATATATTTGTTAACGTGCTCCGCCAGAGGCACTACACGATAAGCACAGCGACACGAGGTTTTCCCAAGTGGTCACCCATCCAAGTACTAACCGCGCTCGACGTTGCTTAACTTCGGTGTTCGATGGGAACCGGTGCTTTCAACGCCGATATGGTCGCTGCATTAACGTCAGAGAGCTGGAAATGTCTAAAAACGTTCACTTTCAACGAATACGATCGTTTTTAGGCATTTTTGTACTTCTCGGAATAAAACTGTATTTTTCACGACAAAAAATATTTTTTATCTCTGAAAATCAATTTATTCAGGTCAGAAAGCTGGAAACGTCTAAAAACGACCACTTTCGACGAATACAAGCGTTTTTAGACATTTTCGTACTTCTCGGAATAAGACTGCATTTTTCACGACAAAAAAATATTTTATATCTTTGAAAATAAATTTATTAACGTCAGAGAGCTGGAAATGTCTAAAAACGTTCACTTTCAACGAATACGATCGTTTTTAGGCATATTCGTACTTCTCCGAATAAAACTGTATTTTTCACGACAAAAAATATTTTATATCTCTGGAAATAAATTTATTCTGGTCAGAAAGCTGGAAACGTCTAAAAACGGCCACTTTCGACGAATACAAGCGTTTTTAGACATTTTCGTACTTCTCGGACTAAAACTGCATTTTTCACGACAAAAAATATTTTATATCTTTGAAAATAAATTTATTAACGTCAGAGAGCTGGAAATATCTAAGAACGTTCACTTTCAACGAATACGATCGTTTTTAGGCATTTTCCTACTTCTCCGAATAAAACTGTATTTTTCACGACAAAAAATATTTTATATCTCTGGAAATAAATTTATTCTGGTCAGAAAGCTGGAAACGTCTAAAAACGATCACTTTCGACAAATACAAGCGTTTTTAGACATTTTCGTACTTCTCGGAATAAGACTGCATTTTTCACGACAAAAAAATATTTTATATCTCTGAAAATAAATTTATTAACGTCAGAGAGCTGGAAATGTCTAAAAACGTTCACTTTCAACGAATACGAGCGTTTTAGGCATTTTTGTACTTCTCGGAATAAAACTGTATTTTTCACGACAAAAAATATTTTTTATCTCTGAAAATCAATTTATTCAGGTCAGAAAGCTGGAAACGTCTAAAAACGACCACTTTCGACGAATACAAGCGTTTTTAGACATTTTCGTACTTCTCGGACTAAAACTGCATTTTTCACGACAAAAAATATTTTATATCTTTGAAAATAAATTTATTAACGTCAGAGAGCTGGAAATGTCTAAAAACGTTCACTTTCAACGAATACGATCGTTTTTAGGCATTTTTGTACTTCTCGGAATAAAACTGTATTTTTCACGACAAACAATATTTTTTATCTCTGAAAATCAATTTATTCAGGTCAGAAAGCTGGAAACGTCTAAAAACGACCACTTTCGACGAATACAAGCGTTTTTAGACATTTTCGTACTTCTCGGACTAAAACTGCATTTTTCACGACAAAAAATATTTTATATCTTTGAAAATAAATTTATTAACGTCAGAGAGCTGGAAATGTCTAAAAACGTTCACTTTCAACGAATACGATCGTTTTTAGGCATTTTCGTACTTCTCCGAATAAAACTGTATTTTTCACGACAAAAAATATTTTATATCTCTGGAAATAAATTTATTCTGGTCAGAAAGCTGGAAACGTCTAAAAACGACCACCTTCGACGAATACAAGCGTTTTTAGACATTTTCGTACTTCTCGGACTAAAACTGCATTTTTCACGACAAAAAATATTTTATATCTTTGAAAATAAATTTATTAACGTCAGAGAGCTGGAAATGTCTAAAAACGTTCACTTTCAACGAATACGATCGTTTTTAGGTATTTTCGTACTTCTCCGAATAAAACTGTATTTTTCACGACAAAAAATATTTTATATCTCTGGAAATAAATTTATTCTGGTCAGAAAGCTGGAAACGTCTAAAAACGATCACTTTCGACAAATACAAGCGTTTTTAGACATTTTCGTACTTCTCGGAATAAGACTGCATTTTTCACGACAAAAAAATATTTTATATCTCTGAAAATAAATTTATTCAGGTCAGAAAGCTGGAAACGTCTAAAAACGACCACTTTCGACGAATACAAGCGTTTTTAGACATTTTCGTACTTCTCGGACTAAAACTGCATTTTTCACGACAAAAAATATTTTATATCTTTGAAAATAAATTTATTAACGTCAGAGAGCTGGAAATGTCTAAAAACGTTCACTTTCAACGAATACGATCGTTTTTAGGCATTTTCGTACTTCTCCGAATAAAACTGTATTTTTCACGACAAAAAATATTTTATATCTCTGGAAATAAATTTATTCTGGTCAGAAAGCTGGAAACGTCTAAAAACGACCACTTTCGACGAATACAAGCATTTTTAGACATTTTCGTACTTCTCGGACTAAAACTGCATTTTTCACGACAAAAAATATTTTATATCTTTGAAAATAAATTTATTAACGTCAGAGAGCTGGAAATGTCTAAAAACGTTCACTTTCAACGAATACGATCGTTTTTAGGCTTTTTCGTACTTCTCCGAATAAAACTGTATTTTTCACGACAAAAAATATTTTATATCTCTGGAAATAAATTTATTCTGGTCAGAAAGCTGGAAACGTCTAAAAACGATCACTTTCGACAAATACAAGCGTTTTTAGACATTTTCGTACTTCTCGGAATAAGACTGCATTTTTCACGACAAAAAATATTTTATATCTCTGAAAATAAATTTATTAACGTCAGAGAGCTGGAAATGTCTAAAAACGTTCACTTTCAACGAATACGAGCGTTTTTAGGCATTTTTGTACTTCTCGGAATAAAACTGTATTTTTCACGACAAAAAATATTTTTTATCTCTGAAAATCAATTTATTCAGGTCAGAAAGCTGGAAATGTCTAAAAACGACCACTTTCGACGAATACAAGCGTTTTTAGACATTTTCGTACTTCTCGGACTAAAACTGCATTTTTCACGACAAAAAATATTTTATATCTTTGAAAATAAATTTATTAACGTCAGAGAGCTGGAAATGTCTAAAAACGTTCACTTTCAACGAATACGATCGTTTTTAGGCATTTTTGTACTTCTCGGAATAAAACTGTATTTTTCACGACAAAAAATATTTTTTATCTCTGAAAATCAATTTATTCAGGTCAGAAAGCTGGAAACGTCTAAAAACGACCACTTTCGACGAATACAAGCGTTTTTAGACATTTTCGTACTTCTCGGACTAAAACTGCATTTTTCACGACAAAAAATATTTTATATCTTTGAAAATAAATTTATTAACGTCAGAGAGCTGGAAATGTCGAAAAACGTTCACTTTCAACGAATACGAGCGTTTTTAGGCATTTTCGTACTTCTCCGAATAAAACTGTATTTTTCACGACAAAAAATATTTTATATCTCTGGAAATAAATTTATTCTGGTCAGAAAGCTGGAAACGTCTAAAAACGACCACTTTCGACGAATACAAGCGTTTTTAGACATTTTCGTACTTCTCGGACTAAAACTGCATTTTTCACGACAAAAAATATTTATATCTTTGAAAATAAATTTATTAACGTCAGAGAGCTGGAAATGTCTAAAAACGTTCACTTTCAACGAATACGATCGTTTTTAGGCATTTTCGTACTTCTCCGAATAAAACTGTATTTTTCACGACAAAAAATATTTTATATCTCTGGAAATAAATTTATTCTGGTCAGAAAGCTGGAAACGTCTAAAAACGACCACTTTCGACGAATACAAGCGTTTTTAGACATTTTCGTACTTCTCGGACTAAAACTGCATTTTTCACGACAAAAAATATTTTATATCTTTGAAAATAAATTTATTAACGTCAGAGAGCTGGAAATGTCTAAAAACGTTCACTTTCAACGAATACGATCGTTTTTAGGCATTTTCGTACTTCTCCGAATAAAACTGTATTTTTCACGACAAAAAATATTTTATATCTCTGGAAATAAATTTATTCTGGTCAGAAAGCTGGAAACGTCTAAAAACGACCACTTTCGACGAATACAAGCGTTTTTAGACATTTTCGTACTTCTCGGACTAAAACTGCATTTTTCACGACAAAAAATATTTTATATCTTTGAAAATAAATTTATTAACGTCAGAGAGCTGGAAATGTCTAAAAACGTTCACTTTCAACGAATACGATCGTTTTTAGGCATTTTCGTACTTCTCCGAATAAAACTGTATTTTTCACGACAAAAAATATTTTATATCTCTGGAAATAAATTTATTCTGGTCAGAAAGCTGGAAACGTCTAAAAACGATCACTTTCGACAAATACAAGCGTTTTTAAACATTTTCGTACTTCTCGGAATAAGACTGCATTTTTCACTACAAAAAAATATTTTATATCTCTGAAAATAAATTTATTAACGTCAGAGAGCTGGAAATGTCTAAAAACGTTCACTTTCAACGAATACGAGCGTTTTTAGGCATTTTTGTACTTCTCGGAATAAAACTGTATTTTTCACGACAAAAAATATTTTTTATCTCTGAAAATCAATTTATTCAGGTCAGAAAGCTGGAAACGTCTAAAAACGACCACTTTCGACGAATACAAGCGCTTTTAGACATTTTCGTACTTCTCGGACTAAAACTGCATTTTTCACGACAAAAAATATTTTATATCTTTGAAAATAAATTTATTAACGTCAGAGAGCTGGAAATGTCTAAAAACGTTCACTTTCAACGAATACGATCGTTTTTAGGCATTTTCGTACTTCTCCGAATAAAACTGTATTTTTCACGACAAAAAATATTTTATATCTCTGGAAATAAATTTATTCTGGTCAGAAAGCTGGAAACGTCTAAAAACGACCACTTTCGACGAATACAAGCGTTTTTAGACATTTTCGTACTTCTCGGACTAAAACTGCATTTTTCACGACAAAAAATATTTTATATCTTTGAAAATAAATTTATTAACGTCAGAGAGCTGGAAATGTCTAAAAACGTTCACTTTCAACGAATACGATCGTTTTTAGGCATTTTCGTACTTCTCCGAATAAAACTGTATTTTTCACGACAAAAAATATTTTATATCTCTGGAAATAAATTTATTCTGGTCAGAAAGCTGGAAACGTCTAAAAACGACCACTTTCGACGAATACAAGCGTTTTTAGACATTTTCGTACTTCTCGGACTAAAACTGCATTTTTCACGACAAAAAATATTTTATATCTTTGAAAATAAATTTATTAACGTCAGAGAGCTGGAAATGTCTAAAAACGTTCACTTTCAACGAATACGATCGTTTTTAGGCATTTTCGTACTTCTCCGAATAAAACTGTATTTTTCACGACAAAAAATATTTTATATCTCTGGAAATAAATTTATTCTGGTCAGAAAGCTGGAAACGTCTAAAAACGACCACTTTCGACGAATACAAGCGTTTTTAGACATTTTCGTACTTCTCGGAATAAGACTGCATTTTTCACGACAAAAAAATATTTTATATCTCTGAAAATAAATTTATTAACGTCAGAGAGTTGGAAATGTCTAAAAACGTTCACTTTCAACGAATACGAGCGTTTTTAGGCATTTTCTTACTTCTCCGAATAAAACTGTATTTTTCACGACAAACAATATTTTTCATCTCTGAAAATCAATTTATTCAGGTCAGAAAGCTGGAAACGTCTAAAAACGACCACTTTCGACGAATACAAGCGTTTTTAGACATTTTCGTACTTCTCGGACTAAAACTGCATTTTTCACGACAAAAAATATTTTATATCTTTGAAAATAAATTTATTAACGTCAGAGAGCTGGAAATGTCGAAAAACGTTCACTTTCAACGAATACGAGCGTTTTTAGGCATTTTCGTACTTCTCCGAATAAAACTGTATTTTTCACGACAAAAAATATTTTATATCTCTGGAAATAAATTTATTCTGGTCAGAAAGCTGGAAACGTCTAAAAACGACCACTTTCGACGAATACAAGCGTTTTTAGACATTTTCGTACTTCTCGGACTAAAACTGCATTTTTCACGACAAAAAATATTTTATATCTTTGAAAATAAATTTATTAACGTCAG
This sequence comes from Leptodirus hochenwartii, assembly GCA_947310635.1. Taxonomy (NCBI): domain Eukaryota; kingdom Metazoa; phylum Arthropoda; class Insecta; order Coleoptera; family Leiodidae; genus Leptodirus; species Leptodirus hochenwartii. The sequence goes on from OX371186.1 coordinate 7,292,871, forward strand.
AGAGCTGGAAATGTCTAAAAACGTTCACTTTCAACGAATACGATCGTTTTTAGGCATTTTCGTACTTCTCCGAATAAAACTGTATTTTTCACGACAAAAAATATTTTATATCTCTGGAAATAAATTTATTCTGGTCAGAAAGCTGGAAACGTCTAAAAACGACCACTTTCGACGAATACAAGCGTTTTTAGACATTTTCGTACTTCTCGGACTAAAACTGCATTTTTCACGACAAAAAATATTTTATATCTTTGAAAATAAATTTATTAACGTCAGAGAGCTGGAAATGTCTAAAAACGTTCACTTTCAACGAATACGATCGTTTTTAGGCATTTTCGTACTTCTCCGAATAAAACTGTATTTTTCACGACAAAAAATATTTTATATCTCTGGAAATAAATTTATTCTGGTCAGAAAGCTGGAAACGTCTAAAAACGATCACTTTCGACAAATACAAGCGTTTTTAAACATTTTCGTACTTCTCGGAATAAGACTGCATTTTTCACTACAAAAAAATATTTTATATCTCTGAAAATAAATTTATTAACGTCAGAGAGCTGGAAATGTCTAAAAACGTTCACTTTCAACGAATACGAGCGTTTTTAGGCATTTTTGTACTTCTCGGAATAAAACTGTATTTTTCACGACAAAAAATATTTTTTATCTCTGAAAATCAATTTATTCAGGTCAGAAAGCTGGAAACGTCTAAAAACGACCACTTTCGACGAATACAAGCGTTTTTAGACATTTTCGTACTTCTCGGACTAAAACTGCATTTTTCACGACAAAAAATATTTTATATCTTTGAAAATAAATTTATTAACGTCAGAGAGCTGGAAATGTCTAAAAACGTTCACTTTCAACGAATACGATCGTTTTTAGGCATTTTCGTACTTCTCCGAATAAAACTGTATTTTTCACGACAAAAAATATTTTATATCTCTGGAAATAAATTTATTCTGGTCAGAAAGCTGGAAACGTCTAAAAACGACCACTTTCGACGAATACAAGCGTTTTTAGACATTTTCGTACTTCTCGGACTAAAACTGCATTTTTCACGACAAAAAATATTTTATATCTTTGAAAATAAATTTATTAACGTCAGAGAGCTGGAAATGTCTAAAAACGTTCACTTTCAACGAATACGATCGTTTTTAGGCATTTTCGTACTTCTCCGAATAAAACTGTATTTTTCACGACAAAAAATATTTTATATCTCTGGAAATAAATTTATTCTGGTCAGAAAGCTGGAAACGTCTAAAAACGACCACTTTCGACGAATACAAGCGTTTTTAGACATTTTCGTACTTCTCGGACTAAAACTGCATTTTTCACGACAAAAAATATTTTATATCTTTGAAAATAAATTTATTAACGTCAGAGAGCTGGAAATGTCTAAAAACGTTCACTTTCAACGAATACGATCGTTTTTAGGCATTTTCGTACTTCTCCGAATAAAACTGTATTTTTCACGACAAAAAATATTTTATATCTCTGGAAATAAATTTATTCTGGTCAGAAAGCTGGAAACGTCTAAAAACGACCACTTTCGACGAATACAAGCGTTTTTAGACATTTTCGTACTTCTCGGACTAAAACTGCATTTTTCACGACAAAAAATATTTTATATCTTTGAAAATAAATTTATTAACGTCAGAGAGCTGGAAATGTCTAAGAACGTTCACTTTCAACGAATACGATCGTTTTTAGGCATTTTCGTACTTCTCCGAATAAAACTGTATTTTTCACGACAAAAAATATTTTATATCTCTGGAAATAAATTTATTCTGGTCAGAAAGCTGGAAACGTCTAAAAACGATCACTTTCGACAAATACAAGCGTTTTTAGACATTTTCGTACTTCTCGGAATAAGACTGCATTTTTCACGACAAAAAAATATTTTATATCTCTGAAAATAAATTTATTAACGTCAGAGAGTTGGAAATGTCTAAAAACGTTCACTTTCAACGAATACGAGCGTTTTTAGGCATTTTCTTACTTCTCCGAATAAAACTGTATTTTTCACGACAAACAATATTTTTCATCTCTGAAAATCAATTTATTCAGGTCAGAAAGCTGGAAACGTCTAAAAACGACCACTTTCGACGAATACAAGCGTTTTTAGATATTTTCGTACTTCTCGGACTAAAACTGCATTTTTCACGACAAAAAATATTTTATATTTTTGAAAATAAATTTATTAACGTCAGAGAGCTGGAAATGTCTAAAAACGTTCACTTTCAACGAATACGATCGTTTTTAGGCATTTTTGTACTTCTCGGAATAAAACTGTATTTTTCACGACAAAAAATATTTTTTATCTCTGAAAATCAATTTATTCAGGTCAGAAAGCTGGAAACGTCTAAAAACGACCACTTTCGACGAATACAAGCGTTTTTAGACATTTTCGTACTTCTCGGTCTAAAACTGCATTTTTCACGACAAAAAATATTTTATATCTTTGAAAATAAATTTATTAACGTCAGAGAGCTGGAAATGTCTAAAAACGTTCACTTTCAACGAATACGAGCGTTTTTAGGCATTTTCGTACTTGTCCGAATAAAACTGTATTTTTCACGACAAAAAATATTTTATATCTCTGGAAATAAATTTATTCTGGTCAGAAAGCTGGAAACGTCGAAAAACGACCACCTTCGACGAATACAAGCGTTTTTAGACATTTTCGTACTTCTCGGACTAAAACTGCATTTTTCACGACAAAAAATATTTTATATCTTTGAAAATAAATTTATTAACGTGAGAGAGCTGGAAATGTCTAAAAACGTTCACTTTCAACGAATACGATCGTTTTTAGGCATTTTCGTACTTCTCCGAATAAAACTATATTTTTCACGACAAAAAATATTTTATATCTCTGGAAATAAATTTATTCTGGTCAGAAAGCTGGAAACGTCTAAAAACGATCACTTTCGACAAATACAAGCGTTTTTAGACATTTTCGTACTTCTCGGAATAAGACTGCATTTTTCACGACAAAAAAATATTTTATATCTCTGAAAATAAATTTATTAACGTCAGAGAGCTGGAAATGTCTAAAAACGTTCACTTTCAACGAATACGAGCGTTTTTAGGCATTTTTGTACTTCTCGGAATAAAACTGTATTTTTCACGACAAAAAATATTTTTTATCTCTGAAAATCAATTTATTCAGGTCAGAAAGCTGGAAACGTCTAAAAACGACCACTTTCGACGAATACAAGCGTTTTTAGACATTTTTGTACTTCTCGGACTAAAACTGCATTTTTCACGACAAAAAATATTTTATATCTTTGAAAATAAATTTATTAACGTCAGAGAGCTGGAAATGTCTAAAAACGTTCACTTTCAACGAATACGATCGTTTTTAGGCATTTTCGTACTTCTCCGAATAAAACTGTATTTTTCACGACAAAAAATATTTTATATCTCTGGAAATAAATTTATTCTGGTCAGAAAGCTGGAAACGTCTAAAAACGACCACTTTCGACGAATACAAGCGTTTTTAGACATTTTCGTACTTCTCGGAATAAGACTGCATTTTTCACGACAAAAAAATATTTTATATCTCTGAAAATAAATTTATTAACGTCAGAGAGTTGGAAATGTCTAAAAACGTTCACTTTCAACGAATACGAGCGTTTTTAGGCATTTTCTTACTTCTCCGAATAAAACTGTATTTTTCACGACAAACAATATTTTTCATCTCTGAAAATCAATTTATTCAGGTCAGAAAGCTGGAAACGTCTAAAAACGACCACTTTCGACGAATACAAGCGTTTTTAGACATTTTCGTACTTCTCGGACTAAAACTGCATTTTTCACGACAAAAAATATTTTATATCTTTGAAAATAAATTTATTAACGTCAGAGAGCTGGAAATGTCGAAAAACGTTCACTTTCAACGAATACGAGCGTTTTTAGGCATTTTCGTACTTCTCCGAATAAAACTGTATTTTTCACGACAAAAAATATTTTATATCTCTGGAAATAAATTTATTCTGGTCAGAAAGCTGGAAACGTCTAAAAACGACCACTTTCGACGAATACAAGCGTTTTTAGACATTTTCGTACTTCTCGGACTAAAACTCCATTTTTCACGACAAAAAATATTTTATATCTTTGAAAATAAATTTATTAACGTCAGAGAGCTGGAAATGTCTAAAAACGTTCACTTTCAACGAATACGATCGTTTTTAGGCATTTTCGTACTTCTCCGAATAAAACTGTATTTTTCACGACAAAAAATATTTTATATCTCTGGAAATAAATTTATTCTGGTCAGAAAGCTGGAAACGTCTAAAAACGACCACTTTCGACGAATACAAGCGTTTTTAGACATTTTCGTACTTCTCGGACTAAAACTGCATTTTTCACGACAAAAAATATTTTATATCTTTGAAAATAAATTTATTAACGTCAGAGAGCTGGAAATGTCTAAAAACGTTCACTTTCAACGAATACGATCGTTTTTAGGCATTTTCGTACTTCTCCGAATAAAACTGTATTTTTCACGACAAAAAATATTTTATATCTCTGGAAATAAATTTATTCTGGTCAGAAAGCTGGAAACGTCTAAAAACGATCACTTTCGACCAATACAAGCGTTTTTAAACATTTTCGTACTTCTCGGAATAAGACTGCATTTTTCACTACAAAAAAATATTTTATATCTCTGAAAATAAATTTATTAACGTCAGAGAGCTGGAAATGTCTAAAAACGTTCACTTTCAACGAATACGAGCGTTTTTAGGCATTTTTGTACTTCTCGGAATAAAACTGTATTTTTCACGACAAAAAATATTTTTTATCTCTGAAAATCAATTTATTCAGGTCAGAAAGCTGGAAACGTCTAAAAACGACCACTTTCGACGAATACAAGCGTTTTTAGACATTTTCGTACTTCTCGGACTAAAACTGCATTTTTCACGACAAAAAATATTTTATATCTTTGAAAATAAATTTATTAACGTCAGAGAGCTGGAAATGTCTAAAAACGTTCACTTTCAACGAATACGATCGTTTTTAGGCATTTTCGTACTTCTCCGAATAAAACTGTATTTTTCACGACAAAAAATATTTTATATCTCTGGAAATAAATTTATTCTGGTCAGAAAGCTGGAAACGTCTAAAAACGACCACTTTCGACGAATACAAGCGTTTTTAGACATTTTCGTACTTCTCGGACTAAAACTGCATTTTTCACGACAAAAAATATTTTATATCTTTGAAAATAAATTTATTAACGTCAGAGAGCTGGAAATGTCTAAAAACGTTCACTTTCAACGAATACGATCGTTTTTAGGCATTTTCGTACTTCTCCGAATAAAACTGTATTTTTCACGACAAAAAATATTTTATATCTCTGGAAATAAATTTATTCTGGTCAGAAAGCTGGAAACGTCTAAAAACGACCACTTTCGACGAATACAAGCGTTTTTAGACATTTTCGTACTTCTCGGACTAAAACTGCATTTTTCACGACAAAAAATATTTTATATCTTTGAAAATAAATTTATTAACGTCAGAGAGCTGGAAATGTCTAAAAACGTTCACTTTCAACGAATACGATCGTTTTTAGGCATTTTCGTACTTCTCCGAATAAAACTGTATTTTTCACGACAAAAAATATTTTATATCTCTGGAAATAAATTTATTCTGGTCAGAAAGCTGGAAACGTCTAAAAACGACCACTTTCGACGAATACAAGCGTTTTTAGACATTTTCGTACTTCTCGGACTAAAACTGCATTTTTCACGACAAAAAATATTTTATATCTTTGAAAATAAATTTATTAACGTCAGAGAGCTGGAAATGTCTAAGAACGTTCACTTTCAACGAATACGATCGTTTTTAGGCATTTTCGTACTTCTCCGAATAAAACTGTATTTTTCACGACAAAAAATATTTTATATCTCTGGAAATAAATTTATTCTGGTCAGAAAGCTGGAAACGTCTAAAAACGATCACTTTCGACCAATACAAGCGTTTTTAAACATTTTCGTACTTCTCGGAATAAGACTGCATTTTTCACTACAAAAAAATATTTTATATCTCTGAAAATAAATTTATTAACGTCAGAGAGCTGGAAATGTCTAAAAACGTTCACTTTCAACGAATACGAGCGTTTTTAGGCATTTTTGTACTTCTCGGAATAAAACTGTATTTTTCACGACAAAAAATATTTTTTATCTCTGAAAATCAATTTATTCAGGTCAGAAAGCTGGAAACGTCTAAAAACGACCACTTTCGACGAATACAAGCGTTTTTAGACATTTTCGTACTTCTCGGACTAAAACTGCATTTTTCACGACAAAAAATATTTTATATCTTTGAAAATAAATTTATTAACGTCAGAGAGCTGGAAATGTCTAAAAACGTTCACTTTCAACGAATACGATCGTTTTTAGGCATTTTCGTACTTCTCCGAATAAAACTGTATTTTTCACGACAAAAAATATTTTATATCTCTGGAAATAAATTTATTCTGGTCAGAAAGCTGGAAACGTCTAAAAACGACCACTTTCGACGAATACAAGCGTTTTTAGACATTTTCGTACTTCTCGGACTAAAACTGCATTTTTCACGACAAAAAATATTTTATATCTTTGAAAATAAATTTATTAACGTCAGAGAGCTGGAAATGTCTAAAAACGTTCACTTTCAACGAATACGATCGTTTTTAGGCATTTTCGTACTTCTCCGAATAAAACTGTATTTTTCACGACAAAAAATATTTTATATCTCTGGAAATAAATTTATTCTGGTCAGAAAGCTGGAAACGTCTAAAAACGACCACTTTCGACGAATACAAGCGTTTTTAGACATTTTCGTACTTCTCGGACTAAAACTGCATTTTTCACGACAAAAAATATTTTATATCTTTGAAAATAAATTTATTAACGTCAGAGAGCTGGAAATGTCTAAAAACGTTCACTTTCAACGAATACGATCGTTTTTAGGCATTTTCGTACTTCTCCGAATAAAACTGTATTTTTCACGACAAAAAATATTTTATATCTCTGGAAATAAATTTATTCTGGTCAGAAAGCTGGAAACGTCTAAAAACGACCACTTTCGACGAATACAAGCGTTTTTAGACATTTTCGTACTTCTCGGACTAAAACTGCATTTTTCACGACAAAAAATATTTTATATCTTTGAAAATAAATTTATTAACGTCAGAGAGCTGGAAATGTCTAAGAACGTTCACTTTCAACGAATACGATCGTTTTTAGGCATTTTCGTACTTCTCCGAATAAAACTGTATTTTTCACGACAAAAAATATTTTATATCTCTGGAAATAAATTTATTCTGGTCAGAAAGCTGGAAACGTCTAAAAACGACCACTTTCGACGAATACAAGCGTTTTTAGACATTTTCGTACTTCTCGGACTAAAACTGCATTTTTCACGACAAAAAATATTTTATATCTTTGAAAATAAATTTATTAACGTCAGAGAGCTGGAAATGTCTAAAAACGTTCACTTTCAACGAATACGATCGTTTTTAGGCATTTTCGTACTTCTCCGAATAAAACTGTATTTTTCACGACAAAAAATATTTTATATCTCTGGAAATAAATTTATTCTGGTCAGAAAGCTGGAAACGTCTAAAAACGACCACTTTCGACGAATACAAGCGTTTTTAGACATTTTCGTACTTCTCGGACTAAAACTGCATTTTTCACGACAAAAAATATTTTATATCTTTGAAAATAAATTTATTAACGTCAGAGAGCTGGAAATGTCTAAAAACGTTCACTTTCAACGAATACGATCGTTTTTAGGCATTTTCGTACTTCTCCGAATAAAACTGTATTTTTCACGACAAAAAATATTTTATATCTCTGGAAATAAATTTATTCTGGTCAGAAAGCTGGAAACGTCTAAAAACGACCACTTTCGACGAATACAAGCGTTTTTAGACATTTTCGTACTTCTCGGACTAAAACTGCATTTTTCACGACAAAAAATATTTTATATCTTTGAAAATAAATTTATTAACGTCAGAGAGCTGGAAATGTCTAAAAACGTTCACTTTCAACGAATACGATCGTTTTTAGGCATTTTCGTACTTCTCCGAATAAAACTGTATTTTTCACGACAAAAAATATTTTATATCTCTGGAAATAAATTTATTCTGGTCAGAAAGCTGGAAACGTCTAAAAACGACCACTTTCGACGAATACAAGCGTTTTTAGACATTTTCGTACTTCTCGGACTAAAACTGCATTTTTCACGACAAAAAATATTTTATATCTTTGAAAATAAATTTATTAACGTCAGAGAGCTGGAAATGTCTAAGAACGTTCACTTTCAACGAATACGATCGTTTTTAGGCATTTTCGTACTTCTCCGAATAAAACTGTATTTTTCACGACAAAAAATATTTTATATCTCTGGAAATAAATTTATTCTGGTCAGAAAGCTGGAAACGTCTAAAAACGATCACTTTCGACCAATACAAGCGTTTTTAAACATTTTCGTACTTCTCGGAATAAGACTGCATTTTTCACTACAAAAAAATATTTTATATCTCTGAAAATAAATTTATTAACGTCAGAGAGCTGGAAATGTCTAAAAACGTTCACTTTCAACGAATACGAGCGTTTTTAGGCATTTTTGTACTTCTCGGAATAAAACTGTATTTTTCACGACAAAAAATATTTTTTATCTCTGAAAATCAATTTATTCAGGTCAGAAAGCTGGAAACGTCTAAAAACGACCACTTTCGACGAATACAAGCGTTTTTAGACATTTTCGTACTTCTCGGACTAAAACTGCATTTTTCACGACAAAAAATATTTTATATCTTTGAAAATAAATTTATTAACGTCAGAGAGCTGGAAATGTCTAAAAACGTTCACTTTCAACGAATACGATCGTTTTTAGGCATTTTCGTACTTCTCCGAATAAAACTGTATTTTTCACGACAAAAAATATTTTATATCTCTGGAAATAAATTTATTCTGGTCAGAAAGCTGGAAACGTCTAAAAACGACCACTTTCGACGAATACAAGCGTTTTTAGACATTTTCGTACTTCTCGGACTAAAACTGCATTTTTCACGACAAAAAATATTTTATATCTTTGAAAATAAATTTATTAACGTCAGAGAGCTGGAAATGTCTAAAAACGTTCACTTTCAACGAATACGATCGTTTTTAGGCATTTTCGTACTTCTCCGAATAAAACTGTATTTTTCACGACAAAAAATATTTTATATCTCTGGAAATAAATTTATTCTGGTCAGAAAGCTGGAAACGTCTAAAAACGACCACTTTCGACGAATACAAGCGTTTTTAGACATTTTCGTACTTCTCGGACTAAAACTGCATTTTTCACGACAAAAAATATTTTATATCTTTGAAAATAAATTTATTAACGTCAGAGAGCTGGAAATGTCTAAAAACGTTCACTTTCAACGAATACGATCGTTTTTAGGCATTTTCGTACTTCTCCGAATAAAACTGTATTTTTCACGACAAAAAATATTTTATATCTCTGGAAATAAATTTATTCTGGTCAGAAAGCTGGAAACGTCTAAAAACGACCACTTTCGACGAATACAAGCGTTTTTAGACATTTTCGTACTTCTCGGACTAAAACTGCATTTTTCACGACAAAAAATATTTTATATCTTTGAAAATAAATTTATTAACGTCAGAGAGCTGGAAATGTCTAAGAACGTTCACTTTCAACGAATACGATCGTTTTTAGGCATTTTCGTACTTCTCCGAATAAAACTGTATTTTTCACGACAAAAAATATTTTATATCTCTGGAAATAAATTTATTCTGGTCAGAAAGCTGGAAACGTCTAAAAACGATCACTTTCGACAAATACAAGCGTTTTTAGACATTTTCGTACTTCTCGGAATAAGACTGCATTTTTCACGACAAAAAAATATTTTATATCTCTGAAAATAAATTTATTAACGTCAGAGAGTTGGAAATGTCTAAAAACGTTCACTTTCAACGAATACGAGCGTTTTTAGGCATTTTCTTACTTCTCCGAATAAAACTGTATTTTTCACGACAAACAATATTTTTCATCTCTGAAAATCAATTTATTCAGGTCAGAAAGCTGGAAACGTCTAAAAACGACCACTTTCGACGAATACAAGCGTTTTTAGATATTTTCGTACTTCTCGGACTAAAACTGCATTTTTCACGACAAAAAATATTTTATATTTTTGAAAATAAATTTATTAACGTCAGAGAGCTGGAAATGTCTAAAAACGTTCACTTTCAACGAATACGATCGTTTTTAGGCATTTTTGTACTTCTCGGAATAAAACTGTATTTTTCACGACAAAAAATATTTTTTATCTCTGAAAATCAATTTATTCAGGTCAGAAAGCTGGAAACGTCTAAAAACGACCACTTTCGACGAATACAAGCGTTTTTAGACATTTTCGTACTTCTCGGTCTAAAACTGCATTTTTCACGACAAAAAATATTTTATATCTTTGAAAATAAATTTATTAACGTCAGAGAGCTGGAAATGTCTAAAAACGTTCACTTTCAACGAATACGAGCGTTTTTAGGCATTTTCGTACTTGTCCGAATAAAACTGTATTTTTCACGACAAAAAATATTTTATATCTCTGGAAATAAATTTATTCTGGTCAGAAAGCTGGAAACGTCTAAAAACGACCACCTTCGACGAATACAAGCGTTTTTAGACATTTTCGTACTTCTCGGACTAAAACTGCATTTTTCACGACAAAAAATATTTTATATCTTTGAAAATAAATTTATTAACGTGAGAGAGCTGGAAATGTCTAAAAACGTTCACTTTCAACGAATACGATCGTTTTTAGGCATTTTCGTACTTCTCCGAATAAAACTATATTTTTCACGACAAAAAATATTTTATATCTCTGGAAATAAATTTATTCTGGTCAGAAAGCTGGAAACGTCTAAAAACGATCACTTTCGACAAATACAAGCGTTTTTAGACATTTTCGTACTTCTCGGAATAAGACTGCATTTTTCACGACAAAAAAATATTTTATATCTCTGAAAATAAATTTATTAACGTCAGAGAGCTGGAAATGTCTAAAAACGTTCACTTTCAACGAATACGAGCGTTTTTAGGCATTTTTGTACTTCTCGGAATAAAACTGTATTTTTCACGACAAAAAATATTTTTTATCTCTGAAAATCAATTTATTCAGGTCAGAAAGCTGGAAACGTCTAAAAACGACCACTTTCGACGAATACAAGCGTTTTTAGACATTTTTGTACTTCTCGGACTAAAACTGCATTTTTCACGACAAAAAATATTTTATATCTTTGAAAATAAATTTATTAACGTCAGAGAGCTGGAAATGTCTAAAAACGTTCACTTTCAACGAATACGATCGTTTTTAGGCATTTTCGTACTTCTCCGAATAAAACTGTATTTTTCACGACAAAAAATATTTTATATCTCTGGAAATAAATTTATTCTGGTCAGAAAGCTGGAAACGTCTAAAAACGACCACTTTCGACGAATACAAGCGTTTTTAGACATTTTCGTACTTCTCGGAATAAGACTGCATTTTTCACGACAAAAAAATATTTTATATCTCTGAAAATAAATTTATTAACGTCAGAGAGTTGGAAATGTCTAAAAACGTTCACTTTCAACGAATACGAGCGTTTTTAGGCATTTTCTTACTTCTCCGAATAAAACTGTATTTTTCACGACAAACAATATTTTTCATCTCTGAAAATCAATTTATTCAGGTCAGAAAGCTGGAAACGTCTAAAAACGACCACTTTCGACGAATACAAGCGTTTTTAGACATTTTCGTACTTCTCGGACTAAAACTGCATTTTTCACGACAAAAAATATTTTATATCTTTGAAAATAAATTTATTAACGTCAGAGAGCTGGAAATGTCGAAAAACGTTCACTTTCAACGAATACGAGCGTTTTTAGGCATTTTCGTACTTCTCCGAATAAAACTGTATTTTTCACGACAAAAAATATTTTATATCTCTGGAAATAAATTTATTCTGGTCAGAAAGCTGGAAACGTCTAAAAACGACCACTTTCGACGAATACAAGCGTTTTTAGACATTTTCGTACTTCTCGGACTAAAACTCCATTTTTCACGACAAAAAATATTTTATATCTTTGAAAATAAATTTATTAACGTCAGAGAGCTGGAAATGTCTAAAAACGTTCACTTTCAACGAATACGATCGTTTTTAGGCATTTTCGTACTTCTCCGAATAAAACTGTATTTTTCACGACAAAAAATATTTTATATCTCTGGAAATAAATTTATTCTGGTCAGAAAGCTGGAAACGTCTAAAAACGACCACTTTCGACGAATACAAGCGTTTTTAGACATTTTCGTACTTCTCGGACTAAAACTGCATTTTTCACGACAAAAAATATTTTATATCTTTGAAAATAAATTTATTAACGTCAGAGAGCTGGAAATGTCTAAAAACGTTCACTTTCAACGAATACGATCGTTTTTAGGCATTTTCGTACTTCTCCGAATAAAACTGTATTTTTCACGACAAAAAATATTTTATATCTCTGGAAATAAATTTATTCTGGTCAGAAAGCTGGAAACGTCTAAAAACGATCACTTTCGACCAATACAAGCGTTTTTAAACATTTTCGTACTTCTCGGAATAAGACTGCATTTTTCACTACAAAAAAATATTTTATATCTCTGAAAATAAATTTATTAACGTCAGAGAGCTGGAAATGTCTAAAAACGTTCACTTTCAACGAATACGAGCGTTTTTAGGCATTTTTGTACTTCTCGGAATAAAACTGTATTTTTCACGACAAAAAATATTTTTTATCTCTGAAAATCAATTTATTCAGGTCAGAAAGCTGGAAACGTCTAAAAACGACCACTTTCGACGAATACAAGCGTTTTTAGACATTTTCGTACTTCTCGGACTAAAACTGCATTTTTCACGACAAAAAATATTTTATATCTTTGAAAATAAATTTATTAACGTCAGAGAGCTGGAAATGTCTAAAAACGTCCACTTTCAACGAATACGATCGTTTTTAGGCATTTTCGTACTTCTCCGAATAAAACTGTATTTTTCACGACAAAAAATATTTTATATCTCTGGAAATAAATTTATTCTGGTCAGAAAGCTGGAAACGTCTAAAAACGACCACTTTCGACGAATACAAGCGTTTTTAGACATTTTCGTACTTCTCGGACTAAAACTGCATTTTTCACGACAAAAAATATTTTATATCTTTGAAAATAAATTTATTAACGTCAGAGAGCTGGAAATGTCTAAAAACGTTCACTTTCAACGAATACGATCGTTTTTAGGCATTTTCGTACTTCTCCGAATAAAACTGTATTTTTCACGACAAAAAATATTTTATATCTCTGGAAATAAATTTATTCTGGTCAGAAAGCTGGAAACGTCTAAAAACGACCACTTTCGACGAATACAAGCGTTTTTAGACATTTTCGTACTTCTCGGACTAAAACTGCATTTTTCACGACAAAAAATATTTTATATCTTTGAAAATAAATTTATTAACGTCAGAGAGCTGGAAATGTCTAAAAACGTTCACTTTCAACGAATACGATCGTTTTTAGGCATTTTCGTACTTCTCCGAATAAAACTGTATTTTTCACGACAAAAAATATTTTATATCTCTGGAAATAAATTTATTCTGGTCAGAAAGCTGGAAACGTCTAAAAACGACCACTTTCGACGAATACAAGCGTTTTTAGACATTTTCGTACTTCTCGGACTAAAACTGCATTTTTCACGACAAAAAATATTTTATATCTTTGAAAATAAATTTATTAACGTCAGAGAGCTGGAAATGTCTAAGAACGTTCACTTTCAACGAATACGATCGTTTTTAGGCATTTTCGTACTTCTCCGAATAAAACTGTATTTTTCACGACAAAAAATATTTTATATCTCTGGAAATAAATTTATTCTGGTCAGAAAGCTGGAAACGTCTAAAAACGATCACTTTCGACAAATACAAGCGTTTTTAGACATTTTCGTACTTCTCGGAATAAGACTGCATTTTTCACGACAAAAAAATATTTTATATCTCTGAAAATAAATTTATTAACGTCAGAGAGTTGGAAATGTCTAAAAACGTTCACTTTCAACGAATACGAGCGTTTTTAGGCATTTTCTTACTTCTCCGAATAAAACTGTATTTTTCACGACAAACAATATTTTTCATCTCTGAAAATCAATTTATTCAGGTCAGAAAGCTGGAAACGTCTAAAAACGACCACTTTCGACGAATACAAGCGTTTTTAGATATTTTCGTACTTCTCGGACTAAAACTGCATTTTTCACGACAAAAAATATTTTATATTTTTGAAAATAAATTTATTAACGTCAGAGAGCTGGAAATGTCTAAAAACGTTCACTTTCAACGAATACGATCGTTTTTAGGCATTTTTGTACTTCTCGGAATAAAACTGTATTTTTCACGACAAAAAATATTTTTTATCTCTGAAAATCAATTTATTCAGGTCAGAAAGCTGGAAACGTCTAAAAACGACCACTTTCGACGAATACAAGCGTTTTTAGACATTTTCGTACTTCTCGGTCTAAAACTGCATTTTTCACGACAAAAAATATTTTATATCTTTGAAAATAAATTTATTAACGTCAGAGAGCTGGAAATGTCTAAAAACGTTCACTTTCAACGAATACGAGCGTTTTTAGGCATTTTCGTACTTGTCCGAATAAAACTGTATTTTTCACGACAAAAAATATTTTATATCTCTGGAAATAAATTTATTCTGGTCAGAAAGCTGGAAACGTCTAAAAACGACCACTTTCGACGAATACAAGCGTTTTTAGACATTTTCGTACTTCTCGGTCTAAAACTGCATTTTTCACGACAAAAAATATTTTATATCTTTGAAAATAAATTTATTAACGTCAGAGAGCTGGAAATGTCTAAAAACGTTCACTTTCAACGAATACGAGCGTTTTTAGGCATTTTCGTACTTGTCCGAATAAAACTGTATTTTTCACGACAAAAAATATTTTATATCTCTGGAAATAAATTTATTCTGGTCAGAAAGCTGGAAACGTCTAAAAACGACCACTTTCGACGAATACAAGCGTTTTTAGACATTTTCGTACTTCTCGGACTAAAACTGCATTTTTCACGACAAAAA